>OX451737.1:1657487517-1658687517 GCA_948472305.1 Vicia faba
CCAAGGGTTGGCCAGACAAGCTCTCTCCTAAGGCAGTCTATCTCAAAGTAGGGTTTCATGTTGCATCAAGATACTTGAGTCCAAGGGATCCAAAATTCTCACCAATGTCTTAATATGTTATCAATATCATCCATGTCAAGTTTCAAGCCTTGCAGAGGAAATTTGCTCAATCAATTGCTCAAAGGCCTGAAAATCGACTGTGCTAGGGCAAAAGTCAACTGTGGCCCACATGCAGTCAAACTTTAAGATTTTTAGTCAACATTCTCATTTTGAAGTATATTTCATCATTTGATCAAGTTTTGATCATGATTCATCAAGTATTTCTCATAATTCATCAAGAATCAAAAGTTGCTAAATTAGGGTTTTGTAGGAAAAGTCAACTCAACTTTGACCAAGCATAACTTTCTCATAATTTACGAGAAATGACCCATCCAAAGCTCATTTTGAAGAGGATGAAATTACCTACAATCCATCTTCAGATCTAAAGTTCAAAATATGCACTCACAAGAAGTTATGAATTTGGACATTATAGGTCATTTTGGAAAGTCAACAAAAACACCTTTTTTGTCAAAGCTCCATACATGAACATGGAATACCAAATTGAGATGAGACCAAAAGGGTTGCTTATAGGACATCTCAAGCTTTCTAAAAATTCCAAGAACACATCCAAAGAGTCAAAATTGAGGAAGTTATGCATTGGTGAAGTTGACCTTTTTTGCAAAAGTGCCAAAAGTCAACTATGCCTAAAACTTCAAATTTTGCCAAATGGGCCCAATCGTTTTCACTTGTTTTGAGTTGGAAACATAGTCCATGAGCTCTAGCCCTTGCCACTTGTCCTTATCATGTTTTTATTATTTATTTTGATTTTTATTTGAATTAATTCAATTTAAATCAAAACAAATCATATAAAATCCAAAATATTGAAAACAAAAGATTTTGTGCTAGTTTCAGGTTTTAAATTACAACTAGCAAGTATTCAAATTCGTATCAAGGCATGGTGTGTACAAAAAGATTAAGTTTAGGCCAATTTTGGAATGATATTCAAGAGGATGAAATCACAATCAAATTCAATAATGGAAGAAGATTGAGTACAACCTATCAACCGTAATACATTCCTTGATACATATAGAAGCGAGGCAGACCTAAAACCAAGTTAGAAGGGGGCGTATGGTCAGAAACAAAAACTTGAAAAATCAAGAAAAAGTGCAAGATTGAATTCCTATTTCCAGGCATCCTCAAGGCCTTCTAGCTATCCCAATCTATTCCTGGGAGTGTCAGCAAGCTAAAGCAATCAAGAACAAAGCCTTTCCAATACCCAAAAGCACTGTAAGTCCATCACGATATCCATGAATTTTTGAAATCGGTTAGCACGATTTAGGCATTGTTAGCATGAATTAGCCACATATTCTTGATCTATGGAACATATGCAAGCTTTATGTTTTGTTTAATTTCATTTATATGGCCTGTGTTGGAATGTGCCATTGTTAGGGTTTCATAGCTCACTTTGGGGTTTTTGAATATAGGCAAAATTGGGCCATGAAAGGGCCACCACCGGGCTCAGCAAAACCAGACGAGTCCATTCATGGCCTTGGTAGTCATTTATATCACTTGTATTTTATTTTGAGAACTTGCAGGGCTGTAGCGGCGGACGTTGTCTGTAGGTAAAGGTTTTCAAACCTTTTAGCCACGGAGAGAGGACAAGGATGAAGGTGTGGCTCCATCTAATTCGTCCATTTGAATTTTCGCGCAAATATTTCATTTCTTCGCTTGTTTCATATATAATAATTTTTGTTTATATTATGTACAACAAATACAAAGTGATGCAGTGGTAGCCAGGCAAGCTTTAAGGCGTTAGGAGGCTTGAGGTCAGGGGTTCGACCCCTGCCTCCAACATTTGTGTTTTTCCTAATTCCTTTCAGGTGATCACATGCGCATACAAGTCCAAGGCCTATCATACACCCTCGTAATCCAGCTTGTCAAATGTCTTGAGATCCAGATCTGATGGCCAACATGTGAGAGACCACCATGGGGCCTAGTCAGAGCAATGCACTGGAAGCAAAGGTCAACGTGGACTTCACTCTTTTTGGCCCAGAAAATGGCTTCTCACACCCCCATATTGTAGGCCCATATCTCTTACTCTCTTTTTTTTTTAATTATTTCATTTAATTAATTTATTTATTTTATTCTACTAACAATTAATTATTTTCTTTTTAACAAAAAAATCATAAAAAATATTTTTCACCAATTAGATTTAGGTATTTTTATCAAAAAATTAATTAATTTAATTTAGGTTTGTTAATTTAGATAACTTTAATTTCTTTTTTGTACATAATTAAAAATAATTAGAATAATTAGGTTTTTATTCCAAATTTAATTTTTCTTTCTTTTCTTAAAAAATAACAAAAACCAAAATAGGCTATGTAATTATTTTTATTAATTAATTTAATCACTAATTAATTTGTACATTTATTTTTAAAACCTAATCTTTTTTCTTAAAAAAACAATTAAAAACAACAAAAACATTTTCTCTTTTCATTAGGATAGAAGGGTTAAAACCCTAACTCGTATTCGTTTTAATTTTCATCGCGCGCATAATTTTATTATTTTTACCCTATTATTGCAACTGCTCACAAGGTTGTAATAGTTAAATTAGGACTTTATTTTCATTTATCACTTTTATTTCAAAGGGTTTGTTTTTGGCTATGTAAATACCTGAAGCCTTGTGATAGCGTAGTTTAATTTCCGCATTTTAAATTCCGCAAATATTGAACTGTTAGATGTATGATATTAGGATGCATGACAAGAATGTATGTTTAATTTTAAAACGGTTAGATAACCCTAACATGTGCAAAGATAAATAATCTGAAATTGAATCACTCACACATGCGCATTCTTAGGGTACACTCCCACTTGGTTGCGTTCGGTAAATGGTCATTGAGTATAGGATGCTTTAGTGGTCGTCCTTTTGTCCAAAAATCAAGTTGCCTCAGAAAGGTTGCCTCAGATATTGTTGCCTCGGATAATTGATCTAAGACATTAGGGTTATTACTAAGACGTCCTAACATTGCTTTAGTGATTGTACGTCCCTTTCGAATTGACCCTCAAACTCCAACGACGGTGCTACCTACTCACTAATAGTGGGATAGCACTATCTAAAGGAAACGAATACAAAACGATTCTTTTTTCGAGTAGGTAGATTAGTTCTTAAGTACTTGCTCAATCAAAACAAACTTTTTCACACTTACACTCCTTTACAAACAAAGTTTTCAAAACACTTCATTACACTATTGAAGACAGAAGAAAGAGTTAAATCGAAGTCAAAACAAAAACTTTTCAAAGCACACAAACACAAAGAAAACAATTTTGAAAATGATGAGCAAGTACCTAAGAGCCCGTAGATAACTATAGATAGAAAGGGTGCTAATACCTTCCCTTTCTATAATCTACCCCCCGTACTCAGAAATATCTCGAAAAAGGAATTTTTCTGTGCTTTTTTCCTTTCCTTGTTGGATAAAATAAAAGTCGATGACGACTCTTGCTTACCGTGACATTTTGCAAACACAAATGCAAAACACAAACCAGCAATTCCTTTAAAAAAGGGAAACACGTCCCGGTTCTGGCCACCGTATCACACTTGTAATAGCTAGGTTTTATATTTCTGCACTTTTAATTACTGCAATTATTAACTGCTAGATGTATGACTAATAGGATTGTATGGCAAGAAATTAAAAGCAACGCTAGCAAACCTAACACAAAATCAAAAAAAATAACTGAATACAACACACTTGCACATATACACATCTAGAGTACTCCCACTTTGGTTGCCTTTGAAAAATAAACCAATCATGTCCCTCGAAAGTAGGGACGTTTTACCAAAGACCCTCGAATCAAAAGATCATAGTCCCTCGATGACCCTGCGGTGTTGCCTTACGGTAAATGATCTAGTCCCTTAAATAAATTTTTCTAAAGCGTCTCTATATGTTTCCTTTATGAATGTATGATGACCCACGAATGTCCCCCAAACATCTAACGATAGGGCAACCTACTCACTAATAATAGGATAGCACGGTCTAAAGGAAAAGAGGAAAAGAACAACCATTTCGAGTAAAGTAGATAGCTGTTAGGTGCTATGCTCAAAAATAAACCTTCTTCACATACACAAACCACTTTCAAAAACATTTTCAAAAACACTTTATCAACACTCTTGAGGACTGATACAAGAGTTATCATAAAGCGAATCACCGCACTAAGGAACTTTCAAAAATATTTTTCAAAACAAACAAAAGGCACAACGTATTTTTTAAATGAGCTAAGCATCTAAGAGCCCATAGATAACTACGGATGGAAAGGGTGCTAACACCTTACCTTTCCATAATCTACCCCCTTACTCAGAAATAATCTCGAAAGGTCTTTTTTCTGTTCTTTTCACCCTTTCCTTTGTTGGATAAAAGAAAAGTCGGTGGCGACTCTTGCTTACCGCAACATTTGTGAATACAGACGCAAAACCAGTATAACAGTCGGTTCTGCCACCGTATCACAAAACCGGAGACTCTGCTAGGGATATATAAAAAGTGGGGATACCTTAAAGCTTAGGTCATATTTAATTTGCTTTCCTTGTATGCTTTGATTGCTTTATCTTTAAGGGTTTTTTTGCTTGGGTTTACTTGTAAAGATCCTACACCCGAATCTGGGGCACCTTCTAGGTAAGTAGTAATAGATCGTAGGGACTGTACGGGGTATACCGACACGGTTGAAACGATAGATATGTTGGTGTGACGTATTTATTGGTACCGATAGCCCTTGAGTAATCAAGGAGAATATGGGGCCACTGTGTGGTGTCATGAAGCAACAACTGACCTTAGAACCTTTAATTGAACCAACTTGGCCATTAGGAAGTAGTGGGATAGCCGGCTTTGGTGCAGTTCGAAGTTGGTTGATACTCGATACTACACTCATTAAGATCTGACTTCCGGGATATTTCGGTCGCTAATAAAGAGGCTTGCGCTGAAACAATGCCCAGTGAAGAAAGATCGGTGATATTGAGATTCCCTAGAACTAGATTACTATTAATAAGACAGGTTGAACCAACTAAACTTCAAGAGGGTACTTACCTAAGGAATACATGCAAGTCTAAACCTAAGGATCTGTTTGTGTGCTTGTATATATTTGTGTGTACATAACATCATAACATCATAACACTGGCATATCACGCTAACAATTTCAAGGACTTTTAGGACTTATCTTTGTGTCTGTTTTATAGGACATGGCTCACATTCCCAGAAATACCATCCAAGTCAACCTCGTAAGGGTACCTCCTCAGCTCAAAGAGTTGGCATCAAGGGTTCCTGAGAATTCACCATTAACTAAAAGACATGGTTGAATCATCAGTTTGGTAACCTCAAGCCATGATGAAGACATGGTGAAAGTTCTCTTTTAGTTCTTTGACCCTTTACATCTCTGCTTTACATTTCCCGATTACTAGTTGGTGCCTACTATGGAATAGTTTTCTCAATTATTGGGTGTGCCTATTCTCAAACAATTACCTTTCAACGGTATGGAAAGAGACCCAAAGCCTGAGAAAACTGCTCAAGCCCTGCGTTTACAACGGTCTGACGTTGTGGCAAATTGGGAAATAAGAAGCGGTATCAAAGGGTTTCTAGCAAAGTTATTGTTTGAGAAAGCTCACTATTTTTGGGATACCCTGGACTTACAAGCCTTTGAAGATCTTTTGGCCCTTCTCATCTATGGGATGGTATTATTCCCTAACCCGGACCAACTCATAGACGTGAATACGATCAAAAGTTTCATGTCTCGTAACCCGGGGCCTAGTTTACTTGGAGACATTTTTCACTCTTTTCATGCTCACACCATAAAGATAAGAGGGACCCTTATGTGTTGCTCTCCTCTATTGGGGCATGGTGAACAAAGTGGATAGCAAGACATTAGGGCATAAGAACTCTATCCCTTTGGAGCCTTATCTTAAGTGAGTGCGAGCACACGCTCAAAATCTCATGATGCCTTACCCCGCCATCCTGCCTATTGTCATGGAACCTATTGCCGAGACAGATATACCACATACTATTCTCCATCCTGACATGCTGACTACTCTCGAGGAATTTAAAAGATCTTGGATTCAACTCAAAGAGGAACGAGACACCCTTGGAACCCAGTTATATGCAAGCGAGAAGAAGGTTTTGGAGCTTAACAGACAACTACATGTAGAACAAAGTTCGAATGCCTACATCGCACCAAAGAGGATGCGCTCATGGGAAGCCTGAGTCCTGTTTGATTTAGGAGTTTTGTTTTATCTTTGTTTCTTCCATTGTAAGCCCAAGAGGCATCATTGTAATCATTAAAACTTATGAATGCAATTAATGTTTGTTCTTTCTTCGTCTAAGCAAATTTAAAATCTTAAAACTCCTTGAAAACATTGCATATGCATATCATGCATTTCATTGCATAATTAGGTATTTCGAGATAGGTTTCTTATTCTTTTCGCTGTTTATTTCAGCAAAAGAAATGGCTCTTGAACAAACAGTAAAAGACCTTCAAGCTCAAAATGCTCAGTTCCAACAAATGTTCATGGCTCTAGCTAAGGGGCAAGAAGATCTGAAAGCTCTGATCATCAAAGATAAGACCGAGAAGGCAAAGAAACTAGCTGGTGTCTTGAATTTTGGTAGAAGGTTCAGAGGATCGGCTAAGCAAGCTCTAGATTTTGCAACCCCGTCAAATGAGGGGGACAATCAAGAAGAGAAGCCAGCGGAAGAAAACAACAACCCAGGGTCTGAGGAAGATGAAGCTGACTATTCTGAGGAGCAGTATCCTCCTGCTGATGATAAATACAAACAGCTGGAGGATTGTCTTAATGCTATGGAGATACAAAGGATACCTAGGATGGATTTTTAGGAGCTATGACTGGTCTCAGGGGTGGTCCTCCCGCAGAAATTCAGGGTCCCCACCTTTGCTAAGTATGATGGTGTCTCCTGTCCTAAGCTGCACTTAGGATCATATGTCAGGAAGATTCAACCCCACAATGCTGATAGGAATTTATGGGTACACTTCTTCTAGGAAAGTTTGTCGGGGACGCAATTGGAATGGTTCTATCACCTGGAAAGAACCAATATTCGTAATTGGGAAGATCTGGCTGCTGCTTTTTACAAGCAGTACCAATATAATGCTGACCTCTCCCCAACTCGTACACAATTGCAAAGTATGTCTATGGGTTCCGATGAAGGTTTCAAAGATTATGCCCAGAAATGGAGGGATCTTGCAGGGAGAGTCCAGCGTCCTTTGTCTGATAGAGAGCTGGTGGACATGTTCTTAGGCACGTTGTCTGGTCCATTCCTTTAACCATCTGATTGGAAGCTCTTCTGCTGGGTTCACTGAACTGATACTGACTGGTGAACAGGTAGAAGCTGGCATCAAAAATGGTAAAATCCAAAGAGATGCATCCTCTAGTACAACAAAGAAACCCTTCACTGGAAAGAAGGAGGCCAGTGCTGCTTATGGCCAAAGAAATCAGAACAAAACTAAACATCGCCCGACGGTAGTGGATGCTATGATTTCCAATCCTGCATCAAACCAGCAACGAAACAATCAGTGTAGGCCGGATGCGCCCAGAAGACAGTTCACCCGGATCAACATGACCTTATCCTAGGTTTTTCCACATTTGCTGAAGTCCAATCTGGTGACCTTAAAGGAGGCTCCTAAGAATCCTAATATGGAATCTCCCATCTACAACCCAAATGCTCGATGTGCCTACCACTCTAAAACTCCTGGATATGATACAAATGATTGTTGGGCTCTGACGAACAAAGTGCATGATCTCATTGAGGCTAAGGAGATTGAGTTTGATCCTCCCAAGACCCCCAACATCATAACTGCACCAATGCCTAAGCATGAACTAGGAATCTGTGCTATTGATGTTGTTTCCGCTACAGAGGATGCTGACAGCGATTGCGACGTGGAAAAGTGGATCTTCCCAAATATCAGCGGTGGACTCAGCAATTGGGAGGCCAAGGATTTTGTTCCCATTACTTTTATTCAAGAGTAATTGTATTTTAGTCTTTTTTGGGATTTGTAATATTTAAACAATTGAAACTCTAAAGCCTTGTGCCTTACCCGAGGCATAATGGTCTACTTTGTAAGGGTTATTGCTTCATATTCATATGTCATTAATAAATCATTAGACGTTTTGCATACAAATTTTACGCTCTTTGTTTTTCTTTTCTACTGTTTACTTTATCAAAATAGTCATGCTCTTACACACACCCACATATCCAACTGCAGATCCACATCCACCCTGGATCCCATTGATACCGGTTCTGCTATTTCCAATTATGACTTTGAAAGTCTGATATACCAAGACGAGAACGAAGGTGAGGAAGATTGTGAAGTACCAGGGGAACTTTCCATATTGTTACAACAGGAGGAAAGGGAAATACAACCCCATGAAGAGCCAGTTGAGACAGTAAACTTGGGTACAAAGTGTGATACGGTGGCAGAACCAACTGTTTGATACTGGTTTGTGTTTGGCGTTTTTTGTTTGAAAAATGTCGCGGTAAGCAAGAGTCGCCACCGAATTTTATTTCATCCAATCATGGAAAAGGAAAAAGAACAGAAAAAACCTTTTTCGAGATGTTTCTGAGTACGGGGGTAGATTATAGAAAGGGAAGGTGTTAGAACCCTTTCTATCTGTAGTTATCTACAGGCTCTTAGGTACTTGCTCATTTTTCAAATTGCTTGTGTGTGTTTGTCTTGAAAATGTTTTACTTCGTGATAACCTTGTATCAGTCCTCAAGGATGTGACTTAGTTGTTTTGAAAATTTGTTTTGAAAGGTGTTTGTGTGAAAGTTTTTTATTAAGCAAGTACTTAAGATTCTACCTACTCTAAAAAATATTATTCGTTCTATTTCCTTTAGACAACGCTATCCCACTATTAAGGAGTAGGTAGCACCGTCGTTGGAGTTTGTAAGGGACATTCGAAAGGGACGAATACAATCATTAAAGCAATAGTTAGAAAACTTTAGTAGTAACCCTAGAGTCTTAAGATCTTTTCGAGGCAACGTTTCCGAGGAAACATTTCGAGGCAACATTTCCGAGGCAACATTTCCGAGGCAACATTCGAATGGGACACTTTAATCTTTTAGAATGGAGGGCAACCACAAAAATCCCTTATGCTTAATGATTGTTTACCGAAGGCAACCGAAGTGAGGTAAACCCTAGGAGTGAATATGTGCGAGTTATTTGTTTCCGTTATTTAATCTTTGCACATTAGGTGATCTACCATTTTAAATTTCCAAACATTCTTGCCATACAATCCTATTAGCATACATCTAGACAGTTAAATATTTGCAGGAATTTAAAAGTGAGAGAAAATAAACCTATCTATTACAAGGCTTTGACAGTTACATCATTATCTTGACGGGAAATAAAAGTACGGAATTTAAATCCCTAATTAAAACTATTACAAGCTCGAAACAGTTACAAAATAATGGTAAAAATAATAACAAGCGCACGACAAATTAAATACGGGAGCACTTAGGATTTTGGCCCTTGACTAAACCTAATTGCAATTGATTAAAAAAAACAATTATTTTTGTCGTTTTTTTTTTGTATTATTTAAGAAAACAAGGAATAATAAAAAACCTAACTACTAATTAATTTAAATAAGTAAATCACATATTTTTGGTTTTTTTGTTTGTTTGAAAAAAGAAAATAACTAAATCAAAAAGTTAAACCTAGTTTTCTAATTGATTTTAATTACAAAAAAATAAGTTAAAGTTTCCCTAAATTAAATAAGCTAATTATATTAATTAAACTTGATAAAAAACCTAATTCTAATTTTTATGACTTTTTGATTTTTTATGATTTTATAAAAAGAAAAATGATTTTAAAAATAAAATAAATAAGTAATTTGAAAAGAACAAAATAATAAAAGAGAGAAAGAGTGAGAATTGGGCCTGTGTTGAATAGCAAATCTGGGGGTGTATGTTGAACTTCTGAAACCCAGAAGGATGGCCCAGAGTCTGGCGCCTGATCCAATGAGACCATCTTCTTGGGACTCATGGTGGACCTGCGTATGCTGGCGTTGGATCTGGCTAGAGATGGATCTAGAGGATGAGATCAAAGGGAGCATGATGATCCTCAGAAGGTGAGGTGTGCTGGATCTGACTGGAGATGGATCCAGAGGATGAGATCAGAGGGCGCTTGATGATCCTCAGAAGGTGAGGTGTGTTGGATCTGGCTGGAGATGGATCCAGAGGATGAGATCAGAGGGTGCTTGATGATCCTCAAGAGGTGAGGTGTGTTGGATCTGGCTGGAAATAATGGAGAAAATGCCAAAAGCTCACGCCTGAGATCGAACCTAGGACATGAGCTTCTGACTTCCTTCCTCTGACCAACTGCGCTGGATGTCTCAATTGTTAATATAATAATGAACATATAATATATTGGAAAACAAGTTAGTGGCCAAAAAACGCGCGCCAAATATGAATTGGCCAACCATGATTTGACACGCATCATATTCTTCCTTGGATCGTCGCCTTAGGCTCTGGTACTTTTACCTACGGACAAAGGTCTGTAGCTACAAACTTGTTCATCTCAAAAATCTTGTACATGCAATATAAATCAATTGTAATGGTACCAATCAACTCGTCTTGGTCTCACGAGTGTCATGGTACCCCATTCATGGTCCAATTTTCCCTGTAATAAAAATCCCCAAATCGACCTCTTAAACCCTAGCAATGGTGAATATGGATTCCTGCACTGTTAGTACAATTAAGCAATACAGAAAGCTTGCAATCATGATCATGAACAAGAATATATGGATAGCATGCGTTTAGGATGCGTAAAACATTGAAATCGAGTTTGAGTTTTTTATGTAAACCGTGAAGTCGTAATGTGATGATTCTGGACGCTTCAAGGCTGGCAAACGATGCTATTAGCTTCCTGAGATGTCCAGGAAAGGATTAGAAGCCTTGGAATGGTTCGAATTGGCCTGTGGAAGAAGATAGGTCTCACACTTTTCTTTGAAATTTTTGAGTTTTCTTCTTGCAGTTTCACGCCTCCAATCCTTATTCTCTTGATCTGGAATTGTTATGCCCTTATAGTAGACTGAATTAGGTCAATAAATTTTGTATCAAATCTTTGAGAATTATAAAATTTGGATTTGATTTGCTTCATGTATGAATTATTTCCAAACTTGCTTCAATCCAATATTTTTCAACCCTAATGAACCTTGCACGATTGGCTGGCATGCTAGCTATACATGGACTCAAAATGTGCATAAAAATCTCAAGATTTGATTTGTTTTCATTTTTTACCATTTAGTTTGATTTATTTTAATTTAAATGAATAAAAAATCAAAATAAATGATAAAAGTAATAAAATAATAGGTGGAAAAGCTCAAGGGTCGTGGGTCCTATTAGAAACATGTTTCAAGAAATAAAACATGGGCCCCTTTGGAAAAAATGCAAGTTTGATCAATGTTGACCTTTTGACAATTCTCCCAAAATTGCCAACTTTGACAATGCCCAACTCTCTTAATTTTGATCCTAGGAAGGTGTTCTTGGACTTTTTAGAAATATTAGGATGTCCCCTAACCAACCCTTTTAGTATCATCTCAATTGGATCTTCCATGTTCATGTATGAAGCTTTGACCCAAAAGGTGTTTTTGTTGACTTTTCAAAATGACCTATAATGTCAAAATTCATATCTTTTTGTGAGTGCATATTTTGAACTTGTGGGATGAATATGGATTGTAGGTAATTGTATGCTCTTCAAAATGAGCTTTGGATGGAAAATTGATGATAAAGTATGAAGAAGTTATGCTTGGTTAAAGTTGGGTTGACGTTTCCTACAAAACCCTAATTTGGCAACTTTTGGGTTTTGATGAATTTGGAGCATCCCTTAAGGAATCATGATCAACCCTTGATCAAATGATGGATAACAATTCAAAATGATGATGTTGACCAAAAATCTTGAAGTTTGACTGTATGTGGGCCACATTTGACTTTTGACCTAATATAGTCGATTCTCAAGCATCTGAGCAGTTGGCTGAGAAAACTTCTTGTGCTAGGCATGAAACTTGACATGGATGATCTTGGGAACATATTAGGACCTTGGAAGGAATTTGGGATCCTTTGGACTCAAGCATCTTGATGAAAAATGAAACCCTAATTTGAGGTATACTGCCTTAGGAGAGAGTTGGTCTAGTCAACTCTTGGACTTCCTTGAGAACCTTGGGGACCTCAATTGACATGTATTTAGTAAAATGAGAGGGTAAATTTTTGGGTACAACACGGAGGAGGATAAGAAGGAAGTTAAGATAGGTGTTGATCTGGAACATAGTGTCAAAGAGCGGTTAATTCAGATGCTTCATGACTATGTTGAGGTATTTTCCTGGTCATACGAGGACATGCCAGGACTTGACACTGATATCATGGTCCATCGTCTGCCAACAAAAGAGGACCTCCCTCCCGTGAAATAGAAGGTTCGTCATAGGTGGCCAGAGATGTCAGAAAAGATCAAGGCTGAAGTCATGAAACAGTTCAACGCTGGTTTCTTAGTTGTTACTTCCTATCCGTAATGGGTTTCCAATGTTGTTTCGGTACCTAAGAAAGACGATAAGGTACGTATGTGTGTGGATTACAGAGACCTGAATAGGGCAAGCCCCAAGGATGACTTCCCGCTTCCCCATATCAATGTTCTGGTTGACAACATCGTACAACATAAGGTATTCTCCTTCATGGATGGTTTCTCCGGGTACAATCAAATCAAGATGGCACCTGAGGACATGGAGAAAATGACTTTCGTCATACAGTGTGGAACTTTCTACTACAAAGTTATGCCATTTGGGTTAAAGAACGCTGAGGCAACCTATCAGTGCGCCATGGTAGCTTTGTTTCATGATATGATCCATCACGAGATAGAGGTATACGTTGATGATATGATAGCCTGATCCCAGAATGAAGAAGAGCACCTTGATCACCTGCAGAAGTTGTTTGAAAGGCTGAAAAAGTACAAACTGAGATTGAACCCGAATAAGTGCACCTTTGGAGTAAGAACTGTTAAGCTCTTAGGCTTCGTTGCCAACGGAAAAGGTATTGAAGTAGACCTGCAAAGGTTAAAGCTATACAAGAAATGTCAACTCCTCGCACTGAGAAGGAGGTCAGGTGATTCTTGGGACGTCTAAACTACATTGCCAGATTCATTTCCCATCTAACCGCTACTTGTGAGCCAATCTTCAAATTACTGAAGAAAGATCAAGCAATGAAGTGGAATGATGATTTCAAGAACGCCTTTGAAAAAATCAAAGAACATCTTCAAGAGCCTTCAATCTTGATGTCGTTGGTTGAAGGAAGACCTCTGATCATGTATCTAACAGTATTAGAGAACTCAATGGGAGTGTGTGCTGGGGAAAGACGACGAGTCTAGTCGAAAAGAGAATGCAATATACTACCTTAGCAAAAAGTTTACCGACTGTGAAACAAGATACTCACTGCTCGAGAAAACTTGCTACGATGTTGACTCACACTACTTTATTGATATCTAAAATTGATCATATCAAATACATCTTTGAGAAGTCCGCTCTGTCCAAAAGAATAGCAAGATGGAAAATGATCCTGACCGAATACGAAATTCAATACACAACCCAGAAAGCAATTAAAGGAAGTGTATTAGTTGATCATTTGGCTCATCAGGCTGTGAACGACTACCAATCCATGAATTTTGAGTTCCGTGTGAGAATATCATGTTGGTAACTGATTGTGAAGAACCTGGACCGGATGAATGACCTGAAAAAGGATCCTAATGGATTATGGTTTTTGACGGAGCTTCTAATGCACTTGGCAATGGAATCAGTGTTGTGATTATATCTCCTGAAGGCTGTCATAATCCTTTCACTGCCAGGCTATGTTTTAACTGTAGCAACAACATGGCTGAATTTGAAGCATGCATCATGGGTCTCAAAGCTGTTATCGACTTGAGGATCAAATTCTTGAGTGTATTTGGAGACTCGGCCCTAGTAATTAATCAAATCAAGGGAGAATGGTACACAAAGCATCCTAATCTCATCCCTTATCGAGAGCATGTGTTGACACTAATTATATACTTTCAAGAAGTTACCTTTGAGAATTTTCCATGAGAGGAAAATCAACTAGCGGGTGCGCTAGCTACTATGTCATCCATGTTCAAGGTCAGATGGGATAATGAATCCCCTCATATTACTATTGAGAGAATGGACGAACCAGCATACTGTCATGAGATTGATATTGAAGAATTAGTGGACACACCTTGGTTCCACGAAGTCAAAAGATATCTCGAAGCCCAAGAATATCCCGAAGGATCTTCAGTCAATGATAAGAAGTTCCTAAGAAGTTTCTCTGCCAAGTTCTTCCTCAATAACGGGATCCTTTACAAGCGCAACCACGATTCTACTATGCTTCGGTGTGTAGGCAAGAGTGAGGTAGAAAAGATTATGGCTGATTTACACTAAGGTACCTTTGGCACCCATTTTAGTGGGCACACGATGTCTAAAAAGATCCTACAGGTAGGATACTGTTGGTCCACTATGGAATCAGACTGTTATCAATATTCACGAACTTGTCATAAATGCCAAATCTATGCTGATAGAGTACATGTGCCTCTGGTTCCTCTAAACATCTTGATTGCTCTCTGGCCTTTTATGATGTGGGGTATCGACATGATTGGAGAAATTCGACCTACAACTTCTAATGGGCACCGCTTCATCCTGGTTGCCATTGATTACTTCACGAAGTGGGTCCTGGAAGCTTTGTTTGCTTCTGTTACCAAGAACGTTGTGGCCTGATTCATCAGACACAACCTTATATATCGGTATGGTATTCTAGAAAGAATCATTACAGACAATGGTACCAATCTCAATAATACTATGATCACCAAGCTCTGCACGTAATTCAAGATCCACCATCATAATTCTTCTCCTTACCGGCCGAAGATGAATGGCGCTGTAGAAGCTGCTAATAAAAACATCAAGAAGATCATACAGAAGATGACGGTGAGATATAAAGACTGGCACGAGATGTTACCATTTGCTCTTCATGGTTACTGTACCACAATGCGCATGTCAACATGGGCAACTTCTTTCTCTCTGGTGTATGGTATGGAAGTTGTCCTACCCTTTGAAGTCCAGATCCCTTCCTTGAGAATCATGAGGGATGCATGTTTGAATAAAGACGGATGGGTTCAGACTTGACTTGACCAATTAAACCTGATTGACGAGAAGAGGCCCGCAGCTGTCCTCCATGGTCAGATGCGCCAAAGACATATGATCAAAGCTTTTAACTAGAAGGTCAGATGTCGGGTATATTAGGCTGGTGATCTGGTAATCAAGTGCATTATCCTGCCGCAAGGTGATCCCAGGGGCTAATGGACTCCCACATATGAAGGGCCATTTGTGATCAAGAACATATTTTCAGGTGGTGCCATGATCTTAACCACTATAGACGGTGACGACCTTCCACACCCTGTAAACGCGGACATAGTTAAAAGATACTACGCATGAACAAAGACCCGCTAGGTTGACTGGCCTAGGAAAAATAATGGATTCCCGGTGAACCAAAAGGGTTCGGGAAAAAAATTAGGGATATACATATAAGAAAATCTGTACACCCGGCAAGTTGAAAATCTGAAAAGGCGGCTTGGGAAAAAAAGGGTATCCTGGTGGACTGAAAACCCGAAAGGGCTGTCCATGCAAAAGTTAGGGATTTAAAGCGTATAACTATGTCCCGTTGGATCACTTTACAGCCAATTTGTAGTATCAGCTATCAAGCTCAAATGGTACTAAGCAATCCAGTCAACTTCAGACAAACAGCAAAGAGATGAGACGCTCGAAGACATAAAGGCAATAGCAGAATGGAAATCAATGGGATTATTTCACATAGATGTTTTTCTTTGTATACTACTTTGTATAGTTTTCGTTCTTACGACGTCATTCTCTTACTAGAATTCCCGTCTCCTTGTACTAAAACGCCTATCATAGGCACAAATTCTTCAAATTAATACAAAATTATCTCTTTGAAAGTGAAAAACTATTTGTTTTATTTTTCTCTTTCTGTTTTGTTGGAGAAAACGTCCAGTGATTATTTCTAAACATATGTATTTGAATGTGATTACTATTTAAAAATACACGCCTAAAAAATGGAAAGACAGTTACTAATGGTTTTAAGAAATGGGACAATGTCTAAAGGCCATCCATAAAATCCCCACAGATATTTTCTCTCGCAGAAACTTTCTTCAGCAGGTACAGAGGCAGGGGCATCCTGCTATAAGATCACTACCATATTCTCAGCATACAGCCTAATGAGGTCAGGTGTTCTCATATCCCCGGCAGAGAAAAAATCTCCAATTACTGCTCCAAAAAAATTCCCCAGTGAAGTCGCCAAGCTTCTCAGTATTCCCCAGCAGGATTTCACAAAATCCCCATACAGTGCATGGAGTTTTCCTTCCCCAACAGAGTTTATTTCTCTAACAATGGAAATCTATCTCCCGACATTTAACTTCAACATATTTGAAGACCTACATTCTTCATCCCCAACAATAATCGGGGATTTATTTTCCCTAATTCTGCAACACTGCAAAAGAACAACTGACACATTCATACATTGCATTCATACATCATTTACAAGCATCATAGCATATGCAGCACAAATGCATATATCACAATCTCATTTATTTTGAGAGCATCATGGAATTCATACATCATGACATCGCATGAAACTGGTTTTACCTTTTTAGGTTAAATTAGCAGACAAACATTATTAACTTATACAATAGATCAAAGATTAATGCCTGAAACCAGACGGGGAAACTATCTACACGACCAAGTGGTATGAACTCCCAGAGCAAGACGAGTTTACCAACAAATAAAGCAGGCCACATATTAATGTCCAAAACCAGAGGGGGAAACTATCTATGTGACCAACATTTCCAAGTTCCAGATTAATACTTGAAACAAGACAGGATAAATATCTGTGAACGACTTATTATAGATTAATACCTGAAACCAGATAGGAAAACTATCTACATGAGAAAATTCAAGATTAATACCTGAAACTAGACGGGAAAACTATATTTATTTCTAAGGTCAAAGATTAACACCTGAAACCAGACAGGGAAACTATCTATGTGACCAACATTTCCATGTCCTGGATTAATACCTGAAACAAGTCAGGACAACTATCTATGGACGACTGATTGTAGATTAATACCTGAAACCAGATAGGAAAACTTTTTACATGAGAAGATTGAAGATTAATACCCGAAACTAGACGAGAAAACTATCTTTATTTCTAAGGTCAGAGATTAATACCTGAAACCAACTAGGACAACTATCTCGAAGATCGACAAAAGCAAGTTCTGGATTAACACCTGAAACAAAACAGGACAACTCTCCAGGAACATCTGATTGTAGATCAATTCCCGAAACCATACGGGGCGACTATCTACATGATTATCCTGAAGAAATATTACACGGGTTTCTTCTCCTAATATCTAAATGCAGTCTAACATGGACTCATCCTGAAGCAATCTTACACGGGTTTCTTTTTCTAATCTCCAGATGTAGTCTAACACGGACTCATGCTGAAGCAATCTTACACAGGTTTCTTCTCCTAATCTTCAGATGCAGTCTAACACGGACTCATCCTGAAGCAATCTTACACGGATTCCTTCTTAATTTCCAGATGAAGTCTAATACGAACTCATCCTGAAGCATCCCTACACAGACTCCTTCTAATACATTTCCAGATAACAATTAATTTCATCCTCCCCATAAAGTTACTGTGAAGCCTGGAGTTCAACCAGAAAATAGCAAACTTTCATCTCTTCAGTCCAGAGATAAATCCTCGGTAGAGCCTTGGAGAATTGAAGTTCCTAGACTCTATTCCCCATAGAGTTTTCCTCAAACAGGAGAATAACAAAAATCAACCTTCCCCAGTGGATTTCTCCTTAGACAGCAAGAACAGGAATTCCCTACAAAGAGACCTCTTATGAAGTCAGCATCTACTTTGGATGGCATCTTTAAGCCCATCTTCGACAACTCTCAATCATCTTCTCCAAATGGCATCTTTAAGCCCATTCCCTACACAGTCAACCATCACATCATGTGAGTGCAAATTTTTTGGCACTTTAATGTTCAATCATCTTCCACCTTCAGATCACGAAAGGCAAACAAGCCAATCTAAATCTTTAGGTTTAAGAGGATTGAACAGGGACAACTGTTGTACCCCAAAATTTGCCCTCCCTTTTTCTCAATACATTTTCTCACAAGGATTTTCAAAAGCCCAAGTTCGCACAAAAACAATTAGATTTTTGGCTTTCAGGCATCAAGTCAAAGAGGAGAAAGTAGCCTTGATTTCAAAGTCTTCGATTGGGCATCTGAAATCCTTCAAGTTAGCTCTGATTTCAAAGCCTTCGACTGGGCATCTGAAATCCTTCGATCGAGCTTTGGTCCACCAGCTTCAATTGAGCGTTGGGTCCCCTTCGAGCAAGCTTTGGTCCACAGGTTTCATTTGGGCATATGGCCCCCCTACAGGGTTGATTCGATTCACCAGCGATAGCCCCCTACATGTATGCCTTCGATTCACAAGGAAATAACTTCCTATATGTCTGCTTTGATTCACAAAGTAGTAGTCCCCTACAGGAAAGCTTCGATTGGACATCTAAAGATCCTTCGATAAAGATTTGGTCCACAAGCTTCATTCCAGCAATAACCCCTACATACTTGCCTTTGATCCACAAGGAAAAGGCCTCTTCATGCTTGTCTTTGACTCACAAGGCAAAAGTCCTCTTCATGCTTGCCTTTGATTCACAAGGCAAGAGCTTCATTCATGTGTGCTTCGACCCACAAGGAAATGGCTTCCTTTGTGCGTACCTTTAGCGCACAAGGCAAATACATCCTTCAATTCACTAGGAAATAGCCACTTTTGTGTTTGCTTTGATCCACAAAGAAATAGCCTTCCTCAGGCTAGCATCCACAAGGAATTGGCTCTTTTTGTGCTAGCTTCGACTGAGCAATGGCTCCCTTTGAAGCAGCTTGCTTCAATTCCACCTCTAAAATATGCAACACACAGTTTTCCACATTTTGACACCTAGTAAGATCCTTCGAAGGGCACACAAATGGTGCCTTCGAAGGACATATATGTGGTTCATTCGAAGGATACAAAATTGTGGGAAACAATCTTATTTTGCCTTTTGATGAGTATTGGTTCAAGATGCTTGCTGGCCAAGGTCCTACATGCTGCCAGGACCAAGCCTCTTTCACAATCACATTCATGACAAAAGAAGCTTCAAATGGACAGAAAAGAGTTTTTGATTGGGTTAGTTGAAAAGTTTCAGATCAAGCTACCAAGGCAAATAGGGGCCCCAATGATAAGAATTGGAGCCATTCAAAGAAGGCGACCCTAGGCTAATCGAAGAGCAAGGATTGAGGGTATTCGAAGGAGTCAGACATGTCCAGGTTCATCCCAAAGCTCAAAGGGGTAGGAATTCATCAAAAAATGCAATCCTTTAATGTGTCTGATTTTGCCTTCAAGGCCTAGTTAATGGATGTCCCGTGCCATTTTCATGCTATGACCCTCTCTCCATCTCCTATAAATACACAACACTTCTACAAGCCAGAGGACATGCACACGCTGCCTCAGAAAGCATACCAAAATTCTAAAAATCTCATAGTTTGAAACTAGTTTTACAGGTACCCTCAGTCCAAACGAATACTAGATTTGTGCTCCTGAGACTCCCAAGAGTCTACTCCAAGCCAATCCACACCCAGAAGTGCCAAATTGAAGCATCCCATCTTTGGTAAATTTTCAAATTCATATCTATGTTTTTATGATGTATTAATATTTTCCATTATTTGATTCATGCTCAGGGTATCATATAGCACAACTTTCACATGAAACATACAAGGATAGAGGGCACGATCTGTGTTCTTCATCGAATCTCAAAAAACATGGTTTTTAAGGGCAAACAAACCCAGATTCAAACTCAAGGGAGTCGAATTAAGGGAGGTCAAATTAAGGAAAAGTACCTGGGTTCGACACCCACGTTATGCTTTTTCTTTTGTTAACATTTTTCTTGCAGATGCATTGCCTTCCCCCACAGGAAATCCATCAGACACCTCCAACAATATCCTCTGCAGGATCGAACGCCACATCCTTCCCTGGATCGAAGGATAACATCATTCACTGGATCGAAGGACACCCTTCATTGGATCGAAGGCCACCCTTCATTGGATCAAAAGCCATATTTTCTTTGGATCGAAAGACTTTTCTTCTTGTCTTTAAATCAACAATCAAATAAAAAAATCATCATAAAAATTAGGATTAGATTTTTTTAATTAAATTAATTTCTGAATTAATTAATTAATTTTAACACCTTCTTCTCAAAAATTAAAATAAATTAGAATTTAGGTTTAATTTTATTTTTTTATTTCTTTTCTTTTCATAAAAATTAAAAAATATATATATATTTTATTCTTACGATTTTAGACGTCTTTTTCAAATTCACGCGTTTTTATTCTTTCACACTTCCTTTTATTATTGTAACTGTATATTGGGATGTAATAGATGATTAGTAGGACATTTACTTCTTTTATTTCCCCTATTTTTGGAATTGTAATAATCCCCTCCCTGAAGCTTTGTAATAGCTAGGTTTTATATTTCTGCACTTTTAATTACTGCAATTATTAACTGCTAGATGTATGACTAATAGGATTGTATGGCACGAAATTAAAAGCAACGCTAGAGAACCTAACACAAAAGACAAAAAAATAATTGAATACAACACACTTGCACATATACACCTCTAGGGTACTCCCACTTTGGTTGCCTTCAGAAAATAAAACAGTCATGTCCCTCGAAAGTAGGGACGTTTTAGCAAAGACCCTCGAATCAAAAGATCATAGTCCCTCGATGACCCCGCGGTGTTGCCTTACGGTAAACGATCTATTACCTTAAACAAAATTTGCTAAAGCGTCTCTACATGTTGCCTTTATGAATGTACGATGACCCACGAATGTTCCTCAAACATCCAACGGTAGGGCTACCTACTCACTAATAGTAGGATAACACTGTATAAAGGAAAAGAGAAAAAGAATGACCCTTTCGAGTAAAGTAGATAGTTGTTAGATGTTATGCTCAAAAAAAATTCTTCTTCACATACACAAAACACTTTCAAAAACATTTTCAAAAACGCTTTATCAACACTCTTTAGGACTGATACAAGAGTTATCATAAAGCGAATCGCCGCACTAAGGCACTTTCAAAAATATTTTTCAAAACACACAAAAGGCACAAGGTATTTTTCAAATGAGCTAAGAATCTAAGAGATCGTAGATAACTACGGATGGAAAGGGTGCTAACACCTTCCCTTTCCATAATCTACCCCCTTACTCATAAATAATCTCGAAAGGTCTTTTTCTGTTCTTTTCACCCTTTCCTTTGTTCGATAAAATAAAAGTCGGTGGATACTCTTGCTTACCGCAACATTTGCGAATACAAACGCAAAAGCAGTATAACAGTCGGTTCTACCACCGTATCACAAATACCATTACAATGTTGACCTTGAACCAACTCTCGCGCAATTACAGGGTATGACTATGGACTCGAACGAAGGCTGTAAGGAGTATGCCCATGTTGTACCCCAATTTTTTCCCTAAGATCCCTTCATCATATCATATTGATTCAATCACAACAAGATATCATTAGGGCTTTTGGTCTTCCTCCCTACCTTTAGCTTTGCTCTTTGAGGAATCACCAAGCACCTTGACTTGTTTTATTTTATGGTCATGAATATTTTGTCTTAATTTTTCCTTTTAATTAATAAAATATAATGTTGGTTTGTCTTGCTTGTTACTAATTTAGGTAAAGGCAATGATATATAGCAAGTTGCTCAATGGGTTCATGAGTTTATTTCCTTGCCCTAGTCAATGAAGCTTGGGAAGTTCAAACCTCACCATTGGATTTGTTTTGGAAGAAATGGCAACGCAAGGTTATTTTGGTTCACCACATTTCAAGGTTATCAAATATGATTCAAAAGTACAATGGGGTTGATTGAAGAAGTTTTCATGCCTGGACAAGGCTTTGTTCGCATTGGTCACAAGTACATATTTATCTCAATTCTCAAGATATGGAAGCGGTTTTGGTGTCTATGAGTTCTCACTTTCACCCTCAACAACTTCTATTTACAAATCATTTGTGTTGGTACAAGAAGTTTGTTCAAAGTTGTCAAAGTTCCTCAAAGCATTTTCTTGATCTATGAGCTAGGGTTTTGAACTTCAAAGAAGCATATCTTGCTCATCTTTTGGTATTTTTGAGTGATTCCAAAAACATCCTTCTCTTCAAAGGGTTATCAACAAATCACTTCAAAAGTTTCAAGGAGTTTTCATGTGGAATAAACTTGATGATGAAGAAAGATAACAAGTCCTCCAAAAGAACCCCCATTTTCTCATGTGTGACTTCAAATGATGATAACTTGGTCAATTTTTATCACCTTGATCCCATTATTTTTCCATAATTATCTTGAGTATGTTAACTTTATGCCTTCTTTTATGTGCAAAGTGAGAAAATGGATGGAAGATTCCCTAAGGATACAAAAGATTATAGGTCATTTCATGATTGTTTTTGCAAACTTCAACAATTCATAACTCTCTCAATTTTTGGAGATTTTTAATGGTTCAAGTTTCAAAATGTCATTCAATAGGTCTATTTCATACCATCTTTTTTGGTCAAGAGCAAACTTCAAGTGGAAGGCAATGTTTGGATGCAAAACATTTTAGGTCACTTTTGAAGAAAAACTTGAAATATTTCTAAGTATGGAAATTCAACTTCTTTTTCCCAACTTTGACTCAATGCAAGTTTTAGCTCAAGCATCCATTTGATTACATTATTTTTCCATTGCAAAGCTTGTAACCTCATCTTTCTAAATCATCAAGAATAATTCCCTAAGACCCCTTGAGCTGAGAATGCCATTGATTTGAACTTGGTAACTTGGAACTGAAGTTTCTTCAAAAGTCAGAATTTGAAATCATTGGTTTAGCTTCTAAACACTTTGTTTTTGCGCGTTTTTTCCTTTAAACATGTTTAGTGAACTTCCAGAAGTGATTAGCACAACAAAACGTGTGTTTTAGATTAGTTTTGATAAAATTAGAAGTCACACTTTTCTTGTTTGCAACTTCACACGATTTCCCTCCAAACTTCATCATTTCACACGCTTGCACATTCCATTTGATTCCCTATAAATAGAGGGTCACCCCCCGTTCATTTCCTCAAGCTTGGATAGCCAGAACCACCCTGCCAAACTTGTTCCATAACTCAAATTTATGCAACTTCGAAATATATTTTCAAGCCTTTTTCAATCCAATTTTTCTATCAATTACCTTCCTTGATCTTCCCTGAAGCTAACCATATAATTACATTCAAGAATCGTGCCATATATTTCTCCATAGAAGTCCAGTTTCAGAGCTCTGCAACTCAACTTCAATAGGTAGATTCCTTCATCAATTCTTCAAAACTTTGATATCATTGTGATGATCTCATTGACTTGGTTCTAGTTGCAACACTTACTTTTATCTGGAAACTTGTTTTGACCATGAAATTTCAAATCCCTTTTCAAAACTTTCTTTCCAAATTGCTTGAGCTACAGTTTATATAAATTTATCACGAAGGTGTGGTTGTCTTCGTCTTGAAGAGACGAAGCGAATGGTATACGTCTCGTGCTCTAATTTTACAGATTGAGCAACCTGGTTTTGAGACTGGATGGAGGTTGAAGATGACAAACGTGTCATCCTTCAACCAATGAAACAACGCCATTTGGATTTTTTGAATTTCTGATTTACATTTGATTCAGTGCTTTATTCACTAATGACCATGATATGCACAGCGTACCAGATCCATTGGTTGATTACTAATACGTTTTGACTCTCATCCAATGGTCCACATATTTTTGACTTTATTTTTCTTTTCTGATTTTTGTATTTAATTGTTTTAAATTTAAAAAAATCATAGAAAATACAGTTTTAGTCAAAAAAAACCTGAAAAATTATGAAAAATATTTTTGATTTTTCTCTTTCTAATTTTTATTTTTTTCATAATTTTATTTTTTGTTTTGATATTTTCTATAAATTTCCACTTTATTTGAATTGTTTTAAATGTTTAAAAATACTTTTATGCATTTTTAAATTATGAAAAAATTATGGAATGATCCAATGATATTGTGACAAATATTGGTGACCTCATTTATTTTTTATTTCTGACTTTATTATTTTTTTATCATTTTTGGTTTATTTTACTCTTTTTTTTTTATTTTAAAAATAGCTTCTGACTTTTAAAAATTACCAAAAATTTTATAAAATCATTTTAGTTCATTTCTAATTTTTCTATGGTATTACTTTTATTTTCTTGATTAATTTGAATATAGTTGATATTTTTCTATTTTATTTCTATTTTAAAACATTTATTAAAACTTTTTTATGTATATATTAAATGAAATTTTATTTTGTGATTATTTTCTGGCTGGTCTTGGATTAAATTTTTGGTCATGAACTTTGTTAATATTATAGGATCCATAGTGTTGAGTCTAACTCCACAAAAATGGATGACTGATTTTAATAATAGTATGATTTAAATTTAATTCAAATATGGTTTGTATATTCTTTCTCACCCCTCTTCATCTCATCCCTTTCTTGTTGCACTAAATATTATTGGAGCATGATCTCTATATCATGTCTCAAAATAAATGGTGCATAGATTGTTATTGATCGGCCTCAAAATAGGTGCGACTTCTACATAAGTCCACTTACGATTGCTTAACATAGCGCTAAATTTTGTCCCGATTCGAATAAATGATCATTCGTGGCCCAAACCTATGTTTGCAAGCCCAAGCATGTTAATTTGATCTCTTTTATCCAATAACCTTGTGATTCATTGTGTGGAGGCTTTGGTTCTACCAATCCTCTAATGGATCCACAACACTTTTGGTCAACGTGAATCACTTAAACATCGTTGATCATTAAATGGTACTTTTGAGAATTCCAAATGAATGATATACTTGACAAAAAGCAAATGCAACTTGTTGTGTGAAGGTTTTGGTTCTAACAATCCTCTAATGAGTTCCAAATGTAAGTTTCAAGATGGTCATCCAACTAACCACTAGTTATTAATTTGTTTTTACTTTATGCCCTTTTATTTTTTATTCTTTATTTACTATTTACTTTAAGCATTACATTTCATGTCATTTTTATTTTGCTCACGTGAGCCTTTTCTTTTCTCTTCTAAGACACCTAATAATCAATGTGAACCATAAAAACCTTTAAAATACTTGGACTATTTGGTTACTATCCTTGGCATTATGGAGCATTGGACTTCTTGGACTTAGGATTAGAAACCTTGGCCTATATTGGAGACCTTGTGATCTTAATTGATATTTTGTCTGGAGTTCTTGAGGTTTACCTCAAGACATTGGGTTGTTTGTTTTTTTTGGGTGCAGGTTATTGTGATTACATTTTTTGTTTGTAATATGGAATTCACCCGTATACAGCCGTTACTCTACCCAATTTTTGTGAAGACTTAATACACTTGAAGTTTAGTTCTCTCAAGAGGTCTAGTATCTTTGCTTGTTTGGTTTCAATCCAAATAATGAGAATTCTATCTTGACTCATAATATCAAGTATTGGCTTCTTGTTGGTTAGATAGTTCTTATCCCTAGTTTTTACCATATGCTTTAGGATAGTATCTTCTTCTCCTCCCATCTTCTTTAATTTCAAAATCTTCTCCCTCCATTTGAAAATTATTCTTGTTTTTAAACTTGAACCACTTTCATAATAAACTTGGACTTAGGTCCATGCATTTACAAAACATTTTCATAAATAAACTCTAATCAATTTAATAATACCTTGACATTTTTTGTGAGAAGACTAAAAGTTAATCAATCTCATTTCAAACCATTTTTTTCACTTTGGCTTTTTACTTTGAAAACTTTTCTCAAAAGAGTGGACTCTTGTAAATCCTTGTAGTGATTCAAACAACTATACTTCTATGATATGTAGTGAAGTGAGATATTTTCCACTTGGATGTTGAGTCAGGAATTGTTGATTTTTAAAATCCAAGCCATATCCTCCACTTTGAGATGATGCAAATTCTCCTTTCTCATGATTATGGGTAGTATGTTTTTCCACATGGACAATGACGATGATGTTGTATCTCATAAAATTAACCAACACACTTGTGTTTTTTTAAAAATTTCAAAGGTAAACTACGTGTACCCTGATCCCCTATTGCACGACAGGTGGTACGTAGGCACTAAAGATTCACAACCGCAGCAGGTGCAAAAATCATAAAATATATATTTCTTCTCTCATCTCCACTATCTATATTACATACAACATTTTATAGGCAAAATTTACAGACTTTACAAAGAGGTTCCTGCAGAGTACCGTAGATGTTTAGGGTGTTAATACCTTCCCTTTGCATAACCAACCCCCTTACCTTGAATCTTTCCACCTTTTTTTGGGTTATTCGCACTTTTCCCATTCCACTAGAAACAATAAAGCGTGGTGGCGATTTTTATTTTGATCTGTATAAGTCTAGTCAATCCAACGGCTTAGTCTTAAACATTTCTACCGCTACAGAAAAAATGGAGAATTCACTGGGGATAGATTGACCTCTTGCTGGTCCATCCCTAAGTGGATTGAGCATATCTTTGTTTATATTTGTATATGTGCTATTGTTGTTTATGTGTTATATCTTGTATATATGTTTCTCTGGATTTTCTGGTTTTTAGGGTGCTTGGTGATTACTTATAAGTCCTATACCCGGACTTGGGAAAACTTTAAGATAGGACGGGAGGTATAGTCATGTTAACTTTGAGGGAGTAATCACAAAAAAGGAGGCATGAGATCCCCCACTCAGTGGAGGCCCCTTTGACTGTAGTGGCGTTTACCAAGTAATCAGGAAGACATACTGCTTTCGACCTGGGAGCCTGCTGAAGCTGAGGACCGTAGAATACCAAACCCATTTTGGCTTTTTAGGTGTAGTGCGAAAGCTATGACAGAGTAATCCGAAAATAGTTGTCCTACGATACTATGCTCGAACGAGTTTTTCTTGAGAATATTACTAATTATCGAGTTAATCGGGAAGGTGGTAATATCCGAAGGAAGGATGTAGACTCTGGGAACCTCTAGAACCTTGTTTGGCAGGTGATAACTTTTAGACCAACACCTTATGGATAGTACCTTCGACCTCATGCTCGTTACATTGAACCTATGAACCCTATATGTGTGATCTTGTGTGTGATTGTTGCATCATGCATCCATGCACTCATAAGCATCTTTTGAAGATATCTTATTTCAAGGGACTTAAAAGTTTACCATTTATGAATATCTCATGTACTTTTTAACCATGGATTCTGGAAAAAGAAAGATTGGAGGGTGAGCCAAAACCACATGAGATTGCTGCTTTGATTCATCTGGGGAAGTCTGAGGTGGAATCCCATATGACAACTAAAGGAGGGATTATAGGATTACCGGCCCATTTCTTATTGGAGAAAGCTCGTTACTTTGAAAGGATGAAGAGTACAGTCACTTTTGAGGCCATCTTTGCTCTACTTGCTTACGGGTTGTTCTTATTTCCTAATGTGGACAAGTTTGTTGACATTAATGCTATCAGGATCTTCATACTTGGAAACCCAGTTCCTACATTGTTGGGTGATGCTTATTACTCTATTCATCTATGGAATTCGTATCATGGAGGGATGATTATGTGTTGCACGCCTTTGTTGTAATGGTGGTTTATCTCTCATATGCCTCAGTCTGATGCTTTCTGGGATGTCAGCAAGGAACCCCGTTGGGCTCCTAAGATCATGGAACTTACTCACTTGGATATTGATTGGTATCATCGAGCTTACCAGGATATAGAGTTTGTTGACAGTTGTCGTAGTTTCCCCAATGTACCTCTTCTTGGTACAAAGGGAGGAATTAACTATAACCCTGTTCTTGCACGATGACGCTTGGTTATTTGATGAGGATAAACCAAATAGTATTCATTTGAGTAGTTTCTTTCTGAAGGAGGTAGAATACCATAAGGAAGCTAGGAAGCATATTGTGAAGGCTTGGTGTCACATTCATAGGAAGAGTAGGAAATACTTGGGACCCAGGGGGGCTGTTTCTTTGGAACCATATCTTCAGTGGGTCTAAACGAGAGTTATTAAGTTGAATATGCCGTATTCTCGGGAAGCACCTATGCCTGATTTGTTTGTGAAAACCACTCCTCCTTTATTGGATGATCTAGAAGAGCTACAACTTTCTTTGGTCAGGATGCAACAGGAAAAGGATGCTTGGAAGAACAAGTGCCAAACTTTAGAGATTTCCTATAGAGCAGACTTGAAGGAGAAAGACAACTTGATTGAGATCCTTGAGAGTCGAGCGGTAGAGACTATGGAGAGGCAAGGGGATTTATTTTATCCTAAGCCTCAATCAGATGCTGATTACTCACTTCCTGATTCAGGTGATTGGAAGGAGGTTGCCACCAGGTATGCCGAAGAAAATCAAAGGTTGAAGGCTCAGATTGCCAGACTTACGGGGAAGCACCCGCGTATAGAGTGATCTCCGAAAGTTTTACTTCTCAGGGTTTTAGACTTTATTTTCATCTTGTACTTCTAATTATTGAGACTTGTATCCTATTTTGAAGTTATTATAATAAAAATTTTCAGTATTTCAAATGCGTTATTACTTTGATATTTGCAATGTGTCTATAAAACTTTAAATCCCTTGAAATATTAAATAACAAAATAAAATCATGTGCATTGCATATCATGCATCATATTGCACATATTTCTTGCATTTGTTATGCATATCCAGGTGTCTTACCAAGCTTCTTTACTTCGTTCAGCAAGCTGACTCACCACTATAACACTCGAGCTAATTTCATAAGGAAGATGGACAACTTAGAACAAGAAAATCGCGAGCTGCGCGAGGAGGTTTCTTCTTTGAAGTCCGGCATGGACAACCTTACTGCTCTAATGGAATCTCTGGTGGCTGCTCAGAATCAGCCACTGAGTGTTCAACCTCAACCGACAAGGGCTACTGCTGAAGCTCCGACTGTTCCTGTATCCTCTACCCCAGCCGTTGTTCATAATCGCATGCCTCAAGGTTATCCATGGGGAATATCAGAGAACTTTGCGCCTGAAGATTTCAATCTTGGTCTTCAAGATACTCCAGTTGTTCAGACTATTGTTACTCCTGCACCTCCTGTGGTGTATGCTGATCCTGTTGCACCTCCTTCGGTAAATATGGTTCTGTTTGTTAATGATGATATGTGTCGTCCTTTTCCTCCACCAAGTGAAGACTTAGGTCTCTATGACACACTGGACGATTTTCAAGAGCAGTTTGACAAGATGCAGAGGGAGATGAAGGCCCTCAGGGGAAAAGAGTTATTTGGGCAGAATGTGAATGAGTTATGCTTGGTCCCGAATGTTAAGATACCTGCAAAGTTTAAGGTCCCAAAGTTTGATAAGTACAAGGGTAACACTTGCCCTCGTGCTCATCTGGTAATGTATGTAAGGAGAATATCTACCCATATTGATGATCGGCGTCTGCTGATTCACTTCTTTCAGGATAGTTTGACCGGTGCTACGCTGAAGTGGTATATGAGTTTGGACAGCGTAAACATCCATACTTTCAATGATTTGGGAGAAGCATTTATTAGACAATACAAGTACAACGTAGATATGGAGCATGAACGTGATCAACTCAGGGCCATGGTTCAGAAAGATAGGGAATCATTCAAAGAATATGCATAGAGATGGCGTGAGGATGGTAGCAAGTGCGCTAAGTGACTTTACTCAGGGCCATGACTAAGATTTTTTTGAAGACTCTGGGTTCTTTCTACTATGATAGGATGGTAGCAAGTGCGCTAAGTTACTTTACTGAAATGGTAGGCATGGGTATCCGTCTAGAAGAGGCTGTAAGAGAGGGTCGTTTAACAAAGAGTGAAGGATTTGGAGGTGCAAAGAAGCCATCTTATGGGTTTACCAAGAAGAAGGAAGGGGATCCAAATGCTGTTATACAAGAGAGGAGGGTTAATCCTCCTAGAAGAAATTATCAGCGTCATCAACAAGTCGCCTCAGTTACTCCAGTTATTGGTGTAACTCCAACCACCGTTGCTTATCAGAGACCATCTCAGCAGGGGAATCAAGGGTATAATCAGATAAGGGAGAGTTATGAACCTATTCCTATAAGTTATACAGATTTACTACTGGCATTGATTCAGACCCGACCACCTTCCGTTGTACCATCACCATTGCCTTGGTATTACAAAGCAGACCAAACACGTGCTTTTCATCAGGGAGCACCAGGGCATAATGTTGAGAATTGTTATCCTTTGAAGACTGAGGTGCAGAAATAGGTGAAGTATAACATTCTATCTCTCAAGGATATGGGTCCTAATGTGAAAGACAATCCTCTACCCAAGCATGGAGGAGCAAATTCTATGAATATGGTGGCCGGTTGTCCAGGCGACTTATAGATTTTTGATATTCATCTAGTTAGAAGAGACTTGGTGAAAATGCATGCAGACCTCTGTGAATTTCGCTACTATACGCATGACCATTCCGGTTGTGCTATTTGTAGTACAAACATACAAGGTTGCGACAAGATAAAGGCGGATTTGTAGGAGATAATGGACGAGGGCCTCATCCACATAATTGGGCCTAGGGCAGAGTATGAAGAGGAGGTGAATATGGTTTCTAGATGTCCTGGAGAGTTTAAAATTTTTTATGTGGAGTATATGAATGAAGACCCGGTGCAATTGCATGCTACTTTCTTCCACTTGGCTGGTCAGGTGGAACATCAGTATGGATCTTTCCGAATTTGCTATCGAGACTCCCGAGGATGTTCAATCGTGAGGAAAGGTGTTCAGTTGTTGTTGGATAATGGAACTATTAAGGTTACAGGTCAAAAAGATGATTACCATGAATTTGATATGATTGAGGTTTGTTTGGCTGAAGAAGAGTCGGATGATGAGTATGCCTCTACAGATGAGTATTTCTCCTAAGATGAGGATTTGTTTTCCAGAGATGACTCAATAATGACTGATTGCATTGAAGAAGGATTAAACTTCATTGTGCCTTGTTTTGGTGCACCCTCCCATTTTGAAGTTGAGTATTATAGTAAGCTAGTTGTTACCTTATTGGTGATTAGTTTGCTGGGTCCTGTCCCCTACAAGTCAGATAAGGTTGTACCCTACAAATATAACGCTACAATCTTAGAGGATGGTGTGGAAATTCCCATCCATCCAATGCCTGATGTTGGAAATATTGCTGAGACTAGTAGAGTGACCTGCAGCGGTCGTGTATTTGCACAAGTTGTTCGAGGAGATGTTAGTACTGGAAAGAAAATTGCTGAGAATGTTGAACCCAAGAAGGTTACGGGTGAGACCAGTGGGGCTACGTTAGAGAAAGAAGTGGATGATATTTTGAAGATAATCAAGATGGGCGACTACATAATTGTAGATCAGCTACTGCAGACTCCTTCGAAAATATCTATCTTGGATTTATTGATGAACTTCTCTGCTCACAGAGAATCTCTGATGAGGGTACTGGATCAAGCTTTTGTGGAAAGTGACATGCCTATAGACCAATTTAGCAGTGTAGTAGGGAACATTACGTCATGTAATAACCCGAGTTTCTGCGATGATGAATTTCCAGAAGAAGGAAGGAATCATAACCTGGCCCTCCACATCTCTATGAATTGTAAGAATTATTCATTATCCAATGTGTCAATTGATAATGGATCTGCATTGAATGTTATATCGAGGAGCACGCTTATGAAGTCGAAATATCAAGGAACGCCCATGCGCCCAAGTGGAATTATTGTGAAAGCGTTTGATGGATCAAGGAAATCTGTTATCGGTGAAGTGGACTTGCTTATTCATGTAGGACCATATTTGTTTTAGAATACTTTCCAGGTCATGGACATTGTACCCGCTTATAACTGTTTTCTAGGAAGGCCGTGGATACATGAGGTAGGGGCTGTCACTTCAACTTTACACCAGAAACTGAAGTTTATACGTGAAGGAAAAGTGGTAATCATAAATGGAGAACAACCATTATTGATATCTCATTTGTCGTCTTTCAGCATTGTGGAGGCGGATGAAGCTGCTGTTGGAACCTAGTTCCAAGCCTTATCCATTGATAATATAAGAGGAAATGAGAATTCTATGGTTTCGCTTAAGGATGCGCAACAAGTTGTGCATAAGGGTCATAGTGAAGTATGGGGACAGATTGTGGATCCACCTGTAAATAAGAACAGAGTCGGCTTAGGGTTCTCTTTGAAGAATGACAGAGGTAAGAGCATGAAACCAAAGTCTGTTGCAGGCAAGTATCAAGACATCTTCCGTAGCGGGGGTTATCTTCATCCAACTGTTTCCAGAATTAATGCCATTGTGGAAGATGAAGCAGAGCAGGAAATGCCAAATTATGTGACGCACGGAGTTAAGGTTTAGAACTGGATCACCATTGATGTTCCCTCTTGCATACATGTTTCAAAGTAATTTTTTTTGTTAATCTTTTTTAAAAAGCTTTCACTCTTCCCAAGGTGGAAGTATTAATGTTGTATGGGCTTATCTGTTTGTTGTGACTTTTAAAATCAATAATAAAAGTTGTCTTTGTTTCCCAAATTGTGTCTTTATTTTCTACTTTTTCTTGGAAAATGGTAATAAAAAAACCTTTCAAAATAAATAATAACTGAAATTCAATGTGCATGATCACTTGTTATACGTGTCAGTTTCTAAAAACAATCATAATCATACGTGCAGATTAATTAAAAAATTTGTTGAATACAATGACCCTACACCCTCTCCCAACTTTGAATGTCCTGTGTATGGGGCCGAAGAAGAAGACTATGATGAGATTCGAGAAGAGGTCTCACGGTTTCTTTAGCGCGATAAAAATTCCATTCAACCATATAAAGAGCCATTGGAAGTAATCAATTTGGGTTCAGAAGAAGATCCGAAAGAAGTCAAGAATGGAGCATTGTTGCATCCTAATGTGAAGAGCAGGTTGGTTGAGCTGTTGAAAGAGTATGTGGAAATTTTCGCTTGGTCTTATCAAGATATTCCTGGTCTAGATACAGATATTGTAGAGCATCGTTTGCCTTTGAAGCCAGAGTGTCCGCCAATCAAACAGAAGTTGAGAAGAACTCACCCTGATATGGCAGTGAAGATCAAAGAGGAGGTTCTAAAGCATATTAATGTCGGTTTTATTGTGACGTCAGTGTACCCTCAATGGATTTCCAATATTGTCCCAGTACCGAAAAAATACGGAAAAGTTCGCATGTGCATAGATTAAAGAAATCTAAATAAAGCTAGTCCAAAAGATGATTTTCCATTGCCACACATTGATATGTTAGTGGATAGCACAACAAAATTCAAAGTATTCTCGTTCATGGACGGATTTTCTGGGTATAATCAAATAAGAATGGCTCCAGAGGACATGGAAAAAACAACGTTTATCACACCCTGGGGAACATTCTGTTACCGAGTGATGCCCTTCGGGTTGAAGAACGCTGGTGCAACGTACCAGAGGGCTATGACAACCCTATTCCATGATCTGATGCACAAGGAAATTGAGGTATATGTTGATGATATGATTTCTAAATCCCAGACTAAAGAAGGGCATGTAGAAGATTTGTTGAAGTTGTTTCAACGTTTGAGGAAGTATCGTCTCCGCTTGAATCCAAATAAATGTACCTTCGGTGTTTGACCGGGGAAATTGTTGGGTTTCATTATTAGCCAGAAAGGAATTGAAGTTGACCCTGATAAAGTCAAAGCAATTCAAGAGATTCCAACACCGAGAACTGAAAATCAAGTCAGAGGGTTCCTCGGGCGTTTGAATTATATTTCCAGATTCATTTCCCACATGACTGCAACATGTGAACCGATCTTTAAGTTATTAAAGAAAGATCAAGGTTGTGTGTGGACGGATGACTGACAAAGGGAATTTGAAAGTATTAAAGAATATCTGCTTGAACCTTCTATCTTGCTCCCTCCTGTCGAAGGAAGACCGTTGATTATGTATCTGACAGTGTTAGATAAATCCATGGGTTATATTCTGGGATAACAAGATGAAATGGGGAAGAAAGAGTACGCCATTTATTATCTCAGCAAAAAGTTTACTGATTGTGAGTCAAGGTATTCCATGCTGTAAAAGACATGTTGTGCTATGGCCTGGGCTGAAAAACGTTTGTGGCAGTATATGTTGAATCACACTACCTGGTTGTTCTCCAAAACGAATCCAATCAAGTACATTTTTGAAAAGCCTGCTCTTACTAGGAGAATTACCCGTTGGCAGATGCTGTTATTTGAGTATGACATTGAATACCGCACTCAAAAAGCTATTAAAAGCAGCGTGTTGGCAGATTATCTTACTCACCAACCAGTTGAGGATCATCAGTCTGTGAAGTATGAATTTCCCGGTGAGGATGTGATGTTTCTGAAAGTGAAGGATTGTGATGAACCATTGCCTGAGGAAGGTCCTGATCATGAATCTCGTTGGAGTATGACATTTGATGGAGTTGTGAATGCTTATGGTAAAGGAATTGGTGTTGTGATTGTCACTCCACATGGATCGCACATTCCTTTTATTGCAAGGTTGACATTTGATTGTACTAATAATATGGCAGAATATAAGGCTTGCATCATGGGTCTCGAGGAAGCTATTGATCTCAGAATTAAAATTAGATATGTATGGTGATTCAGCTTTGGTTATAAACTAGATTAAAGGAGAATGAGATACTCGTCACCCCATCTTGATCCCTTACAAAGATTATGCTGGAAGGTTGTTACCTTTCTTTAATAAATTTGAATTCCATCACATTCCTAGAGATGAAAATCAAATGGCGGATGCTCTGGCAACTCTGGCTTCTATGTATCAAGTGAATACTTGGAATGATATACCTCGAATTATGGTTCGGCGACTGGATAGGCCCGCTCATGTGTTTGCAACAGAAGAGATAGCAGATGAGAAACCTTGGTATTATGATATCAAGCATTTTCTCCAAACTCGGGAATACCCGATTGGTGCATCGAATAAAGATAGAAAGACATTGAGAAGATTGGATGGCAGTTTCTTCCTCAGTGAAAATGTGTTGTACAAGAGAAATTATGACATGGTATTGCTCAAATGCGTGGATAGACACGAAGCGGACATGTTGATGCATGAGGTTCATGAAGGTTCATTTAGCACTCATGCCAATGGACATTCGATGGCTAAAAAGATGCTAAGGGCAGGTTACTATTGGCTGACAATGGAATCTGATTGTTACAAATTTGCAAAGAAGTGTCATAAATGCCAGATTTATACGGACAAGGTTCATGTGCCTCCGACACTTCTCAATGTAATCTCTTCCCCACGGCCTTTCTCTATGTGGGGTATTGACATGATTGGAATGATAGAACCCAAAGTTTCGAATGGACACTGTTTTATCTTGTTAGCAATTGATTACTTCACCAAGTGGGTGGAGGCTTCTTCATATGCTAATGTTACTAAGAAGGTGGTTGTGCACTTTGAAGCTACCGGCAGAAAACACAGAGCCGCCACCGAACTTTATTTATCCCGAAGGAAGGGGAAATATCGATAAAACCACAAGGGAATGGATAAGATGGTCTTGCGACCAAGAGAAAGGGTAAGGGAGTCAGTTATACGAGGGGAAGGTATTAGCACCCCTCACATCCATTGTACTCAACGGGATCCATTTTGTTTATTTGTCTTAAATGGGTGTATTTATCTACAACTATGCTTGCTTAAGGGGAAAGAAATGAGTTTTTTATTATTGCGTTCGTGAGGGTTTCACGACCCTTTGCCTACATATCCAATGAAGGAATCAGAACACCGTAGTTCCTCTAGAAAATAGTTTGTTTGTTGACGTTTTTTAATGGGCGACGTTAACGCACACATTCTAGCAATAGGCACAGCCGATATCGCGGTAGAATGGAGATAACATGCCCTTTGGGGGGAGTTTTGATTGGTTGAGTGTTTTGCGAGTTTTTAAAATAAATTCAAGTAATGATTAAAGGTGTTTTGGATTGTTGATTTGTGAATGAGAAGTTTTAATTTATTTACAAAAGAAGAAAAGAGTTTAAGAGGGAGACTAGAAGAACCCTAATTGATTTGTTATGTACAAGCAAGCTAAAAGTCTATTTTAACATAACGCGATCGAACAGGATTTAATCTCCTCATGGAACTACCTAAGGAAGTATGGTATCAAAGTAACGAAAATAACATAAATGCAAAGCAAAATATTTTTGTATGATTTTTAACTAAGTAAACAAATATGACTAAGCACAAATAACTAAAACGACTAACAAAATTAAAACGAATATTAAATTAAATTCACGGGGTTGTTGAGTTAATCTTAGAACTAAACTAATTAAGAAAATATAAAGCTAAGAATAAAAATAAACTAATTAGTAATACAATAGAATTAAGAAAATTTAAACTAAACAAGTTAGACAAAAGAGTGAAAGCTAAGTATATGGGTGTACATCGAATTTTCAGAGTGGGCTTAAGAGAAACAACAAACCCCATAAAGAATAGTTGGAACAAAAAAAATATTAAAAAAGATTGGGCTTAAAACAGACCAGGTCGGGTCAACCCAAGTCCAGCCCAAAAGGTTGATGGAGTAAAAAACCTAGAAGAAAACATGGCTTACAGCCTCTCCCTTCCTGTCTCAAGAGAAAGCACGACACTAATATTCCCTTTCATGGTTCTTCTCTACTCTTCTCTCTGTCGCAGTATCCTCTCTCTCATCATTCACTAATTCAAATAAAATCTTCTATGGTTCTTATCTTGCCTTGATTTGCATCACCCTCTCAGGATAGAGACAAACCAACATAAATCCATAAGCCCCCAATTGAAAACCCTAAAACCCAATCCACTCATTACGTTTAGAGATTAGTCACAAAATTACTAGATGAAAGGATGAAAATGGAGATAATTGATGACGTGGAACGGGCAACAAAGGTGACGACCAGGTTAGTTTCTACGTATCACTGACTCTACCCAATCTTTGTGAATCTTCTGTATCTATAATATGTGTTTCTTCTTCTTTCTATGCTTCTTTCACGCGGTTTTATGGTCGGTTAGGCATGTGATTCAGTGAACTGTCTGTGTCATTGTTTGGGAGTTATGAGTCAAAGGGGTATGGGCATGAGGGCAGTTTTGAGGAGGACTTTGAGGTAGTTTAAAGGATTTGTTGGTGAGGAAAATGACGTGTGGGATGCGATTTATGCAGGCATGTTGAGGAGGTTTCAGAGAAGAAGTTTTGAGGTGAATGGTACGTTGAGAGAGTATTTGTGATTTTTGTCGTGAGCAGAGGTTTTAAGGTGTGATTCTGTGGTTTTTCAAGCAGAGGTTGGAGGGATGTGAAGTAATGATTTTTCGGCTGTTGCTTTTGTTTTCTTCTTTTTTTTAGAAGTAAATTTCTTAGGCAGAGGGAAAGTTGTAAGGGGTGTTGACAGAGTTATCGAGGAGTTGCCAATTTTCATGGTCAACCCCGTTGAGTGTAAGGCATGGGGGATTATGGGTGAACATGGAGAGTCTGGTTACGAGATTTGTGGCAGTGGCGAGATTTGGTTAAGGGTGGTTAGAATGGAGATAATGGGTTGCTTCACAGTTTGGTTTAGTCGTATAGGAAAGGTGAGAGGTCAAGCTATGTTGAAAGAGGTTAGGGTTGTAGTTACAAAAATTATGGTTGAGTAAAGGCTGACAGCAATTTTGGTTATGGATTTTCTACGAGAAGCATTGGTTGTGTGGAGGGTAAGGCTAGGCTTAGTGCAGGAGGTTTATGGTTGTTGTATTGCAGGCCTGAAAAGGTTGCTTGAGTTGTCTTCAAGCTTTTGGGATGAAGGAAGTATTGAGATTTTATGGCAGAGTTTTGAGAGAAACAAATAAGATGCAAATGAATATGCACTTTGAGTTATGAAATAACCAAAAAAATCTATGCAGATTGATGAGAGGAGAAAATAAAACTTACTTGTCAGAGCCTCTCTGATGGATCTTCAAGAAGAAGTGAGTTTTCTTTCTCTGAAATGCAGTTGATATAACCTTCCCTTCTCCATTGTTAATATGTTAATATGTTGGTGTATGCTTCAGAATTTTTTTCTCTATGATTATTACTCTCCTAATTATTGTTGTGACTTATGCAGATGGGAAAACAAATTATGTAGATCTACTTTGTTGGTATGGTGAACTTTCTTGTTGGCTGTGTGCCAAGAAAGTCTCTCTCTTCTGGTTTGGCTGGCCCAGTTCTCTCACTCTCCCTTTTTTTTATGCTGGTCTTTGTGTGTTTTTGGTAAGATCTTTTCTGGTTTTTTGGCTTCCTTGTCCTGCTGGTTATGTATCCGTTGGTTTTCTGGTTGGTTCTTCTTATAATGAAACAAAGGGTGGAAAATTGGAGGGAAGATTAATAAAATTTTAACATTATTGGAAAGCTGACTTGTGGCCTTAGAACGCAGGTTTTGGGTATGCCCATTTTGGTGCAAATTTGGCATGTATTATTTTGGTGTTTATATGCAGGCTGGACAGAATTATGTAGGCTGTTTTATAGGGTATTGCAATAGGTTTTAGGTGTGTTGTGGACTGTTTTGGTTTTTTTCAAGATGCAGGTTTTATCTCTTCCTCTTTCATCTTTCCATGATGTAAAGCTATTCTGCCTTTTACATAATTCTGAAGGGTTTTCCTTTTTTAGGAAAATGATGCATTTGAGGTTTTGAGCTATTTGATAGCTGCAAAATTATTTGTTTGGTTTGATGTTGCTGCCTTGCTTTTGTTGTCTTGTTGTTTTTTGTTGCAGCCTTGGTTTACTGTGTTGCAAATGTTGTTTGCTGCGCTTGGCAGCTTGCTGGTTTTGGATTGTTTTGTTTTGGCATGTTGCCGCTACTGTGTAGCAGCTTTTCTTTCTTGTTTTTGTGCAACAGTTGTTTGCATTTTGCTTGTTGTTGCTTTGCAATTTTTCTTTTCTCCCTTTTTGTGAACCAAAGAGGACAAATTTTTGTGATTTGCGATTTGGAGAAAATAAACCATGACTAAAAATGAATCCCTCTTTAACTGATTCCAAATGCAAACCCTTATGATGAAATTAGAAGAAAAATTGCTTGGCTCTTCTTGATTAACTTTCAATTAACTAACCAATTCTTATTTGTTTTTTTCTTTTCTAGCAAGATGGAAGGTGAAAAGGCAAGGCCAAGCAAGGATAAAAGATGAAGAAAAATCCACGGCAAGGAGTGAGGACAAGTCACTTGAAGAGGAAGAAAAACATTTAATTCTTTTTTTTGTTTTGTAAACTGCAATCGTACTTGTGATTTCAGGCCTTGTAACTTGTCTCAAAAAAATGTAATGAACACAAACTTGAATGAATTTATTAATGATGAACCTTGTTGTAAGAATCAAATAACTCTTGAATCTTGTTTGAGCTTTGAAATTCTCTCTTGAATAATTAGAATGCACACTTTGACTTTGTAACGTAAACTTCAAGAAATCGCGAACAATCGTTGTAACTTGTATTTCAAACAATCATTCGCCTTATCTTCCAGACTCCAATCAAATTCTTGCACAAAATAAATTCTTAAGAAATTAATTCCCTTTTGGTTAATTCGAGCCCAAAACAACGGTCACTCAAACCTTAATTTTCATATCACGCCTAAACCAAGCTTGCACTTTTAAGCATAAATTTAACTTTGAGACTCACATCACAAGTAACTTGTAACTTAAGGAACTCAAAACATGTCTTGATCATCATGAACCCCCAAGCTTATTTCTTATGCCCAAACTCCACAGTCGTCAACTTAACCTTCAAAATCTCGAATCAGTGACCTAGAGGCTTTTAAGAAAAGGGCTTGAAATGAGAGGAGATGAACTCCTTGACCTAATGCACTGAACTTTGAGCCATCGTTGAGGCAGGCGAAAGAAACCTCTTTACAGAAAATAGGGATCCAAAAACCCTAGCATCTTGGCCAACAAATAGGGAAATAAACCCTGATCCAGGCTTTGATAAATTCGAGGCAAGAATCAGCCTTGTAACATGATGACAAAATTCGTTCGACGATCCACTAATCGAGAACCAGATGTGTTTCCCTTTTACCTGATAAGAAAACCTCAAAACAAGATTAAACATAAAGAGGGCGCAACCCTAATACCTCGAACCAAAGCGCCTGACTCCATGAGATGCGGGATATGCAAATGACAGAGTAATAAAATGATGCAAATGGAATGCAAATCCCAAAGCCAGACAAAAATAAAAGAGATAGGGCAAATTTGGGGTACGACACACTTCGTTAAGAATAATCTCATATGTCGGTATGGTGTGCCGAACAGAATTATCACCGACAATGGCTCGAATCTGAACAACAAAATGATGACAAAATTGTGTGAAGAATTCAAGATTGTCCATTATAACTCATATCTGTACAGGACAAAAATGAATGGGGTTGTTGAAGTTGCTAATAAGAATATCAATAAGATTATCCACAAAATGGTTGTTACTTATAAGGATTGGCATGAAATTCTCCCTTTTGCTTTGAATGGATATCGAACATTTGTCTGCACTTCAACAGGAGCAACCCCGTTCTCCCTTGTGTATGGAATGGAAGTTGTGCTCCCAATCGAGGTTGGGATTCCCTCTTTGCATGTGATAATGGAAACCAAGTTGTCAGAGGATGAATGGGTCTAGAATCGGTTTGACCAATTGAATTTGATCGAAGAGAAGAGAATGAGAGCTTTGTGTCATGGACAGTTATATCAGAAAAGGATGAAGAAAGCTTTTGATAAGAAGGTCAAACCTCATGAATTCAGAGAAGGCGACGTCGTGCTCAGGAAGATCATGTCTTTTAACGCTGATTCTAGGGGCAAGTGGACTCCCAATTTTGAAGGTCCATATGTTGTCAAGAAAGCCTTCTCTGGCGGTGCATTAATTCTTGAAACTATGGATGGCGAGGAGTTCCCGCGTCCCATGAATGTTGATGCAGTCAATAAATACTTCACCTAAAGAAATAAAAGAACAACTCGCTAAGTTGAAAACTCGAAAGGGCGGCTTAGGCAAAAAAGAGCGTCTCGGTAGGCTGAAAACCTGAAAGGGAAGTCCAGGCAAAAATTAGAGACATAAACAGAATAAATTTCTCACTAAATTGAAAACCCACAAGGGCAACTTAGGAAAAAGTTAGGGACTTTCTTGGCAAGTAACTACATCAGACAAGACTTGATCATTGAAGCAACAATCTGCTCGGATCCTCATCATACTTCAACAGAAGTTTATTCTCAGGATTTCAAAAGTTGTTAGAGAGAATAGTAGTTATTGTATCTCAATGTATCTTTTCCATTAAATATTACCATTTTCCGAACTTTGTAATTATCCATGGAGTCTCGCCATTCGCAGACTACCATTCTATCAATGAAATTTGAGCTTTTACCCAATTCTTAGTATTTCTTATTTTATTTAGCTAGCAAAGACTCCATTTATTATTGATAATAACTTTCAAACCGAAAAGATTAAATAACAAAATTTATTTTCAAAAAGAATTTACAATTTGCCTTTACTTTAAAATTTGTGACACAAGAGAGAAAAAACAACAAAAGTGGTGATCCTAGGAATGGACGAACTCCAGTTGCTTTTAAGAAGTTTTGTTTCTCGGAGAAGTTTTTTTTCAAGATGTTTCACCGTATTGGGTTTGTAACTCCATTATCAAGTTTTGGTTCATTTTTCCTCTTTTCTGAGTTTGCATGATATAAAGATTCAATCCAAGATTTCTCCAATGAAGGTTTCGTTTGTTTAATAGAAGTTATTTTTTCAGAGAAGTTGGTACAATAATTACTCTCGAAGAACACGGGCCTCTATTTTCCCCAGTGAAGAACGTATATTGGTTTTCCCTTTATGAATGTGATATTGAGCTCCCCAATAAAGTCGACATGAATCCCCCGGTAAATGTTTTGATGATTTGATGTCTATCTTCTCTACTTGAAATTGATTTCTCAAATCCCCAGTAGAGGCATTACTTTTGAAAATGTTTGATTCCCAGTTAAAGTCTGAGTGTTATTCCCTGGTAAAGCTTGGGAGGGGGTGTTATATCTCTGTGTCTGTACTATTTGTTCGCTATGTTTTGTTTACTTCCGAATTATGTTTCTCCCAAATAAAGGTAAACTAGGCAGTAGGTTTTGTTTCCTCAGTTGGCGCTTACTTTTTCCTGGATTGTTCATCTAGGATGTAATTTAGCTGAGTGTTTATTGTGCCCGAGTTGGTTTTGCCTGGTTACTCCTAGTGTTCTGTATCTGTTTTGTCAACATACGCACAATAACACTCATACATTCATACGTACGTCATGCATAGCTAAAATTGGAAAATCATTGCTCATTCACATTCGTTAATATTTTGTTGACATATTACCCTGTTTTGCAAATTTATGTTATCCTCTCTCCAATAGAGTGTTGGACTTAAGTAGAAAGCGTATATTCTTTCAATTTCCCCACTGATTTATCCCTCGTGGAAGATTTTTTCTTTAGCCTTCTTGTACAGCTCTTTGTCGGGATGATTTGGGTTTCCCTCTTGAGTTTATTTCTCAAAGGAAGTGTTTCGGACGACTATCTCATTCCAGTTTATTTCTGGTTTGAATTACTTTGGATTTCTACAAGCTTCGAGCATTGGTTTGAGAATGTGCATTTATTTTGCACGAGAAGACCTTCATCTCCTCAAGCAGGAATATATTGGCATTTCCCCAGGAAGTCATATTGCTCTCCCTGAAAATCATTTTTTACAATCCTTCCTATAACAACAAGAAGCAAGTCTCTTTATTTGAGCAATCTATACTTCTCTATAAAAGTCGACATAACCTTTTTGCTATCTTCTCTATGAATGGATAGTTTACAATTCGTTGCCAAATTACTCCAGTGGAAGGCAATACTCTCAATATCGCAAAGACAGTTCATTATGAAATCTTTACAAGTGGTAGTCTCTTTATTTGAGAAATCTTATATGTTACCCTTTCCAGGCGGAGTGCCTTGGTTAAAGAAGAAGTTGAGACCCGTTCTAGGTGAAATGCCAGAATTTTGGGGAAACTTGTTATCTTTTTGCTACCCTCAGTGAACGTTGGTAGTTCATCGTCAATGAACGGAGGTGCTATGATATATTCTCTCTCTACCTTCAGTGATAGTTGGTAGGTCACCTTCAGTGAAAGTTGGTGATTGTTATCTTTTTGCTACCCTCAGTGAATGTTGGTAGTTCATCGTCAGTGAACAACGGTGTTATGATATATTTTCTCTCTACCTTCACTGAAATTTGGTAGGCCATCTTCAATGAAAGTTGGTGATTGTTATCTTTTTCTACCCTCAGTGAACGTTGGTAGTTCATCGTTAGTGAACGACGGTGTTATGATATATTTTCTCTCTACCTTCAGTGAAAGTTGGTAGGTCACCTTTAGTGAAAGTTGATGATTTTTATCTTTTGGCTACCCTCAGTGAACATTGGTAGTTATCATCATTGAGCGGTGATGCTATGATATTTCTTTTCCTTCTAACTTCAGTGAACGTTGGTAGCTCGCCGTCAGTGAACATCGGTGTTGTTATTTCTTTCCTCTTTCTACCTTCAGTGAACGTTGGTAGTTTCGCCTTCAGTAGGAGTTGGTGTATCTTTTGACCATTTTACCATCCTCTCTAAGTCAGGTCTTTTGATACACCAGTGATTTATTTTCCTGGTCGGTTTTCTCTCTTGTTTCTTTATTTTTTTACATCCCCAGTGGTGTTTTGCGTCCCTTTGGAGTTGTCCATGTGCATTCATATTCATAAGCATTGCATGGCATCTTAGGGCCAAAAATAGGGTTTGTTTTATATTTAAGTATCTTTGATCGCGTCGATGTGAATATTTTTAACCTTCTATCTCTGGATAGAAGAAACTTAAATAAGGGCAGTTCCAATTTTTGCCCCTAAGATCCCTTCATCATATCATATTGATTCAATCACAACAAGATCACATTATGGCTTTTGGTCCTCCTCCCTACCTTTAGCTTTTCTCTTTGAGGAATCACCAAGCACCTTGAGTTGTTTTCTTTTGTGGTCATGAATATTTTGTCTTAATTTTTCCTTTTAATTAATAAAATGCAATGTTGGTTTGTCTTGCTTATTACTAATGTAGGTAAAGGCAATGAGATTTAGCAAGTTGCTCCATGGGTTCATGAGTTTATTTCCATGCCCTAGTCAATGAAGCTTGGGAAGTTCAAACCTTGCCATTGGATTTGTTTTGGAATAAATGGAATGGCAAGGTTATTTTGGTTCACTATATTTCAAGGTTATCAAATTTGATTCAAAAGTACAAGGGGGTTGATTGAAGAAGTTGTCATGCTTGGACAAGGCTTTGCTCCCATTGGTCACAAGTGCATATTTATCTCGATTCTAAAGATATGGAAGTGGTTTTGGTGGCTATGAGTTCTCACTTTCATCCTCAATAACTTCCATTTACAAAGCATTTATTTTGGTACAATAAGTTTGTTCAAAGTTATCAAATTTCCTCAAAGAATTTTCTTGATCTAGGAGCTAGGGTTTTGAACTTCAAAGAAGCATATCTTGCTCTTATTTTGGTATTTTTGAGTGGATTCAAAAATATCCTTCTCTTCAAAGGGTTACCAACAAATAACTTCAAAAGTTTCAAGGAGTTTTCATGTGGAAGAAACTTGATGATGAAGAAAGATTACAAATCCTCCAGATGAACCCCCATTTTCTCATGTGTGACTTCAAATGATCATAACTTGGTAAATTTTTATCACCTTGAGCCCATTCTTTTTCCACAATGATCTTGAGTATCTGAACTTTATGCCTTCTTTTATGTGAAAAGTGAGAAAATGGATGGAAGATGCCCTAAGGATACAAACGATTATAGGTTATTTCATGATTTTTTGCCAACTTCAACAATTCATAACTCTCTCAATTTTGGGAGATTTTGAATGGTTCAAGATTCAAAATGTCATTCCAGAGGTCTATTTCATGCTATCTGTTTTTGTCAAGAGAAAAATTCAAGTGGAAGGCCATGTTTGGATGCAAAACATTATAAGTCACTTTTGAAGAAAAACTTGAAATATTTCTAAGTATGGAAAGTCAACTTCTTTTTCCCAACTTTGACTCAATGCAACTTTCAGCTCAAGCATTCATTTGATTCCATTCTTTTTCCATTGCAAAGCTTGTAACCTCATATTTCTAAAGCATCAAGAATCATTCCCTAAGACCCCTTGAGCTGATAATGCCATTGATTTGAACTTAGTAACTTGGAACTGAAGTTTCTTCAAAAGTCAGAATTTGAAATCATTGGTTTAACTTCTAAACACTTTGTTTCTGCGCGTTTTTGCCTCTAAAAATGTTTAGTGAACTTCCAAAAGTGATTAGCACAACAAAACGCGAGTTTTGGATGAGTTTTGATCAAATTAAAGTCACACTTTTCTTGTTTGCAACTTCACACGATTTCCCTCCAAACTTCATCATTACACACGCTTGGACATTCCATTTGATTCCCTATAAAAATAGGGTCATCCCCTATTCATTTCCTCAAGCATTGATAGCCAGAATCATCCTGCCAAACTTGTTCCATAACTCAAATTTCTGCAACTTCGAAATTAAGTTTCAAGCCCTTTTCAATCCGATTTTTCTATCAATTTACCTTCGTTGATCTTCCCTAAAGCTAACCATATAATTACATTCAAGAGTCGTGCCCTATATTTCTCTATAGAAGTCCAGTTTCAGAGCTCTGCAACTCAACTTCAATAGGTAGATTCCTTCATTAATTCTTCAAAACATTAATATCATTGTGATGCTCTCATTGCCCTGGTTCTAGTCGCAACACTTAATTTTATCTGGAAACTTATTTTGACCATGAAATTTCAAATCCCTTTTCAAAACTTTCTTTCCAAAATGCTTGAGCTACAGTTTATATAAATTTATCGCGAAGGTGTGGTTGTCTTTGTCTTGAAGAGACGAAGCGAGTGGCATAGGTCTCGTGCTCTAATTTTATAGATTGAGCAACTTGGTTTTGGGACTGGATGGAGGTTGAAGATGACCAACGTGTCATCCTTCAACCAATGAAACAACGCCATTTGGATTTATTGAATTTCTGATTTACATTTGATTCAGTGCTTTATTCACTAATAACCATGATATGCACAGCGCGCCAGATTCCTTGGATTTGATTACTAACGTGTTTTGACTCATATCCAATGGTCTACATATTTTTGACTTTATTTTTTTTTTCTGATTTTTGTATTTAAATTTTTTAAATTTCAAAAAATCATAGAAAATTCATTTTTAGTAAAAAAAATATGAAAAAATTATGAAAAATATTTTTGATTTTTCCCTTTCTGATTATAATTTTTTCACAATTTTATTTTGTGCTCTGATATTTTCTATAAATTTCCACTTTATTTGAATTGTTTTAAATGTTTAAAAATACTTTTAAGCATTTTTAAGTTCTGAAAAAAATTATGGAATGATCCAATGATATTGTGACAAATATTGGTGACCTCATTTATTTTTTATTTTTGACTTTGTTATTTTTTATCATTTTTAGTTTATTTTACTCATTTCTTTTAATTTTAAAAATAGTTTCTGACTTTTAAAAATTACAAAAAAATTTATAAAATCATTTTAGTTCACTTTTGATTTTTTTATGGTCTTACTTTTATTTTCTTGATTAATTTGAATATAGTTGATATTTTTCTCTTTTATTTCTATTTTAAAACCTTTTTTTATGTATATATTAAATGCAATATTATTTTGTGATTATTTTCTGGCGGATCTTGGATTAAATTTTTGGTCATGAAATTTATTAACATCATTAGATTCATTGTGTTGAGTCTAACTCCAAAAAATGTATGAATGATTTTAATAATAGTTTAATTTAAATTTAATTCAAATGTGGTTTGTATATTCTTTCCCACCCCTCTTCATCTCATCCCTTTCTTATTGCACTAAATGTTATTGGAGCATGATCTTTATATCATGTCTCAAAACATATGGTGCATAGATTGCTATTGACCTGCCTCAAAATAGGTGCGACTTCTACATAAGTCCACTTACGATTGCTTAACATAGCGCTAAATTTTGTCCCGATTCGAATAAATGATCATTCGTGACCCAAACCTATGTTTGCAAGCCCAAGCATGTTAATTTGATCTCTTTGATCCAATAACCTTGTGATTCACTATGTGGAGGCTTTGGTTCTACCAATCCTCTAATGGATCCACAACACTTTTGGTCAACGCGGATCACTTAAACATCGTTGATCATTAAATGGTACTTTTGAGGATTCCAAATGGATGATATACTTGACAAAAAGAAAATGCAACTTGTTGTGTGGAGGCTTTGGTTTTACCAATCCTCTAATGAGTTCCAAATGCAAGTTTCAAGATGGTCATCCAACTAACCACTAATTATTAATTTATTTTTACTTTATGCCCTTTTATTTTTTTATCCTTTATGTACTATTTACTTTAAGCATTACATTTCATGTCATTTTTATTTTGCTCACTTGATCCTTTTCTTTTCTCTTCTAAGACACCTAATAATCAACGTGAACCATAAAAACCTTTAAAATACTTGGACTATTTGGTTACTATCCTTGGAATTATGGAGCATTGGACTTCTTGGACTTAGGATTAGAAACCTTGGCCTATATTGGAGACCTTGTGGTCTTAATTGATATTTTGTCTGGAGTTCTTGAGGTTTACCTCAAGACATTGGGTTGTTTGTTTGTTTCATGTGCAGGTTATTGTGATTACATTCTTTGTTTGTAATCTGGAATTCACCCGTATACAACCGTTACTCTGCCCAATTTTTGTGAAGACTTAATACACTTGAAGTTTAGTTCTCTGAAGAGGTCTAGTATCTTTGCTTGTTTGGTTTCAATCCAAAGAATGGGAATTCTATCTTGACTCATAATGTCAAGTATTGGCTTCTTGTTGGTTAGATGGTTCTTATCCCTAGCTTTTACCTTATTCTTTAGGATAGTCTCTTCTTCTCCTCCCATCTTCTTTAATTTCAAAATCTTCTCCCTCCCTTTGAAAATTCTTCCTGTTTTTAAACTTGAACTACTTTCATAATAAACTTGGACTTAGGTCCATGCATTTTCAAAATATTTTCATAAATAAACTCTAATCAATTTTATAATACCTTGACTTTTTTTTGTGAGAATACTAAAAGTCAATCAATCTCATGTCAAACCATTTTTGCCACTTTAGCTTTTTACTTTGAAAACTTTTCTCAAAAGAGTGGACTCTTGTCAATCCTTGTAGTGATGCAAATAACTATACTTCTATGATATGTAGTGAAGTGAGATATTTTCCACTTGGATGTTGAGTGAGGCATTGTTGATTTTTAAAATCCAAGCCATATCCTCCACTTTGAGATGATGTAAATTCTCCTTTCTCATGATTGTGGGTAGTAAGTATGTTTTTCCACACGGACAATGACGATGATGTCTTATCTCATAAAATTAACCAACACACTTGTGTTTTTTTAAAATTTTCAAAGGTGAACTACGTGTACCATGATCCCCTATTGCATGAAAGGTGGTACGTAGGCACTAAAGGTTCACAACCGCGGCGGGTGCAAAAATCATAAAAAATATATTTCTTCTCTCATCTCCACTATCTATTTTACATACAATATTTTATAGCCAAAATTTACAGATTTTACAAAGAGGTTCCTGCGGAGTACCATAGATGTTTAGAGAGCTAATACCTTTCCTTTGCATAACCAACCCCCTTATCTTGAATCTTTCCCCTTTTTTGGGTTATTCACTCTTTTCCCATTCCTATGGAAACAATAAAGCACGGTGGCAATTTTTATTTTTATTTGTACAAGTCTAGTCAATCTAATGGCTTAGTCTTAAACGATTCTACCGCTACAACCCAGAAATGGAGGGACCTGGCTGGAAGGGTGCAACCCCCTTTAACTGACTGAGAATTAGTGGAAGTGTTCATGGATACTCTAACGGGTTCATTCTTTAATTTGCTGATTGGGAGCTCTTCATCAGGGTTTACTGAGCTGATTTTGACTGGCGAACAAGTTGAAAGTGGAATCAAAAATAGGAAGATTCAGATGGTTGCATCCTCTAGTACGGTGAAGAAACCATTCATTGGAAAAAATAAACCAACATTGTCTATGGCCAGAGGAGCCGTAGTAAGAATGATCATCATCAGTCTGTAGGAGTCGTGTTAATCTTTAATCCAACACCTTCTCGACCACAACAACCGAACAATCAGCATAGGCCAGACGCCCCGAGGAGGAAGTTCACTAGGATCAATATGCCATTGTCTCAAGCTTTATAACATCTGTTGAAGGAAGATTTGGTAACACTGCGAGATCCTCATCCTAATCCCAATACTTCTTCTCCCAAATATAATCTGAACGTGAAATGCGCCTATCATTCAAATAGTCCTAGTGTTGTACCCAAAAAATTTCCCTCCCATTTTTATTCAAGGAATACTCATTAAGGTCCCCAATTTCTCAAGGTTGACCAAGAATTGATCAGATAAATTCTCCTCCTAAGCAATGGCCTTTCAACTAATTTCACTTTTCACCAAGATGTGTGAGTTCCAAAGCTTCAAATGATTTCCATGACACCTTATATGCCTCAGCATAACGGCACAACTGAAAGAAAGAAAAGAAGTGTACATGACAAAGTGTAGGTCGAAGGCTGAAAATATACCTAAGGGCTTTTGGGTCGAAGCAGCTTCGACAGCAGTGCAGGCTAATTTAATGCCCAATGAAACACTAGGATCAAAGGAGGGCTAGTTCAAAAGAAAGTGTGAGAAGGCTTTTATGAAGCCTTCAATTGGGAGAGCTGGTAATGAGCGCCATCGAAAGCTTCGTTTTTGAACATGGAGATGTAAGCCATTCGAAGCGTTACAAGGAAGACACCTTTTGATTGACATGTTTCCTGAATGGGCGCTTCAAAAAGAAGAATATTTGGAATTAAAAAAGCTCTTATCTTATCCAAAGAAACACGTGGAAATCTATTGGTTCGAAGAACATGCCATCTTCAAGCATGGTGTGATCGAAGGACAATTATAGATGAATCAGCCAAATATGAGTCATCTTAGAGTTTTGGGGATCAATGTGTTCCAGGAATGTGCCTGAACAAGCAAGGAAGGAGTTGGGTAATCAAAGTAAAGGCTTGGTGCTCATAAGCCATCCTTCGATTGGCGCATATAAGTTATATTCACCAATCGAAGGTGAACTAGTGATCAGCAAGAAAGATATTTTTGTAGACATAAGCAAAGGGTGGGGGTTGGAATCAAAGAGCCACATGCACAACTACATTCGAAGGAGATGACAAAATGAAGCTTCGGCAGACCAAGAGGAAGAGGTGGTCGAATTGAAGGAAAGGAAATCGAAAGGAACAAGAACTATTCGATTGGGCTAATTGGATAGTTTTCAGATCAAGCAACTAAGGCAGATAGTCACCCAATCGAAGAGGCCATGATGATGAGGCCTTGGACCATTCGAATTGGGAACTCATAGCCATCGAAGAACAAATCTTGGGAGTATTTGAATGAGTCAAGATATGAAAAGTTGAATGGGATGAAACCTGTCCAGGTTCACTCAAAGCCCAAAATGGTATATAATCATCAAAAATGGCAACTTCTTAAAACTTTTGATTTTGCACAAACGAATTAACAAATAACTCAAATGGTAAAGGGGAACGTGTGTAGTGGAAAGGGCCTAGGTTCAATACCCAGGTCATGTATTATGTTTTTTTCTAAAAAATATCTTGCTGATCCAGTGTGCTGCGTTTCAAATACTTCCCATGTGCCTTCAAGTTTCAGTCAATGGATGATAAGGAGATCAGATCCAATGCTCCAGGAGTACCACCTTATGATGTACCCTCAATGGCCAATAGCACAGGATCCCAACGTAGCTTGCACTTATTTTCATTTGGGGTAAACAAAAATCCAATTTACGCCTCCTGTTACCCTTTACTATCCTGGCCCATTTTATTTTGCTTTTAATTGTTTTTTTATAGCATTATAAAATCTCATAAAAAATCACAAAAAATATTAGGTTAGTATTTTCTCAATTAAAATTTTGTAAATTAATTGATTAATTATTTTAACCCTTTTCTTAATTTAAAAATAAATAGACTTAGGATTTTTAAATTATATTTCTTTCCATAGGTCAAAAACAAAGAAACAAAAAGATTTCATTTTTCTTAGGAATCTTAGACATATTTTCAATTCGCGTGTTTACTTTTACTGTCTCACTTTTGCATATTATTGTATCTGCTTACTGGGATGTAATAGACTTAACTAGGTCTTTACTTTGCTGCTTTTTAAGTTTTCCCCATTTTGGAATCGTAATAATCCCCCTCCCCGAAGCCATATAATAATTAGGATTTTACATTTCCGCACCTTTAATTACTGCAAATTATTAATTGTTTAGATGTATGCTAACTAGGATTGTATGGCAAGAGAATGAAAAACAAAATGCTAGCAAACTTAACACAAGACTAAAATAACTGAAAACAACATAATTGCACATGCGCACCTCTAGGGTATCCCACTTTGGTTTCCTTTGGAAAACAGTCACAACTCTTGAAACGTGAGAGATTTTAGTGGCTACCCTCTGGTTTAAAAGATCATAAGTCCCTCGATGACGCTCTCGATGTTGCCTTGGTAAAAATGATCTTAAAACCCTAGGGTAGTTACTAAGGTTTCTTGCCCGGTTTCCTTTGTGACTACAAACGTCCCTTAGATTGTCCCTCAAACATCCAACGACTAAGCTACCTACTCACTAATAGTAGGATAGCATTGTCTAAAGGAAAAGAGGAAAAGAACGACCCTTTCGAGTAAAAGTAGATAGTTCCTAGATGTTATGCTCAAAACAAATTTTTACACTTACACAAAATAACTTTCAAAAACCTTTTCAAAATTATTTATCAACACTCTTGAGGACTGATACAAGAGTTATCATAAAGAAAATCGCCTTACTATTGGCATTTCAAAAATACTTTTCAAAACACATAAAGTACAAGATATTTCAAAATGAGCTAGCATCTAAGAGCACGTAGATAACTACATGTGTAAAGGGTGATAACACCTTCCCTTTCCATAATCTACCCCCTTACTCAGAAAACTCTCAAATGGTCTTTTTCTGTTCTTTTCACCCTTTACTTTGTTGGATAAAATAAAATTTGGTGGCGACTATTGCTTACCGCAACATTTGCGAATACAAACACAAAACCAGTATAACAGTCGGTTCTGCCACCGTATCACAGAACTGGCGACTCTGTTGGGGATAAATGAAAAGTGGGGTTACCTTTGAGATAGATCATTTTAAAATTGCTTTCCTTGTATGCTTTGATTGCTTTACTTTAAGGGTTTGTTTGGATTTACTTGTAAAGATCATATACCTGGATCTGGGGCACCTTTTAGGTAAGCAGCAATAGATCGTGGAGACTGTACGGCGTAGACTGATATGGTTGAAGCGATAGCTGCGTTAGTGTGACAGATTTTTTGGTACCGGTATCCCTTGTGTTAAATCGAGGAGAATATGGGGCCGTGTGTGGTGTCATAAAGCACTAACGGGCCTTAAAACCTTAGTTGAACAAACTTGGCCATTAGAAAGTAGTGAGATAGCCGACCTCGGCATAAAGCTGGGGATTAGTTGATACTCGATGCTACACTCATTGAGATCGGACTTTTGGGATATTTTGGCCGTGAGAAAAGATCGCCTGAGCTGAAACAATGCCTGATAAAGAAAGATCAGTGATATTGAGACTCCTTAGAACACGATTACTTTTCTAAGACAGGTTGAACCAACTAAACTTCAAGAGGGTATCCGCCTATAAACCCCATGCAAGCCTAAACCAAAGGTCTTGTGTGTTTTTCTTGTGTGATTAGATTGTTCAAACATAACATCATGCGTCATAACATCCATATTCATTTCATTAACCATTTCAAGAACCAAGGGAATTTATCTTTGTCCTGTTTTGCAGATCATGGCTTCTGTCCATAGAAACACCATTTGAATCATCTTTGTGAGGATACCTCTCCAACTCAAAGAGCTAGTCTCGAGGATTCCTGAGACTTCCCCATTCACCAAGAAATACTTCGACTTCTCAACCTGGTTACCTCAAGTTTTGATGAGAAGATGATGGGGGTACTCTTTCAGTTCTTTGACCCCAAACACCATTGCTTCACATTTATCGATTATCAGTTGGTACCCACCATGGAAGAGTTCTCTCAATTATTGGGAATACCTATTCTTGATCAGACACCTTTCACCGGTTTAGAGGAAGCTCCAAAGCCATAGGTCATTGCGGTAGCCTTGCATCTGAAACAGTCCGACATTATATCCAACTGGGAAACAAGAAGCGGAGTCAAGGGTTTCCTAGTCAAGTTCCTACTAGAAAAGGCTCAATTGTTTTGGGATGATTTGGATTTCCAAGCTTTCGAAGAAGTCTTAGCTCTTCTAATCTATGGGTTAGTATTGTTCCCTAATTTGGACTTACTCATAGATGTGAATATTGTCAAGGTTTTTCTCTCCCGTAACCCTGTGCCTACTTTGCTCGAAGATATCTTGCATTCCCTTCACACTCGTGCCATGGAGAGAAGAGGGGTTCTTATGTGTTGCATACCATTGCTGTCCAGGTGGTTTAATTCGCACCTTCCTCAATCAGTATTGAAGAATGAACAAGGTTCGGGTTTATCGCAAAGGATAATGTCACTTTCTCACTCGGATATTCTTTGGTACTCCCGGTCCATGGGAGATATTTCTACCATTTACCGCTATGGGGAATTCCCTAATGTCCAACTCCTCGGCGTTAGGGGAGGTATCACTTATAATCCTTCCCTGGCTCTATGACAATACGGTTATGCTCGAAAGGATGGTCCCCATGATATGCTTATCCAAGGCATTATGTTTAACTACGAGGATGATGTTCAAGGGTATCATCAAAAGTTTGTATGAGCTTGGGGCATGGTAAACAAGGTTGATAACAAGGCTTTGGGGAACAAGAATTCAATCCCTATGGAGCCTTATGTCAAATGGGTACGAGCTCGCACTCAAAAACTTATGATGCCATATACAGCCCTCTTACAAGTGATTATGGAACCTATCATCGAAGAAGATGTTCCTTATACAGTTCTCTATCCTGACATGCCCACTGATTTTGAAGAGTTGCAGAGGTCCTGGATTCAGTTGAAGGAAGAACGGGATACTTTTAGAGATGAATTCTACACCAATGAGAAGAAAGTGTTGGAGCTCCCAAAGCAGCTCCACAAAGAAGAAAGTCTTAATGTCTACCTCGGAGCAAAGAGGAAGCACCCATGGGAGATTTTATTATTATATTTTAAGAGTTTTTAATTTTCAATTGTAAGCCTAAAATGCAGTTGTAATTTGAATCTTATTAATAAAATCTTTGTTTCATTTTGGTTTGCAAATTTAAATTTCCCGAAATCCTTGAAAACATTGCATAAACATTATCATGCATATCATTACATTAAGAAGGTATTTCAAGACAGGTTTCTTATTTTTTTCGTTGTTTATTTTAGCAAAAAGAAATGGATCTTGAACAAATAGTTAAGGATCTTCAAGCACAAAATGCTCAATTCCAACAAATGTTTCTGGCTCTGGCTAAAGGGCAAGAAGATCTGAAAGCTCTCATCACCAAAGAGAAGAAGAAGAAGGCAAAGAAACCGGCCAGCGTCTTGAATATGGGAAGAAGGTTTAGAGGACCAGCCAAGCGAGCTCTAGATTTTGCAACCCCATCAAATGAGGGGGACAATCAAGAAGATAAGCCAACAGAAGAAAACAACAACCCCAGAACTGATGAAGAAGAGGCTGATTACTCTGAGGAACAATATCCTCCTGCTGATGATAAACACAAGCAGCTAGAGGCTCGCCTTAATGCTATGGAAATTCAGAGGTTACCTGGTCTGGATGTTGAAGAGTTAGGGCTGGTCTCTGGAGTGGTCATTTCCAGAAGTTCAAAGTCCCCACATTTTCTAAGTATGACGGTGTCTCCTGTCCTAAGCTGCACTAAAGGTCATATGTCAAGAAGATACAACCTCACACCGCTTACAGGAATTTATGGGTTCATTTATTACAGGAAAGTTTGTCAGGGACGCAGTTGGAATGGTTCTATCAGCTGGAAAGAACCAACATTCATAATTGGGAAGACCTGGCTGCTGATTTTTACAAGCAGGACCAATACAATGCTAACCTCGCTCTAACCCGTACATAAATTCAAAGCATGTCTATGGATTCTGGCGAGGGCTTCAAAGATTATGCCCAAAAGTGGAGGGATCTTGCAGGAAGGGTCCAGCCTCCCCAGTTTGATAGAGAGCTGGTAGACATGTTCCTGGGTACTTTGTCTGGCCCATTTTTCAACCATTTGATTGGAAGCTCTTCAGCTGGGTTTACTGAGATGATATTGACAGGGGAACAAGTAGAAGTGGGTATCAAGAATGGTAAGATTCAGAGGGATGCATCTTCAAGTACAATGAAGAAACCCTTCACTGGAAAGAAAGAGGTCACTGCTGCTTGTGGCCAGAGAAATCAAAGCAAAGCTGAACGTCGTCCAACGGTAGGAGCTGTAATGATTTCTAACCCTACATCAAATCAACAACAAAACAATCAGCGCAGACATGATGCTCCCAAAATACAGTTCACCCGGATCAACATGTCCTTATCTCAGGTTTTGCAACACTTGTTAAAGTCTAATCTGGTTACTCTAAAGGAGGCTCATAAAAACCCAAATAATGCATCCCCCCGCTACAACCCAAATGCTCGATGTGTCTACCACTCTGACAGCCTAGGGCATGATACAAATGAATGTTGGGCTCTTAAGAACAAAGTGAAATATCTCATTGAGGCAAAGGAGATTGAATTTGACCCTCCTGAGACCCCTAATGTAATAACTGCACCAATGCCCAAGCATGGCCAGGGTGTTGATGTTGTTGATGATGACCTGTTTCTTTCTTCTTTTGATGAACTAGCTACTCATATCCTTATTGTTAAAAAGAATATATTACGAGCCGTATTATTTCCGGGTTGTGGTGAAGGTTGCCACCTCTGTGTGTCTCTACCCAATGGTTGCTTGTTGTTAAAGATAGGTGTCCAGTGTCTGATGAACAACAAAAATTATGTTTGAGAAAGTTCCCTCTACAAAAGTTCCCTGCGAAAACATTTCAACAATTACCATTTCCGATAATCCTACCAGGGTCTCCTCTAAAAGACCCGTCAGGATCACATCCATTCCTAAGATTTCTCCTTTGATTATCACTTTCCCCGAGCCAATACCATATTCCTCCGATAAAGTTGTTCCTTGGAATTATAGGGCTGATGTTTACTACCATGGCGTCAAGCAAGACCTATTGGTTATTAAAAATGGAGTTGCTAAAGATACTGATCCTGACATCGACAACATTGTTGGGACCAGTAAAATTACCAGGAGTGGAAGGATTTTCTCTCCTGAAATATCTCTGAAGATTGTTGCTACTCCTCTAGTTATTCCTATTGCCACTCTTGCTGCTATTCATGTTGCTACTCCTACTGTCATCCCTATTGTTATCCCTGCTACTGAGTCAGTTGAGACTCGGGGCAAAAGAGTATTGGTTGAGCCTGCCCGGACGGAAGCATCTAAAGAATCCATTCCTGAGACTTCTAAAAAAATAAATGGAAGAGATACTGAAGATCATAAAGAAAAGTGATTACAATATGGTGGAGCAATTGGGTAAAACCCCTTCAAAAATTTCAATGTTGGCCTTACTATTATGCTCTAAAGCCCATGCTAAGGCTTTGGTTAAGTTCCTGAAGTCTTCTCATGTTCCTCAAGAGACTTCTGCCGACTAATTCGAGAATTGCGTTGCTATTTTGACAGCTGACAATGGACTTGGTTTCTCAGATGCTGATTTAACGTCCAAAGGAAGAAAGCATAATGATGCTCTGCATGTTTCTATTGAGTGCAGGGGCACTACCCTAGCTCATGTTCTGGTGGATACATGTTCATCGTTGAATGACTTACCTAAGATTGCTTTGGACAAGTTAGATTATAAAAGACTCACACTAAAGCCCGATAATATTGTGGTGAGGGCCTTTGATGATTCCAAGATATGGTGCACAGGAAGGTGGACATCCCTATTAAAGTTGGTACTCAGACTTTTGACTCCGCTTTCTACGTGATTGACATCCGCCCGTCTTACTCTTATTTGTTGGGTCGCCCTTGGATCCATGGGGCCGGTGTTTTTACTTCTACTCTACATCAAATGCTGAAGTACCCAGTTAGTGGAAAAATTGTTAGAGTCCATGGCGAGGAAGAATATATGGTGAGCCACCTGAACTCTTTCAGGTATGTTGAGATGGACGGCGAGTTCATTGAGACCCCCTGCCAGAACTTTGAGGTGGTTCCTCAAACAATTGCTGCAACCAAAACGGTTATCAATGTTCCAGATATTACACGACCTCTGTTGAAGATGGCTTCTCTGAAGGATGCAAAAGTAGTAGTCAAAGAAGGTAGGTATACCATTTGGAGTAAACTTCCTGACATCCCCTACAAATCTGACAAGTTTGGTTTGGGTTTTACTTCAGGGGCCCAAATAGTTTTTCATCGTGCTCACGCCGGAGGACCACCACTATGCATCAGCAACCACGGGATCAATGCTTTGGAGAACAATGACAGTGACTGCTATGATACGGTGGCAGAACCGACTGTTTTTACTGGTTTGCGTTTTGCGTTCTTTGTTTGCAAAATGTCGCGGTAAGCAAGAGTCACCACCGACTTTTATTTCAATCAACCGGAAAGGAAAAAAGTACAGAAAAAAATCCTTTTTCGAGATATTCTGAGTACGGGGGGTAGATTATAGAAAGGGAAGGTGTTAGCACCCTTTCTATCCATGGTTTTCCATGGGCTCTTAGGTACTTGCTCATTTTTAAATTGTTTGTGTTTGTGTGCTTGTTTTTGAAAAGTTTGACTTCGTGATAACCCTTGTATCAGTCCTCAAAGGTGTGAAAAAGTTTTTTTGAAAGTTTGTTTGAAAAGTGTAAGTGTGAAAATTTTTTGATTTGAGCAAGTACCTACTAGCATCTACCTATTCGAAAAAAGTTTGTTTCTATCCTTGTTTCCTTTAGACAGTGTTATCCTACTATTGAGAAATAGGTAGCACCGTCGTTGGAATTGTAAGGGTCAATTCTAAAGGGACGTATGGTCACTAAAGCAATGTTAGGATACCTTAGTAGTAACCCTAGAGTCTTAAGATCATATTCGAGACAACATTTTCGAGGCAACATTTCCGAGGCAACATTTCTGAGGCAACATTCGAATGGGACATTTTGATCTTTTTAGACCGGAGGGCAATCACTAAGACACCCTATGCTTAATGATCCTTTACCGAAGGCAACCGAAGTGAGAGCATGCCCTAAGAGTGATATGTGTGAGTGATTTGTTTCAGTTATTTATCTTTGCACATTAGGCTTTTCTAACCGTTTTAATTTTTGTCATGCATTCTTGCCATACACTCCTATTAGTATACATCTAAATATTTATAGGAATTAAAAATGTGAGAAAATAAATCTACGCTATTACAAGGCTTCAGGGAGGGGAATTAATTACATAGCCAAAAACTCGGGGATTTAAACAGTAAAATAAATCCTAAATAAACTATTACAAACCATGAGCAGTTACAACAATATTGGCAAAATAATTAACAAGCGCGCGGAGAATTAAATACGAGACGACTAGGGTTTTGTCCCTTGACTAAACCTATTTGCGATTGATTAAACAAAGATTTTTTTTGTCATGTTTTGTTATTTAAGAAAATAGTGAAACAATTAAATTAAAAAGAAAATCCTAAGTTCTAATTAATTTTAAATTAAGAAAAATAAATTAATTTATTCTAAAAACCTATTTTTGTGTTTTTTATTTTATTTGAGAAAGAAAGAAAAATTAAATCAAGAGTTTAAACCTAATTTTCTAATTAGTTTTAATTAAAAAGCAAGTTAAAATTTCCCTAAATTAAATTAAACTAAATTAAATTAAATTTGATAATAAAAAACCTAATTCTAATTTTTATGATTTCTTGATTTTATGATTTTATGAAAAAAGTAGTTATGATTAATGGTGTTAATTAAAATAATTAAATAAAATATTAAAAGAATTAAAAAAAGAAATAAAAAAAATGTAGAGATGGGCCTGATTGTTAGCAATTGTTGGGGGTGCTAATCTAATTTCTGGGCCCAAACAAATCTCAGCCTGTTTGACCACGCTGGTTCCCATGCAATATTGACTTTGAGGTGTATGGTGGTCCTTCAATGCTGGCACGTTGGATCTTGGCTGGAGATGAGTCAGATGGCCAGATCTTTGAGTTACATGGTGGACACATGAGACAGTAGCGCACCTGATCATATAAAACAAAATAATACAAAGCAAAGGTTGGGACCTGGGGATCAAACCCATGTCCTTATGCTCGCCTCCAGTGCCTGCTTGCTAGCTGTGCTACGTGTTCTTGTTGTTAGCATAATAATAAAAATTCATAATATGCATTAAAACATGAGTTAGTGGACCCAATTAATAAAACGCGCGCCAGTTTGGATGAACTAATGATGCTGAGACACGTTATCTTCTTCTTCCTCATCCGTCGTTTTAGACTATGGCACTTTTACCTACGGACATCTTGTTGTAACTACAAACATGTGACATTAAAAAATCCTATACAAGCAATATAAATGAAAGGTAAGGGTACAAATCAACTCGTCTCATCCTCACGAGCATCATGGTACCAGAATCAAAGCCTAATTTTGCCTATACTGAAAACCCATAAAATGAGCAAAGGAACCCTAACAATGGCATATCATGATTCCTGCACTGAAAATGCAATTAAGTGATACCAATAGCTTGCAAACATGATGATAAACAAGAATATATAAATCAAAAGTGCTAATGTTGCGTAAATTGCAATAATCGAATTTGAAAAATGTACCAAACCGTGTGAGTTATAGAATGAGTTTCTGAGTGTTTCAGGCCTTGGGAATGATTGGAATAGCTTCCTGGGATGTCTAGCAAGCGATTGGAATGGCTAGTACACCTTGAATTGGCCTGTAGAGTGAAATTCGTCTCACACTTTCCTTGGAATTTTTCAATTTTTGTTCTGCCCTTCTCACGACTTCTAACCCTCCTTTTTTGCTTTTTTCTTGTTCATTATATATCCCTCAATGAATTAGGGTTGCCAAACAGATTAAATATTGAAGCTTTGATGAGATTTGATTTGATTTTCAATTTGTATGATATCTTTCTATTTTCATGCCAATCTTGCCTTTCTTGTACCAATTTCCATTGATTCTAATTGATCATGCAAGCTCAGCATATCTTGATTGCCAATCTGTAACAAAAACAAATCAAATCAAATCGTATCTTTGATAATTTTCATCATTTATTTGTTTTAATTCACTTTTTAATTAATAAAAAATAAAAATAAATTGAAAAATGAAGCAAATAATGTGTGGATAAGTATTTGAGTCATTGACCACATTATAATTGAGGTTCAAGCATAAAAGGTTGGGCCCATTTAGCAAAAAATGCAAATTTGAGCACATTTGACTTTTGGCAATTTTGCAAAAATGGTCTACTTGGCCAATGCATAACTCTCTCAATTTTGACCCTAGAGAGGTTTTCTGTGACTTTTTAGAAATATTAGGATGTCCTCTAAGCAACATTTTTTGTATCATCTCAATTGGGTCTTTCATGTTCATGTATGAAGCTTTGACCCAAAAGGTGTTTTTGTTGACTTCTCAAAAGGACCTATAATGTCAAAATTCATATCTTTTTATGAGTGAATGTTTTGAACTTGGAAGCTGAAGATGAATTGTATGGAATTGCATCCTCTTCAAAATGAGATTTGGATGGGTCATTTCTGATAAAGTATGAGAAAGTTATGCTTGGTCAAAGTTGAGTTGACTTTTCCTACAAAACCCTAATTTAGCAACTTTTGGGTTTTGATGAATTGTGAGCAATCCTTGAGGAATCATGATCAAACCTTGATCAAATGATGAATAATACTTCAAAATTATGATGTTGACCAAAAATCTTGAAGTTTGACTGTATGTGGGCCACAGTTGACTTTTGACCTAGCATTGTTGATTTTTAGGCATTTGAGCAATTGACTGAGCAAACTTCTTCTGCAAGGCTTGAAACTCTTCATGGAAGATCTTGAGAACATATTGTTACAATGGTGAGCATTTTAGTCCTTTGTGGTTCACACGTCTTGATGAAGATAGAAACCTTAATTAGAGATAGACTGCCTTATGAGAGAGTTTGTCTGGTTAACTCTTGAACTTCCTTGAGCAATTTGGGGACCTCACTTGCCATGTGTTGAGAAATATGAGAGGGAAAATTTTGGGGTACAACAGTTGCCCCTGTTCAATCTTCTTAAACCTGAGGATGTAGATTGACTCGTCTGCCTTTCGTGATTTGAAGGTGGAAGATGATTGAACACTAGAGTGCCCAGAAATTTTCACTCACATGAAGTGATACTTGATTTGTGATATCGGGAATGGGCTTATAGATGCCATTTGGTAGTTGATAGAGAATTGTCAGAGATGGGCTTAAATATGCCATCCGAAGAAGTGTCGATTGCACACGAGATTCCTTTGCGAGAACCCGTATACTTGTTGTTGAGGAGGACTTCGCTGGGGAATGTTGGTCTTTGTCTTGAGATAAATAGAGTTTTAGGAGCTTCAGTTGTCCTTTACTCTACTGGGGAATAATTCCGGTTTGGGAAGCGGAAGTGAACTGTGTGTTTGGTCGGGGTATATGCTGCATCGCGACTTTCTGGGGAAATGTGAAATCAATTGTGTTTGATCGGGTCTCGGTCTTGCAGTGCTGTGGACTGCTATCTGGGGATAAGAGAGGAAGAACCCGGATGGTAAGGTTATGAGAAGGAACCTGGATAGTAGGGTTACTTCGAGATGAAAGCCTGGATAACAGGGCTTGAGAAGGAACCTGGATAGTAGGGTAATTCGGGATGAAAGCCTAGATAGTAGGGCTGTGAGAAGGAACCTGGATAGTAGGGTTACCTTGATATGAAAGTCGGGATAGTAGGGCTGTGAGAAGGAACCTGAATAGTAGGGTTACTTAGAGATGAAAGCCTGGATAGCAGGGCTTGAGAAGGAACCTGGATAGTAGAGTTACTTCGGGATGAAAGCCTGGATAGTAGGGCTGTGAGAAGGAACCTAGATAGTAGGGTTACCTTGATATGAAAGTCGAGATAGTAGGGTTGTGAGAAGGAACCTGGATAGTTGGGTTACTTCGAGATGAAAGCCTGGATAGCTGGGCTTGAGAAGGAACCTGGATAGTAGGGTTACTTTGGGATGAAAGCCTTGATAGTAGGGTTATGAGAAGGAACCTGAATGGTAGGGTTGCCTTGATATGAGTTTGGGTAAAACTGCAAAAGGAACCTGTGTGAGGTTGCCTTGTGATGAGTCGGTGTGGGACTACTGGAAGAAACTTGGGTAAGGTTGTATCTGTCGCACCAATGATTACTCTGTTTAACTTCGAGTATTGATCATGGACCTGTTGGGAAGTATTGATAATAATTGTCTTTCCTGAAAGCAATACAAGGTTAGTTATGTGCGATGCATGAGATGCATTGTGATGAGGTTCTCAAAATAACAGAGATTATGTTATATGTAATGTATGCACATGTCATGATGTGTGAACACGAAATGCTGACGTAATAATATGAGTTCGGGAAAATAAATCCCTGACTGTTGTTTGGAGAGTATGAGGAATGGTATTCTTGACTGCTATAAAAAACCATAGTTCCTCTACTTCTGCTGGGGATGGTGAACAAAGATGACTATACTGGGGATTTGTCCTTTGTTTACGGATATTCTACCGAGGAAAGACTCTGCTTGAGAACAACTCTGCGGGAGAATAACTCTGTTGGAGAGGAGATACTATGTTGATAGATCTGCTGATTTGGAGAAATAAACTCAACTGGGGATGAATTTTCGTTGCTGGAGATAACAAACTACGTTGGCAATTGAATCTCTGCTTGGGGAAAAATTTACCGACTCACTCGCGATTGTGAACCTCAGCTGGGGAGAGTTATGTCCGGTTCGGGAAAGCTAACATCATTGTCTTTGGATACTTTTTACTCGGTGGGGAGTGTATGTACCACTACGCATGCTCTCCAGCTGGTTCTATCCCGATACCTGATGAGAAGAGTAATTGTAAGGTTTGGGCACTTCTTGTTTTCCCTGTTTTTAGCATTACGAGTAATCGTCTTTTGTTTCTTGTATAAATTTTTATGAGCGGCAATCATTTTCAAATGCATATATCAAAAATGAATCATTGGACGTTCTTGCAAAACAAAACAGAAAAAAGAAACATCAAATTGAAATTTCTTGTAAAAATGAATTGTATTGATTTTTGAAGTTGGCCCGTAATAGGCGTTTTGTACAAGGAGGTTGACGTCCTAGTAAGAGAACGCCGCCCAAAGATGGAAATTACAATTTGTGTAAAACAAAGAAAAACAACTATGTGAGACGACCCCATTGGGTTCCAACTCTGCTATTGCCTTTATATCTTCGGGCATCTTATCACTTTGCTGCTTGGTCGAAGGTGGATCAGATTGATTGGCGTCGTTTGAGCTTGATAGTCGATACCGAAGTCTGGCTGCGAGATGATCCAATGAGACATAGTGTTACGCTTCGATCCCTAATTTTTTCCTGGACCGCCCTTTCGTATTTTCAGTCCACCGGGATACCCTTTTTTGCCCAAGTTGCATTTTCAGGTTTTCGACTTGCTGGGTGTACAATTTTTTTCATTTTCATCCCTTACTTTTGCCTGAACCCTTTTGGTTCGCCGGGAAGCCCTTATTTTTGCCTAGGCCAGTCAACCTAGCGGGTATTTGATTATGTGTAGTATCTTTTCACTATGTCTGCATTGACAGGGTGAGGAAGATCGTCACCATCCATGGTGGTTAGGATCATAGCTCCTCCTGAGAAAATATTCTTAACCATAAATGGCCCTTCATATGTGGGGGTCTATTTGCCCCTGGGATCACCTTGCGGTAGTATGATGTGTTTGATCACTAGATCCCCAACTTGATATTCTTGGCGTTTGACTTTCTTGTTAAAAGCCTTGATCATTCACTTTTGATACGTATGACCATGACATATAGCAGTAAGTCTCTTTTCATCGATTAGATTCAGCTGATCAAGTCGGGTTTGGATCCAGTCGTCTTCGTTCAAACACGCATCCTTCATAATCCTGAGAGAGGTATCTAGACTTCTATGGGTAGGACTGCCTCCATGCCATATACCAGAGAGTAGGGTGTTACCCCTGTCGACATTCGTGCTGAGGTACGGTACCCATGAAGAGAGAATGGTAACATCTAGTGTCAGTCTTTGTATGTCACCGTCATCTTCTGTACAATCTTTTTGATGTTCTTGTTAGCTACTTCAACAGCCCCATTCATCTTCGGCCGGTAGGGAGAAGAGTTATGATGCTGTATCTTGAACTGTTTGCAGAGCTCGGTGATCATCGTGTTGTTGAGATTTGTACCATTGTCAGTAATAATTCTCTCTGGGACACCATATCGACAGATCAGATTGTGTCGGATGAACCACGCCATGATGTTCTTGGTTACTGTAGCAAAGGAAGCTGCCTCAACCCACTTCATAAAATAATCAATGGCTACCAGAATGAAGCGATGCTCATTAGACACAGTAGGTCTAATCTCGCCAATCATGTCGATGCCCCACATTGCAAAGGGCCAAGGAGATGTCAAAACATTCAGGGGAACCGGAGGTACATGCACCTTATCAGCATAGACTTGGCACTTATGACAGGTTCGAGAGTGTTGATAATAATTGACTTCCATAGTGGACCAGTAATATCCTTCTCGTAGGATTTTCCTCGCCATAGTATGTCCACTAGAATGAGTTTCGAAGGTACCTTCATGTAACTCTGCCATGATCCTTTCTGCCTCGCTCTTGTCTACACACCACAGTAAGGTTGAATCATGGTTACGCTTATAGAGAATTCCATTAATGATGAAGAACTTCGCAGCGAACCTTCTCAGAAACTTCTTATCATTAACAGATGCCCCCTCGGGGTACTCTTGAACCTCAAGATACCTCTTTAACTCGTGAAACCAGGGTTTATCTGCTACCTCTTCAGTCTCGATGTCACAGCAATGTGCGGGTTCGTCTAACCTCTCAATGGTAATCTGGGGAGCTTCATTGTCCCACCTAACTTTGAACATAGAAGACATAGTAGCTAGCGTGTCCTCCAACTGGTTCTCTTTTCTTGGGAAATGTTTAAAGGTTATTTCCTCAAAGTGTGGGAGCAATGTCAGTACATACTCTTTGTAAGGAATAAGATTTGGGTGCTTCATATCCCACTTGCCTTTTGCCAAAGAGGAATCTCTGAATACACTCAAGAACTTAATCCTCAGGTCAATGGCCGCTCGAAGACCCATGATACACGCTTCATACTCCTCCCTATTGTTGGTGCAGTTAAAACATAATCGGGCGGTGAACGGAGTATGACAGCCCTTAGGAGTTATAATTACAGCGCCAATGCCATTTCCCAATGCGTTCGAGGCACCATCAAAATACATAGACCATCGTGTTCCCTCCTCGGGTTTTTCATCTGGTCCAGGTTCTTCGCAGTCGGTCACCAACATGATATTCTCGTCCAGGAACTCGAAATTCATGGGCTGATAGTCATCCACGGCCTGATGTGCCAAATGATCTTCCAATACACTCCCCTTGATTGCGTTTTGGGTTGTGTATTAGATGTCGTACTCGGTTAAGATCATCTGCCATCTTGATATCCTTCCGGAGAGAGCAGGCTTCTCGAAAATATACTTGATCAGATCCATCTTTGATATCAACAAGATGGTGTGAGTCAGCATATACTGTCTCAGTCGGCGAGCATCCCATGCCAAAGCGCGGCAAGTTTTCTCAAGCAATGAGTATCGGGTCTCACAGTCGGTAAACGTTTTGCTAAGGTAGTAAATTGCATGCTCTTTTTTACCAGACTCGTCATGCTACCCCAGAACACACCCCCATTGAATTGTCTAGCACTGTCAAGTATAATATCAAAGGTCTTCCTTCAACTGGAGGCATCAAAATTTGTGGTTCTTAAAGGTATTCCTTGATTCTTTCGAAAGCGGTCTAGCATTCATCATTCCACTTTACCACTTGATCTTTCTTCAGCAGCTTGAAGATTGGCTCACAAGTAGCAGTCAGATATGAAATGAACCTGGCGATGTAATTCAGACGTCCCAAGAAACCTCTAACTTCCTTCTCTGTGTGGGGAGCCGGCATCTCTTGTATGGCCTTTACCTTTGCATGGTCTACCTGAATACCTTTGTCACTGACAACAAAACCCAGAAGCTTACCCGACCTCACCCCGAAGGTACACTTGTTCGGATTCAACCTCATCTTGTACGTCTTCAACCTGTCAAATAGTTTCTGGAGATGATCAAGGTGCTCTTCCTCAGTTTGGGACCTGGCTATCATGTCATCAACGTAAACCTCGATCTCGTGGTGAATCATATCGTAGAACAAAACGACCATGGCGCGCTGGTAAGTTACCACAACATTCTTCAACCCAAAAGGCATTACCTTGTAACAGAAGGTTCCCCACTGTGTAACAAAGGTTGTCTTCTCCATGTTCTCAGGTGCCATCTTGATCTGGTTATAGCCAGAAAAACCATCCATGAAGGAGAAGATATTGTGTTGCACGGTGTTGTCGACTATAACATCAACGTGAGGAAGTGGGAAGTCATCCTTGGGGCTTGCCCTGTTCAGATCTCTGTAGTCCACACACATCCGTAATTTACCATCCTTCTTAGGTACCGGAATGACGTTGGCAACCCACTGCGGATAAGAAGTGACAGCTAAGAATCCTGCGTCAAACTGTTTCATGACCTCTGCCTTGATTTTCTCTGACATTTCAGGGCGCATACGGAGGACCTTCTGCTTTACCAGAGGATAGTCTTATTTAGTCGGCAGGTGATGTACCACAATATCAGTGTCCAAACCAGGCATGTCTTCATAGGACCAGGTGAAGATCTCAACATAGTCATGTAGCATCTGTACCAACCTTTGTTTGACACTAAGCTCCAGATTCGCCCCTATTTTAACCTCTTTCATGTCTTCCTCTGTACCCAAATTCACTGACTCAACTGGCTCTTCATGAGGCTGTATGGCCCTTTCCTCCTGCTATAATAGTCTATCAAGTTCTCCAAGCACCACACAATTATCCTCACCTTCTTCCTCGGCTTAGTTGATCGGATTTTCGAAGTCATAACTGGCGGTAGTAGAGTTGTTATCAATGGGATCCAAAGTGGATATGGATCTGCAGTATGATACGTGAGTGTGTGTAAGAGAATAGTTGTTTTGATAAAGTGAGAAACAGAAAAGAAAAACAAGGAGCACAAAATTTGTATGCAAGAAACGTCCAATGCTTTATTAATGATATATGAAATGACAAATAATAGCCCTCACAAGCAAAACCAAGGTACCTCAGGCAAGGCACCAGGCCGTAAAGTTTTAAATTGTTTATTACAAATCTTAAAACAAATGAGTTAATTACTCCGGAATAAAAGAAACAGGTATAAGGTCCTTCGTTGTCCAATTATTTGGTCCACCGTTGGTTGTTTGGTAAATCCAGCTGTCGATGTCTGAATCCTCTTCACCGTCTTCAACTACATTAATTCCCCGATTACTGATGTGTAGAGGAGATCTTCCCGCACGAGCGTGCCTAACAGCCCTTTGATCCCCTGTAGTAAAGCCCAAACCAAATTTATCAATTTTGTGAGTGAAATCAGGGAGCCGACCCCAATTGGTACACCCACCTTCTTCAACCACAGCCCTAGCGTCCTTGAGAGAAGCCATCTTCAATGGAGGTTTATTGGTAGTAACTTCAGTTGATGCCAAGATCTAAGGGACCTCTTCGAAATTCTAGCAAGGAGTTTCTATGAATTCCCCGTCCATCTCTACGTAGCGGAAGGAATTGAGGTGACTCACCATATATTCTTCTTCACCTCGCACTGTGACAATCTTTCCCATCACTAGATACTTCAGTATTTGATGGAGCGTGGAAGTAACTGCCCCAGCCTTATGGATCCAAGGACGACCCAGCAAGAAAGAATACGACGGCCTGATGTCCATTACGTAGAAGGTGGACCTAAAAGTCTGAGGACCCACTTTGACAGGGATGTCCACTTCCCCGTGCACCATTCGCTTCGATCCATCAAAAGCCCTTACCACAATGTTACAAGGCTTTAGAGTCAAACCCTCACAATCCAAATGGTCCAACGCTTTCCTTGGCAGAACATTTAGTGAAGACCCGGTATCTACCAGCACATGAGCCATAGTGGTGCCCCTGCACTCAATCAAGACATGCAGAGCATCATTATGCTTCCTTCCTTTCGGTGTCAGATCTACATCTTAGAAACCCAACCCATTGTCAGCAGTCAGGCTGGCCACACAATCTTTGAACTGATCTGCTGAAGTTTCCTGCGACACATGCGCAGTCTTAAGAAATGCAATCAAAGTCTTCACATGGGCTTCCGAACGTAACAGCAAAGACAACATGGATATCTTTGATGGGGTCAGCCCCAGATGCTCGACCACATTGTAGTCGCTCTTCTTAATGATTTTCAGTATTTCCTCTATTTCTTGTTTAGAGGCTTCCGCAACGATTTTCTTAGGTGCCTCTGTCCGAGCAGGCTCACCTATAATTTCTTTGCCCCGAGCCCCATATGGCTCAGCAGCAGGGGTAATAATTGGAGTAGGCACAGGAGAAATGTTAGGAGTGCTGGTTGGAACAGCAGTTGGAATAACAGTAGGCTTGATGATCTGCGGAGAAATCTAAGGAGAGAAAACCCTTCCACTTCGGGTAACCTTACTAGTCTCGACAATATTACTGACATCAGTATCAGCTTCTTCAATCTTCAAATCTTGCTTAATGCCATGATAGTACACATCAGCACCATAATGCCATGGGACCGCCTTGTCTGAGGTGTACGGGATGGGACCAGGAATAGTGATTATCAGCGGAGCAATTCTTTGAACAGGTGTAATCCTAACAGGTCTTCTTGAGGAAACCTTGGAAGGATTGGCGGAAATGGTTACAATAGCGACGTCTTCAACAGGGACAACAGGGATCACAGTATTCTCGAATAAAATCTCTTTATTATCCATCAGGCGCTGAACACCTGACTTCAACAAACGACAACCGGAAGGTAGAATTGAACACATGTGGCAACCTTCACCACAACCCGGAAATAAACCGGCCAATAGAAAATTCTTCTTAACAGTCATAAGAGGAGTGGAAATTTCTTCAACATAGGTCACAAACAAATCAGTGTCAACAGCATTAACTCCACGACCATGTTTGGGCATGGGAGAAATTATAACATTCGGATTTTCTGGAGCATCAAACTTTACCTCCTTGGCTTCAAGCAAGTCTTGTACTTTGTTTCTCAGAGCCCAGCAATCATTTGTATCGTGGCCAGGACTCTCAGAATGGTAGGTGCACCGCGCCTTGGGATTGTATCTGGGAGAAGTAGTGTTTGGATTCTTGGGAGCCTCTCTCAAGGTTGCCAAGTTGGATTTTAATAAATGAGGCAGAACTTTAGCCAAAGTCATGCTGATGCGGGTAAACTTCCGCTGTGGTCTTTCCACCCTTTGTTGATTGTTGCGTTGTGGAGCAACTACGGGTCTTGGTATCACTACAGCATTTACCGTTTGACAGTGTTCAGATCTATTTTGGCCCCTCGGGCTATAGACTGCACTAGCTTCCTTCTTACCATTAAAAGGCTTCTTTGTTGAACTCGAGGAGGCATCCTTCTTTGTTTTACCACTCTGAGTTCCAGCTTCTACTCTTTCTCCAGTTAAAATCAGCTCGGTGAAACCAGATGACGAGCTGCCGATCAAGTGATTGAAAAATGGACCAGATAGCGTCCCCAAAAACATATCAACCAACTCCCTATCAGCCAAAGGGGGTTGCACTCTCCCATCCAAGTCTCTCCACTTTTGAGCATAATCTTTAAAACCTTCTCCTGCACCCATGGACATACTCTGGAGTTGAGTACGAGTGGGAGCAAGGTCGGCATTGTACTTATACTGCTTGTAGAAAGCAGCAACAAGATCTTCCCAGTTTCGGACACTGGCTCCCTCCAACTGGTAGAACCATTCAAGATGAGTCCCTGACAGACTATCTTGAAAGAAATGCACCCACCAATTTTTGTCGGCAGTATGGGGTTGGATTTTTCGGACATACGGACGGAGATAGAGTTTTGGGCAGGACACCCCATCATACTTGGCAAAAATCGGAGCTTTGAACTTATGAGGGATGACCACTCCCAATACCAGTCCCATTTCTCCGAAATCCAAACCAGGTATCTTCTGAACTTCCATAGCACTCAGACGGTCTTCTAGCTGCTTGTACCTCTCCTCAACAAGAGGATACTGCTCATTGTTGTAATCAATATCATTGTCAAAAACTGCAGGACTAGGGTCCTTTTCCCCTTCTTGGTTCTCCCCTTCCTTGGATGAAGAGGTCAGATCAGTTTGATGCTTCAACCTTTCTCCAAACCTTCTGCCCATATTCGGAATACCAGTCTTCTTCTTCTTCTTCTTTTCTTTCAGAATGAGGGCTTTCAGATCCTCTTTCCCTTTAGCCTGACTTATGAACATTTGTTGGAACTGGGCATTCTGTGTCTGAAGATCTTTGATGGCTTGATCGGAAGACATTTCTGCTGAAATAAACAGTTAAGAAGATGAGAAACCTGTAGTGGTACCTGTAATGATGTGCATGATAATGGGATGCGCATGTAATGATTTTAAAAACTTTGGGAAATTTAAATTTGCAAACCAAAATAAACAAAAAACTTTATTAGCTTAAATTTGAAGGTTCAACATGCCTTTAAGGCATTACAAAATAAGTAAATAAAACAAATCTAAAACTAGAAAAGAAAAAATCAAAAGTCCCATGGACGCTTTCTCTTTATGCTGATGTAATCATTGATCACTCTTTCTTCCTCGAGCTGCCTGGTGAGCTTTAAAACCTTCCTCTCTTGATCATGGAACTGTTCCCTATAAGTATCCCGCTCATTCTTCAGCTGAATCCAAGACCTCTATAACTCCCCAAGGTCAGTGGGCATGTAAGGATAGAGAACCGTGTAAGGAATCCCTTCTTCAGTAGTGGGCTCCACAATCACTGGTAATACGGCCTCATAAGGCATCATAACCTTATGGGCACGAGCTCGGACCCATTAGAGGTAAGGCTGCATAGGAAGGGAATTCTTCGGTCCCAACTCTTTGGGGTCAGATCTGTTTACCATGCCCCAAGCTCGTATGAACCTCCGATGATGCTCCTTAACATCATCCTTATAGTCGAATACAATGTCCTCGAGAAGTAACTCATGGGGACCATCCCTTCGAGCACGACCAAATTGTTGCAAAGCTAGACAAGGATTGTAAGTTATACCCCCTCTGATACCAAGTAATGGGACATTAGGGTACCCCCACAGCAGTCAATAACAGCAGTGTCTTCCATAGCTCAGGAACACCATGGAATATCTGTATGAGTGAGTGACATTATTCTGTGTGACAAACCCAAACCTCCCTCGTTCTTCAGTATAGACTTAGGGAGGTGAGAAATAAACCACCTCTCCAGTAACGGCATGCAGCACATAAGAGTCTCTCTTCTCTTCATGGTACAAGTATGGAGAGCATGCAAAATATCTCCAAGCAAGGTAGGTACAGGGTTGCGAGAAAGGAAAATCTTGATAGCGTTCACATCTAAGAAAGAGTCTGGATTAGGGAAGAGAACTAAACTGTAGGTAAGAAGATCCAAGACATCCTCGAAAGCCTGAAAATCCAAATCATCCCAAAATAGTTGAGCCTGGTCTATCAGAAATTTAGCTAGAAAACCCTCGACTCCGCTTCGAGTTTCCCAATTGGATACCACATCGACACGTTTCAAATGCAAAGTTGAGCCAATGACTTCTAGTTTAGGAACTTCTTCTATACCTGTGAAGGGTACCTGTTCAAGAATGGATATGCCTAATAGCTGAGAGAATTCTTCCAAGGTGGGTACCAGCTGGTAATCTGGAAAGGTGAAGCAGTGATGCTTGGGATCGAAGAACTGAAATAGTAGGCTCATCATCTGTTCATCAAGGTTTGAAGTAACCAGGCTGAGAAGTTGACCGTGTCTCTTAATGAAAGTAGAAGTTTCAGAAACTCTTGATGCTAGCTCTTTAAGTTGGGCAGGTATCTGCATAAAGCTGATTCGGATGGTATTTCTACGCACGGAAGCCATGATCTGCAAAACAGAACAAAGATAAATTCCCTTGGCCTTTGAAATGGTTAGTGTAATGAAGCATGAATGTCATGTTATGATGCATGATGTCATGATAAACCACAGGTATAGCAAACACAAGTATTGCACACACAGTCAAATCACACAAAGCCCTTAGGTTTAAGGCTTGCATGAGGTCTACCCTCTTGAAGTTAAGTTGGTTCAACCTGTCCTAGAAAAGTAACCGGGTTCTAGAGGATCTCAATATCACTGACCATCCTCCATCGGTCATGGTTTCAGCTCACGCAATCTTTTCTTACGGCTGAAATATTCCGAGAGTATGATCTCAATGAGTGTAGCATCAAGTATCAACCAGTTCTCAGCTCTACACCGAGGTCGGCTATCTCGCTACTTTCTAATGGCCAAGTTGGGCGATTAAAGGTTCTAAGGTCAGTAGATGTTTAACGACACCACGCAGCGGCCCCGTATTCTCCTCGTTTCTCCACAAGGGATACCGATACCAACCAAAGTGCCACACCAATGTAGCTACTCCTTCAACTGTCTCGGTCTACGCTGTATAGTTCCCTCACAGTCTATTTCTACTTACCTAAAAGGTGTTCCCCAGATCCGGGTGTAGGATCTATAGTAACCCCAAACAAAAACCTTTAAAAGTAAAGAAAACAAAGCAATCAAGAGAAGAAATTATGATGACCTAGATCCTAAGGTATACCCCACTTATAAAGTCCCCAACAGAGTCTCCAATTATGTGATACGGTGGCAGAACCGAATGTTTTTACTAGTTTGCGTTTTGTGTTTTTTGTTCATAAGATGTCGCGGTAAGTAAGAGTCGCCACCGACTTTTATTTCATCCAACCGGAAAGGAAAAAAGTACAGAAAAAATCCTTTTTCGAGATATTCTGAGTACGGGGGGTAGATTATAGAAAGGGAAGGTGTTAGCACCCTTTCTATCTATGGTTTTCCATGGGCTCTTAGGTACTTGCTCATTTTTGAATTGCTTGTGTTTGTGTGCTTGTTTTTAAAAAGTTTGACTTCGTGATAACCTTTGTATCAGTCCTCAAAGGTGTGACAAAGTTGTTTTGAAAGTTTGTTTGAAAAGTGTAAGTGTGAAAAAGTTTTGATTTGAGCAAGTACCTACTAGCATCTACCTACTCGAAAAAAGATCGTTTCTATCCTTGTTTCCTTTAGACAGTGCTATCCTACTATTGAGAAATAGGTAGCACTGTCGTTGGAATTGTAAGGGTCAATTTGAAAGGGACGTACGGTCACTAAAGCAATGTTAGGATACCTTAGTAGTAACCCTAGAGTCTTAAGATCATATTCGAGGCAACATTTCCGAGGCAACGTTTCCGAGGCAACATTCGAATGGGACATTTTTATCTTTTTAGACCGGAGGGAAACCACTAAGACACCCTATGCTTAATGATCATTTACCGAAGGAAACCGAAGTGAGAGCATACCCTAAGAGTGATATGTGCGAGTGATTTGTTTCAGTTATTTATCTTTGCACATTAGGTTTTTCTAAGCATATTAATTTTGTCATGCATTCTTGCCATACAATCCTATTAGCATACATCTAAATATTTGCAGGAATTAAAAATGCGAGAAAATAAATTTACGCTATTACAAGGCTTCGGGGAGGGGAATTAATTACATAGCCAAAAACTCGGGGATTTAAACAGTAAAATAAACCCTAAATTAACTATTACAAACCATGAGCAGTTACAACAATATTGGCAAAATAATTAACAAGCATGCGGCGAATTAAATACGAGACGACTAGGGTTTTGACCCTTGACTAAACCTATTTACGATTGATTAAAAAAAGATGTTTTGTCATATTTTGTTATTTAAGAAAATAATGAAACAATTAAATTAAAAATAAAATCCTAAGTTCTAATTAATTTTAAATTAAGAAAAATAAATTAATTTATTCTAAAAACCTATTCTTGTGTTATTTATTTTATTTGACAAAGAAAGAAAAATTAAATCAAGAGTTTAAACCTAATTTGCTAATTAGTTTTAATTTAAAAACAAGTTAAAATTTCCCTAAATTAAATTAAATTTGATAATAAAAAACCTAATTCTAATTTTTAAGATTTCTTGATTTTATGATTTTATGAAAAAAGTAATTATGATTAATGGTGTTAATTAAAATAATTAAAGAAAATATTAAAATAATTAAAAAAAGAAATAAAAAAATGTAGAGATGGGCCTGATTGTTAGCAATTGTGGGGGGTGCCAATATGATTTCTGGGCCCAAACAAATCTCAGCCTGTTTGACCATGCTGGTTCCCATGCAATATTGACTTTGAGGTGTATGGTGGTCCTTCAATGCTGGCACGTTGGATGTTGGCTGGAGATGAGTCTGATGGCCAGATCTTTGAGTTGCATGGTGGACACATGAGACAGTAGCGCCCCTGATCATATGAAACAAAATAATACAAAGCAAAGGTTGGGACCTGGGGATCGAACCCAGGTCCTTATGCTCGCCTCCAGTGCCTGCTTGCCAGTTGTGCTACGCGTTCTTATTGTTAGCATAATAATAACAATTCATAATATGCATTAAAACATGAGTTAGTGGACCCAATCAAAAAAACGCGCGCCAGTTTGAATGAACCAATGATGCTGAGACACGTTATCTTCTTCTTCCTCGTCCGTTGTTTTAGACCATAGCAGTCTTACTTACGGACATCTTGTTGTAAATACAAACCTATGACGTTCAAAAATCCTATACAAGCAATATAAATGAAAGGTAAGGGTACCAATCAACTCATCTCATCCTCACGAGCATCATTGTACCAGAATCAAAGCCTAATTTTGCCTATACTGAAAACCCCTAAAACAAGGAAAGGAACCCTAACAATGGCATATCATGATTCCTGCACTGAAAATGCAATTAAGTGATACCAATAGCTTGCAAACATGATGATAAACAAGAATATATAAATCAAAAGTGCTAATGATGCGTAAATTACAATAATCGAATTTGAAAAATGTACCAAACCGCGTGAGTAGTAGAACGAGTCTGAGTGTTTCAAGCCCTGGGAATGATTGGAATAGCTTCCTGGGATGTCTAGCAAGCGATTGGAATGGCTAGTACACCTTGAATTGGCTTGTAGAGTGAAATTCGTCTCACACTTTTCTTGGAATTTTTCAATTTTTGTTCTGCTCTTCTCACGACCTCTAACCCTCCTTTTTTGCTTTATTCTTGTTCATTATATATCCCTCAATAAATTAGGGTTGCAAAACAGATTGAATCTTGAAGATTTGATGAGATTTGACTTGATTTTCAATTTGTATGATATCTTTCTATTTTCATGCCAATCATGCCTTTCTTGTACCAATTGCCATTGATTCGAATTGATCTTGCAAGCTCAACATATCTTGATTGCCAATCTGTAACAAAAACAAATCAAATCATATCTTTGATAATTTTCATCATTTATTTGATTTAATTCACTTTTTAATTAATAAAAAATAAATAAAAAATTGAAAAATGAAGAAAATAATGTGTGGATAAGTATTTGAGTCGTGGACCACATTATAATTGAGGTGCAAGCATAAAAAGTTGGGCCCATTTAGCAAAAAATGCAAATTTGAGCACATTTGACTTTTGACAATTTTGCAAAAATGGTCAACTAGTCCAATGCATAACTCTATAAATTTTGACCCTAGATATGTGTTCTTGGACTTTTTAGAAATATTAGGATGTCCTATAATCAACCCTTTTGGTCTCATCTCAATTGGGTCTTCCATGTTCATGTATGAAGCTTTGACCTAAAAGGTGTTTTTGTTGACTTCTCAAAAGGACATATAATATCAAAATTCATATCTTTTTATGAGTGCATATTTTGAACTTGGAAGCTGAATATAAATTGTAGGAAATTGCATCATCTTAAAAATGAGCTTTTGATGGGTCATTTCTGATAAAGTATAAGAAAGTTATGCTTGGTCAAAGTTGAGTTGACTTTTCCTACAAAACCCTAATTTAGCAACTTTTGGGTTTTGATGAATTGTGAGCAATCCTTGAGGAATCATGATCAACCCTTGATCAAATGATGAATAATACTTCAAAATGAGGATGTTGACCAAAAATCTTGAAGTTTGACTGTATGTGGGCCACAGTTGACTTTTGACCTAGCACAGTTGATTTTCAGGAATTTGAACAATTGACTGAGCAAACTTCTTTTGCAAGGCTTGAAACTCGTCATGGATGATCTTGAGAACATATTGGGACAATGGTGAGCATTTGAGTCCTTTGTGGTTCACACATCTTGATGAAGATAGAAACCCTAATTAGAGATAGACTGCCTTAGGAGAGAGTTTGCCTGGTCAACTCTTGAACTTCCTTGAGCAATTTGGGGACCTCACTTGCCATGTGTTCAGAAATATGGGAGGGAAAATTTTGGGGTACAACAATTGCGACATGGACAAATGGATCTTCCCAACTATCAGCGGTGGACTCAACAATTGGGAGGCCAAGGATTTTGTTCCCACATTACTTTTATTTAAGAGTAATTGTCTTCTTTTTTTTAGAATATGTAATATTTAAACAATATAAACTCTAAAGCCTTGTGCTTTACCCGAGGCACAATGGTCTATTTTGTGAGTGTTATTACTTCATCTTCATATGTCATTAATAAATCATTGGACGTTTTGCATACAAATTTTACTCTCTATGTCTTTCTTTTCTGCTTTTGTTTTATCAAAATAGACATGCTCTCTTACACACACCCACATATCAAACTGTAGATCCACATCCACTCTAGAACCCATTGGTAACGGTTCTGCTATTTCCAATTACGACTGAAAATACGATCTACCAAGCCAAAGAGGAAGGTGAGGAAGATTGTGAAGTACCAGGAGAGCTTTCCAGACTGTTACAACAGGAGGAAAAGGCAATACAGCCTCATGAAGAGCCGGTTGAGACAGTAAACTTTGGTACTAAGGGGGATAGGAAAGAAGTCAAGATAGGTGTCGATCTGGAGCATAGTGTCAAAATATGGTTAATTCAGACGTTACATAACTATGTTGAGGTCTTTGCCTAATCATACGAAGACATGTCGGGGCTTGACATTGGTATTGTGGTTCATCACTTACCGACAAAATAAGACTGCCCTCCCGTGAAGAAAAAGTTCCGTCATATGCGACCAGAGATGTCAGAAAAGATCGAGGATGAAGTCATGAAAAAATTCAACGTCGGTTTCTTAGCTGTTACTTCTTATCCATAATGGGTTTCTAATGTTGTTCTGGTACCTAAGAAGGATGGTAAAGTACGTATGTGTGTGGATTACAGAGACTTGAATAGGGCAAGCCCCAAGGATGACTTTCCTCTTCCCTATATTGATGTTCTGGTTGACAACACCACACAACATAATGTATTCTCCTTCATGGATGGTTTCTCTAGGTACAATCAGATCAAAATGGCACCTGAAGATATGGAGAAAACAACCTTTGTCACGCAGTGGGGCATTTTCTGCTACAAAGTTATGCCATTTGGGTTAAAGAACATCGGGGCAACCTATCAGTGTGCCATGGTAGCTTTCTTTCATGATATGATCCATCACAAGATAGAGGTCTATGTCGATGATATGATAGCCAGGTCTCAGACTGAAGAGGAGCACCTTGATCACCTACAGAAGCTGTTTGAAAGACTAAAAAGGTATAAACTGAGGCTGAACCCGAATAAGTGCACTTTTAGGGTAAGATCTGGTAAGCTCTTAGGCTTTATTGTCAGTAGCAAAGGTATTGAAGTAGAACCTGCAAAGGTTTAAGTTATACAAGAAATTCCAACTCCCCGCACTGAGAAGGAGGTTAGGGGATTCTTGGGACGTCTAAACTATATTGCCAGATTCATTTCCCATCTAACCGCTACTTGTGAGCCAATCTTCAAATTACTGAAGAAAGCTCAAGCAGTGAAGTGGAATGACGATTTCCAGACCTCCTTTGAAAAAATCAAGGAATATCTTCAAGAGCCCATAATTTTGATGTTTTCGTTAAAGGGAGACCTCTGATCACATACTTAATAGTGTTAGAGAACTCAATGGGGTGTGTGTTGGGGCAGCATGACGAGTCTGGTCAAAAAGAGCATGCAATATACTACCTTAGCAAAAAGTTTACCGACTGTGAGACCAGATACTCACTACTCGAGAAAACTTGCTGCTCTTTTACATGGGCTGCTCGCCAACTAAGACAATATATGTTGACTCACACTACCTTGTTGATATCTAAAATGGATCCTATCAAATACATATTTGAGAAGCCCGCTCTCTCCAGAAGAATAGTAAGATGGAAAATGATCCTGACCGAATATGATATTCAGTATACAACCCATAAAGAAATCAAGGGAAGTGTATTATCTTATCATCTGGCTCATCAGGCCGTGGATGACTACCAATCCATGAATTTTGAGCTCTCAGATGAGAACATCGTGTTAGTGACCGATTGTGAAGAATCGGGACCGGATGAAGGACCTGAAAAAGGATCCCAATGGACTATGGTTTTTGATGGAGCTTCTAACGCACTCGGCAATGGCATCGGTGATGTGATCATATCTCCTGAAGGTTGTCATACTCCCTTCACTTCCAGGTGATGTTTCAAATGTACCAACAACATGGCTGAATATGAAGCATGCATTATGGGTCTCAAAGCTGCTATCGACTTGAGTATTAAATTTTTGATTGTATTTGGAGACTCGGCCTTAGTACTCAGTCAAATCAAAGGAGAATGGGACATGAAGCATCCTAATCTCATCCATTACCGGGAGCATGTGCTGACACTGATTCCATATTTTGGAGAAGTTACCTTTGAACATATTCCCCGAGAATAAAATCATATAGCGGACGCACTAGCTACTATGTCATCCATGTTCAAGGTCAGGTGGGATAATGAAGCTCCTCAGATCACTATTGAGAGAATGGATGAACCAGCATACTGTTACGAGGTTGATACTAAAGAAGTAGTGGACAAACCTTGGTTCCGTGAAGTCAAAAGATACCTCGAAGTCCAAGAGTATCCCGAGGGAGCTTCCATAAATGATAAGAAGTTCCTAAGAAGGTTCTCTGCCAAGGTTTTCCTCAGTAACGGAATCCTCTATAAGCGCAACCATGATTCAACTTTGCTTCGGTGTGTAGATAGGAGGGAAGTAGAGAATATTATGGCAGATTTGCATGAAGGCACCTTTGGCACCCATTCTAGTGGGAACATAATGGCTAAAAAGATCCTACGGGCAGGATACTACTAGTCCACTATGGAAGCAGACTGTTATCAGCATTCACGAACTTGTCACAAATGCCAGATCTACGATGATAAAATACATATACCTCTGGTTCCCTTGAACATCTTGGCCCGTTTCATCAGACATAACCTTATCTGTCGGTATGGTATTCCAGAAAGAATCATTACGGATAATGGTACCAATCTCAATAACACTATGATCATCGAGCTCTGTACACATTTCAAGATTCAGCATCATAACTCTTCTCTTTACTGGCCGAAGATGAATGGCGTTGTAGAGGCTGCTAATAAAAACTTCAAGAAGATCATACAGAAAATGACGGTGACATACAAATACTGGTATGAGATGTTACCATTTGCTCTTCATGGTTACCACACCTCCGTACGCACGTCAACAGGGGAAACTCCTTTCTCTCTGGTATATGGTATAGAAGTTGTCCTACCCATTGAAGTCCAGATCCCTTCCTTGAGAATCATGAAGGATGCAGGTTTGAATGAAGACGAATGGTTTCAGACTCGACTTGACCAATTAAACCTGGTTAATGAGAAGAGGCTCACGATCGTCTGTCGTGGTCAGATGTACCACAAACGTATGTGTGATACGGTGGGAGAACTGACTTGAGTTTTTGCGTTTGTATTTGTACTTGTTCGGTTTATCAAGAGTCGCCACCGACTTTTTATTTTATCCTAAAGGAAAGGTTAAAAAGCACAGGAAAAACCTTTTGAGATGTTTCGTGGGTTCGGGGGGTAGATTATGAAAAGGGAAGGTATTAGCACCCTTTTCATCCATGGTTATCCATGGGCTCTTAGTTACTTTGTTTAGATCACTTGCCTTGATTTTCAATTGCTTGAAATGGTGGTGTGTGTGTGTGTTTGAAAATGTTTTGAAAAAGAGGCCTTGTCTAGGCAACCATTGTAACAATTCTTTACTCGAATGTTTTACAAAGGTGTGTATCTTTTCGAAAAGATGTTTCAAATGTTTTTAGAAGTTTGTTTTTGAAAGTGTTTGTGGAGTGGGTTTTGAAAAGTAGGCAAGTGTGTTTTGCAAGTTTGATCAAGTAACTAAGAGTTTGTCTACCCCTATTGTACTCAAAGGTTTTTCTCATGTTTTAACCCTTTTAACAGTATTGTTCCACCATTGTATTTGGTGGACAATCTTGTGTTAGGATGTTTAACGGGACAGGCGCGGGTCATCGTATGGACCATGAATGCAATGGTGCCAAGTGTCTTTGGCAATTTGCTTGAAGGGACTATGATCATTTTGATTAGGCAACTTTTGAAAGCGTCATCGAGGGACTATGATCATTTTGATTTGTTTTGTTTTGCCAAAGAACTTAACGTGCAAGCATGGCCCATTTTGGAAGGCAACAAGTGGGATTACCCTAGGGGTGCAAGTGTGAATTGTGTATTGATTGTCATGCATTTATCTTTGTATTAGGTTATCTAGCGTTTGATCTTATTTACATACAAACCCTAGGTCTAAACATGGTATATTTGAAAGCGATAAATTGCGGGAATTTAAAGTCTACGCTATTACAAATAAGTATCCGGGAGTGGGGGTACAAATATTTACAAATGGGGATGAGACTTATTAGGAGAGTAGTGTCCAAATAATTTACAACCAAATCGAATCAATCACAATGTAAATGTAGCAATGTACGAAGATAAGCAAATGTATAAGAATAGAGCAATGTAAATGTATCAATGTATTTGTGTATGTGATTTATTTACAAGTGCGAAATGTGAACTTAATGCATTATTAGGCATGTATTTATTCTTTTTGTATTTTTGTTAATTATGTACGAACAAAAGATTTAATAAAAGAAAAGAAAATGTTTTAATTTTAATTATATTTTTTATGTATTAATGTTTCTATGTATTTTTAGTTAGTATTTTATGTACAAAATTTAGATTAAACAAAAAAAGCTAAACTTAATATAACTAAGTTTTTATGTCTTTTTAATTGTTCAAAAATAAAATATAAACTATCCTAGAAAATTTTGTATACGTATAAAAAAAAAGGTTAAAGTACTTTTTATTTACAAAAGAAACAATTTATGTTATAAAGAAAATAAGATAGTATTAGTATAAAAATTTTAATGTAAAAAAAATTAGTATGTAAGTTATTTAAAAAATATGATATGATATATGTAAAAAAGGATTAGTTTTAAAATTAAATGGGCTAAGGGGAATTTGGGCCAAACTAAAAACAAGCAGAAGGAGAAATGAGGGGGGGGCATGCCAGGAATCATTTGGGCTTAGGCGTGTTTGTTCAGAGGCAGGCCCAACCGGGCTTCACAAATTTTGCAAGGGGTTTCGTTTCTTGTTTCAATTGGGAATTTAGGGTTACTGAATACAGAGGCGTCGTTCATCACTTTGCTTCGTTCCTCTTCATTTTCATGCCAAGCTACTGACGTCCTCTCCGTCCCTGGCCACCAGGCGCCGCCGTCAGTTCCTTCTCCTTCCATGGTCGAGTATAATCAGTGACGAAAAGGTAACAACTTCCCCTTCTACTGTGCCTTACGGTTTCGTATTTTGTCTTGCTCGTGCATGTTTTAGTTCTTTGCATGCTGATTTTAAGTGTTATTGTTGTTCTTGTTTGAGGTGTGTGAATGGAAAAAGGGAAGGGATACTACCCTTGTTGGAGATGGAGGAGGATGGTGGCGTCCTAGGGCGGTCGGAGGCGGAGGACGCGTGATACTGAGCTAGCCTTGGAAATCTGGTATCTTTATTTCGCTCCTTAGGGTTTTATGATGATAACCTGAGAACCCTTGCTTAACTCTCTTTTCCTCTTCTGTCTGCTTGCTTGCCTCGCTGAGATGCTTATTTGCTTGCTCTTGATATGCTTGATATGCTTGGTTGCCTTGAAATGCTTTCTCAATGATGTTAGCTCTGATGGATTTTGCTTATGAGTTGCCCGTTGATGCTGGCCCAGTGATGAACATAGTTCTGAGGGTTTGTTGGTTATTTTGGTTTTGATTTGTGGGTGTTACAGTTTAAGGGCTTTTTCTGGTTTAAGGTTGATGCTGTTGGGGCAGGTTAAAGGCTTGTTTGGCATTTTTCAGGCTTCTGATGCTTGGCCAGGTTTAGGCTTTTTGTTTGATGTTCTGGTTTGAGCTTGGACAGGTTTAAGCTTTTTGGCTTGATGCTCTGGTTTGAGCTTGGACAGGTTTAAGCTTTTTGGCTTGATGCTCTGGTTTGAGCTTGGACAGGTTTAGGCTTTTTTGTTTGTTTAAGCTTGACACAGGTAAGGCTTGTTGTTTAGAGGCTTCCAGCAAGCTTGAGGTTTTAGGTCTCTGGTTGTTTTAAGTTTATGGAGGTAGGCGGTTTTCTGGATACAGTTTGATGTGTTTGGATGTTTTGTATTGTTTCTGCCTCCCTTGTACTGTGTTGTGGTATGCTTGTTTTATATCTTTTTTCTTCAAGCCTAAGCCTGCTGTAAGCCTTTTCTCTTTTCTCTTCTTTCTCTCTCTCCACAGATTTAAGCATTTAATATTGCTTAGAACTGTACTATGCTGAAAAAGCAACTGGCCTAGGAAAATGATGATTTGAACCTTGCTTGCATTAGTCTCTTTCTCTGCATACTTTCCATATTTCCTGCACATTGTTGACAGTTTTTGTACTTGTTTGATAGCTTGATATCTTTCTATATCTCTTGGACAGCTTTTGACAGTTTGGATAGTTTGAACTTGTGACTTTCAATTTTCCTTTTTGATTTGGTTAGGAAGTTCAGTTTGGACTTTATACTTGTACATGCTGTTTGGAATTCTTGAAATGGGCAATTTGTTTGACAATGCAGTATGTTCGCTTTTGTGCATTTTTGCAAGACATTTTTCTATCTCTCTTTGTGAACCGAGAGTAATCTCGTGATTTGCAGAGAGGGCAAACTGATTCCGGCCAGTCGCTTTTAATGATGAGTCCATTTTTTCTGTATGCTTTTAATTTCATTTCATCTGCTTTTGACTTTTTTCTTTTTCTTTGTTTTGCAGATAAAAATCAATGGAGCAAAAGAGGAGTAGCAGTAGAAGATGAAGATTTAGGAAATTTTAGGATGCAATTTTATTTTCCTTTTAGTCATTGTAACATTATTATTGTAAATACTTTGTAAATAATTATTGTATTTAAATAACAATTATACAAATAATTAAAGATAAATAAAAAGTCTTTTTATTGACATTCCTTTTTAATTCTCCTTCAAATGTTTATTTAATTGTTTATAATTCTTAAATTATAATAAAATGGAAATAAATCCCAATTATTCTAACTTAGAATAAATAAATAATCAATAAACAACTGGCGTTCAGAATAATCGAAGCATTGTACAGCTAAACAACAAACGTCCACATGTCCTTTTTTCACTGATTAATGCAACCTTTCAATTCAAATGCCTCAGCTCATATCCAAGATAAATTGAAAAGAACTAATATAAATAATTCTTTCTGAGAATGTGCGCACAAACCCTAGTTCTTGATTAAACGCCAAAGAAGCGCTCGCCTGATCAAAACCTGAACCAAACTCAAACAAAACCCTAGCAATTTGCTTGAACTGTTCCAGAATCCATGAAAACCCTAATTTTGTATAGATTGATAAGAAAAAAGTCTGTTTGACTGATTCTTGAGCCAGTCTGAAAAATCAGGAAAAGCCCGAAGCTCTGATTTCTTGTGGAAAAATAGGAGAGCAAATTTTGGGGTACAGCAGTTGCCCCTGTTCAATCTTCTTGAACCTGAAGAGTTATATTGGCAAGTTTGCCTTACGCGACTCGAGGGTGAAAGGAGATTGGACACTAGAGTGCCCGAAAAATTTGCACTCAGCGATGTGATGGTAGAGGGAATGGGCTTAAAGATGCCATTTGGTGATGGGCTTAAAGATGCCATCTGGCAGTGTGACAGAGTCTTGTCGGGGGATGGGCTTAGAGATGCCATCTGGAAGTTGCTGGTAGGAGGATGGGCTTATAGATGCCATCTAGAAATTGTTGGTTGAACTGTATGTCATTGATGAATGGGTGAGTATCAGAAAGGTATCCATGTTTTGGAACATCTCTGAACTGGGGGTCTGAATAAGCAATAGATCGACATCCGTATCTGGAAGCATCCGTAAACTGTTTTCAGGAGTTGGAGTTGAATAAGCAATAGAGCAGCATCCATTGTTGGGAAGCGTCCGCAAACTGTTTTCAGAGGTTGAGAAGAATCTGAACAAGCGATAGGTTAACATCCGTTACTTGGAGAACCCGTGAACTGTTTTCAGAAGTCTTGAAGTGGAGAAGGAACCGGTGTAGGGTTTCCTATTGATGAGTCCGCGTAAAACTGCATCTGGATGAATCTGGAATAAGTATCAGAATGTCGCCATGTCTGGGTCACATCTGAACTATTTCTGGGTGAATCTGGAATAAGTATCAGAATGTCGCCATGTCTGGGTCACATCTGAACTATTTCTAGAGAGAATCTCAGAAGATGATGATCTTTGTCTATCGACTGATCTTTCCTGAAAAGGTAAAGAGTTAGTTGTATGCAATGTCATGATGCATGATGCAATGTATCTTATATCAATGTTTATGATATGAATGTGATGAATGCGCATGTAAGCTGATGAGTTGTCTTGCTGAGGATAGATGAATCCTGGATAGCTGGAGATAAAAGAATCTTGACTACTGTCGGGGAAAGTGATCCTTGACTGCTGCAGAGGAGGGCAAGAATCTTTTGATCGTTGAAGACGAGAGGTCCTGGGACCACTGTTGGGGAATCAGGAGCTTGGGTTGTATGCCAATCTACTGGGGATTCCTCTCTTGAGGAGATCTTCACTGGAGAATATTCGAATATCCTGTGAGGAACTGAGAATGAGAGTCTTCATTCTGCTTGGGGTTGATAGTTGGAAATTTTAGCTCCGTTGGGGATTGGATTTTCAGATTTTAGGGCTTCACTGGGGATGCTGAAACTTAACTCTGAGGGGAATTAAGTTCTAGAAGGCTCTCTGGTTGGGGAAATCAGTTTTGAGAAAGCTCTTGCTCTGCTGAGGATCCTGAAGTTTAACTATTTGGGGAATTGAGGAATCAGGTTATATGCCACTTTGGGAAGCTTCATTCTGTTGGGGTCAGAAATTGGGAGTGTAGCAATCTTCTGAGGTTGATGAGAATCTTCATGCTGTTAACGGTCAGAAACTGGGAGTGTACCAATCTTCTGAGGTTTTAAGGATGAGAGTCTTCATTCTTGAGGGAAACAGATTTTTAGGAGCTTCAATTGTCTTGTTGGTGGTTGTAATTTCCAGAAGGTGATGTTGGAATTTTGATGATTACTACTCCAAAAGATGAAGGAACCTTGATGATTACCACTTCAAAAGATGAAGGAACCTTGATAATTACTACTTCAAGATGAAGGAATCTTGATGATTACTACTTCAAGATGAAGGAACCTTGATGATTACTACTTCAAGATGAAGGAACCTTGATGATTACTACTTCAAGATGAAGGAATCTTGATGATTACTACTTTAAGATGAAGGAACCTTGATGATTACTACTTCAAGATGAAGGAACCTTGATGATTACTACTTCAAGATGAAGGAACCTTGATGATTACTACTTCAAGATGAAGGAACCTTGATGATTAATACTTCAAGATGAATGAACCTTGATGATTACTACTTCAAGATGAAGGAACCTTGATGATTACTACTTCAAGATGAAGGAACCTTGATGATTACTACTTCAAGATGAAGGAACCTTGATGATTACTACTTCAAGATGAAGGAATCTTGATGATTACTACTTCAAGATGAAGGAACCTTGATGATTACTACTTCAAGATGAAGGAACTTTGATGATTACTACTTCAAGATGAAGGAACCTTGATGATTACTACTTCAAGATGAAGGAACCTGTCGATCAGACTACATATGTTTAGAATGCTGTTGAAAGGTAATTTGTTTTGGAAAATAAATCCTTGACAAATGTTGGGGAAATAAACCCATGACCGTTGGTCTGCCATAGAGGTGCCATTAATACCCCTAGTATCAGATGCTTGTGATATTGCTAGGAAACTTGGTCTGTTCGTAACCCTTGAGATTGACATTCGAATGCCCCAAGTGATGGTGACGGAGACTTGCCCCAGGTTAATCTGCAATTGAGAGATTTCTCGAAATCTTGACTGGACTGCCCCAGGTTAACTGAACTTTGAAAGATCTGTTGAAACCTTGACTGGACTGCCCCAGGTGTGCTGGATGGTGACATGTCATGTCCCCTTGTTGATAGGAGATTTGTCGTTGGAAGTGTCATCCTTTTTGAAGTGATTTTGTTCACTGAGAGAGTTTTCGTTCCTCCGAACATTCGCTATATGAATTTCTTCGCTGTCAAACAAATAACCATGTGCAAACAATGATATTCAAATAATGCAAAGTTTATGTCTGTCTCGAAGTTTTGAAAAATGCGTTTTTTAGCAGAAAACTTTTTTATAAGACAAATTCAACACAAGATTTAGAGCAAAGCCTTACCGGAGTCAGGATACCTTTTGTGACAGTATGCTTTTGAACTAACCCATGCTTCAATTAGGACTTTTGAAGGGTTGTAACGTGTCTTGGTTCACGGTTTAAGAAACAAAGGATAAAGGCTCAAAGTATATTTGTACCCACCCGCTCTTCGTGATGTTCTTCAATCCTAAGATCAGTTAATTGTGCGTCGAACTCCATTCGAATTTGGAACGACTTTTTGGGTGATGGTTCACCAGTTGAACTTTGGGAGACAGTCATCATCTCCTTTTTTCTTTTCTTTTTTTGCAACATTTTTCATGTTGTTGAGGATTTGTAACGACCTCGTTCTTTTGATTTGTTATCCCTAACTTTTGCCTGATTGTCCCTATTTTCGAGATCACAGTCAGCGGGATGCCCCAGCTTTCTTAAGCCTCCTTTACAGGTTTTGGCTTGGTGGGATTTTCTCTTTTGAGAGATTGACTGTCCTATGCGATAGGGAACCATCACTGTCTTTTCATTCCAAAGGAATGCTTTTCCTTTTTTTGATGTCGTTCGTTGTATTACGAACTGAGAGTTTGCGACTTTAATACGCACCTTTTTGAATTAACTGAGAGACTACCCTGCCCCAGGTTTATATCAAAGGTTTTGATTTGTTTAGAACAGAAAACTCCTACTTCTTTGGCTCGAAGGGGTTGACTAGGGATTATCTTCCTTATAACTCCAGTGTTTGGGAGTTGAAAGAAATGCCTGTACATCATCAGCAAGGTCTGTTCAAAAGCATACTGTATGAGACTATGGTATTGTTTCGTCATCCTCCCTCTAAAGGCTTGCAGATTTTTATCAAGAGTTAAATATCATAAAGAAAGCATAAGAATAGTGAAAACGAATGGATGAATTCAAGACAAACATATGCAATGCATTAATGAAACAAAGTTTGACATTAATAGATAATTGTCTGAACAACAAAAGATATTACAACTTCGAAAATTCAAATGAAAGAAAGACACTCTCAATGATTTGGCATAGTAGCAGTGATCACATTTGGAGTCTCCAGAGGGTCAAAACTTGATCTCCTTGGCATCAATTAAGTCCTGAATCTGGTTCTTCAAAGTCCAACAGTTGTCGGTGTCATGCCCAGGACTGTCAGAATGGTAGGCACATCTCACACTCGGGTTATACCTGGAAGAGGAAGTATCAAGATTTTGAGGGGGATCCTTTAGTGTGATTAGCTTCAACTCCATCAAATGTTGTAATGCTTGAGACAAAGGCATGTTGATGTCAGTATACTGCCTTTCTTGATATCTCACCCTACGCCTCTTGCCTCGTTTTTGTTGAACAGTCGTGGGATCAGAGATCAAGATTGCCCCTACATGTTGACCATGACGACTCTTTTGACCAGTCACTGCATTGGACTCTTTCTTTCCGCTGTAGGGAATTATCTGAGCATTTGAGGGTGTAGCTCCTTGGATCTTTCCACTTTTGATGCCAGCTTCGACCCTTTCACCGGTCAGTATTAGCTCGGTGAACCCGGCTGAGGACCTTCCAATTAAGTGATTGAAGAAAGGCCCAGTCAAGTTTCCCATGAAGATGTCAATCAGCTCTCTGTCAGTTAAAGGGGGTTGCACCCTACCAGCCAGATCTCTCCATTTTTTAGCGTATCCCTTGAAGCTCTCGTCAGGGCCCATAGACATGTTCTGCAATTGCACACGAGTTGGTGCAAGATCAGCATTGTACTGATACTGTTTGTAAAAAGCCATAGCTAAATCTTCCCAGGTGTGGATGCGAGAACTCTCCAATTGATAGAACCACTCGAGTTGAGCTCCTACCAGGCTTTCTTGGAAGAAATGGATCCAAAGTTTTGGATCAGTTGTGTATGGTTGAATCTTGTGGACATAAGACTTTAGATGCATCTTAGGGCAAGAGACTCCATCATACAAAGCCAAGGTAGGGACTTTGAACTTCAGAGGGATGACCAATCCAGGAACCACACCCATGTCTCCTAGATCTAAGCCAGGTATTTGTTGGACCTCCATAGCATTGAGGCGATCCTCCAACTGTTTGTACTTGTCATCAGCGGAAGGATATTGTTCTTCGGAGTAACCAGCTTCATCAATCTCCAAATTGTGGTCTTCTTCAAGGCTGATCCCCTTGTCTTTGAGAAGGAGAGCTTTCAGATCCTCTTGCCCTTTACCCATAGCCAGAAGCATTTGCTGGAATTGAGCGTTTTGAGCCTGGAGATCTTTCACCGTTTGTTCCATATCCATCTTACTGAAATAAACAGTAGGAAGATAAGGAGACATGTATGGGAGAAACCTGTCATGCAATGATATGTATGATATATATGCAATTTTTTCAAGGATCTCTTGGGGTAAACACAAGAGAATGTTAGAGGTTTGAACTTTGATCTTTGATTGGAGAACTTTGCACCGGTGGATGTCCTTCCACGAGAATCAAGCTCACCATGTCACGTGGGTCATCGCCCTTGATTCAAGTTGTTGCACTTGATCTTTGATGGTATTTGTTTGGAGGGGAAACCTCCTGCCCTTTGGTAGACGTCTGGTTCAACGTAACCCTACATCAAAAGAACCCTCGAGATCCTTGAAATGGTTACTGAAAATGCTATGGTATGATGTCATGATGTTATGTACATGTATGCAAAAGCAAGCAAGTGTATATACAGACAATCATATTCACACAAAACAAACAAGTCCTTAGGTTTAGGCTTGTATGGGGTTTGTAGGTAAGTACCCTCTTGAAGTTAGTTGGCTCATCCTGTCCTAAAATAGAAACCGGGTTCTAAGGAGCTCAATATCATTGGATTGTTTTCTGTGTTCATTGTTTTGGTTTAGCCACTTAACTGGCGACCAAAATATTCTAAGAAAACAACCCTCAATGAGTGTAGTATCGAGTATCTACCAACTTCGGACTGCACCAAAGTCGGTCATCTCACTACCCCTAAGAAGGCTAAGATGGTCAATTAAGGTTCTAAGAGTTCGTTAGTGCTTCACGACATCACTCAGCGGCCCCGTACTCTCCTTGATTGAACTCAAGGGTTACCGGTACTCACAAATATGTCACACTAACATAGCTTACTGCTTCAACCATGTCGGTATACCCCGCACAGTTCCCTCACAGTTTTTTTGCTATTTACCTAAGAAGGTGCCCCAAATCCGGGTGTAGGATTTACAACAAACCCAAACAAGGACCAAAAAGTAAAGCAATCAAGGCAATCAAAGCAAGAATGTAAAGGTGATCTAAACCCTAAGGTAACCCCACTTTTAAGTTACTCCCCAGCAGAGGCGCCAGTTCTGCACTCGGTGGGAGAACTGACTTGAGTTTTTGCGTTTGTATTCGCACTTGTTCGGTTTAGCAAGAGTCGCCACCGACTTTTTATTTTATCCTAAAGGAAAGGTTAAAAAGCACAGGAAAAACCTTTTGAGATGTTTCGTGGGTTCGGGGGGTAGATTATGAAAAGGGAAGGTATTAGCACCCTTTTCATCCATGGTTATCCATGGGCTCTTAGTTACTTTGTTTAGATCACTTGCCTTGATTTTCAATTGCTTGAAATGGTGGTGTGTGTGTGTGTTTGAAAATGTTTTGAAAAAGAGGCCTTGTCTAGGCAACCATTGTAACAATTCTTTACTCGAATGTTTTACAAAGGTGTGTATCTTTTCGAAAAGATGTTTCAAATGTTTTTGGAAGTTTGTTTTTGAAAGTGTTTGTGGAGTGGGTTTTGAAAAGTAGGCAAGTGTGTTTTGCAAGTTTGATCAAGTAACTAAGAGTTTGTCTACCCCTATTGTACTCAAAGGTTTTTCTCATGTTTTAACCCTTTTAACAGTATTGTTCCACCATTGTATTTGGTGGACAATCTTGTGTTAGGATGTTTAACGGGACAGGCGCGGGTCATCGTATGGACCATGAATGCAATGGTGCCAAGTGTCTTTGGCAATTTGCTTGAAGGGACTATGATCATTTTGATTAGGCAACTTTCGAAAGCGTCATCGAGGGACAATGATCATTTTGATTTGTTTTGTTTTGCCAAAGAACTTAACGTGCAAGCATGGCCCATTTTGGAAGGCAACAAGTGGGATTACCCTAGGGGTGCAAGTGTGAATTGTGTATTGATTGTCATGCATTTATCTTTGTATTAGGTTATCTAGCGTTTGATCTTATTTACATACAAACCCTAGGTCTAAACATGGTATATTTGAAAGCGATAAATTGCGGGAATTTAAAGTCTACGCTATTACAAATAAGTATCCGGGAGTGGGGGTACAAATATTTACAAATGGGGATGAGACTTATTAGGAGAGTAGTATCCAAATAATTTACAACCAAATCGAATCAATCGCAATGTAAATGTAGCAATGTACGAAGATAAGCAAATGTATAAGAATAGAGCAATGTAAATATATCAATGTATTTGTGTATGTGATTTATTTACAAGTGAGAAATGTGAACTTAATGCATTATTAGGCATGTATTTATTCTTTTTGTATTTTTGTTAATTATGTACGAACAAAAGATTTAATAAAAGAAAAGAAAATGTTTTAAGTTTAATTATATTTTTTATGTATTAATGTTTCTATGTATTTTTAGTTAGTATTTTATGTACAAAATTTAGATTAAACAAAAAAAGCTAAACTTAATAGAACTAAGTTTTTATGTCTTTTTAATTGTTCAAAAATAAAATATAAACTATCCTAGAAAATTCTGTATACGTATAAAAAAAAGGTTAAAGTGTTTTTATTTACAAAAGAATCAATTTATGTTATAAAGAAAATAAGATAGTATTAGTATAAAAATTTTAATGTAAAAAAAATTAGTATGTAAGTTATTTAAAAAATATGATATGATATATGTAAAAAAGGATTAGTTTTAAAATTAAATGGGCTAAGGGGAATTTGGCCCAAACTAAAAACAAGCAGAAGGAGAAATGAGGGGGGGGGGGGGGGGGGCATGCCAGGAAACATTTGGGCTTAGGCGTGTTTGTTCAGAGGCAGGCCCAACCGGGCTTCACAAACTTTGCAAGGGGTTTCGTTTCTTATTTCAATTGGGAATTTAGGGTTACTGAATACAGAGGCGTCGTTCATCACTTTGCTTCGTTCCTCTTCATTTTCATGCCAAGCTACTGACGTCCTCTCCGTCCCTGGCCACCAGGCACCGCCATCAGTTCCTTCTCCTTCCATGGTCGAGTATAATCAGTGACGAAAAGGTAACAACTTCCCCTTCTACTGTGCCTTACAGTTTCGTATTTTGTCTTGCTCGTGCATGTTTTAGTTCTTTGCGTGCTGATTTTAAGTGTTATTGTTGTTCTTGTTTGAGGTGCGTGAAAGGAAAAAGGGAAGGAATACTACCTTTGTTGGAGATGGAGGAGGACGGTGGCGTCCTAGGGCGGTCGGAAGCGGAGGACGTGTGATACTGAGCTAGCCTTGGAAATCTGGTATCTTTATTTCGCTCCTTAGGGTTTTATGATGATAACCTGAGAACCCTTGCTTAACTCTCTTTTCCTCTTCTATCTGCTTGCTTGCCTCGCTGAGATGCCAATTTGCTTGCTCTTGATATGCTTGATATGCTTGGTTGCCTTGAAATGCCTGCTCAATGATGTTAGCTCTGATGGATTTTGCTTATGAGTTTCCCGTTGATGCTGGCCCAGTGATGAACATAGTTCTGAGGGTTTGTTGGTTATTTTGGTTTTGATTTGTGGGTGTTACAGTTTAAGGGCTTTTTCTGGTTTAAGGTTGATGCTGTTGGGGCAGGTTAAAGGCTTGTTTGGCCTTTTTCAGGCTTCTGATGCTTGGCCAGGTTTAGGCTTTTTGTTTTATGTTCTGGTTTGAGCTTGGACAGGTTTAAGCTTTTTGGCTTGATGCTCTGGTTTGAGCTTGGACAGGTTTAAGCTTTTTGGCTTGATGCTCTGGTTTGAGCTTGGACAGGTTTAGGCTTTTTTGTTTGTTTAAGCTTGACACAGGTAAGGCTTGTTGTTTAGAGGCTTCCAGCAAGCTTGAGGTTTTAGGTCTCTGGTTGTTTTAAGTTTATGGAGGCAGGCGGTTTTCTGGATACAATTTGATGTGTTTTGATGTTTTGTATTGTTTCTGCCTCCCTTGTACTGTGTTGTGGTATGCTTGTTTTATATCTTTTTTCTTCAAGCCTAATCCAGCTGTAAGCCTTTTCTCTTTTCTCTTCTTTCTCTCTCTCCACAGATTTAAGCATTTAATATTGCTTAGAACTGTACTATGCTGAAAAAGCAACTGGCCTAGGAAAATGATGATTTGAACCTTGCTTGCATTAGTCTCTTTCTCTGCATACTTTCCATATTTCCTACACATTGTTGACAGTTTTTGTACTTGTTTGATAGCTTGATATCTTTCTATATCTCTTGGACAGCTTTGGACAGTTTGGATAGTTTGAACTTGTGACTTTCAGTTTGCCTTTTTGATTTGGTTAGGCAGTTCAGTTTGGACTTTATACTTGTACATGCTGTTTGGAATTCTTGAAATGGGCAATTTGTTTGACAATGCAGTACGTTCGCTTTTGTGCATTTTTGCAAGACATTTTTCTATCTCTCTTTGTGAACTGAGAGTAATCTCGTGATTTGCAGAGAGGGAAAACTGATTCCGGCCAGTCGCTTTTAATGATGAGTCCATTTTTTCTGTCTGCTTTTAATTTCATTTCATCTGCTTTTGACTTTTTTCTTTTTCTTTGTTTTGCAGATAAAAATCAATGGAGCAAAAGAGGAGTAGCAGTAGAAGATGAAGATTTAGGAAATTTTAGGATGCAATTTTATTTTCCTTTTAATCATTGTAACATTATTATTGTAAATACTTTGTAAATAATTACTGTATTTAAATAACAATTGTACAAATAATTAAAGATAAATAAAAAGTCTTTTTATTGACATTCCTTTTTAATTCTCCTTCAAATGTTTATTTAATTGTTTATAATTCTTAAATTATAATAAAATGGAAATAAATCCCAATTATTCTAACTTAGAATAAATAAATAATCAATAAACAATTGGCGTTCCGAATAATCGAAGCATTGTACAGCTAAACAACAAACGCCCACATGTCCTTTTTTCACTGATTAATGCAACCTTTCAATTCAAATGCCTTAGCTCATATCCAGGATAAATTGAAAAGAACTAATAGAAATAATTCTTTCTGAGAATGCGCGCACAAACCCTAGCTCTTGATTAAACGCCAAAGAAGCGTTCGCCTGATCAAAACCTGAACCAAACTCAAACAAAACCCTAGCAATTTGCTTGAACTGTTCCAGAATCCATGAAAACCCTAATTTTGTATAGATTGATAAGAAAAAAGTCTGTTTGACTGATTCTTGAGCCAGTCTGAAAAATCAGGAAAAGTCTGAAGCTGTGATTTCTTGTGGAAAAATAGGAGAGCAAATTTTGGGGTACAACAGTATGATTAAAGCTTTTAACAAGAAGGTCAGACGCCAGGTATATCAGGCTGGTAACCTAGTAATCAAGTGCATCATACTGCCGCAAGGTGATCCTAGGGGAAAATGGACCCCCACATACGAAGGGTCATTTATGATCAAGAACATATTTTCTAGTGGAGCCATGATTTTAACCACTATGAACGGTGACGACCTTCCACACCCTGTAAACCCGGACATAGTTAAAAGATGCTATGAATGAACAAAGACCCGCTAGGTTGACTGGCCTAGGAAAAAATAAGGGCATCCTGGTGAACCAAAAGGGTTCGGGCAAAAATTAGGGATATACATATGGAAAAAATCTGTACACCCGGCAAGTCGAAAACCTGAAAAGGCGGCTTGGGAAAAAAAGGGTATCTCGGTGGACTGAAAACCCGAAAGGGCAGTCCAGGAAAAATTTAGGGATTTAAAGCATATAACTATGTCCCGTTGGATCACCTTATAGCCAATCTTTGGTAATAACTATCAAGCTTAAATGGTACAAATCAATCCAGTCAGCTTCGGACAATCAGGAAAAGAGATGAGACGCTCAAAGACATAAAGGCAATAGCAGAATGGGAAACCAATTGGATTATTTCACATAGTTGTTTTTCTTTGTATACTATTTTGTATAGTTTTCATTCTTATGACAATATTCTCTTACTAGGATGTTCGTCTCATTGTACAAAAAACGCTTATTCAAATTAATACAAAAACTATCTCTTTGAAAGTGCAAAACTATTTATTTTTTATCTTTCTGTTTTGTTTGCAAAAACATCCAGTGATTGTTTTTGAACATATGCATTTGAATGTGATTACCGTTTACAAATACACGCATAAAAAATAGAAAGATAGTTACTAATGACTTTAAGAAACAAGACAATGTCTAAAGGCTCTCTGCAAATCCCCACAGATACTTTCTCCAGCAGGTACAGAGGCAGGGGCATCCTACTATAAAGTCATTGCCATATCCTTAGCATACAGCCTAATGATGACAGGTGTTCTTATATCCCCGGCGAAGCAAAAATTTCCAATTACTTACCCGGCATCTCAAAGAATTCCTTAGCCTGGTTCACAAGCTTCTTGGGTTTCCAATTAAGGGTGTCATAAAAATCCCCAAGCGGTTTACGGAGTTTCCCTTCCCCAACAGAGTTTATTTCTCTAACAACAGAAATCCTTCTCTCAGCATTTCAACTTCAACAAAATTTGAATACTTACACTCTTCATCCCCAACAACAATCAGGGATTTATTTTCCCTCGTTCAACAATACTACAATAGAACAACTGATACATTCACACATTGCATTCATACATCATTTTACAAGCATCATAACATATGCAGCACAAATGCATATATCACAATCTCATGTATTTTAAGAATATCATTACCCAATGCACTTCATGCATCATGACATTGCATACAGATAATTCTTTACCTCTTCAGGAAAGATCAACAGACGAATATCATCAATAATTTTCAAAAGTTCCAGATTAATTCCTGAAACCAGACAGAGCAACTATCTGTGAACAACTGATTATAGATCAATTCCTGAAACAAAATGGGGCGACTATCTACAAGACCAGGTTAGACATTAATTCCTGAAACCAGACAGGGCAACTATCTTAACAACCAACAAAGACAGTTCCTAATTAATACCTAAAACAAGACAGGACAACTATCCCTGAATAACTGATTATAGATTAATACCTGAAACAAGACAGGACAACTATGTACATGAGCATATTGAAGATTAACTCCCGAAAACAGGACGGGGAAACTATCTTTCTTTCTCTAAGGTTAGAGATTAATTCCTAAAACAAGCCAGGGCAACTATCTCTACAACCAGTAAAAGGTGATTTCTAGATTAATACCTGAAACAAGATAGGACAACTATCTGTGAACGACTGATTATAGATTAATACCTGGAACCAGACGGGACAATTATCTACATGAGAAGATTAAAGATTAACTTCGGAAACAAGACGGGAAAACTATCTTTCTTTCTCAAATAGGTCGGAGATTAATTCCTGAAACAAGACAGGGAAACTATCTCAATGACCAACAAAAGCAAGTTCCAGATTAATACCTGAAACAAGACAGGACAACTATCTGTGAACAACTGATTATAGATTAATATCTGAAACAAGACAGGACAATTATCTACATGAGAAGATTGAAGATTAACTCCCAAAACAAGACAGGGAAACTATCTTTCTTTCCCTAAGGTCAAAGATTAATTCCTGAATCAAGTCAGGGAAACTATCTCTACGACCAACACAAAGCAATTTCCAGATTAATTCCCAAAACCAGACAGGGCAACTATCTTTGAATAGTTGGTTGTGGATCAATTCCCAAAACAAGATGGGGTGACTATCTACATGACCAGACAAAGAAATCTTACACGGGTTCCTTCTCGTGATCTCTAGATGCAGCTTTACATGGGCTCATCCTGAAACAATCTTACATGGATTCCTTCTCACAATTTCCAGATGCAGCTTTGCACGGGCTCATCCTGAAACAATCTTACATGGATTCCTTCTCACAATTTCTAGATGCAGCTTTACACGGGCTCATTCTGAAGCAATCTTACACGGGTTCCTTCTATCCAGATGCAGCTTTACACGGGCTCTTCCTGAAGCAATATTACACGGGTTCCTTCTATCCAGATGCAGCTTTCCACGGGCTCATCCTGAAACAATCTTACACGGATTCCTTCTTGCAATTTTCAGATGCATCTTCACACGGGCTCATCCTGAAGCAATCTTACACGAGTTCCTTCTCACGATCTCCAGATGCAACTTTACACGGGCTCATCCTGAAGCAATCTTACACGGGTTCCTTCTCATGGTCTCCAGATGCAGCTTTACACGGGCTCATCCTGAAGCAGCCCTACACTGGCTCCTTCTCATATATCTCCAGATGAAGTTTAATATGGACTCATCCTGAAGCATCCCTACACAGGCTCCTTCTCATATATATCCAGATGAAGTCTAATATTGACTCATCCTAAAGCATCCCTACATAGGCTCCTTCTAATACATTTCTAGATAACAATTAATTTCATTCTCCCTAGCAAGTTACTGTAAAGCCTAGATTTCAGCCAGAAAACATCTAACGTTCATCTCTCTAGTCCAGAGATTACTCCTCAGTAGAGCCATGGACAGCTAAAGCTCCTAGACTCTATTCCCCACAGATTTTTCCACAAGCGGGAGGACAACAGAAATCAACATTCCCTAGTGTAGTTCTCCTCAGACAACAGGAACAAGAATCCCCAAAAAGAGACCTCTTATGAATTCAGCATCTACTCTGGATGGCATATTTAAGCCCATCTCTGACAACTCTCAGTCATCTTATCCAAATGGAATCTGTAAGCTCATTCTTGACATCATCAACCAACGGCGTTACTTCATGCGAGTGCAAATTTCTGGGCACTCTAATGTTCAATCATCTTCCACCTTCAGATCATGAAAGGCAGACAAGCCAATCTACATCTTCAGGTTTAAGAAGATTGAATAGGGGCAGCTGTTGTACCCCAAAATTTTCCCTCCCATTTTTATTCAAGGCATACTTATTAAGGTCCTCAATTGCTCACGGTTGACCAAGAATTGATCAGATAAATTTTCCTTCTAAGCAATGGCCTTTCAACTAATTTCACTTTTCACCAAGATGTGTGAGTTCTAAAGCTTCAAATGATTTCCATGACACCCTGTATGCCTCATCATAATGGCACAGCTGAACGAAAAAAAAGAAGTGTACATGACAAAGTGTAGGTCGAAGGCTAAAAATATGCTTAAGGGATTTTGGGTCGAAGTAGCTTCGACAGCAGTGCAGGCTAATTTAATGCCCAACAAAACACTAGGATCTAAGGAGGGATAGTTCGAAAGAAAGCGTGAGAAAGCTTTTATGAAGCCTTCGATTGGGAGGGATGGTAATGAGCACCACCGAAAGGTTTGTTTTCGAACATGGAGTTGTAATCCATTTGAAGCATTACAAGGATGACACCTTTCGGTTGACATGTTGCCTGAATGGGCGCTTCAAAAAGAAGAATATTTGGAATTCAAAAAGCTCTTATCTTATACAAAGAAACACGTGGAAATATATAGGTTCGAAGGACATGCCATCTTCAAGCATGGAGTAATCGAAGGAAAGTTAGAGATGAATCAGCCAAATATGAGTCATCTTAGAGTTTTGGGGATCAATGTGTTTCAGGCATGTGCCTGAACAGGCAAGGAAGGAGTTGGGTAATCAAAGTAAAGGCTCGGTGCTCATAAGTCATCCTTCCATTGGCGCATATAAGCTATATTCACCAATCGAAGGTGAACTAGTGATCAGCAAGAAAGATATCTTTGTAGACATAAGCAAAGGGTGGGAGTTGGAATCGAAGAGCCACATGCACAACTACATTCGAAGGATATGACAAAATGAAGCTTCGACATACCAAGAGGAAGAGGTAGTCGAATTGAAGGAAAGGAAATCGAAAGGAACAAGAAATGTTTGATTAGGCTAATTGGATAGTTTTCAGATCAAGCAACTAAGGAAGATAGTCACCCAATCGAAGAGGCCATGATGATGAGGCCTTGGACCATTCAAATTGGTAACTCAGAGCCATCAAAGAACAAAACTTGGGAGCATTCAAAGGAGTCGAGATATGAACAGTTTAATGGGGTGAAACCTGTCCAGGTTCACTCAAAGCCCAAAATGGTAGAAAATTATCAAAAATGGAAACTTCTTAAAAATTTCGGTTTTGCTTTCAAAGCCATGGTTAATGGGTGACTCATGTCATTTTCGCCCACCACCACACCCCTATAAATACAAGATAGGATTTTCTATCAAAGTGCCAGACATACCCGCATTAGCCAGACGAAACATTGCCTCCATAGACAAAAACATTTCCTACACACACAAGAAGCTGCCCCAGAAAACCATCCCAAATTCTCTAAACCTTCACAAAGTTGTCAGAATTGAAGCAATCTTTGCAGGCCTCCTCAATCCAAAGAAAGAATTTCACTCATTCCCTCTGTTGGTAACAGTCCTTCAATCTCAAACTCATTCAATATGTAATTTAAATCTATATTGATCGTATATCCATGCTATGAATGATGTTTGCGATTGTTTTAATGTGTTACATGTGAAATTAGTACTAAAGTAACAGGATACCATTACTAGGGCATGTGAAACAGATTCCTTCGAATCTCAAAATCTAGGCATCTTTGTCCTTAGGATTTTTAAATTAAATTTCTTTCCATAGGTCAAAAACAAACAAAAAGATTTAATTTTTCTTAGGAATTTTAGAAATATTTTCAATTCGCACGTTTACTTTTACTGTCGCACTTTTGCATATTATTGTATCTGCTTACTGGGATGTAATAGACTTAACTAGGTCTTTACTTTACTGCTTTTTAAATTTTCCCCTTTTTGGACTTGTAATAGTTAGGATTTTACATTCCCGCATCTTTAATTACTGCAAATTATAAACTGTTTAGATGTATGCTAACTAGGATTGTATGGCAAGATAATGAAAAACAAAACGCTAGCAAACTTAACACAAGACTAAAATAACTGAAAACAACATAATTTCACATGCGCACCTCTACAGTATCCCACTTTGGTTGCTTTCGGAAAACAGTCACAACTCTCGAAACGTGAGAGATTTTAGTGGCTACCCTCTGATTTAAAAGATCATAAGTCCCTCGATGACCCTCTCGACCTTGCCTCGGTAAAAATGATCTTAAAACCCTAGGGTAGTTACTAAGGTTTCTTGCCCAATTGCCTTTGTGACTATAAACGTCCCTTCGATTGTCCCTCAAACATCCAACGAATAGGGATACCTACTCACTAATAGTAGGATAGCACTGTCTAAAGGAAAAGAGGAAAAGAACGACCCTTTCGAGTAAAAGTAAATAGTTCCTAGATGCTATGCTCAAAACAAATTTTTACACTTACACAAAACAACTTTCAAAAACCTTTTCAAAATGCTTTATCAATACTCTTGAGGACTGATACAAGAGTTATCATAAATAAAATTGCCTTACTATTGGCATTTCAAAAATACTTTTCAAAACACACAAAGCACAAGATATTTCAAAATGAGCTAGCATCTAAGAGCCCGTAGATAACTACGGATGGAAAGGGTGCTAAAACCTTCCCTTTCCATAATTTACCCCCCTTACTCAGAAAAATCTTGAAAGGTCTTTTTCTGTTCTTTTCACCCTTTCCTTTGTTGGATAAAAGAAAAGTCGCTTCCGACTCTTGCTTATCACAACAATTGCGAATACAAACGCAAAACCAGTATAACAGTCGGTTCTGCCACCGTATCACACCTAGGCATGACATCAATAACTGTTGGGCATTGAAGAACAAAATCCAATATTTGATTGACAACAAAGTGATTGAGTTTGACCCTCTAGAAACCCCTAATGTGATTACTACACCCATGCCCAGTCATGGTAAAGGTGTTAATGCTATTGACGATGTTTCCTATGTCTCCACCATAAGTGACTTGACCACTCCCTTGATGACCATTAAGAAAAATCCTTTAAGAGCCAGTTTATTTCCGGGTTGTCCTGGAAATTGTGATCATTGTACTTCCCAAATTAATGGTTGTATATGGCTGAAGAAGGGTATTCAACGCCTGATTGATAGCCATGAAATTTTGTACGAGAAAACTCCATCCATAAAGAGTTTGCATGAAAGTATATCCCAAGAATTGAGACTTAAATATGTTTCTATAATCACAATTTCCAACACTCCTATAAGATCAGCTGTAGAGGCCCTATAAGGATTCCTGTTGAGCCAAGAGTGGCTCCCCTAATCATCACTGCACCGGGGCCAGTCCCATATTCCTCTAACAAAGTTGTTCCCTGGAACTATGGAGTAGAAGTTTATTATCATGGTGTTAAGCAAGAGCCATGTGTTGTACCCTAATTTTTCCCCTAAGATACCTTCATCATACCATGTTGATTCAATCACAATAAGATCACATTAGGATTCTCTCCCTATATTTATCTTTACTCTTTAAGGAATCACCAAGCACCTTGACTTGTGTTTTTTTATGATCATGAATATTTATGACTTGATTTCTCCTCTTAATTAATAAAATGCAATGTTATTTTGTCTTGCTTGTTACTAATATAGGTAAAGGCAATGAGATTTAACAAGTTGCTCCATGGGTTCATGAGTTTATTTCCATGCCCTAGTCAATAAAGCTTGAGAAGTTCAAACCTCGCCATTGGATTGGTTTTGGAAGGAATGGAATGGAAAGGTTATTTTGGTTCACCACATCTCAAGGTTATCCAATTTTATTCAAAATCACAAGGGATTGATGGAAGAAATAGTCATGTTTGGACAAGACTTTGTTCCATTTGGTCACAAGTGCATATCTCTCTCAATTCTCAAGATATGGAAGTGGTTGTGGTTTTTATGAGTTCTCATTATCATCCTAAACAACTTATATTTACAAAGCATTTGTGTTGGTACAAGAAGTTTGTTCAAAATTGTCAAAGTTCCTCAGGGCATGTTTCTTGATCTAGGAGCTAGGGTTTTGAACTTCAAAGGAGTATATCTTGCTCATCTTTTGGTATTTTTGAGTGATTACAAAGACATCCTTCTCTTCAAATGGTTATAAACAAATCACTTCAAAAGTTCCAAGGAGTTTTCATGTGGAAGAAACTTGATGAAGAAGAAAGATTACAAGTCCTCCAGATGAATCCCCAATTTTCCATATGTGACTTCACATGATCATAACTTAGTAAATTTTTATCACCTTGATCCCATTCTTTTTCCACAATGATCTTGAGGATGTGAAATTTATGCCTTCTTTTATGTGCAACGTGATAAAATGGACGGAAGTTTCCTTAAGGATACAAAATATTATAGGTCATTTTATGAAATTTTGCCAACTTCAACAAGTCATAACTCTCTCAATTTTTGGAGATTTTGAATGGTTCAAGTTTCAAAATATCATTCAAGAGATCTACTGTATGCCATCTTTTTTGGGTAAGGGCAATTTCCAAGTTGAAGTCTATGTTTGGATGCAAGACATTATAAGTCACTTTTGAAGAAAAACTTGAAATATTTTTCTAAATATGGAAAGTCAACATTTTTTCCAACTTTGACTCGTTACAACTTTCAGCTCAAGCATCCATTTGTATCCATTATTTTCACATTGCAAATCTTGAAGCCTCATCTTTCTAAATCATCAAGAATCATGCCCTAAGACCCCTTGAGCTGAGAATGCCATTGGTTAGAAGTTGGCAATTTGAAACTGAATTTTTCATCAAGTCAGAAGTTTGAAATCCTTGATTTGGCTTCTAAACACGTTGTTTCTGCGCGCTTTTTTCTTCTGAACATGTTTAGTGAACTTCCAGAAGTGATTAGCATAGCAAAATGCGCATTTTGGATGAGTTTTGATCAAATTAGAAGTCACACTTTTCTTGTTTGCAACTTCACATGATTTCCCTCCAAACTTCATCATTTCACACGCTTGGACATTCCATTTGATTCCCTATAAATAGAGGGTCATTCCCCATTCATTTCTTCAAGCTTGGATAGCCAGAATCACCCTGCCAAAATTGTTCCATAACTCAAAATTCAGCAACTTCGAAATCCATTCTCAAGCCTTTTTCAATCCAATTTTTCCATCAATTCACCTTCCTTGATATTCCCTGAATCTAACCATATAATTACATTCAAGAATCGCGTCCTATATTGCTCCATAGAAGTCCAGTTTCAGAGGTCTGCAACTCAACTTCAATAGGTAGATTCCTTCATCAATTCTTCAAAACTTTGATATCAATGTGATGCTCTCATTGCCCTGGTTCTAGTTGCAACACTTGCTTTTTAATGGAAACACGTTTTGACCTTGAAATTTCAAATCCCTTTTCAAAACTTTCTTCCAAATTGCTTGAGCTACAGTTTATATAAATTTGTCGCGAGGGTGTGGTTGTCTTCGTCTTTGAAGAGATGAAACGAATGGCATAGGTCTCGTGCTCTAATTTTACAGATTGAACAACATGGTTTTTGGACTGGCTAGAGGTTAAAGATGACCAATGTGTCATCCTCCAACCAATGAAACAGCGCCATTTGGATTTTTTGAATTTCTGATTTACATTTGATTCAGTGTTTTATTCACTAATGACCATGATATGCACAGCGCGCCAAATCCCTTGGATTTGATTACTAACGTGTTTTGACTCTCATCCAATGGTCCACATATTTTTTACTTTTATTTTCTTTTCTGATTTTTATATTTAATTGTTTTAAACTTCAAAAAATCATAGAAACTTCATTTGAAGTCCAAAAAAATCTGAAAAAATTATGGAAAATATTTTTGATTATTCTCTTTCTGATTTTTATTTTCTTCACAATTTAATTTTGTGTTTTGGGATTTTTTTACAAATTTTCACTTTATTTGAATTGTTTTAAATGTTTAAAAATACTTTTATGCATTTTTAAATTCTGAAAAAAATTATGGAATGATCCAATGATATTGTGACAAATATTGGTGACCTCACTTATTTTTTATTTCTGACTTTGGTATTTTTTATTATTTTTGGTTTATTTTACTCATTTCTTTTAATTTTAAAAATAGTTTCTGACTTTAAAAAATTACCAAAAAATCTATAAAATCATTTGAGTCCTTTTCTGATTTTTCTATGGATTTACTTTTTATTTCTTGATCAATTTGAACATAGTTGATATTTTTCTCTTTTATTTCTATTTTAAAATATTTTTAAACCTTTTTTGTATATATTAAATGTAATATTATTTTGTGACTATTTTCTGGCTGATCTTGGGTTAAACTTTTGATCATAAACTTTATTAACATCATTAGATCCATGGTGTTGAGTCTAAGTCCACAAAAACAGATGAATGATTTTAATAATAGTTTGATTAAATTTAATTCAAAAGTGGTTTATATATTCTCTCTCTCCCCTCTTCATCTCATCCCTTTTCTTATTGCACTAAGTGTTATTGGAGCATGATCTCTATATCATATCTCAAAACAAATGGTGTATAGATTGTTATTGACCGGCCTCAAAATAGGTGTGACTTCTATATAAGTCCACTTACGATTGCTTAACATAGTGCTAAAATTTGTCCTGATTCTAATAAATGATCATTCGTGGCCCAAACTTATGTTTGCAAGCCCAAGTATGTTAATTTGATCTCTTTGATCCAATAACCTTGAGATTCATTGTATGGAGGCTTTGGTTCTACCAATCATCTAATGGATCTACAACACCTTTGGTCAATGCGGATCACTTAAACATCGTTGATCATTAAATGGTACTTATGGGGATTCCAAATGGATGATATACTTGACAAAAAGCAAATGCAACCTGTTGTGTGGAGGCTTTGGTTCTACCAATCCTCTAATGAGTTCCAAATGCAAGCTTCAAGATGATCATCCAGCTAACCACTAATCACTAATAATTGGCCTTACCCTTTATTTTTATTATATGCCCCTCTTTTTATGCACTATTTAATTTTAGCATTTACATTTCATGCTATTTTCATCTTTGCTCATTTGAGTATTTACTTTCTTATCATTTTTATTTTTGCTCAGTTGAGCTTTACTTTTATTTTTTCAAAACACCTAATAATCAACATATACCATAAAAAAAATTAATGGTACTTGGACTATTTGGTTACTATCCTTGGCATTATGGAGCATTGGACTGTTTGGACTTAGGATCAGAAACCTTGGCCTATGATTGGAGACCTTGTGACCTTATCCGATTATTTTTATCTGGAGCTCTTGAGGTTTACCTCAAAGCATTTTGTTGTTTGTTTTTTTTGTATGCAGGTTATTGTGATTATACCCTTTGTTTGTAATATGGAATTCACCCGTATACAGTCGTTACTCTGCCCAATTTTTGTGAAGACTTAATACACTTGAAGCTTGGTTCTTTCAAAGAGGTCTAGTATCTTTGCTTGATTACTTTCAATCCAAAGAATGTGAATTCTATCTTGGCTCATAGTGTCAAGTATTGGCTTCTTGTTGGTTAGATGGTTCTTATCCCTAGTTTTTACCTTATGCTTTAGGATAGTCCCTTCTTCTCCTCCCATCTTCTTTAATTTCAAAAATCTTCTCTCTCCTTTTGAAAAACTCTTCTTATTTTTTTAAAACTTTAACCACATTCATAATAAACTTGGACTTAGGTCCATGCATTTTCAAAACATTTTCATAAATAAACTTCAATAAACTTAATAATACTTTGATATTTTTTGTGAGAAGACTAAAAGTCAATCAATCTCATTTCAAACCATTTTTCCACTTTGGCTTTTATCTTTAAACTTTTCTCAAAACGATTGGACTCTTGTCAATCCTTGTAGTGATGCAAACAACTATACTTCTACAATATGTAGTGAAGAGAGATATTTTCCACTTTGGTTATTCGCTCTTTTCCCATTCCTTTGCAAACAATAAAGCGCAGTGGCGATTTTATTTTGATTTGTACAAGTCTAGTCAATCCAATGGCTTAGTCTTAAACATTTCTACCGCTACAGAAAAATGGCGACTTCACTGGGGAAAGATTGACCTCTTGCTGGTCCATCCCTAAGTGGGTTGAGCCTATCTTTGTTTATATCTGTGTATATGCTTTTGTTGTTTATGTGTTATATGTTGTATATATGTTTTCCTGGAGTTTCCTGGTTTTCAGGGTGCTTGGTGATTACTCATAAGTCCTATACCCGGGCTTGGGCAAACTTTAAGATAGGACGGGTGGTATAGTCATGTTAACTTTAAGGGATTAATCCAAAAAAAGGAGGCATGAGATCCCCCACTCAATGGAGGCACCTTTGATAGTAGTGTCGTTTACCGAGTAATCGAGAAGACGTACTTTTTTTAACCTGGGAGCCAGCTGAAAGTGAGGACCGTAGAATACCAAACCCATCTTGGCCTTTTAGGTGTAGTGTGAAAGTTATGACGGAGTAATCCGGAAATAGTTGTCACGCGATACTACGCTCAGACGAGTTTTTCTTGAGAATAATACTAATTAGCGAGTTAATCAAGAAGTTGGTAATATCCAAAGGAAGGATGTAGACTCTGGGAACCTCTAGAACCTTGTTCGGAAGGTGATAACTTTTAGACCAATACCTTATGGGTAGTACCTTCGCCCTCATACTCGTGACGTTAAACCTATGAACCATATATGTGTGATCTGATGTGTGATTGTTGCATCATGCATACATGCCCTCATAAGCATCTTTTGAAGAGATCTTATTTTAAGGGATTTAAAAATTGACCATTTGTGAATATCTCATGTACTTTTTAACCATGGATTCTGAAAAGAGAAAGTCTAGGAAAAACAGTTTCAAGGATCCCAAGATAGATGAGTTGATCAGTCTAATCCCCGAGATCGAGTGCTCTACAGAATTTTGGAAAAAGTATGGATCCATCATTCCTCTCATAAAACTGAAGATGAAGGAGGGTATTCTCTCGACCTTGGTCCAGTTCTATGATCTGATGTATCATTGCTTTACTTTTTCCGACTATCAGTTGATGCCTACATTGGAGGAGTATTCTTATCTATTGGATTTACTTGTTATCAATCGTGTTCCTTTTACTGGTTTGGAGGGTGAGCCAAAACCACACGAGATTGCTGCTTTGATTCATCTGGGGAAGTCTGAGGTGGAAGCCCACATGACTACCAAAGGAGGGATTAAAGGATTACCAGCTCAGTTCTTATTGGAGAAAGCTTGCTACTTTGCCAGGATGAAGAGTACAGTCGCTTTTGAAGCCATCTTTACTCTACTTGATTACGTGTTATTCTTATTTCCTAATGTGGACAAGTTTGTTTACATTAATGCTATCAGGATCTTCATGATTAGAAACCCAGTTCCTACCTTGTTGGGTGATACTTATACTCTATTCATCTTCGGAATTCTTATCATGGGGGGATGATTATCTGTTGCACGCCCATGTTGTATCGGTGGTTTATCTCTCATATTCCTCAGTCTAATTCTTTTTGGGATGTCAAGAAGGAACCCCGTTGGGCTCCTAAGATCATGGCACTTACTCACTCAGATATTGATTGGTATCATCAAGCTTACTAGGATATAGAGATTATTGACAGTTGTGGTTGTTTCCCCAATGTACCTCTTCTTGGTACAACGGGAGGAATTAACTATAACCATGTTCTTGCACGACGACAGGTTGGTTATCCGATGAGGGATAAACCAAATAGTATTCATTTAAGTAGTTTCTTTCTGAAGGAAGGAGACGACCATAGGGAAGCTAGGGAGCAGATTGCGAAGGCCTGGCGTCACATTCATAAGAATAGTAGGAAGTATTTGGGACCTAGGGGTGCTGTTTCTTTGGAGCCATATCTTTAGTGGGTCTAAACGAGAGCTATTTAGTTGAATATGTTGTATTCCAGGGAAACACTTATGCCTGATCTATTTGTGAAGACCACTTCTCCCTTATTAGATGATCTAGAAGAGCTGCAGCTTACTTTGGTCAGGATGCAACAGGAAAAGGATGCTTGGAAGAACAAGTGCCAAACTTTAGAGATTTCCTATAGAGAAGACTTGAAGGAGAAAGGCGACTTGATTGAGATCCTTGAGAGTCGAGCGGTAGAGACTATGGAGAGGCAAGGGGATTTATTTTCTCCTAAGCCTCACTCATATGCCATTCACTCACTCCCTGATTCAGGTGATTGGAAGGAGGTTGCCACCAGATATGCGGAAGAAAACCAGAGGTTAAAGGCTCAGATTGCCAACCTCACAGGTAAACATCATTGTGATACGGTGGGAGAACTGACTTGAGGTTTTGCGTTTTTATTTGCAAATGTTGCGGTTAGCAAGAGTCACCACCGAATTTTCTTTTATCCAAAAGGAAAGGTAAAAAAGCACAGGAAAGACCTTTGAGATTCTTTCTTTGAGTTCGGGGGGTAGATTATGAAAGGGGAAGGTATTAGCACCCTTTTTATCCATGGTTTTCCATGGGCTCTTAGTTACTTGCTAGATCACTTGCTTTTTGTTTGAATGTGCTTGTGGTGTGGTTTTTGAAAGTATTTTGAAAATGTAACTTTGTAATGATTCTCGTTTCTATAAAAACGCATACAAAGTGTTTGTTTCGAAAATAGTTCAAAGATGTGTTTGTGAGATGTGTTTTAGAAAGTGATTTTGAAAAATTCTTTGCAACGATTCTCGTCTCTATAAGAACGCGTACAAGGTGTTTGTTTCGAAAATGTTTCAAAGTGGAAGTGCAGGTGTATGAAAAGTTTTTGTTGTGAGTAAGCAAGTAACCGAGAGCGAACCTACCTACTCAAAAGTTCTTAGATGTGCTTTTCCTCCTCCTTTAGATGTTTCTATCTTACCATTGATTTGGCAAGAAACCCCATCGTTGGATGTGAAGGGACGGGCGTTGGGTCATCGTATGACCATGATAGCAATGTTGTGTGATGACTTAGCACTTTTTCCATAGGGACTAAGATCATTTTGAAAGGCAGCTTTGATAGCGTCATCGAGGGACTATGATCTTGTATTTCCGTTTGTTTGTGCTAAGATATCTCACGTGCATAACATGGCCATTTTTTAAGGCAACAAGAGAGATTACCCCAAGGGTGCATGTGTACAAGTGTGTTTGATTGCATGCATTTGTCTTTGATTTTTAGTGGTCTACTTGTTGGTTTTATCTTTCCATACACGCCTAATTACTAGCATTTACATTTGAAAGCGATAAATTGCAGAGATGTAAAGTCCTACGCTATTACAATATTTAGGGGATGGGGATACATATGTATGAATGGGGATTGCAAGTAAAAATAAGTCCTAAGTTACTATTACAACCATATTGAAATAATGTACAAGAAATGTAAAATGGACTTGTTTAGAAAATGTTTTTGTCTTAAGGAAATAAAATAAAAGAAAATATTTTTATGTTTTTTATGTTAATAAAAAAAGATGAAAAGGAAAATAAATGCAAAATAGAAAGTGCGTGTTGCTGCAAACAAAGAAACAAGGATCAGAAGTTCTGAAGCCATACGCGTGACTCAGCAGGAAAAGTCAGTGGGATAAGAAGTTTTGGATTCGTACACTCTGAGGTCCTGCAAAAAACGTCAAAGGGAAAGGGAACAGAGGTTCTGGATGGATACATTCTGAAGTCCTGCAAAAATATTAGAGGGAAAACACAGAGGTTCTGGGTGGTGTTCAACCAATGAACCAAAATTCAGAAGTTATGAATTACATTGAAACAGTAAGCAAAGGTCAGTAGTTCAGTGTATTTGACATGTAAGGAGAACTCATAAGCTTTATGTTGTGTTAAGATTATGAGTGAACATCGGAAGTTCAGTATTATGCTGAGCCAATGGGTGAACATCAGAAGTTCAGTGTGTGTTAATAGTGAGAAAAATCATGGAAGTTCTGTGTGTTAAAACAGTGAAGAGAACTCATAAGTTATGCATGCTTAAACAGTGAGAAAATCCTAGAAGTTCTGTGTGTTAAAATGATGAGTAAAAAACAGAAGTTCTGTGTTACATTTCAGCTTTTAATCAGCACAACAACAATTTATTCAGTTCAGCAAATCAGAATGATCACAGCACAACAAATCATAGAAGTTGCAATCCTAAGTCTGAGCCTAGCATTATTCTAGAAGTTTCGATCCGTAGTTTTTCTATTCATACAATGATATGTACAACGTTAATACTATGATATTTATATGTTAATGATGTTCAGAATGAAAAGCAAGTAAAGTCAGAAAGACTTACCTGGAGCATGCTTGGAGCTTTGAGTGGCTACCTCTAGACGTTCTGAGTCAGTAAGAGAGACAGAAGAGTGGTTGTGTCCTTTTGTTCAAAGGGAAGAACAAAGGTTTTTTTTATGTATGATAAATCTGGATTTTTTATGAAGGTTTCACAATTTCCTTTTCTCTCTTTTGGACAATCTCTCTCTTCAAAAGCCAACCTCCTGAACGTGTGATGCAGCCAATTATTTATAGATGAATTTACTGTGATTTCGGGGTGGAAGGAAAATCGAATTTGAACCTGTTTTGGCATCCTGTTCATTTGCTTTTTCATCACAGTTTTCGTATGCTAGTTTGGTGTAATCATGAGATGTAGGCATAGGCTGAGCCAACTGTTGGTCATAGGTCTGCAGCAAGTTGTATAAGCAAGGTTTTGGGATTTGGTCAAGTTCTGACCAAAGCTTTGAAAAAATAGCCCTCATGTGCTGAAGCGCTGCCTTGTCTTTGAAGCAAGCCTGGTGGCTGTCAGCAGGATTTAAGGAAAAGAAAAAAGCAAAGCATGGGCTTAGTAGCAAAGTTGCTATCCCAAGACAGTAGAGGTATACATGGTGAAAATCCTTTGGATAAAGACTCAGAAGGTGGTTGTGAGCATTAAATGAGCATTAAATGATGATGAGACTTATCACAACCAGAAATCCTGCAACATGAAACTCTACACCATGGCTTAGTTCTGGATCAGAATTTTTGCTCCTGCGTAGAATCCAATCTTCTGATCCTCTTATCTTCTGGCTCCAGCATGTTCTGAAGGAGCTTTCAGACTTTGTATTACGCTTTATTACCTTCTTTGCCTTATTCTAGCAAACTCTGACTGAACTTGCGTAGATGCTGAAAAGCCATGTTCTGACTAAAGAGTATATGCTGAACCATGTTTACAACTTCTGACTGCACCTTCCTGGAGGCTGGCTCAGAAGTTTTGAAGTGTCATTTTTTCTTAAATACTTAGAAAATTCTAAGTATTTATAATTTGACTTTTCCAAGGTAAAATTTGACTTTTGAACTCCTTGATGAAACAAACTTCATATTCCAAAATGTCTTGATGAAATATGATTTTTGAGATTTGATTTTGATCCAAAAGTCAAAGTTTGACTTCTCAGCATGTAAGTGACAATTTCGCCATTTTGAATGGCTTGCTTGGAAAGAAATGATAATTCAAGGCATGGATTTGTATAAGAGAAAACTTGAGAATCCAGGGTGATTTCTTGAGAAATAAGAGGGAAAATTTTGGGGTACAACAGCTTCCCCTGTTCAATCTTTTTTAACCTAAAGAGTTAGATTGGCGAGATTTGCCATTCGTGACTCGAAGGTGGAAGATGATTGGACACTAGAGTGCCCAGAAATTTGCACTCAGCGGCGATATGAGGAATGGGCTTAAAGATGCCATTTGGAGAGGTGATAAAATCTTGTTGGAGATGGGCTTGTAGATGCCATCCAAGAATGCTTGTTGAGATGTAATTTGTAAGTTGAACATCAGAATGGCGCCCGTGTCTGGAGCCTATCTGTATTGAGTATGAATGAGTATCTGAATGGCTTCCGTGTCTGGAGCGTATTCGAGTTGTATCAAAAGTTGAATCTGAATGAGTATCAGAATGGCTTCCGTGTCTGGAGCATTTCCGAACTATATCAAAAGTTGAATCTGAATGAGTATCAGAATGGCTTCCGTGTCTGAAGCGTATCCTAACTGTATATAAAGTTGAATCTGAATGAGTATCAGAATGGATTCCGTGTCTGAAGCGTATCCGAACTGTATCAAAAGTTGAATCTGAATGAGTATCAGAATGGCTTCCGTGTCTGGAGCGTATCTGAACTGTATCAAAAGTTGAATCTGAATGAGTATCAGAATGGCTTCTGGGTCTGGAGCGTATCTGAACTATATCAAAAGTTGAATCTTTAAATGAGTATCAGAATGGCTTCCGGGTCTGGGGCATATCTGAACTGTATCAAAAGTTAAATCTGAATGAGTATCAGAATGGCATCTGTATCTGGAGTGTATCTGAACTGTATCAAAATTTGAATCTGAATGAGTATTAGAATGGCTTTCTAGGTCTGGAGCGTATCTGAACTGTATCAAAAGTTGAATCTGAATTAGTATCAAAATGGCTTCTGGGTCTGGAGCGTATATGAACTGTATCATGAAGTTGAATCTGAATGAGTATCAGAATGGCGTGTCTGTAGCGTATATGAACTGTATCATGATTGCATACTGTTAATGGTAGTTGTTAATCTTATCCTGAAAAGGGTAAAATGTTAGCTGAAACACAAAGTTATGTTTGTATGAAATGTATGATGCAATGTATTTGCTTCATTAATTTTTATGATATATGGTTGCAATGTATCCGCGTGTGAGCTGATTTAATGTATCGCTGCCTGATTGAGGAAAATAAATCGTTGAATGCTGCTGAGGATATGTGAATATTCATGTCTTGAAGCTGAAGTACTGACGAACTTTTGTTGAGAGAAGTAAATTCTATGGTGAGGGCAGTGCCATGTACTGCTTGTAAGATCTGCTTGGGGAATCTTGGGAAATTTGACGATTTCTACTGGAGTTTCGAAGTTGAACTAATATCTGGTCGGGTCCAGGTTTCACAGTAACTTGCTGGGGATTGTAGAGTAGTCTACTAGGGAAAGGGGTTTGTGGTCCTTTTATTTGTAGTAGTTGGAGAGGCCACCTCAAGCTGCGGATTTCTGTCATTTGTTGGGGAAATAAACCCTATTGTCGGTCTGCTAGAGAGGTGACGACTTTGTTGGGGAAGTCCTCGAGGATTCATGAAGTTGTCTTAGCTGGGGAAAGCTCTTCAGAGATTAAACTCTGGCTGGGGAATCATCCTATGAGAAGGATTTTGGGGAGATATGTCACTGCCCCTAGTAGAGAGTGTTTGTGGCACTGCCTGGAAATGTTTGATTGTACGTAACCCTTCACTGAGATTGACGTTCAATGCCCCAAGTGACGGAGATGGAGAGTTGCTCCTGGTTACTCTGCACTTCTTGAGAGATTTTTTTTTGGAATCTTGACTGGACTGCCCCAGGTGTGCTGGATAGTGAAATGTCATGCCCCCCTGTCGATAGGAGATTTTTCAATGGAAGTGTCATCCTTCTTGAAGTGATTTGGTTCACTGAGAGAGCTTTCGTTCACTGGATATTCATTGTGTGAATTTCTCCGCTGTCAAACAAATAGCCATATAAAAACAGTGATATTCAAGTAATGCAAAGTTTATGTTTGTCTTGAAGTTTTGAAAAAATCATTTTCAGCAAGTAAATAAGTTTGTAATTCAACTTTGGATTTTGAGTAAAGCCTTACAGTAGTCAGGATACCTTTTGTAACAGTATGCTTTTGAACTAATCCATGCTTCAATTAGGACTTTTGAAGGGTTGTAGTCTGGCTTGGTTCACGGTTTAAGAAACAAAAGATAGAGGCTCAAAGTGTATTTGTACCCACCCGTTCTTCGTGATGTTCTTCAGTCCTAAGCTCAGTTAATTATGCGCTTGAACTCCAATTGAGTCTGGAATGACGTTTTGGTGATGGTTCAGACAAGTTTAGTTTATCCGAAGGCATCATTTTTTGCATCATTTTTTTCCATGTTTGTTGAGGATTTGTAATGACCTCTATCTTTTGGTTTGTTATCCCTAATTTTTGCCTGACTGTTCTTGTTTTGAGATTATAGTCAGCGGGATGCCCCCGTTTTATTAAGTCTCCTTTGTAGGTTTTGACTTAGTGGGCTTTTCTTTTTGATAGATAATGACTGACTATTTGATAGGGAACCATCACCGTCTTTTAATTCTAGAGGAATGTCTCTTGATGTCATTCGTTGTATTATAAGATGAGAGTTTGTGGCCAAAGGTGTTAGAACAATGTTTGAATCTACTACCCTATATTTAAGTTTTGATGATAACAAAGTGAAAAGATATAGTATTTATATGTTTCATGCTTGAACTATCTGCTACCTAAAATTATTATGTTCTGACTTGCAGATACGCTGATTGAAAGAAGCAAGAACACATCTATTCAGCATCAGAATTTGATTTCATACACCAGCATCAGAAGTTGCTATATCAGAACGTCAAGATCAGATGATCAACTCACGTACATGCTGAAGCCTGATGAACAAGACTGCGCTCAAACACTCTGATACAGAAACACAATAGTTCATCAGCAGTGAAGCAGAATCAGAATGAGCCAAGCCAGAACTTGCGTTAAGTAAGCAACGGTACTGTGCATTGAAAGTTAATTAATTCCAACGGCTTCATTCCAGACAAGATCTGCTCAAAAAGGAAAGCTTGTTATTAGCATTGAATCAAGAATATTGCATCCAACGATCATCATCTCAAGTGCTATATAAACAAGGCTTTGAAGATTATAATGGCTAATGCTCTCCAAATCTCTACACGCACAAAGCTGAACCATAATCTTCGTTCTACCAGTTTTGCTAAACCACATACTCTGATATTCCATTACTGTTTAGCAATCTATTTTCTAAGCTTCATTTTATGTATACATCACAGTTGTGATAAAGTTTTGTAGAAAACATCCACACACATTGTTTTATCTCTTTGTAAGAAAGTGTTACCTTGACAAACCGGGTTGTGGTTTGAATCAAGAAGGCTTTAGCAGTTGTTAAAGCAGTCTGTAATATTCAGTTGAATATAGTGAATTAAGACCTCGTTGGAGAGAGGCGAAATCACCTTGACGGGTGGACTGGAGTAGTTTGAGATCAAACGAACCAGGATAAAAATATCGTGTTCATTGCTTTAGATTTCAGTTTTACAATTCAACCCCCCCTTCTTGTGTTTTTCACCCCTTCAATTGGCATCAGAGCTCCTGGTTCTGAGCTAAAACACTTAACCGTGTCAGTACAAGATCCAGCGTCAGAAAAACACAATGGCAGGAAACAATTCTCACATCAGCAATGACAACAATGAGGACAGAGACAGATTCAGTGGCAAACCTCCAGTCTTTGATGGAGAAAACTTTGATTACTGGAAAGACAAAATTGAAAGCTTCTTTCTAGCACATGATGCTGATCTGTGGGATATGGTGACAGATGGATACACGCACCCTGTGAATGCAAGTGGTCAGAAGATTGATAGAAAATCAATGTCTGATCAACAAAAGCGTGACTTCAAGAATCACCATAAGGCCAGAACCATCCTCCTCAGTGCCATCTCCTATACTGAGTATGAAAAGATCTCCAACAGAGACACAGCAAAAAATATCTTTGATTCTCTCAGAATGACGCACGAGGGCAACGTTCAGGTCAAAGAAACAAAAGCTCTGGCGCTCATTCAGAAGTATGAGGCGTTCAAAATGGAAGAATCTGAATCCATTGAAACTATGTTCTCTAGATTCCAGATTCTGGTAGCTGGTCTCAAAGTTCTGGACAAAGGGTACTCTACTGCTGACCATGTCAAGAAAATAATCAGAAGTTTACCCAAGCAGTGGAGGCCTATGGTTACTGCTCTGAAGCTAGCTAAAGATCTCAACAAAATCACTCTGGAGGAACTTATAAGCTCCCTCAGAAGTCATGAGATAGAGCTAGAAGCTGATGAGCCTCAGAAGCAAGGTAAGCCTTTAGCATTAAAATCTAACAGAAAATTTGAGTCTAAAGTTTTGCAAGCAGTTGAAGAAACATCTGATGGATCCTCATCAGAAGAAGACGAACTTTCCCTTCTCTCCAGAAGAGTAAATCAACTATGGAAGCAAAGACAAAGGAAGTTCAGGAATCCCAATAGATCTGATCAGAACGAGTCTTCTTCCAGATACAGAAGGACAGACTCTTCCTCTGGATACAGAAGATCTGAAGGCTCCTCCAGTAGCAAAAAGCCAAACACCAAAGACATCATCTGCTATGAGTGCAATGAGCAAGGACACTACAAGAGTGACTGCCCAAAGCTTCAGAGGGAAAAGCCCAAAAAGAAGTTTGGAAGAGAGAAGAAGAAAAGTCTCATGGCCACATGGGATGACTCTGACTCGTCTGAAGCTGACTCAGAATCAGATGATGAAAGGGAAAACATAGCTCTCATGGCTAACATTTCAGAAGATAGTGAAGCTTCTGAATCAGACTCAGAATCAGACACAGAAGAGGTATTTCCTAACTTCGCTGTTAACTTTACAAAGGCTGAACTTGCTGAAAGCCTCAATGAGATTCTGGAACGTTATCAGCAGATTAGAGCTAAATTCAGAGACCTGAAAAGGAATCTTGAATCTGACTCTAATAAGTCTGAGAGTCTCAAATTGGAAAATTCTGAGCTGAGAGATAAGATTTCAAAATTAGAAAACACTTTACAAAACTCTCAGAAGGAACCAATGTCTGAAACTCCCAGCAACGCTGATGAGATCATCAAGGAGTATGATCACAGTTTCCAGAAGTTCCTAGCTAAAAGCATAGATAGAAGCAGAATGGCTTCAATGATCTATGGAGTTAGCAGAAACGGCAGGAAAGGAATAGGATACCAAGGTAAGGTTCCTACACCAAAGAATGTCATGGACTTAACCATTAAACACACTCCTTTAAATTCACACTTTGTGTATGGTCACACACATGATATCAAATATACTAGCAGTAAGCACTCTGTGAAACCAAAATTCAACCAGAGTTTTGGTAAAACTAACAAGTCAGGACCCAAGAAAATCTGGGTACCTAAGGACAAAATAATACATGTTGCAGATATCTTTAGCAGCAAGTCAGAAACACCAGTCATGGTACCTGGACTCTGGCTGCTCACGACACATGACGGGAAGAAGGCATATGTTCCAAAGCCTGGAACTTAAGCCTGGAGGCCACGTTGGCTTTGGAGGCAATCAGAGGGGAAAGATAATTGGCTCTGGAACTGTAGGTAATGGAAATCTTCCCTCTATTAATAATGTTCTGCTAGTAGATGGATTGATGCATAATCTGTTATCCATAAGTCAATTAAGTGATAACGGTTATGATATAATCTTTAATCAAAAATCATGTAAAGCTGTTAGTCAGAAAGATGGGACTATCCTGTTTAATGGTAAGAGGAAAAACAACATTTACAAAATCAAACTTTCTGAACTAAAGAGTCAGAATGTAAAATGTCTTCTGTCTGTTAACAACGAGCAGTGGATCTGGCACAGAAGATTGGGGCATGTTAGTATGAGAAGAATATCTCAGATTAACAAACTCAATCTGGTCAGAGGACTTCCAAATTTGAAGTTCAATTCAGATGCTCTGTGTGAAGCATGTCAGAAAGGCAAATTTGCAAAACCTTCTTTTAAATCCAAAAATGTTGTTTCTACCTCTAAGCCATTAGAACTTCTGCACATTGACTTATTTGGACCAGTTAAAACTGCTTCAGTCAGTGGTAAGAAGTATGGGTTAGTAATCGTAGATGACTATAGCAGATGGACATGGGTAAAGTTCTTAAGACACAAGGACGAGTCACATTCTGTGTTTGTTACCTTCTGTAACCAAGTTCAGAATGAAAAGGATCTTAGAATCGTTAAAGTCAGAAGTGATCATGGTGGAGAATTTGAAAATAAAGATTTTGAGTCATTCTTTGATGACAGAGGCATTCTGCATGATTTCTCTTGTCCTAGAACTCCCCAACAAAATGGAGTTGTAGAACGAAAGAACAGAACATTGCAAGAAATGGCCAGAACCATGATCAATGAGACAAACGTTGCTAAGACTTTCTGGGCAGAGGCAATAAACACAGCGTGTTACATTCAGAATAGAATCTCAATAAGACCTATTCTGGAAAAGACTCCATATGAATTGTGGAAGAACAGAAAGCCCAACATTTCATATTTTCATCCATTTGGATGTACTTGCTTTATATTAAATACAAAGAATTATTTGAACAAGTTTGACTCTAAGGCACAGAAGTGTATTATGTTAGGATACTCTGAACGCTCAAGAGGGTACAGAGTATACAATACAGAAACACAGATTGTGGAAGAATCAATCAGTGTTCGTTTTGATGATAAGCTTGACTCTGAAAAGTCAAAGCAGAATGAAATTTTTGCAGGTATAGAAATTGAATTTGCAGGTTCTGAAGACAAGTCATCAGAAGCTCTCAACACAGACATTCCTTCAACGTCTGAAAGGAGCACTGCTAGAAATCCTACAACAGCTGCTGATCAACCTCAGAAGAGATTGCCCAGAAGCAGCTTGGATCACCCAGAAGAGACTATCCTAGGAAGAAAGGAAGATCCAATCAGAACAAGAGCAAGCTTCAGAAACTCTGAAGAAACTCTTATGGGATTGGTATCTCTGATCGAAACTTCTTCTATTGATGAAGCACTTCTGGATAATGACTGGATTCTGGCAATGCAGGAAGAGCTGAATCAATTCACCAGAAACGACGTATGGGATCTCGTTCCCAGACCAAAAGGATTCAACGTCATTGGAATAAGATGGGTGTTCAGAAACAAGCTAAATGAACAAGGTGAAGTCATCAGAAACAAGGCACGACTGGTTGCACAAGGTTATAGTCAGCAAGAGGGGATAGACTATACAGAAACCTTTGCCCCAGTCGCCAGGTTAGAATCTATCAGACTTTTAATTTCATTTGCTATTAATAGAGGCATCACTCTGTATCAGATGGATGTCAAAAGTGAATTCTTAAATGGTTATATAGAAGAAGAAGTTTATGTTCACCAACCCCCAGGTTTTGAAAATACAAAACATCCAGAACATGTTTTCAAACTAAAGAAGTCACTGTATGGTCTGAAACAAGCTCCCAGAGCTTGGTATGAAAGGCTAAGTAACTTTCTGCTTGAAAATGAATTCACCAGAGGGAAAGTGGACACTACTCTATTCTGTAAAACAGTTAAGAGTGACATCTTAGTCTGTCAAATCTATGTTGATGATATCATTTTTGGTTCTACTAATCCTTCTCTTGGAAGAAAATTTGCTAAGTGTATGCAGGCAGAATTTGAGATGAGCCTCATGGGGGAACTGAAATTCTTTCTAGGAATTCAGGTCAATCAAACTCCAGAAGGAACTTACATTCATCAGAGCAAATACATCAGAGATCTTCTGAAGAAATTTGACCTCTCAGAATGTAAACCATCAAAGATTCAATTGCATCCCACGTGCATTCTGGAAAGAGAAGAGGTAAGCAAAAGTGTAGAACAGAAAGTCTACAGAGGTATGATTGGTTCTCTCCTCTATCTGACTGCTTCAAGACCTGACATATTATTCAGTGTTTGCATCTGTGCTAGATTCCAATCAGATCCTAGAGAATCTCACTTAACAGCTGTTAAGCGAATTTTCAAGTATCTGAAAGGTACTACTAATCTGGGTTTGTTTTATAGAAAATCTAGTGATTACAGCTTAGTAGGCTACTGTGATGCTGATTTTGCTGGAGACAGAGTGGAACGTAAAAGTACTTCTGGAAGCTGCCAGTTTCTGGGAGAAAATCTGATCTCTTGGTCCAGCAAAAGGCAATCAACAATTGCTCTGTCAACAGCAGAAGCTGAGTACATAGCAGCAGCAGGATGTAGCACACAAATGCTCTGGATGAAAAGTCAGCTTGAAGACTTCCAGATTTTTGAGAGTAACATTCCTATACTTTGTGATAATACTTCTGCTATTTGCTTAAGTAAAAATCCTATTTTACATTCTAGAGCTAAGCATATAGAAATAAAACATCACTTCATTAGGGACTATATTCAGAAAGGTATTTTGAACTTAAAATTTATAGATACAGACCATCAATGGGCTGATATCTTTATTAAACCCCTTTCAGAAGATAGGTTTAATTTCATTCTGAAACATCTCAGCATGAAAGTATGCCCAGAATGAAAATGTTTTAATTCCATATATTTATCTTCAGAATGTAATTATTTTACTGTGAACTTCTGATCAATCTCCTTTCAGAAATATAGAACATGCAGATTGTATCAGATGCAAGTCTAAAGATCTGAGAGTCTAATCTCAAAGACAGACGTGCTGATCACTACATCAAACAAGTGTCATCCAATCATCAGCATATCTCTGAAGCAGAACGCGTGCACGCTTCTGAGAAGGCAAAGCGCTGATTGGGTGCATTGAGACACATGTCTGGTAACCGTTTTTAAGTATCTTTCTCAAATCCCCCAAAATCAGCAAGCATTTAATGTAAAGTAATCATGCTTTTAAATGGCAATCATGATTTTTTTCTCTCTCTTAAAAACGTTTATCTTTTCAAAATAATTTTGAAAACTCTATTTAAGCACATTAATCTTTCATTTATTCTTTACGCTTTCTCATTAACACTCAAGCATTTTCTGCATATTTATGAGTTCATCTCTTGCAAACCTTTTTCTTTAATTCATTCTCAAAACCTTTTTAGTGTGAACAATGGCATCCTCCAGCAGCGTTTCTGCAGGTAATCAGAAGAAAGCAACTTCTGAGCAATATCAAGTGCCACTCAGAACTCTCCTCACTCCGGTGAAGAACCTTGAAGTACTCTCTGAGTTAATCATTGACTTTGAAAGCTTGAAGGAAAATGGTTTTGACCTAACTGAAGAAATTAGGGCTCAAAAGTGGGAAAGGTATTTCGATAGGTTGGTTGGACCAACATTCCCAGCGCTGGTCAAGGAATTTTGGATTCACGCCAAGGTTTCAAAACATCTTGTCATCTCCTCTGTTATGGGGAAGAAGATTGTGATTTCTGAAGATCTCATTGCAAGGCTAATCGGTCAAAGTGGTGGTGGCGTCCGTTGTGTGGACATGGCTGAAAGATGTGCTGATACAGGTGTGGTAGCTAACAGGATTTTCACTCTTGGAATGCCCAGCAGCAAGATTAAGGATCTGAAGGATCACTGCAGAGTATGGGCTAAGATTGTTCTGGGGTGCTTCAACCACAGGAAACCAACAAGTTCTCCTGATTATATAAATGTGGATCAGCAGTTTCTGATCTACTTTATTGATCAGAAGATAAAGATAAATATGGCTCACTTCTTGTTCAACCATCTCAAAACCAGTGTGAAAGAAACAAGGGAAGAAGAAAGAACCAAGAGGGACTGGATACCGTTTGGAAGGCTAATATCAGATATTCTGACAGAGAATAGGCTGATTGAACATCTGATAGAAGCTCAGGAGCTGAGCACTATTGAACCAACAATTGGGAAACCTCTGAACGCAAAGAATCTGAAAAAGATGAAGCTGATAGAAAATATTCAGAAGGAACCCAGAGCTACTTCCACTGCTGACATCTCCAGCAGAAGAGTGCCTCTGAGTGATTTTCCAATATTTTCTGAAATGGAATCCAAACCAGAGATGTTTCTCAGGTACCCAGATGCGTACAAGGCAGAAGATACAGATCCAAAGCTGAATATCAAAGATCTGAGTCAATCCCAACCAGAAGTGACTCTGAAGAAGACAAAGAAGAGGAAAGCGCCATCAGAAGGATCATCTCAGCAGACTCCAAAGAAAAGAGGTATTTCATCTGCTGCCCCTATTTCAAAATCTTTTACTATTCCAGCATCTATCCCTCCTCAAACCTCTCACAGAATATCAATTCCCATCCCTACCATTGATGAAACCATACAAGAAGAAGACCCTTCTGAGGCATTAAAACTCAGAAGACCTAGAACCAAGCAACCCAAACAACCAACAATTTCAACAACAACAGCACTTGACCAAGTGCTGGCTGATATTGAGCGTCAACATGCCTCTGCTAAACCAAACTCTGAACCACCAAATGTTCCTCCTCCACAACCAGAACAACAACAACAACAACCAGAACCAGAACCACAACAACAACCACTCTCAGAAGAACCTCTGATCCCTGAGCAATCAGAGATTCCACCTCCCTCTCCCCAACCAGAAATAAATCCTCCTTCACCACAAACAGAGTTTCACCACTCTGAAACTCCTTCTCCTCATCAATCTGACCCTCACTCACCTCAACCATCACCATTGGCAATGCAGTTGCCATGTGGAACCACTGTTTTCATGCCCCAGTTACCATCCTCATTAGAATCGACACCTCCAAAAACTCCCAAAACACCACCCACTCCAATCGAAATATATGACTCTGATACCCCTTCTCCAAAACAAACAGCTGCTCAGAAAACCACTGAAAACCCCAGCAGGACTTTCATTGACTTAACCAGTCTTGACCGTCTTGCTGATCTAAAACACAAAATTGCCATCCCAAAACCAAAGCAACCAGATGTTGGCTCTGGTATTTTGAATTTTGAAACAGGTGTGCTGCAATGGATTGCTTCTTTGAAGCAAGTCTGTCCTGGGATGATTAACCCAGCTGCTTCTGATCAGCTCTGGTCACAGTTCAGATCTTGGGTACGTGCTGAAGCCCTCAAGTTGCAGGATATCAACTATGAGCAGGCACAACAAAATTTCAGCAAACTTCTGAATGAAGCTGAAAGTATGCTTCTGAAAAAGGACGTGCTCCCTCTGGACAGTGAACCTTGGTCTGAGAAACAGCAAGCTGCAAAGGTGCAACCATCAGAAGAAGACAAGACCATTCAGGATGAAAGTCAAGCAGCGGATGTTTCTGAAAGTTCTGAGAAGCCTCCTCCTTCTGATGCTTCTCAAGCTGCCTTGGACAGGCAGACTCTGGAAGAACTAAGGCTGAATGACATTCGTCTGCAGCAGCGGATGGATGAAAACGATCAGAAGATGAAAGCAAGAATGGATGTGCAGGACAGCAAGATTGACACTGTTGTCAGCATGGTTCATAAGCAAAATGAGACTTCTGAAAAGATTCAAGCGATGTTGGAACGCCTGTTCACACGCTTGCCTCCTCAACCTTAAATCTTTTCTTTCATGCATGACCTTTTTCTTGTTTTCTTGATTTTCTGATGTACTGTTTTGACTGTGTTTTGTAATATTTTCTTGCTCTGATTCTGAACTATCCTAATATAATTAGTTTTTCTGATCTTAATTGTTTTAGCACATCACCAACACTTTTTGATTGCTGACAAAAAGGGGGAGAACAAGAATGATATTTAAATCAATAACGGGCTAACTAGACAGAAATTCTCAAACATTCTAACTTTATTACTTGAAATGTTTTTTTTCTGTTTTGTTTAAAGTCTACAGGCACAAGGAAGCTCCTGGACACTCTGAAGACTAGAAGCTCTGATCAATGTTGCTCTGATCAATATGAAGTTCTGATCGTCCTAATACTCTGATCCAAAGCAAAGCTCTGACAAGAAAAGCTCTGAAGCTCTGCTCTCTGATAAGTCAAGGACTCTGATAATCTGATGTTCAAAGAAAGAAAAAGATCTGATCCTGAAGAACACGTATAATCAAAGGGAAGTAATAAACTCAGGGGGAGTATTTCCTTACTCCTTATTCTTTTACTTCTTATTCTGATACATATTCCAGATACCTTTTCACGTTATTTTAATTTAAAATATCTAGTTTTTGTCATCATCAAAAAGGGGGAGATTGTTAGAACAATGTTTGAATCTACTACCCTATATTTAAGTTTTGATGATAACAAAGTGAAAAGATATAGTATTTATATGTTTCATGCTTGAACTATCTGCTACCTAAAATTATTATGTTCTGACTTGCAGATACGCTGATTGAAAGAAGCAAGAACACATCTATTCAGCATCAGAATTTGATTTCATACACCAGCATCAGAAGTTGCTATATCAGAACGTCAAGATCAGATGATCAACTCACGTACATGCTGAAGCCTGATGAACAAGACTGCGCTCAAACACTCTGATACAGAAACACAATAGTTCATCAGCAGCGAAGCAGAATCAGAATGAGCCAAGCCAGAACTTGCGTTAAGTAAGCAACGGTACTGTGCATTGAAAGCTAATTAATTCCAACGGCTTCATTCCAGACAAGATCTGCTCAAAAAGGAAAGCTTGTTATTAGCATTGAATCAAGAATATTGCATCCAACGATCATCATCTCAAGTGCTATATAAACAAGGCTTTGAAGATTATAATGGCTAATGCTCTCCAAATCTCTACACGCACAAAGCTGAACCATAATCTTCGTTCTACCAGTTTTGCTAAACCACATACTCTGATATTCCATTACTGTTTAGCAATCTATTTTCTAAGCTTCATTTTGTGTATACATCACAGTTGTGATAAAGTTTTGTAGAAAACATCCACACACATTGTTTTATCTCTTTGTAAGAAAGTGTTACCTTGACAAACCGGGTTGTGGTTTGAATCAAGAAGGCTTTAGCAGTTGTTAAAGCAGTCTGTAATATTCAGTTGAATATAGTGAATTAAGACCTCGTTGGAGAGAGGCGAAATCACCTTGACGGGTGGACTGGAGTAGTTTGAGATCAAACGAACCAGGATAAAAATATCGTGTTCATTGCTTTAGATTTCAGTTTTACAATTCAACCCCCCCTTCTTGTGTTTTTCACCCCTTCAAAAGGCGCGTTTGAATTAACTGGGAGACTACCCTACCCCAGGTTTTGATTAAAGGTTTCAATTTTGTGAAAAAGAAAAACTTCCACTTCTTTGGCTCGAAGGGGTTGACTAGGGATTATCTTCCTTATAACTGAAATGTTTAAGATTTGAAAGAATTCTTGTACATCGTTAGCAATGTCTGTTCAAAAGCATACTGTATGAGATTATGGCATTGTTTTCGTCATCCTCCCTCTAAAGGCTTGTAACTTTTAGCAAGAGTTGAATGTCATAAAGAAAGAAAAAATCATAGTTTAAATGTAATGAAAATGAGTGGATCAAATCAAGAAAAACATATGCAATGTATTAATGAAACAAAGTTTGACATTAATAGATAATTGTTTGAATAACAAAAGAGATTACAACTTGAAAATTCAAATGAAACAGAAGCCTCTCTGTTTGAACGTGTCACTTTAGGTGGTGAGCCTTTGAGGAACGGCAGAAGAACTCAGTCTGGCCATCTTGTGTGAACTCCAGCATTTCTTCGTCGATCAAGTTTTGAATTTTGTACTTCAGCGCCCAACAATCGTTAGTATCGTGCCCCGGGCTATCAGAATGATAAGCACACCTTGCCTCCGGATTATAGTTAGGAGAGGAAGTCTTCGGGCTCGGATGAGAATTTATCACCGTAATCAGCTTCATCTTCAACATGTGTTGTAATGCTTGTGACAGTGGCATGTTGATTTGGGTGAACTTCCTTTGAGGTCTTTCCAGCCTTGGTTGATTGTTTCGTTGCTGCTGGCGAGGTTGTTGTTGGATTCGTGAGGTAGTAGAAAATTGGGGAGGTCTTCCGGCTTCTTGTCTCATGGGAGGTTGAGCAGTGACCTGATTTCCAATCCTGATTGTTTGCCCCATACGGTTCCAACCATCTTGACGAAGTTGGTTGACAAGAACTTTCAGCTCTTCTTGTCGTTGAACCAGATTTTGGATAAGAGCCATCTGGCCCACCAGCTGTCCCATCATTTGGACCTTCATTATGGCTATCTCAGTTTGTAGCCGTTGTAACTGGTCATCTTTGTTTCCCTCAGGATTCCCCATGGTCATGCCCCTAGTGAGGAGAGCTTTCACCTCTTATTTCCCCTTGGATAGGTTCAAGAACATCTCTTGAAGTTGAGAGTTTTGAGCCTGGATGTCCTTGATAGTCTGCTCTAGAGCCATCTCTACTGAAATAAACAGTAGGAAGATAAGGAGACTTGTATGGGAGAAACTTGTCATGATATGATGCATGATATGTGGATGCATATTTTCAAGGATCTCGTGGGGTAAATACAAGAAAAAGTTAGAGATTAAATTTTGATCAACATCTTTGATTGGAGAGCTTTGTATCGGTGGATGTCCTTCCACAAGGATTAAGCTTACCATATCAAGTGGGTCATAGCCCTTGACTCAAGTTTGTTGTACTTGATCTTTGACGGTGTTTGGTCAGAGGAAAATAAATCTCCCTGCCCCTTGCTAGACGTTTGGTTCATCATAACCTGCATCAAAGACCCTCGAGATCCTTGAAATGGTTATTGAAAGTTCTATGGTATGATGATGTTATGTACAAGTATGCTAAGTAAGCAAGTGTATATACAAATAATCATATTCACACAAAGCAAACAAGTCCTTAGGTTTAGGCTTGCATGGAGTTTGTAGGTAAGTACCCTCTTGAAGTTTAGTTTGCTTAACCTATCCTAGTTAATACTAATCGGGTTCTAAGGGATCTCAATATCACTAACCTTTCCCATAAGCTTCATTCAATAAGAAATTGACTCGCAACCGAACAAAACTCAGGGGTCAAGTCTCAATGAGTGTAGCATCGAGTATCAACCAATTTTCAGCTTTACACCGAAACCGCTATCTCATTCCTTCCTAATGGTCAAGTTGGTCAAGTAAGGTTCTAAGGTCAGTTGATGCTTCACGACACCATGCGGCGGCCCCGTACTCTCCTTGAATGCCTCAAGGGTTACCGGTACCAACCAAAGTGCCACATCAACGTAGCTACTGCTTCAACCATGTCGGTCTACGCCACACAGTTCCCTCACAGTTTATTGCTACTTACCTAAAAGGTGCTCCCAAATCCAGGTGTAGGATTTAACGACAAACCCAAACAAGGAACCAAAATATAAAGCAAACAAATCAAACAATGTAAGCAAATAAATGTGATCTAACCCTAAGGTAACCCCACTTTTAGATATCACCGGCAGAGTCGCCAGTTCTGTGATACGGTGGGAGAACTGACTTGAGGTTTTGCGTTTGTATTTGTAAATGTTGGGGTTAGCAAGAGTCGCCACCGAATTTTCTTTTATCCAAAAGGAAAGGTGAAAAAGCACATGAAAGACCTTTGAGATTGTTTCTTTGAGTTCGGGGGGTAGATTATAAAAGGGGAAGGTATTAGCACCCTTTTTATCCATGATTTTCCATGGGCTCTTAGTTACTTGCTAGATCTCTTGCTTTTTGTTTGAATGTGCTTGTTGTGTGGTTTTTGAAAGTATCTTGAAAATGTAACTTTGTAATGATTCTCGTTTCTATAAGAACGCATACAAAGTGTTTGTTTCGAAAATAGTTCAAAGATGTGTCTGTGAGATGTGTTTTTGAAAGTGATTTTGAAAACGTCTTTGCAACGGTTCTCGTCTCGATAAGAACGCGTACAAGGTGTTTGTTTCGAAAATGTTTCAAAGTGGAAGTGCAGGTGTATGAAAAGTTTTTGTTGTGAGCAAGCAAGTAACCGGGAGCGAACCTACCTACTCAAAAGGTCTTAGATGTTCTTTTCCTCCTCCTTTAGATGTTGTTATCTTACCATTGATTTGGCAAGAAGCCCCATCGTTGGACGTGAAGGGACGGGCGTTGGGTCATCGTATGACCACGATAGCAATGTTGTGTGATGACTTAGCACTTTTTCTGTAGGGATTAAGATTATTTTGAAAGGCAGCTTTGATAGCGTCATCGAGGGACTATGATCTTGTATTTTGGTTTGTTTGTGCTAAGACATCCCACGTGCATAAAATGGCCATTTTTTAAGGCAATAAGAGAGATTACCCCAAGGGTGCATGTGTGCAAGTGTGTTTAATTGCATGCATTTGTCTTTGATTTTTAGTGGTCTACTTGTTGGTTTTATCTTGGCATACATGCCTAATTACTAGCATTTACATTTGAAAGCGATAAATTACAGAGATGTAAAGTCCTAGGCTATTACAATATTTAGGGGATGGGGATACATATGTATGAATGGGGATTGCAAGTAAAAATAAGTCCTAAGTTACTATTACAACCATATTGAAATAATGTACAAGAAATGTAAAATGGACTTGTTTAGAAAATGTTGTTGTCTTAAGGAAATAAAATAAAAGAAAATATTTTTATGTTTTTTATGTTAATAAGAAAAAGATGAAAAGGAAAATAAATGCAAAATAGAAAAAGCGTGTTGCTGCAAACAAAGAAACAAGGATCAGAAGTTATGAAGCCAGGCGCGTTACTCAACAGGAAAAGTCAGTGGGATCAGAAGTTCTGGATTCGTACACTCCGAGGTCCTGCAAAAAACGTCAGAGGGAAAGGGAACAGAGGTTCTGGATGGATACACTCTGAAGTCCTGCAAAAATGTTAGAGGGAAAACATGGAGGTTCTGGGTGGTGTCCAACCAATGAACCAAAAGTTAGAAGTTCTGTATTACATTGAAACAGTGAGCAAACGTCAGCAGTTCAGTGTATTTGACATGTAAGGAGAACTCAAAAGTTTTGTGTTGTGTTAAGATTGTGAGTGAACATCAGAAGTTCAATATTGTGCTGAGCCAATGGGTGAACATCAGAAGTTCAGTGTGTGTTAACAGTGAGAAAAATCATGGAAGTTTTGTTTGTTAAAACAGTGAAGAGAACTCAGAAGTTCTGCGTGCTTAAACAGTGAGAAAATCCTATAGATTTTGTGTGTTAAAATGATGAGTGAAAAACAGAAGTTATGTGTTACATTTCAGCTCTTAATCAGCACAAAAACAATTTATTCAGTTCAGCAAATTAGAATGATCACAGCAGAACAAATCATAGAAGTTCCAATCCTAAGTCTGAGCCTAGCATTATTCTAGAAGTTCTGATCCGTAGTTTTTCTATTCATACAATGATATGTACAACATTAATACTATGATATTTATATGTTAATGATGTTCATAATTAAAAGAAAGTAAAATCAGAAAGACTTACTTGGAGTGTGCATGGAGCTTTGAGTGGCTACCTATGGACGTTCTCAGTCAGTAAGAGAGACGGAAGAGTGGTTGTGTCCTTTTGTTCAAAGGTAAGAACAAAGGTTTGTTTTTATGTATGATAAATCTGGATTTTTATGAAGGTTTCACAATTTCCTTTTCTCTCTTTTGGCCAATCTCTCTCTTCAAAATCCAGCCTCCTGAACTTGTGATGGAGCCAAGTATTTACAGTTGAATTTGCTGTGATTTTAGGGAGAAAAAAAAATGGGATTTGAACTTGTTTTGGCATCCAGTTCATTTGTTTTTTCATCACAATTTTCGTATGCTAGTTTGGTGTAATCATGAGATGTAGGCGTAAACTGAGCCAACTGTTGGTCATAGGTCTGCAGCAAGTTGTATAAGCAAGGTTTTGGGATTTGGTCAAGTTCTGACCAAAGCTTTGAAAAAATAGCCCTCATGTGCTGAAGCGTTGCCTTGTCTTTGAAGCAAGCCTGGTGGCTGTCAGCAGGATTTAAGGAAAAGCAAAAAGCAAAGCATGGGCTTAGTAGCAAAGTTGCTATCCAAAGAAAGTAGAGGTATACATGGTGAAAATCCTTTGGATAAAGACTCAAAAGGTGGTTGTGAGCATTAAATGAACATTAAATGATGATGAGACTTATCACAACCAGAAATCCTGCAACATTAAACTCTACACCATGGCTTAGTTCTGGATTAGAAGTTCTGCTCCTAGGTAGCATCCAATCTTCTGATCCTCTTATCTTCTGGCTCTAGCATGTTCTGAAGGAGCTTTTAGACTTTGTATTACGCTTTATTACCTTCTTTGCCTTATTCTAGCAAACTCTTACTGAACTTGTGTAGATGCTGAAAAGCCATGTTCTGACTAAAGATTATATGTTGAACCATGTTCACAACTTTTGACTGCACCTGCCTGGAGGCTGGCTCAGAAGTTCTGAAGTGTCATTTTTTCTTAAATACTTAGAAAAATTCTAAGTATTTAGAATTTGAATTTTCCAAGGTAAAATTTATCTTTTGAACTCCTTGATGAAACAAACTTCATATTCCAACATGTCTTGATGAAATATGATTTTTGTGATTTGGTTTGTATCCAAAAGTCAAAGTTTAACTTCTCAGCGTGTAAATGACCAATTCGCCCATGTGAATGGCTTGCTTGGAAAGAAATGATAATTCAAGGCTTGGATTTGTATAAGAGAAAAATTGAGAATCCAGGGTGATTTCTTTAGAAATGAGAGAGAAAATTTTCGGGTACAACAGCTTCCCCTGTTCAATCTTCTTTAAACTAAAGAGTTAGATTGGCGAGATTTGCAATTCGTGACTCGAAGGTGGAAGATGATTGGACACTAGAGTGCCCAGAAATTTGCACTCAACGGTGATAGGAGGAATGGGCTTAAAGATGTCATTTGGTGAGGTGATAAAATCTTGTTAGAGATGGGCTTGTAGATGTCATCCAAGAATGCTTATTGAGATGTAATATGTAAGTTGAACATCAGAATAGCGCCCGTGTCTAGAGCCTATTTGTATTGAGTAAGAATGAGTATCAGAATAGCATCCGTGTCTGGAGCGTATCCGAATTGTATCAAAAGTCGAATTTGAATGAGTATCAGAATGGCTTCCGTGTCTGGAGCGTATCCGAACTGTATCAAAAGTTGAATCTGAATGAGTATCAGCATGGCTTCCGTGTCTGGAGCATATCCAAAATGTATCTAAAGTTGAATCTGAATGAGTATCAGAATGGCTTCCGTGTCTGGAGTGTATCCGAACTGTATCAAAAGTTGAATCTGAATGATTATCAGAATGGCTTCCGTGTCTGGAATGTATCTGAACTGTATCAAAAGTTGAATTTGAATGAGTATTAGAATGGCTTCTGGGTCTGGAGCATATCTGAACTGTATCAAAAGTTGAATCTTTGAATGAGTATAAGAATGGCTTCCGGGTCTGGTGCGTACCTGAACTATATCAAAATTTGAATCTGAATGAGTATCTGAATGGCATTCGTATCTGGAGCGTATCTGAACTGTATCAAAATTTGAATTTGAATGAGTATCAGAATGGATTTCCGGGTCTGGAGCGTATCTGAACTATATCAAAAGTTGAATCTGAATGAGTATCAGAATGGCTTCCGGGTCTGGAGCGCATCTGAACTGTATCATGAAGTTGAATCTGAATGAGTATAAGAATGGATTCCGTGTCTGGAGCATATCTGAACTGTATCATGATTGCAGACTGTTAATGGTAGCTGTTAATCTTATCCTGAAAAGGGTAAAATGTTAGCTGAAACACAAAGTTATGTTTGAATGAAATGTATGATGCAATGTATTTACTTCATTAATTTTTATGATATATGGATGCAATGTATGCGCGTGTGAGCTGATTTGTTGTATCGCTGTCTGATTGAGGAAAATAAATTGCTGAATGCTGCTGAGGATATGTGAATATTCTTGTCTTGAAGTTGAAGTACTGACGAACTCTTGTTGAGAGAAGTAAATTCTATGGTGAGGGCAGTGCCATGTACTGCTTGTAAGATCTGCTTGGGGAATCTTGAGAAATTTGACGATTTCTACTGGGGATTTGAAGTTGAACTGATATCTGGTCGGGTCCAGGTTTCACAGTAACTTGTTGGGGATTATAGAGTAGTCTGTTGGGGAAATGGGGTTGTGGTCCTTTGATTTGTAGTAGTTGGAGAGGCCACCTCAAGCTGGGGATTTCTGCGGTTGTTTGGGGAAATAAACCATATTGCCGGTCTGCTAGAGAGGTGACGACTTTGTTGGGGAAGTCCTCGAGGATTCTTGAAGTTTTCTCAGTTGGGGAAAGGTCTTCAGAGATTAAACTCTGGCTGGGGAATCATCCTATGATAAGTATTTTGGGGAGATTTGTTACTGCCCCTAGTAGCAAGTGTTTGTGGCACTGCCTGGAAATGTTTTATTGTACGTAACCCTTCACTGAGATTGACGTTCAATGCCCCAAGTGACGGAGATGGAGACTTGCCCCTAGTTACTCTACACTTCTTGAGAGAATTTTTTTTTTGGAATCTTGACTGGACTGCCCCAGGTGTGCTGGATAGTGACATGTCATGCCCCCTGTCGATAGGAGATTTTTCAATGGAAGTGTCATCCTTCTTGAAGTGATTAATTCACTGAGAGAGTTTTCGTTCACTGGATATTCATTGTGTGAATTTCTCCGCTGTCAAACAAATAGCCATATGAAAACAGTGATATTCAAGTAATGCAAAGTTTATGTTTGTCTTGAAGTTTTGAGAAATTCATTTTAAGCAAGTAAAGAAGTTTGTAATTCAACTTTGGATTTTGAGTAAAGCCTTACAGTAGTCAGGATACCTTTTGTAACAGTATGCTTTCGAACTAACCCATGCTTCAATTAGGACTTTTGAATGGTTGTAGTGTGGCTTGGTTCACGGTTTAAGAAACAAAAGATAGAGGCTCAAAGTGTATTTGTACCCACCCACTCTTCGTGATGTTCTTCAGTCCTAAGCTCAGTTAATTGTGCACTTGAACTCCAATTGAGTCTGGAATGACGTTTTGGTGATGGTTCAGACAAGTTTAGTTTATCAGAAGGCAGTCATTTTTTGCATCATTTTTTCCATGTTTGTTGAGAATTTGTAGTGACCTCTTTCTTTTGGTTTGTTATCCCTAATTTTTGCCTGACTGTTCTTATTTTGAGATTACAGTCAGCGGGATGCCCCAGTTTTATTAAGTCTCCTTTGTAGGTTTTGACTTAGTGGGATTTTCTTTTTGATAGATAATGACTGCCTATGTGATAAGGAACCATCACCGTCTTTTAATTCCATTGGAATGTCTCTTGATGTCATTCGTTGTATTACGAGATGAGAGTTTGCGGCCAAACGCGCGTTTGAATTAACTGGGAGACTATCCTGCCCTAGGTTTTGATTAAAGGTTTCAATTTTGTGAAAAAGAAAAACTTCCACTTCTTTGGCTCGAAGGGGTTGACTAGGGATTATCTTCCTTATAACTCCAATGTTTAGGATTTGAAAGAATGCATGTACATCATTAGCAAGGTCTGTTCAAAAGCATACTATATGAGATTATGGCATTGTTTTCGTCACCCTCCCTCTAAAGGCTTCTAACTTTTAGCAAGAGTTGAATGTCATAAAGAGAGTAAAAAGAATAGTTTAAATGTAATGAAAATGAGTGGATCAAATCAATACAAACATATGCAATGTATTAATGAAACAAAGTTTGACATTAATAGATAATTGTTTGAATAACAAAAGAGATTACAACTTGAAAATTCAAATGAAACATAAGCCTCTTTGTTTGAACGTGTCACTTTAGGTGGTGAGCCTTTGAGGAACGGCAGAAGAACTCAGTCTGGCCATCTTATGTGAACTCCATCATTCCTTCGTCGATCAGGTTTTGAATTTTGTACTTCAGCGCCCAACAATCGCAAGTATCGTGCTCCGGGATGTCAGAATGATAAGCACACCTTGCCTCCGGATTGTAGTTAGGAGAGGAAGTCTTCATGCTCGGATGAGGGTTTATCACCGCAATCAGCTTTATCTTCAACATGTGTTGCAATGCTTGTGATAGTGGCATGTTGATTTGGGTGAACTTCCTTTGAGGTCTTTCCACCCTTGGTTGATTGTTTCGTTGCTGTTGGAGAGGTGGTTATTGGACCCGTGAGGTAGTAGCAAATTGGGGAGGTCTTATGTCTTCTTGTCTCATGGGAGGCTGAGCAGTGACCTGATTTCGAATCCTGATTGTTTGCCTCATACGGTTGCAACCGTATTGACGAAGTTGGTTGACAAGAACTTTCAGCTCTTCTTGTCGTTGAGCCATATTTTGGATAAGAGCCATCTGGCCCACCAGCTCTCCCATCATTTGGACCTTTATTATGGCTATCTCGGTTTGTATCCGTTCCAACTGGTCATCTTTATTTCCCTAAGGATTCCCCATGGTCATGCCCCTAGTGAGGAGAGCTTTCACCTCTTCTTTCCCCTTGGATAGGTTCAAGAACATCTCTTGAAGTTGAGCCTTTTGAGCCTGGATGTCCTTGATAGTCAGCTCTAGAGCCATCTCTACTGAAATAAAAAGTAGGAAGATAAGGAGACCTGTATGGGAGAAACTTGTCATGATATGATGCATGATATGTGGATGCATGATATGTGGATGCATGTGTTCAAGGATCTCGTGGGGTAAATACAAGAAAAAGTTAGAGATTGAATTTTGATCAACATCTTTGATTGGAGAACTTTGTATCGGTGGATGTCCTTCCACGAGGATTAAGCTCACCATATCAAGTGGGTCATAGCCCTTTGCTCAAGTTTGTTGTACTTGATCTTTGACGGAGTTTGGTCAGAGGAAAATAAATCTCCCTTCCCCTTGCTAGACGTTTGATTCATCATAACCTGCATCAAAGACCCTATAGATCCTTGAAATGGTTATTGAAAGTGCTATGGTATGACGATGTTATGTACAAGTATGCGAGGTAAGCAAGCGTATATACAAATAATCATATTCACACAAAGCAGACAAGTCCTTAGGTTTAGGCTTGCATAGAGTTTATAGGTAAGTACCCTCTTGAAGTTTAGTTGACTCAACCTGTCCTAGTTAATAATAATCAGGTTCTAAGGGATCTCAATATCACTGACCTTTCCCACAAGCTTCGTTCAATAAGAAATTGACTCGCAACCGAACAAAACTCAGGGGTCAAGTCTCAATGAGTGTAGCATCGAGTATCAACCAATTTTCAGCATTACCCCAAAACCAGCTATTTCACTACTTCCTAATATCCAAGTTGGTCAAGTAAGGTTCTAAGGTCAGTTTATGCTTCACGACACCATGCGGCGGCCCCAAACTCTCCTTGACTAACTCAAGGGTTACCGGTACCAACCAAAGTGCCACATCAACGTAGCTACTGCTTCAACTATGTCGGTCTATGCCACACAGTTCCCTCACAGTTTATTGTTACTTACCTAAAAGGTGCCCCCAGATCCAGGTGTAGGATTTTAAAACAAACCCAAATAAGGAACCAAAATATAAAGCAAACAAATCAAACAATGTAAGAAAATAAATGTGATCTAACCCTAAGGTAACCCCGCTTTTAGATATCCCCGGCAGATTCTCCAGCTCTGTGATACGGTGGGAGAACTGACTTGAGGTTTTGCGTTTGTATTCGTAAATGTTGGGGTTAGCAAGAGTCGCCACCAAATTTTCTTTTATCCAAAAGGAAAGGTGAAAAAGCACATGAAAGACCTTTGAGATTGTTTCTTTGAGTTAGGGGGTATATTATAAAAGGGGAAGGTATTAGCACCCTTTTTATCCATGGTTTTCCATGGGCTCTTAGTTACTTGCTAGATCACTTGCTTTTTGTTTGAATGTGCTTGTTGTGTGGTTTTTGAAAGTATATTGAAAATATAACTTTGTAATGATTCTCGTTTCTATAAGAACGCATACAAAGTGTTTGTTTCAAAAATAGTTCAAAGATGTGTTTGTGAGATGTGTTTTTGAAAGTGATTTTGAAAACGTCTTTGCAACGGTTCTCGTCTCTATAAGAATGCGTACAAGGTGTTTGTTTTGAAAATGTTTCAAAGTGGAAGTGCAGGTGTATGAAAAGTTTTTGTTGTGAACAAGGAAGTAACGGAGAGTGAACCTACCTACTCAAAAGGTCTTAGATGTGTTTTTCCTACTCCTTTAGATGTTTCTATCTTACCATTGATTTGGCAAGAAGCCCCGTCGTTGGATGTGAAGGGACGGGCGTTGGGTCATTGTATCACCATGATAGCAATGTTGTGTGATGACTTAGCACTTTTTCTGTAGGGACTAAGATCATTTTGAAAGGCAGCTTTGATAGCGTCATCGAGGGACTATGATCTTGTATTTCAATTTGTTTGTGCTAAGACATCCCACGTGCATAACATGGCCATTTTTAAGGCAACAAGAGAGATTACCCCAAGGGTGCATGTGTGCAAGTGTGTTTGATTGCATGCATTTGTCTTTGATTTTTAGTGGTCTACTTGTTGGTTTTATCTTGCCATACACACCTAATTACTAGCATTTACATTTGAAAGCGATAAATTGCATAGATGTAAAGTCCAACGCTATTACAATATTTAGGGGATGGGGATACATATGTATGAATGGGGATTGCAAGTAAAAATAAGTCCTAAGTTACTATTACAACCGTATTGAAATAATGTACAAGAAATGTAAAATTGACTTGTTTAGAAAATGTTTTTGTCTTAAGGAAATAAAATAAAATAAAATATTTTTATGTTTTTTATGTTAATAAAAAAAGATGAAAAGGAAAATAAATGCAAAATAGAAAAAGCGTGTTGCTGCAAACAAAGAAACAAGGATCAGAAGTTCTGAAGCCAGGCGCGTGACTCATCAGGAAAAGTTAGTGGGATCAGAAGTTCTGGATTCGTACACTCTGAGGTCCTCCAAAAAACGTCAGAGGGAAAGGGAACAGAGGTTCTGGATGGATACACTCTGAAGTCCTGCAAAAATGTTAGAGGGAAAACACAGAGGTTCTGGGTGGTGTCCAACCAGTGAACCAAAAGTCAGAAGTTTTGTATTACATTGAAACAGTGAGAAAACGTCAGCAGTTCAGTGTATTTGACATGTAAGGAGAACTCAGACATTATATACTATGTTAAGATTGTGAGTGAACATCAGAAGTTCAGTATTGTGCTGAGCCAATGGGTGAACATCAGAAGTTCAGTGTGTGTTAACATTGAGAAAAATCATGGAAGTTCTGTGTGTTAAAACAGTGAAGAGAACTCAGAAGTTCTGCATGCTTAAACAGTGAGAAAATCATAGAAGTTTTGTGTGTTAAAATGATGAGTGAAAAACAGAAGTTATGTGTTACATTCCAGCTCTTAATCAGCACAACAACAATTTATGCAGTTCGGCAAATCAAAATGATCACAGCAAAACAAATCATAGAAGTTCCAATCTTAAGTCTGAGCCTAGCATTATTCTAGAAGTTCCGATCTGTAGTTTTTCTATTCATACAATGATATGTATAACATTAATACTATGATATTTATATGTTAATGATGTTCAGAATGAAAAGCAAGTAAAGTCAAAAAGACTTACCTGGAGCGTGCTTGGAGCTTTGAGTGGCTACCTCTGGACGTTCTGAGTCAGTAAGAGAGACGGAAGAGTTGTTGTGTCCTTTTGTTCAAAGGGAAGAACAAAGGTTTCTTTTTATGTATGAGAAATCTGGATTTTTATGAAGGTTTCACAATTTCCTTTTCTCTCTTTTGGTCAATCTCTCTCTTCAAAAGCCAGCCTCCTGAACGTGTGACGGAGCCAAGTATTTATAGATGAATTTGTTGTGATTTTGGGGAGGAAAAACAAATGGGATTTGAACCTGTTTTGGCATCCTGTTCATTTGCTTTTTCATCACAGTTTTCGTATGCTAGTTTAGTGTAATCATGAGATGTATGCGTAGGTTGAGCCAACTGTTGGTCATAGGTATTCAGCAAGTCGTATAAGCAAGGTTTTGGGATTTGGTCAAGTTCTGACCAAAGCTTTGAAAAAATAGCCCTCATGTGCTGAAGCGCTGCCTTTTCTTTGAAGCAAGCCTGGTGGCTGTCAGCAGGATTTAAGGAAAAGCAAAAAGCAAAGCATGGCCTTAGTAGAAAAGTTGTTATCCCAAGACAGTAGAGGTATACGTGGTGAAAATCCTTTGGATAAAGACTCAGAAGGTGGTTGTGAGCATTAAATGAGCATTAAATGATGATGAGACTTATCACAACCAAAAATCCTGCAACGTGAAACTCTACACCATGGCTTAGTTCTGGATCAGAAGTTCTGCTCCTGCGTAGCATCCAATCTTCTGATTCTCTTATCTTCTGGCTCCAGCATGTTCTGAAGGAGCTTTTAGAATTTGTATTACGCTTTATTACCTTCTTTGCCTTATTCTAGCAAACTCTAACTGAACTTGCCTAGATGCTGAAAAGCCATGTTCTGATTAAAGATTATATGTTAAACCATGTTTACAAATTTTGATTGCACCTGCCTGGAGGGTGGCTCAGAAGTTCTGAAGTGTCATTTTTTCTTAAATACTTAGAAAAATTCTAAGTATTTAGAATTTGACTTTTCCAAGGTAATATTTGACTTTTGAACTCCTTGATGAAACAAACTTCATATTCCCACATGTCTTGATGAAATATGATTTTTCAGATTTGATTTTGATCCAAAAGTCAAAGTTTGACTTCTCAGCGTGTAAATGACCATTTTGCCCTTGTGAATGGCTTTCTTGGAAAGAAATGATAATTCAAGGCCTGGATTTGTATAAGAGAAAACTTGAGAATCCAGGGTGATTTCTTGAGAAATGAGAAGGAAAATTTTGGGGTACAACAGCTGCCCCTGTTCAATCTTCTTTAACCTGAAGAGTTAGATTGGCGAGATTTTCCATTCATGACTCGAAGGTGGAAGATGATTGGACACTAGAGTGCCCAGAAACTTGCACTCGGCGGCGATAGGAGGAATGGGCTTAAAGATGCCATTTGGAGAGGTGATAAAATCTTGTTGAAGATCGGCTTGTAGATGCCATCCAAGAATGCTTGTTGACATGTAATCTGTAAGTTGAACATCAGAATGGCGCACGTGTCTGGAGCCTATCTGTATTGAGTATGAATAAGTATCAGAATGGCTTCCGTTTCTAGAGCGTATATGAACTGTATCAAAAGTTGAATCTAAATGAGTATCATAATGGCTTCCGTGTCTAGAGCGTATCCGAACTGTATCAAAAGTTGAATCTGAATGAGTATCAGAATGGCTTCTGTGTCTGGAGCGTATCCGAACTATATCTAAAGTTTAATCTGAATGGGTATCAGAATGGATTCCGTGTCTGGAGCGTATCCGACCTGTATCAAAAGTTGAATCTGAATGAGTATCAGAATGCCTTCCGTGTCTAGAGCGTATCCGAACTGTATCAAAAGTTGAATCTGAATGAGTATCAGAGTGGCTTCCGGGTCTGGAGCATATCTGAACTGTATCAAAAGTTGAATCTTTGAATGAGTATCAGAATGGCTTCCAGGTCTGGGGTGTATCTGAACTGTATCAAAAGTTGAATCTGAATGAGTATCAGAATGGCATCCGTATCTGGAGCATATCTAAACTATATCAAAAGTTGAATTTGAATGAGTATCAGAATGGCTTCCGGGTCTGGAGCGTATCTGAACTGTATCAAAAGTTGAATCTGAATGAGTATCAGAATGGCTTCCGGGTCTGGAGCGTATCTGAATTGTATCATGAAGTTGAATCTGAATGAGTATCAGAATGGCTTCTGTGTCTTGAGCGTATCTGAACTGTATTATGATTGCATACTCTTAATGGTAGCTGTTAATCTTATCCTGAAAAGGGTAAAATGTTAGCTAAAACACAAAGTTATGTTTGTATGAAATTTATGATGCAATGTATTTGCTTCATTAATTTTTATGATATATGGATGCAATGTATGCGCGTGTGAGCTGATTTGTTGTATTGTTGTCTGATTGAGGAAAATAAATCCCTGAATGCTGCTGAGGATATGTGAATCTTCCTGTCTTGAAGTTTAAGTACTGACGAACTCTTGTTGAGAGAAGTAAATTATATGGTGAGGGCAGTGCCATGTACTGCTTGTAAGATCTGCTTGGGGAATCTTGAGAAATTTGACGATTTCTACTGGGGATTCAAAGTTGAATTGATATCTAGTCGGGTCCAGGTTTCACAATAACTTGCTGGGGATTGTAGAGTAGTCTACTAGGGAAAGGGGGTTGTGGTCCTTTGATTTTTAGTAGTTGGAGAGGCCACCTCAAGCTGGGGATTTCTGCCATTTGATGGGGAAATAAACCCTATTGTCGGTCTGCTAGAGAGGTGACGACTTTGTTGGGGAAGTCCTCGAGGATTCTTGAAGTTGTCTCAGCTGGGGAAAGGTCTTCAGAGATTAAACTCTGGCTAGGTAATCATCCTATAAGAAGGATTTTGGGGAGATTTGTCACTGCGCCTAGTAGCGAGTGTTTGTGGCACTGCCTGTAAATGTTTGATTGTACGTAACCCTTCGTTGAGATTCGCGTTCAATGCCCCAAGTGACGGAGATAGAGACTTGCCCCTGGTTACTCTGCACTTCTTGAGAGATTTTTTTTTTGGAATCTTGACTGGACTGCCCCAGGTGTGCTGGATAGTGACATGTCATGCCCCCCTGTCGATAGGAGATTTGTCAATGGAAGTGTCATCCTTCTTGAAGTGATTTGGTTCACTGAGAGAGCTTTCGTTCACTGGATATTCATTGTGTGAATTTCTCCGCTGTCAAACAAATAGCCATATGCAAACAGTGATATTCAAGTAATGCAAAGTTTATGTTTGTCTTGAAGTTTTGAAAAATTCATTTTCAGCAAGTAAAGAAGTTTGTAATTCAACTTTGTATTTTGAGTAAAGCCTTACAGTATACAGGATACCTTTTGTAACAGTATGCTTTCGAACTAACCCATGCTTCAATTAGGTCTTTTGAAGGGTTGTAGTGTGGCTTGGTTCACGGTTTAAGAAACAAAAGATAGAGGCTCTAAGTGTATTTTTACCCACCCGTTCTTCGTGATGTTCTTCAGTCCTAAGCTCAGTTAATTGTGCGCTTGAACTCCAATTGAGTCTGGAATGACGTTTTGGTGATGGTTCAGACAAGTTTAGTTTATCAGAAGGCAGTCATTTTTTGCATCATATTTTTCCATGTTTGTTGAGGATTTGTAGTGACTTCTTTCTTTTGGTTTGTTATCCCTAATTTTTGCCTGACTGTTCTTGTTTTGAGATAATAGTCAGCAGGATGCCCCAATTTTATTAAGTCTCCTTTGTAGGTTTTAACTTAGTGGGCTTTTCTTTTTGAGAGATAATGACTGCCTATGTGATAGGGAACTATCATCGTCTTTTAATTCCAGAGGAATGTTTCTTGACGTCATTCGTTGTATTACGAGATGAGAGTTTGCGGCCAAACGCGCGTTTGAATTAACTGGGAGACTACCCTGCCCCAGGTTTTGATTAAAGGTTTCAATTTTGTGAAAAAGAAAAACTTCCACTTCTATGGCTCGAAGGGGTTGACTAGGGATTATCTTCCTTATAACTCCAATGTTTAGGATTTGAAAGAATGCTTGTACATCGTTAGCAAGGTCTGTTCAAAAGCATATTGTATGAGATTATGGCATTGTTTTAGTCATCCTCCCTCTAAAGGCTTGTAACTTTTAGCAAGAGTTCAATGTCATAAAGGGAGTAAAAAGCATAGTTTAAATGTAATGAAAATGAGTGGATCAAGTCAGACAAACATATGCAATGTATTAATGAAACAAAGTTTGACATTAATAGATAATGGTTTGAATAAAAAAAGAGATATCAACTTGAAAATTCAAATGAAACAGAAGCCTCTTTGTTTGAACGTGTAACTTTAGGTGGTGAGCCTTTGAGGAACGGCAGAATAACTCAGTCTGGCCATCTTGTGTGAACTCCAGCATTCCTTCGTCGATCAGGTTTTGAATTTTGTACTTCAGCGCCCAACAATCGTTAGTATCGTGCCCCGGGCTGTCAGAATGATAAGCACACCTTGCCTCCGGATTGTAGTTAGGAGAGGAAGTCTTCGGGCTCGGATGAGGGTTTATCACTGTAATCAGCTTCATCTTCAACATGTTTTGCAATGCTTGTGACAGTGATATGTTGATTTGGGTGAACTTCCTTTGAGGTCTTTCCACCCTTGACTGATTGTTTCGTTGCTTTTGGCGAGGTTGTTGTTGGACCTGTGAGGTAGTAGCAAATTGGGGAGGTCTTCCGTCTTCTTGTCTCATGGGAGGCTGAGCAGTGACCTGATTTCTAATCCTGATTGTTTGCCCCATACGGTTGCAACCGTCTTAACGAAGTTGGTTGACAAGAACTTTCAGCTCTTCTTGTCGTTGAGCCAGATTTTAGATAAGAGCCATCTGGCCCACCAGCTGTCCCATCATTTGGACCTTCATTATGGCTATCTCGGTTTGTAGCCGTTCCAACTGGTCATCTTTGTTTCCCTCAGGATTCCCTATGGTCATGCCCCTAGTGAGAAGAGATTTCACCTCTTCTTGCCCCTTGGATAGGTTCAAGAACATCTCTTGAAGTTGAGCGTTTTGAGCCTGGATGTCCTTGATAGTCTTCTCTAGAGCCATCTCTACTGAAATAAACGGTACGAAGATAAGGAGACCTGTATGGGAGAAACTTGTCATGATATGATGCATGATATGTGGATGCATGTTTTCAAGGATCTCGTGGTGTAAATACAAGAAAAAGTTAGAGATTGAATTTTGATCAACATCTTTGATTGGAGAACTTTGTATCAGTGGATGTCCTTCCACGAGGATTAAGCTCACCATATCAAGTGGGTCATAGCCCTTGACTCAAGTTTGTTGTACTTGATCTTTGACGGAGTTTGGTCAGAGGAAAATAAATCCCCTTGCTAGACGTTTGGTTCATCATAATCTGCATCAAAGACCCTCGAGATCCTTGAAATTGTTATTAAAAGTGCTATGGTATGATGATGTTATGTACAAGTATGCGAGGTAATCAAGTGTATATACAAATAATCATATTCACACAAAGCAGACAAGTCCTTAGGTTTAGGCTTGCATGGAGTTTGTAGGTAAGTACCCTTTTGAAGTTTAGTTGGATCAACCTGTCCTAGTTAATAGTAACCAGGTTGTAAGGGATCTCAATATCACTGACCTTTCCAACAAGCTTCATTCAATAAGAAATTTACTCCCAACCGAACAAAACTCAGGGGTCAAGTCTCAATGAGTGTAGCATCGAGTATCAACCAATTTTCAGCTTTACACCGAAACCGGCTATCTCACTACTTCCTAATGGCCAAGTTGGTCAAGTAAGGTTCTAAGGTCAGTTAATGCTTCACGACACCACATGGCGGCCCCGTACTCTCCTTGACTGACTCAAGGGTTACCGGTACCAACCAAAGTGCCACATCAATGTAGCTACTGCTTCAACCATGTCGGTCTACGCCGCACAGTTCCCTCACAGTTTATTGATACTTACCTAAAATGTTCTCCCAAATTCGGGTGTAGGATTTAAAAACAAACCCAAACAAGGAACCAAAATATAAAGCAAACAAATCAAACAATTTAAGCAAATAAATGTGATCTAACCCTAAGGTAACCCCACTTTTAGATATCCCTGGCAGATTCGCCAGTTCTGTGATACGGTGGGAGAACTGACTTGAGGTTTTGCGTTTGTATTCGTAAATGTTGGGTTTAGCAAGAGTCGCCACCGAATTTTCTTTTATCCAAAAGGAAAGGTGAAAAATCACATGAAAGACCTTTGAGATTGTTTCTTTGAGTTCGGGGGGTAGATTATAAAAGGGGAAGGTATTAGCACCCTTTTTATCCATGGTTTTCCATGGGCTCTTAGTTACTTGTTAGATCACTTGCTTTTTGTTTGAATGTGCTTGTTGTGTGGTTTTTGAAAGTATATTGAAAATGTAACTTTGTAATGATTCTCGTTTCTATAAGAACGCATACAAAGTGTTTGTTTCGAAAATAGTTCAAAGATGTGTTTGTGAGATGTGTTTTTGAAAGTGATTTTGAAAACGTCTTTGCAACGGTTCTCGTCTCTATAAGAACGCGTACAAGGTGTTTGTTTCGAAAATGTTTCAAAGTGGAAGTGCAGGTGTATGAAATGTTTTTGTTGTGAGCAAGCAAGTAACCGAGAGCAAACCTACCTACTCAAAAGGTCTTAGATGTACTTTTCCTCCTCCTTTATATGTTGCTATCTTACCATTAATTTGGCAAGAAGCCCCATCATTGGATGTGAAGGGACGGGCGTTGGGTCATCGTATCACCATGATAGCAATGTTGTATGATGACTTAGCACTTTTTCTGTAGGGACTAAGATCATTTTGAAAGGTAGATTTGATAGCGTCATCGAGGGACTATGATCTTGTATTTCGGTTTGTTTGTGCTAAGACATCCCAATGCATAACATGGCCATTTTTTAAGGCAACAAGATAGATTACCCCAAGGGTGGATGTGTGCAAGTGTGTTTGATTGCACGCATTTGTCTTTGATTTTAAGTGGTCTACTTGTATGTTTTATCTTGCCATACACGCCTAATTACTAGCATTTACATTTGAAAGCGATAAATTGCAGAGATGTAAAGTACTACGCCATTACAATTTTTAGGGGATGGGGATACATATGTATGAATGGGGACTGCAAGTAAAAATATGTCCTAAGTTACTATTACAACCATATTGAAATAATGTATAAGAAATGTAAAATGGACTTGTTTAGAAAATGTTTTTGTCTTAAGGAAATAAAATAAAAGAAAATATTTTTATGTTAATAAAAAAAAGAAGAAAGGGAAAATAAATGCAAATTAGAAAAAGCGTGTTGTTGCAAACAAAGAAACAAGGATCAGATGTTCTGAAGCCAAGCGCGTGACTCAGCAGGAAAAGTCAGTTGGATCAGAAGTTCTGGATTCGTACACTCTGAGGTCCTGCAAAAAACGTCAGAGGGAAAGGGAACAGAGGTTCTGGATGGATACACTCTGAAGTCCTGCAAAAATGTTAGAGGGAAAACATAGAGGTTTTGAGTGGTGTCCAACCAGTGAACCAAAAGTCAGAAGTTCTACATTACATTGAAATAGTGAACAAATGTCATCAGTTCAGTGTTTTTACATGTAAGGAAAACTCAGAAGTTCTGTGATGTGTTAAAATTGTGAGTGAACATCAGAAGTTCAGTATTGTGCTGAGCCAATGGGTGAACATCAGAAGTTCAGTGTGTGTTAACAGTGAGAAAAATCATGGAAGTTCTGTGTGTTAAAACAGTGAAGAGAACTCAGAAGTTCTACGTGCTTAAACAGTTAGAAAATCCTAGAAGTTCTGTGTGTTAAAATGATGAGTGAAAAACAGAAGTTTTGTGTTACATTTTAGCTCTTAATCAGCACAACAACAATTTATGCAGTTCAGCAAATCAGAATGATCACAGTAAAACAAATCTTAGAAGTTCAAATCCTAAGTCTGAGCCTAGCATTATTCTAGAAGTTCTGATCTGTAGTTTTTCTATTCATATAATGATATGTACAACATTAATACTATGATATTTATATGTTAATGATGCTCAGAATGAAAAGCAAGTAAAGTCAGAAAGACTTACCTGGAGCGTGCTTAGAGCTTTGAGTGGCTGCCCTTGGACGTTCTGTGTCAGTAAGAGAGACGGAAGAGTAGTTGTGTCCTTTTGTTCAAAGGGAAGAACAAAGGTTTGTTTTTATGCATGAGAAATCTGGATTTTTATGAAGGTTTCACAATTTCCTTTTTTCTCTTTTGGCCAATCTCTTTCTTCAAAATCCAGCCTCCTGAACATGTGATGGAGCCAAGTGTTTATAGATGAATTTGCTATGATTTTGGGGATGAAAAACAAATGGGGTTTGAACCTGTTTTGGCATCCTGTTCATTTGCTTTTTCATCACAGTTTTCGTATGCTACTTTGGTGTAATCATGATATGTAGGCGTAGGCTGAGCCAACTGTTGGTCATAGGTCTGCAGCAAGTTGTATAAGCAAGGTTTTGGGATTTGGTCAAGTTCTTACAAAATCTTTGAAAAAATAGCCCTCATGTGTTGAAGCGCTGCCTTGTCTTTGAAGCAAACCTGGTGGATGTCAGCAGGATTTAAGGAAAAGCAAAAAGCAAAGCATGGCCTTAGTAGCAAAGTTGCTATCCCAAGAAAGTAGATGTATACATGGTGAAAATCCTTTGGATAAAGACTCAGAAGGTGGTTGTGAGCATTAAATGAGCATTAAATGATGATGAGACTTATCACAACCAAAAATCTTGCAACGTGAAACTCTGCACCATAGCTTAATTCTGGATCAGAAGTTATGCGCCTGCGTAGCATCCAATCTTCCGATCCTCTTATCTTCGGGCTCCAGCATATTCTGAAGGAGCTTTCAGACTTTGTGTTACGCTTTATTACCTTTTTTACCTTATTCTGGAAAACTCTGACTGAACTTGCATAGATGCTGAAAAGCCATGTTCTGACTAAAGATTATATGTTGAACCATGTTTACAACTTCTGACTGCACCTGCCTGGAGGTTGGCTCAGAAGTTCTGAAGTGTCACTTTTTCTTAAATACTTAGAAAAATTCTAAGTATTTAGAATTTGACTTTTCCAAGGTAAAATTTGACTTTTGAACTCCTTGATGAAACAAACTTCATATTCCAACATGTCTTGATAAAATATGATTTTTCAGATTTGATTTTGATCCAAAAGTCAAAGTTTGACTTCTCAGCGTGTAAATGACCATTTCGCCCTTGTGAATGGCTTGCTTGGAAAGAAAGGATAATTCAAAGCTTGGATTTGTATAAGAGAAAACTTGAGAATCCAGGGTGATTTCTTGAGAAATGAGAGGTCAAATTTTGGGGTACAACAGCTGCCCCTGTTCAACCTTCTTTAACCTGAAGAGTTAGATTGGCGAGATTTTCCATTCGTGACTCGAAGGTGGAAGATGATTGGACACTAGAGTCCCCAGAAATTTGCACTCGGCGGGGATAAGAGGAATGGGCTTAAAGATGCCATTTGGAGAGGTGATAAAATATTGTTGGAGATGGGCTTGTAGATGCCATCCAAGAATGCTTGTTGAGATGTAATCTGTAAGTTAAACATCAGAATGGCGCCCGTGTCTGGAGCATATCTGTATTGAGTATGAATGAGTATCAGAATGGCTTCCGTGTCTAGAGCGTATCCAAACTGTATCAAAAGTTAAATTTGAATGAGTATCAGAATGGCTTCCGTGTCTGGAGCGTATCTGAACTGTATCGATAGTTAAATCTGAATGAGTATCAGAATGGCTTCCGTGTCTGGAGCGTATCTGAACTGTATCTAAAGTTGAATCTGAATGAGTATCAGAATAGATTCCGTGTTTGGAGCATATCCGAACTGTATCAAAAGTTGAATCTGAATGAGTATCAGAAAGGCTTCTGTGTTTGGAGCGTATCTGAACCGTATCAAAAGTTGAATCTAAATGAGTATCAGAATGGATTTCGGGTCTGGAGCGTATCTGAATTGTATCAAAAGTTAAATCTTTGAATGAGTATCAGAATTGTTTCCGGGTCTGGGGCGTATCTGAACTGTATCAAAAGTTGAATCTGAATGAGTATCAGAATGGCATCCATATCTAGAGCGTATCTAAACTGTATCAAAAGTTGAATCTGAATGATTATCAGAATGGCTTCCGGGTCTGGAGCGTATCTGAACTGTATCAAAAGTTGAATATGAATGAGTATCAGCATGGCTTCCGGGTCAGGAGCGTATCTAAATTGTATCATGAAGTTGAATCTGAATGAGTATCAGAATGGCTTTCGTTTCTGGAGCGTATCCGAACTGTATCATGATTGCATACATTTAATGGTAGTTGCTAATCTTATCCTGAAAAGGGTAAAATGGTAGCTGAAACAGAAAGTTATGTTTGTATGAAATGTATGATGCAATGTATTTGCTTCATTAATTTTTATGATATATGGATGCAATGTATGTGCGAGTGAGCTGATTTGTTGTATCGCTGTCTGATTGAGGAAAATAAACCCTTGAATGCTGCTGAGGATATGTGAATCTTCCTATCTTCAAGCTGAAGTACTGACGAACTCTTGTTGAGAGAAGTAAATTCTATGGTGAGGGCAGTGCCATGTACTGCTTGTAAGATCTGCTTGGGGAATCTTGAGAAATTTGACGATTTCTACTGGGGATTCGAAGTTGAACTGATATCTGGTTTGGTCTAGGTTTCACAGTAACTTGCTGGGGATTATAGAGTAGTCTACTGGGGAAAGGGGGTTGTGGTCCTTTGATTTGTAGTAGTTGGAGAGGCCACCTCAAGCTGGGGATTTCTGCGGTTTATTGGGGAAATAAACCCTATTGCCGGTCTGCTAGAGAGGTGATGACTTAGTTGGGGAAGTCCTCGAGGATTCTTGAAGTTGTCTCAGCTGGGGAAAGGTCTTCAGAGATTAAACTCTGGCTGGGGAATCATCCTATGAGAAGGATTTTGGGGAGATTTGTCACTTCCCCTAGTAGCGAGTGTTTGTGGCACTGCCTGGAAATGTTTGATTGTACGTAACCATTCGCTGAGATTGACGTTCAATGCCCCAAGTGACGGAGATAGAGACTTTCCCCTGGTTACTCTGCACTTCTTGAGAGATTTTTTTTTGGAATCTTGACTGGACTTCCCCAGGTGTGCTGGATAGTGGCATGTCATGCCCCCCTGTCGATAGGAGATTTGTCAATGGAAGCGTCATCCTTCTCGAAGTGATTTGCTTCACTAAGAGAGATTTCGTTCACTGGATATTCATTGTGTGAATTTCTCCGTTGTCAAACAAATAGCCATATGCAAACAGTGATATTCAAGTAATGCAAAGTTTATGTTTGTCTTGAATTTTTGAAAAATTCATTTTCAGCAAGTAAAGAAGTTTGTAATTCAACTTTGGATTTTGAGTAAAGCCTTACAGTAGTCAGGATACCTTTTGTAACAGTATGCTTTTGAACTAACCCATGCTTCAATTAGGACTTTTGAAGGGTTGTAGTGTGGCTTGGTTCACGGTTTAAGAAACAAAAGATAGAGGCTCAAAGTGTATTTGTACTCACCTGTTCTTCGTGATGTTCTTCAATCCTAAGCTCAGTTAATTGTGCGCTTGAACTCCAATTGAGTCTGGAATGACGTTTTGGTGATGGTTCAGACAAGTTTAGTTTATCAGAAGGTATTCATTTTTTGCATCATTTTTTCCATGTTTGTTGAGGATTTGTAGTGACCTCTTTCTTTTGGTTTGTTATCCCTAATTTTTGCCTGACTGTTCTTATTTTGAGATTACAGTCAGCGGGATGCCCCAGTTTTATTAAGTCTCATTTGTAGGTTTTGACTTAGTGGGCTTTTCCTTTTGAGAGATAATGATTGCCTATGTGATAGGGAACCATCACCGTCTTTTAATTCCAGAGGAATGTTTCTTGACGTCATTTGTTGTATTACGAAATGAGAGTTTACGGCCAAATGCGCGTTTAAATTAACTGGGAGACTACCCTGCCCCAGGTTTTGATTAAAGGTTTCAATTTTGTGAAAAAGAAAAACTTCCACTTCTTTGGCTCGAAGGGGTTGACTAGGGATTATCTTCCTTATAACTCCAATGTTTAGGATTTGAAAGAATGCTTGTACATCGTTAGCAAGGTCTGTTCAAAAGCATATTGTATGAGATTATGGCATTGTTTTCGTCATCCTCCCTCTAAAGGCTTGTAACTTTTAACAAGAGTTGAATGTCATAAAGAGAGTAAAAAGCATAGTTTAAATGTAATGAAAATGAGTGGATCAAATCAAGATAAACATATGCAATGTATTAATGAAACAAAGTTTGACATTAATAGATGATTGTTTGAATAATAAAAGAGATTACAACTTGAAAATTCAAATGAAATAGAATCCTCTTTGTTTGAACGTGTCACTTTAGGTGGTGAGCCTTTGAGAAATGGAAGAAGAACTCAGTCTGGCCATCTTGTGTGAACTCCAGCATTCCTTCGTCGATCAAGTTTTGAATTTTGTACTTCAGCGCCTAACAATCGTTAGTATCATACCCCGGGCTGTCAGAATGATAAGCACACCTTGCCTCCGGATTGTAGTTAGGAGAGGAAGTCTTCGGGCTCGGATGAGGGTTTATCACTTTAACCAGCTTCATCTTCAACATGTGTTGCAATGCTTGTGACAGTGGCATTTTTATTTGGGTGAACTTCCTTTGAGGTCTTTCCACCCTTGGCTGATTGTTTTGTTGCTGTTGGCGAGGTTGTTGTTGGACCTGTGAGGTAGTAGCAAATTGGGGAGGTCTTCCGGCTTCTTGTCTCATGGGAGGCTGAGCAGTGACCTGATTTCCAATCCTGATTGTTTGCCCCATATGATTGCAGCCGTCTTGACGAAGTTGGTTGACAAGAACTTTCAGCTCTTCTTGTCGTTGAGCCAGATTTTGGATAAGAGCCATCTGGCCCACCAGCTGTCCCATCATTTGGACCTTCATTATGGCTATCTCGGTTTGTATCTGTTCCAACTGGTCATCTTTGTTTCCCTCAGGATTCCCCATGGTCATGCCCCTAGTGAGGAGAGCTTTCACCTCTTCTTTCCCCTTGGATAGGTTCAAGAACATCTCTTGAAGTTGAGCGTTTTGAGCCTGGATGTCCTTGATAGTCTGCTCTAGAGCCATCTCTACTGAAATAAAAAGTAGGAAGATAAGGAGACCTGTATGGGAGAAACTTGTCATGATATGATGCATGATTTGTGGATGCATGTTTTCAAGGATCTCGTGGGGTAAATACAAGAAAAAGTTAGAGATTAAATTTTGATCAACATCTTTGATTGGAGAACTTTGTATCGGTGGATGTCCTTCCACGAGGATTAAGCTCACCATATCAAGTGGTTCATAGCCCTTAACTCAAATTTATTGTACTTGGTCTTTGACGGAATTTGGTCAGAGTAAAATAAATCCCCTTGCCCCTTGCTAAACATTTGGTTCATCATAACATGTATCAAAGACCCTCGAGATCCTTGAAATGGTTATTGAAAGTGTTATGGTATGATGATGTTATGTACAAGTATGCGAGGTAAGCAAGTTTATATACAAATAATCATATTCACACAAAGCAGACAAGTTCTTAGGTTTAGGCTTGCATGGAGTTTGTAGGTAAGTACCCTCTTGAAGTTTAGTTGGCTCAACCTGTCCTAGTTAATAGTAATCGGGTTCTAAGGGATCTCAATATCACTAACCTTTTCCACAAGCTTCGTTCAATAATAAATTGACTCGCAACCGATCAAAACTCAAGGGTCAAGTCTCAATGAGTGTAGCATCGAGTATCAACCAATTTTCAGCTTTACACTAAAACAGGCTATCCTACTACTTCCTAATGGCCAAGTTGGTCGAGTAAGGTTCTAAGGTCAGTTGATGCTTCACAACACCACGCGGAGGCCCCGTACTCTCCTTGACTGACTCAAGGGTTACAGGTACCAACCAAAGTGCCACATCAATGTAGCTACTGCTTCAACCATGTCGGACTACGCCGCACAGTTCCCTCACAGTTTATTGCTACTTACCTAAAAGGTGCCCCCAAATCCGGGTGTAGGATTTAAAAACAAACCCAAACAAGCAACCAAAATATAAAGCAAACAAATAAAACAATGTAAGCAAATAAATGTGATCTAACCCTAAGGTAACCCCACTTTTAGATATCCCCAGCAGAGTCGCCAGTTCTGTGATACGGTGGGAGAACTGACTTGAGGTTTTGCGTTTGTATTTGCAAATGTTGCGGTTAGCAAGAGTCACCACCGGCTTTTCTTTTATCCAAAAGGAAAGGTGAAAAAGCACAGGAAAGACCTTTGAGATTATGAAAGGCGTAGGCTGAGCCAACTGTTGGTCATAGGTCTGCAGCAAGTTGTATAAGCAAGGTTTTGGGATTTGGTCAAGTTCTGACCAAAGCTTTGAAAAAATAGCCCTCATGTGCTGAAGCGCTGCCTTGTCTTTGAAGCAAACCTGGTGGCTGTCTGCAGGATTTAAGGAAAAGCAAAAAGCAAAGCATGGGCTTAGTAGCAAAGTTGCTATCCCAAGACAGTAGAGGTATACATGGTGATAATCCTTTGGATAAAGACTCAGAAGGTGCTTGTGAGCATTAAATGGGCATTAAATGATGATGAGGCTTATCACAACCTGAAATCCTGCAACGTGAAACTCTACACCATGGCTTAGTTCTGGATCAGAAGTTCTGCTCCTGTGTAGCATCCAATCTTCTGATCCTCTTATCTTCTGGCTCCAGCATGTTCTGAAGGAGCTTTCAGACTTTGTATTACGCTTTATTACCTTCTTTGCCTTATTCTAGCAAACTCTTACTGAACTTGCGTAGATGCTGAAAAGCCATGTTCTGACTAAAGATTATATGCTGAACCATGTTTACAACTTCTGACTGCACCTGCCTGGAGGCTGGCTCAGAAGTTCTGAAGTGTCATTTTTTCTTAAATACTTAGAAAAATTCTAAGTATTTAGAATTTGACTTTTCCAAGGTAAAATTTGACTTTTGAACTCCTTGATGAAAAAAACTTCATATTTCAACATGTCTTGATGAAATATGATTTTTGAGATTTGATTTTGATCCAAAAGTCAAAGTTTGACTTCTCAGCGCGTAAATGACCATTTTTCCCTTGTGAATGGCTTACTTGGAAAGAAACGATAATTCAAGGTTTGGATTTGTATAAAAGAAAACTTGAGAATCCAGGGTGATTTCTTGAGAAATGAGTGGGCAGATTTTGGGGTACAACAATCAGCGTATAGAGTGATCTCCATCAGTTTTACTTCTCATGGTTTTAGGTTTTATTATCATCTTGTTATAATGAAATTTTTCAGTATTTCAAATGCGCTATTACTTTGATATTTGCAATATGTCCATAAATTTGAAATCCCTTGAAATATTAAATAAAATCATATGCACTGCATATCATGCATCATATTGCACATATTTCTTGCATTTTTTATGCATATCCAGGTGTCTTACCAAGCTTCTTTACTTCGTTCAGCAAGCTGACTCACCACTACAACACTCGGGCTAATTTCAGAAAGAAGATGGACAACTTAGAACAAGAGAATCGTGAGCTACGCGAGGAGGTTTCTGCTTTGAAGGTCGGCATGGCCAATCTGACTGCTCTGATGGAAGCTCTAGTGGCTGCTCAGAATCAGCCACTGAGTGTTCAACCTCAACCATCAAGAGAAACTACTGAAGCTCCAACTGTTCCCGTATCTACTACTACAGCTTTTGTTCAAAACGCATGCCTCAAGGTTATCCATGGGGAATGCCAGAGAATTTTGAACCTGAAGGTTTCAATCTTGGTCCTCAAGATACTCCAATTGTTCAGACTATTGTTAATCTGGCACCTCCTTTGGTGCATGCCGCTCCTGTTGCACCTCCTTCGGTGAATATGGTTCTGTTTGTTAACGATGATATGTGTCTTCCTTTCCCTCCACCGAGTGAAGACTTGGGTCTTCATGACAGAATGGATGATTTTCAAGAACAATTCGACAAGATGTAGAGAGAGATAAAGGCCCTCAGGGGAAAAGAGCTATTTGGGCAGAATGTGAATGAGTTATGCTTGGTCCCGAATGTTAAGATACCTGCTAAGTTTAAGGTCCCGGAGTTTGAGAAGTACAAGGGAAACACTTGCCCTCGTGCTCATCTGGTGATATATGTAAGGAGAATGCCTACCCATACTAATGATCAGCATCTGATAATCAGCGTCTGCTGATTCACTTTTTCAGGATAGTTTGATCGGTGTTACGCTGAAGTGGTATATGAGTTTGGACAGCATTAACATCCATACTTCCAATGATTTGGGTGAAGCATTTATCAGACAATACAAGTACAACGTGGACATGGCGCCTGACCGTGATCAACTCAGGGCCATGGTTAAGAAAGTCAGGGAATCATTTAAAGAATATGCATAGAGATGGCGTGAGGTAGCTGCCCAAGTGATTCCTCCCATGGAAGAGAAGGAGATGACTAATATTTTCTTGAAAATGCTGGGTTCTTTCTACTACGAGAGGATGGTAGCAAGTGCGCCAGGTGACTTTATTGAAATGGTAGGAATAGGTATCCGCTTAGAAGAGGTTGTAAGAGATGGTCGTTTAACGAGAAGTAGAAGCTCTAGAGGTGTGAAGAATCCATCTTATGGGTTTACCAAGAAAAAGGAAGGGGATGAAAATGTTGTTATGCAAAAGAGGAGGGTTAATACTCCTAGAAGGAATTATCAGCGTCATTGGCAAGTCGCCTCAGTTGCTCCAGTTGTGGGTACAGGTCCAACTATCGTTGCTTATTAAAGACCGTCCCAGCAGGGGAATCAAGGGTATAATCAGAGAAGGGAGAGTTATGACCCTATTCCTATGAGCTATACAGAGTTACTACTGGCACTGATTCAGAAGAAGCTGGTTCAGACCCGACCACCTCCCGTTGTACCATCACCATTGCCTTGGTATTACAAGGCAGGCCAAACATGTGTTTTTCATCAGGGAGCACCAGGGCATAATGTCGAGAATTGTTATCCTTTGAAAATTGAGGTACAGAAATTGATAAAGTCTGGTATTCTATCTTTCAAGGACGGGGGTCCTAACGTGAAAGACAATCCTCTACCCAAGCATGAAAGAGAAAATGTTGTGAATATGGTGGCCGGTTGTCCAGGCGACTTCCGGATTTTTGATATTAATCTGGTTAGAGGAGATTTGGTGAAAATGCATGCAGACCTTTGTGAATTTAGCTACTATACGCATAACCATTCCGGTTGTGCTATTTTCAGTACAGACATATAGGGTTGCGATAAGATAAAGGCTGATTTGCAAGAGATGATGGATGAGGGCCTCATCCACATAATCAGGCCTAGGGCAGAGTATGAAGAGGAGGTGAATATGATTTCTGGATGTCCTGGAGAATTCATAATTTTTTATATAGAGTATATGAATGAGGACCTTGTGTAATTGCATGCTACTTTCTTCCATATGGCTGGTCAGGTAGAACACCAGTGTGGATCTTGCCGAATTTGCTATCAGGACTCCCGAGGATGCTCAATTGTGAAGAAGGGTGTTCAGTTGTTGTTGGACAATGGAACTATCAAGGTTACAGGTCAAAGGGATGATTACCATGAAGTTTATTTGATTGAGGTTTTCTTGACTGAAGAAGAGTCGGATGAAGAGTATGCCTCTGCAGATGAGTATTTATCCTTAGATGAGGATTTGTTTCCCAAAAATTACTCAATAATGACTGATTGTGTTGAAGAAAGGGTAAACGTCATTGTACCTTGTTTTAGGGCACCCTACCACCTTGAAGTTGAATATTATAGCAAACCAGTTGTTAACCCATTGGTGATTAGTTTACCGGGTCCTATCCCCTACAAGTCAGATAAGGTTGTGCCCTATAAATACAACGCTACAATCTTAGAGGATGGAGTGGAAGTTCCCATCCAGCCAATGCCTGATGTCGGAAATATTGCTGAAAATAGCAGGGTGATCTGCAGCGGTCATGTGTTTGCACCAGTTGTTCGAGGAGATGTTAGTGCTGGAAAGAAAATTGCTGAGAATGTTGAACCCAAGAAGGCTATGGGTGAGACTAGTGGGGCTACGTTAGAGAAAGAAGTGGATGATATTTTGAAGATAATCAAGATGAGCGACTACAGAATTGTAGATCACCTACTGCAAACTCCTTCAAAAATATCTATCTTGGCATTATTGATTAACTCCTCTGCTCAAAGAGAATCCTTGATGAGGGTATTGGACCAGGATTTTGTGGAGAGTGATATGCCAATAGAAAAATTCAGCAGCGTAATAGGGAACATTACATCATGTAATAATTTGAGTTTATGTGATGATGAATTACCAGATGAAGGAATGAATCACAACCTGGCCCTCCACATCTCTATGAATTGTAAGAATGATTCACTATCCAATGTGTTGATTGATAATGGATCCGCTTTGAACATTATACCGAGGAGAACTCTTATGAAGTTGGAATATCAAGGAATGCATATGCGTTCGAGTGGCATCATTGTGAAAGTGTTTGATAGATCAAGGAAATATGTTATTGGTGAAGTGGACTTGCCTATTCATATAGGACCACATTTGTTTCGGATAACTTTCCAGGTCATGGATATTGTATCCGCTTATAGCTATTTACTAGGAAGGCCATGGATACATGAGGCAGGGGCTGTCACTTCAACTTTACACCAGAAACTGAAATTTGTACGTGAAGGGAAAACGGTAATCATAAATGGGGAACATGCATTATTGATATCTCATTTGTCCTCTTTCAGCATTGTGGAGGCGGATGAAGCTACTGTTGGAACCCAGTTCCAAGCCTTATCCATTGACAACATAATAGGAAATAAGAATTTCATGGTTTCGCTTAAGGATGCACAGCAAGTTGTGCAAAAGGGTCATAGCGAGGTATGGGGACAGATTGTGGATCCACCTATGAACAAGAACAGAGTCAGCATGGGGTTCTATTTGAAGAATGACAAAGGTAAGAGCATGAAGCTGAAGTCTGCTGCGAGCAAGTATCAAGACATATTCTGTATCGGGGGTTATCTTCATCTAACTATTTCCAGGATTAACGCCATTGTGGAAGATGAAGCAGAGCAGGAAAAGCCGAATTATGTGACGCACGGAGTTAGGGTTCAGAACTGGATCACCATTGATGTTCCCTCTTGCATACATGTTTCAAAGTAACTTGTTTTGTTAATCTTTTTGAAAATCTTTCACTCTGCCCAAGGTGGAAGTATTAATGTTGTAGGGCTTGTCTGTTTGTTGTGACTTTTAAAATCAATAATAAAAGTTGTCTTTGTTTCCCAAATTGTGTCTTTATTTTTTGCTTTTTCTTGGAAAATGGTAATAAAAAAACGTTTCAAAATAAATAATAACTGAAATTCAATTTGCATGATCACTTTTTGTATGTGTCAGTTTCTAAAAGCAATCATAAATCATATGTGCATATTAATTAAAAAATCATTGAATACAATGACCTTGCACCCTCTCCCAACTTTGAATGTCCTGTGTATGGGGCCGAAGAAGAAGATTATGATGAGATTCCAGAAGAGGTCTCACGGTTGCTTGAGCACGAGGAAAATACCATTCAGCCATATAAAGAGCCATTGGAAGTGATCAATTTGGGTTCATAAGAAGATCTGAAGGAAGTCAAGATTGGAGCATTGTTGCATCCTGATGTGAAGAGCAGGTTGATTGAGATGTTGAAAGAGTATGTGGTTATTTTTTCTTGGTCTTATTAAGATATGCCTGGTCTAGATACAGATATTGTAGAGCACCATTTTCCGTTGAATCTAGAGTGTCCGCCAATCAAACAGAAGTTGAGAAGAACTCACCCAGATATGGCAGTGAAGATCAAAGAGGAGGTTCTAAAGCAGATTAATGCTGGTTTTCTTGTGACGTCAGTGTATCCTCAATGGATTTCAAACATTATCCCAGTACCGAAAAAAGACGGAAAAGTTCGCATGTGCGTAGATTACAGAGATCTAAATAAAGCTAGTCCAAAAGATGATTTTACATTACCACACATTGATATGTTAGTGGATAGCACAACAAAATTCAAAGTATTCTCGTTCATGGACGGATTTTCCATATATAATCAAATAAGAATGGCTCCGGAGGACATGGAAAAAACAATGTTTATCACACCTTGGGGAACATTCTGTTACAGAGGGATGCCTTTCGGGTTGAAGAACGCTGGTGCAACGTACCAGAGGGCTATGACAACCCTATTCCATGATCCGATGCACAAGGAAATCGAAGTATATGTTGATGATATGATTTCTAAATCCCAGACTGAAGAAGGGCATGTAGAAGATTTTTTGAAGTTGTTTCAGCATTTGAGGAAGTATCATCTCTACTTGAATCCAAATAAATGCACCTTTGGTGTTAGATCAAGAAAATTGTTGGGTTTCATTGTTAGCCAGAAAGAAATTGAAGTTGACCCTGATAAAGTCAAAGCAATTCAAGAGACGCCAGTGCCAAGAATTGAAAAGCAAGTCAGAGGGTTCCTCGGGCGTTTGAATTATATTTCCCGATTCATCTCCCACATGACTGCAACATGTGAATTGATCTTTAAGTTGTTAAAGAAAGATCTAGGTTGTGTGTGGACAGATGAGTGCCAAAGGGCATTTGAAAGTATTAAATAATACATGCTTGAACCTCCTATCTTGCTCCCTCCTGTCGAAGGAAGACCGTTGATTATGTATCTGACAGTGTTAGATAAATCCATGGGTTGTATTCTGGGACAAAGGGATGAAACAGGGAAGAAAGAGTTCGCCATTTATCATCTCATTAAAAAGTTCAGTGAGTGTGAGTCGCGGTATTCCATGCTGGAAAGACATGTTGTGTTTTGTCCTGGGCGGCAAAGCGTTTGCGGTAGTATATGATGAATCACACTACTTGGTTGATCTCCAAAATGGATCCAACCAAGTACATTTTTGAAAAGCCTGCTCTTACTGGGAGAATTGCCCGCTGGCAGATGTTGTTATCTGAATATGATATCGAATATCGCACTCAAAAGCTATTAAAAGCAGTGTGTTGGCAGATTATCTTGCTCACCAACCAATGGAGGATCATCAGGTTGTAGAGTATGAATTCCTCGATGAGGGTGTGATGTTCCTGAAATTGAAAGATTGTGATGAACCATTGCCTGAGGAAGGTCTTGACCCTGAATCTCGTTGGAGTATGATATTTGATGGAGCTGTGAATGCTTATGGTAAAGGAATTGGTGTTGTGATTGTCACTCCACATGGATCGCACATTCCTTTTACTGCAAGGTTGACATTTGATTATACTAATAATATGGCAGAATATGAGCCTTGCATCATGGGTCTCGAAGAAGCTATTGATCTCAGAATTAAAATTTTAGATGTGTATGGTGATTCAGCTTTGGTATTAAACCAGATTAAAGGAGAATGGAATACTCGTCACCCCGGCTTGATCCCTTACAAATAGTATGCTAGAAGGTTGTTACCCTTCTTTAATAAAGTTGAATTCCATCATATTCCAAGAGATGAAAATCAAATGGCAGATGCTCTGGCAACTCTTGCTTCTATGTATCAAGTAAATACTTGGAATGATATACCTCAAATTATGGTTCGGCGACTGGATAGACCCGCTCATGTGTTTACAATAGAGGAGGTAGCAGATGAGAAGCCTTGGTATTATGATATCAAGCACTTTCTCCAGACTCAGAAATACTTGATTAGTGCATCGAATAAAGATAGAAAGACATTGAGAAGACTGGCAAGCAGTTTCTTCCTCAGTGAAAAGGTGTTGTAAAAAAGAAATTATGACATGGTCTTACTCAGATGCGTGGATAGACACGAAGCAGGCATGTTGATGCATGAGGTTCATGAAGGTTCATTTGGCACTCATGCCAATGGACATTCGATGGTTAAAAAGATGCTAAGGGAAGGTTACTATTGGCTGGCAATGGAATCTGATTGTTATAAATTTGCAAAGAAGTGTCATAAATTCCAGATTTGTGCAGATAAGGTTCATGTGCCTCCGACACTTCTCAATGTGATTTCCTCTCCGTGTCCTTTATCTATGTGGGGTATTGACATTATTGGGATGATAGAACCCAAAGCTTTGAATGGACATTGTTTCATCTTGGTAGCAATTGATTACTTCACCAAGTGGGTGGAGGCTGCTTCATATGCCAATGTTACTAAGCAGGTGGTTGTGCGCTTCATCAAGAATAATCTTATATGTCGATATTGTGCGCCGAGTAGAATTATCACCTACAATGGCTCAAATTTGAATAATAAAATGATGACAGGACTGTGTGAAGAATTCAAGATTGTCCATCACAATTCATCTCCGTACAGGCCAAAGATAAATGGGGTTGTTGAAGCTGCTAATAAGAATATCAAGAAGATTATCCAGAAAATGGTCGTTACTTATAAGGATTGGCATGAAATTCTCCCTTTTGCTTTGCATGGATATCGAAAATTTGTCTGCACTTCAACAGGAGCAACCTCGTTCTCCCTGGTGTATGGGATGCAAGTTGTACTCCCAGTCAAGGTTGAGATTCCCTCTTTGCATGTGATAATGGAAACCAAGTTGACAGACGCTGAATGGGTCCAAAACCGGTTTGACCAATTGAATCTGATCGAAGAGAAGAGGATGACAGCTTTGTGTCATAGACAGTTATATCAGAAAAGAATGAAGAAAGCTTTTGATAAAAAGGTCAAACCTCGTGAATTCAGAGAAGGCGACCTCGTGCTCAGGAATATCATGTCTTCCAACGCTGATTCTAGGGGCAAGTGGACTCCCAATTTTGAAGTCCCATATGTTGTCAGGAAAGCCTTCTCTGGAGGTGCATTAATTCTTGAAACTATGGATGCCGAGGAGTTCCCGCGTCCCATGAATGTTGATGCAGTCAAGAAATACTTTGCCTAAATAAATAAAAGAATATCTCTCTAAGTTGAAAACCTGAAAGGGCGGCTTAGGCAAAAAAGAGCGTCTCGGTAGGCCAAAAACCCGAAAGGACGGTCTAGGCAAAAGTTAGAGACATAAACAGAATAAAATTCCCGCTAAGTTGAAAACTCCCAAGGGAAGCTTAGGCAAAAGTTAGGGACTTCCTTTGCAAGTAACTGCATCATGCAAGATCTGATCATTAAAGCAACAATCTTCTCGAATCCTCATCATACTCCAACGGAAGCTGCTGCTCAGGATTTCAAAAATTGTTAGAGGGGATAGTGGTCATTGTATCTCAATGTATCATTTCCATTATATATTACCATTTTCCAAACTTTGTAATCATCTATGGAGTCTCGCCATTCGCAGACTACCATTCTATTAATAAAGTTTGAGCTATTACCCAATTCTTTGTGTTTCTTATTTTGTTTATCTTGCAAAGACTCCATTTATTATTGATAATAACTTTCAAAGCAAAAAGATTAAATAACAAAATAGATTTTTCAAAAATAATTTATAATTTTCTTTTACTTTAGAATTTATGATGCGAAAAAAATAACAACAACAAAAATGGTGATCCCAGGAATGGACAAACTCCAGTTGTTTTAAGAAGTTTTTGTTCCTCTCGGGAAAGTTTACTCAGGATGACTCACCGTATTGGTTTCGAGACTCCGGTATCCTCGGTCAAGTTTGGATTCATTTCTCCTCCAAATCTGAGTTTTCATGATGTAAGGTTTTAATCCGAGATTTCTCCAGTGAAGTTTTCATTTGGTATAATGGAAGTTCTTTTTCCAGAGAAGTCGGTACCGTAATTACTCTTGAAGAACGCAGGTCCCCGGTTTCTCTAGTGAAGAACGTATTGTGGTTTTCCATTTGAGGATGTGGTGATTAACCTCTCCAATGAAGTGGGCCTGAATTCCCCAGTGAATGTTTTGATGATTTGGTGCCCATCTATTTTACTTGAGATTGGTTTTGCAATCCCCAGTAGAAGCGTTACTCTTGAAAACATTTATTTCCCCAGTGAATCCTGGACAAGGATGTCCTATTAGTGTATCTATACTATTCTGTCACTTTGTTTTGTTTACTTCTAGATTGTGTTTCTCCCCAGTAAAGCTGAAGCAGCCAGTAGGTTATATTTCCTCAGTTGGCGCTTACTTTTTCTTGGAATGATCATCTTGGATGTGATTTAGCTGAGTGTTGTTTGTTCTCGAGATGGTTTTGTCTGGTTACTCCCAGTGTTGTATATTTGTTTTGTCAGCATAAGCACGATAACACTCATACATTCATACATACATCATGCATAGCTAAAATTGGCAAATCATTGCTCATTAACATTCGGTAATATTTTTGTTGACATATTAACCTGTTTTGCTGAGTTGTGTTGTCCTCTCTTCAATAGAGTGTTGGCCTTAAGCAGAAAGCATATATTCTTTCAATCTCCTCACTGAGTTACCCCACGTGGAAGTTTTTTTCTTTAGCCTTCCTGTACAGCTCCTTGTTTGGATGGATTTGGTTTTCCCTCTTAATTTTATTTCTCAAAGGATGTATTTTGGTTGACTGTTTCATTCCAGTTTATTTCTGATTTGAATCTTTGGTTTCCTAGCAATATTATTTACTCTGGATTTCTGAGAGCTTCGAGTTTTGGTTTGTGCATTTATTTTGCATAATAAGACTTTATCTCCTCAGCAGGAATATCGTGGCATTTCCCATGGAAGTCATATTTCATTCCCCAGGAAGCCATACTGTTCTCCCCATAAAGTCATTTCTTTTTACAATCCTCCAAGACAACGAGTGACATGTCTCTTTATTTGAGCAACTTGTGCTTCCCTGTAAAAGTCGATGTAACTTTTTTTTGCTATCTACTCTATGAGTGGATAGTTTGTAGTCCGTCGTTGGTTTACGCCAGCGGATGGCAAGACTTTCAAATTCGCAGAGACATTTCGTTGTGAAATCTTTGTAAGTGGTAGTCTCTTTATTTGAGGTAGCTTATACATTACCTTTTTCTAGGCAGAATGCCTCGGTTAAAGAAGAAGTTGAGACCCTTTCTAGGAGAAATGCCAGAATTTTGGGGAAACTTGTTATCTTTTTGCTACCTTTAGTGAATGTTGGTAGTTCATCGTCAATGAACGGCAGTGCTATGATATATTCTCTTCCTACCCACAGTGAAAGTTGGTAGGTCAACGGCAGTGAACTTCGATGATTTTTATGTTTTTGCTACCCTCAGTGAACGTTGGTAGTTCATCGTCAGTGAACGGCGGTGCTATGATATATTCTCTCTCTACCTTCAGTGAAAGTTGGTAGGTCATCAGCAGTGAACGTCGATGATTGTTAACTTTTTTCTACCCTCAGTGAATGTTGGCAGTTCATCGTCAGTGAACGACGGTGCTATGATATATTCTCTTCCTACCTTCAGTGAAAGTCGGTAGGTCATCGGCAGTGAACGTTGATGATTGTTATATTTTTGCTACCCTCAGTGAACGTTGGTAGTTCATCGTCAGTGAACGGCGGTGCTATGATATTTTCTCTTCCTACCTTCAGTGGAAGTTGGTAGGTCACCTTTAGTGGAAGTTGGTAGGTCACCTTCAGTGAAAGTTGGTAGGTCATCAACAGTGAACGTCGATGATTGTTATCTTTTTTCTACCCTCAGTAAACATCGGTAGCTTTGCCTCTAGTGGAAGTTGGTGTATCCTTTTACCATTTTACCATCCTCTCTGATTCAAGTCTTTTTTGATCCACCGGTGATTTATTTTCCTGGTTGGGTTACTCTCTTGTTTCTTTATTTTTGTTACATCCCCAGTGGTGTTTTGCGTCCCTTTAAGATTGTCCATTTGCACCCATATTCATAAGCATTGCATGGCATCTTAGGGCCAAAAATAGGGTTTGTTTTATATTTAAGTATCTTGGATCGCGTCGACATGAAGATTTTTAACCTTCATATCTCCGGATAGAAGAAACTTAAATAAGGGCAGCCGTTGTACCCCAATTTTTGCCCCTAAGATCCCTTCACCATACCATGTTGATTCAATCACAATAAGATCACATTAGGATTCTTGGTTCCCCTCCCTATATTTAGATTAGCTCTTTAAGGAATCACCAAGCACCTTGACTTGTGTTCTTTTGTGATCATGAATATTTATGTCTTGATTTCTCCTCTTAATTAATAAAATGCAATGTTGGTTTGTCTTTCTTGTTACTAATATAGGTAAAGTAAATGAGATTTAACAAGTTGCTCTGTGGGTTCATGAGTTTATTTCCATGCCATAATCAATAAAGCTTGAGAAGTTCAAACCTCACCATTGGATTGGTTTTGGAAGGAATGGCATGGCAAGGTTATTTTGGTTCACCGCATCTCAAGGTTATCCAATTTGATTCAAAAGCACAAGGGATTGATGGAAGAAATAGTCATGTTTGGACAAGACTTTGTTCAATTTGGTCACAAGTGCACATCTCTCTCAATTCTCAAGATATGGAAGTGGTTTTGGTTTCTATGAGTTCACATATCATCCTCAACAACTTATATTTACAAAGCATTTGTGTTGGTACAATAAGTTTGTTCAAAATTGTCAAAGTTCCTTAGGGCATGTTTCTTGATCTAAGAGCTAGGGTTTTGAACTTCAAAGGAGTATATCTTGCTAATCTTTTGGTATTTTTGAGTGATTCCAAAGACATCCTTCTCTTAAAAGGGTTATCAAAAAATCACTTCAAAAGTTCCAAGGAGTTTTAATGTGGAAGAAACTTGATGAAGAAGAAATATTACAAGTCCTCCGGATGAATCCCCAATTTTCCATGTGTGACTTCAAATGATCATAACTTGGTCAATTTTTATCACCTTGAGCACATTCTTTTTCCACAATGATCTTGAGAATGTGAACTTTATGCCTTCTTTTATGTGCAAATTGATAAAATGTATGGAAGTTGCCTTAAGAATACCAAACATTATAGGTCATTTTATGAAATTTTGCCAACTTCAACAAGTCATAACTCTCTCAATTTTTGGAGATTTTGAATGGTTCAAGTTTCAAAATGTCATTCAATAGATCTACTTCATGCATCTTTTTTGGTCAAGAGTAATTTCCAAGTGGAAGGATATGTTTGGATGTAAGACATTATAAGTCACTTTTGAAGAAAAACTTGAAATATTTCTAATTATGGAAAGTCAACATTTTTTCCTACTTTGACTCGTTACAACTTTCAGCTCAAGCATCCATTTGTCTCCATTATTTTCACATTGCAAAGCTTGTAGCCTCATATTTCTAAAGCATCAAGAATCATGCCCTAAGACCCCTTGAGCTGAGAATGCCATTGGTCAGAAGTTGGCAATTTGAAACTGAATTTTTCACCAAGTCAGAAGTTTGAAATCCTTGATTTGGCTTCTAAACACGTTGTTTCTGCGTGTTTTTTCTTTTGAACATGTTTAGTGAACTTCCAGAAGTGATTAGTATAGCAAAGCGCGCGTTTCGGATGAGTTTTGATCAAATTAGAAGTCACACTTTTCTTGTTTGCAACTTCACATGATTTCCCTCCAAACATCATCATTTCACACGCTTGGACATTCCATTTGATTCCCTATAAATAGAGGGTCATTCCCCATTTATTTCCTCAAGCTTGGATAGCCAGAATCACCCTGCCAAACTTGTTCCATAACTCAAAATTCAGCAACTTCGAAATCCATTCTCAAGCCTTTTTCAATCCAATTTTTCCATCAATTCACCTTCCTTGATCTTCCCTGAAGCTAACCATATAATTACATTCAAGAATCGTGCCCTATATTGCTCCATAGAAGTCCAATTTCAGAGATCTGCAACTCAACTTCAATAGGTAGATTCCTTCATCAATTCTTCAAAACTTTGATATCATTGTGATGCTCTCATTGTCGTGGTTCTAGTCGCAACACTTGCTTTTTACTGGAAACACATTTTGACCATGAAATTTCAAATCCCTTTTCAAAACTTTCCTTCCAAATTGCTTGAGCTACAGTTTATATAAATTTGTCGCGAGAGTGTGGTTGTCTTTGTTTTGAAGAGATGAAACGAATGGCATAGGTCTCATGCTCTAATTTTACAGATTGAGTAACCTGGTTTTGGGACTGGTTGGGGGTTGAAGATGACTAACGTGTCATCCTTCAACCAATGAAACAGCGCCATTTGGATTTTTTTAATTTCTAATTCACATTTGATTCAGTGCTTTATTCACTAATGACCATGATATGCACAGTGCGCCAGATCCCTTTGATTTGATTACTAATGCGTTTTAACTCTCATCCAATGGTCCACATATTTTAGACTTTTATTTTCTTTTCTGATTTTTATATTTAATTGTTTTAAATTTCAAAAAATCATAGAAAATTCATTTTAAGTCCAAAAAAATATGAAAAAATTATGAAAAATATTTTTGATTATTCTCTTTTTTATTTTTATTTTTTCACAATTTAATTTTGTGTTTTGGGATTTTTTACAAATTTTCACTTTATTTAAATTGTTTTAAATGTTTAAAAATACTTTTATGCATTTTTAAATTCTGAAGAAAAAATTATGGAATGATTCAATGATATTGTGACAAATATTGGTGACCTCACTTATTTTTTATTTTTTATTTTGGTATTTTTTTTATTATTTTTGGTTTATTTTACTCATTTCTTTTAATTTTAAAAATAGTTTTTGACTTTAAAAAATTACCAAAAAATTTATAAAATCATTTGAGTCCTTTTCTGATTTTTCTATGGACTTACTTTTTATTTCTTGATCAATTTGAACATAGTTGATATTTTTCTCTTTTATTTCTATTTTTAAACTTTTTTTAAAACTTTTTTTGTATATATTAAATGTAATATTATTTTGTGACTATTTTCTGGCTGATCTTGGGTTAATCTTTTGATCATAAACTTTATTAACATCATTGGATCCATGGTGCTGAGTCTAACTCCACAAAAATGGATGAATAATTTTAATAATAGTTTGATTAAATTTAATTCAAAAGTGGTTTATATATTCTCTCCCACCCCTCTTCATCTCATCCGTTTTCTTATTGAACTAAGTGTTATTGGAGCATGATCTCTATATCATATCTCAAAACAAATGGTGCATAGATTTTTATTGACCGGCCTCAGAATAGGTGCGACTTCTATATAAGTCCACTTACGATTTCTTAACATAGCGCTAAATTTTGTCCTGATTCGAATAAATGATCATTCATGGTCCAAACTTATGTTTGCAAGCCCAAGTATGTTAATTTGATCTCTTTGATCCAATAACCTTAAGATTCATTGTGTGGAGGCTTTGGTTCTACAAATCCTCTAATGGATCTACAACACCTTTGGTCAATGCGGATCACTTAAACATCGTTGATCATTAAATGGTACTTATGAGGATTCCAAATGGATTATATACTTGACAAAAAGCAAATGCAACTTGTTGTGTGGAGGCTTTGGTTCTACCCATCCTCTAATGAGTTCCAAATGCAAGCTTCAAGATGATCATCCAACTAATCACTAATCACTAATAATTGGCCTTATCCTTTATTTTTATTATATGCCCCTTTTATTTTTATGCACTATTTACTTTTAACATTTACATTTCATGTTATTTTCATCTTTGCTCATTTGAGTATTTACTTTATTTTCATTTTTATTTTTGCTCACTTGAGCTTTACTTTTCTTTTTTCAAAACACCTAATAATCAACATAAACCATAAAAAAAAATTAATGGTACTTGGACTAATTGGTTACTATCCTTGGCATTATGGAACATTGGACTGTTTTATTTAGGATCAGAAACCTTGGCCTATGATTGGAGACCTTGTGACCTTATCTGATTATTTTTATCTGGAGCTCTTGAGATTTATCTCAAGGCATTGGGTTGTTTGTTTGTTTTGTGTGCAGGTTATTGTGATTACACCCTTTATTTGTAATCTGGAATTCACTCGTATACAGTCGTTACTCTACCCAAATTTTGTGAAGACTTAATACACTTGAAGATTAGTTCTTTCAAAGAGGTCTAGTATCTTTGCTTGCTTGGTTTCAATCCAAAGAATGGGAACTCTATCTTGGCTCATAGTCTCAAGTATTGGCTTATTGTTGGTTAGATGGTTCTTATCCCTAGCTTTTACCTTATGCTTTAGGATAGTCCCTTCTTCTCCTCGCATCTTCTTTAATTTCAAAAATCTTCTCTCTCCTTTGGAAAAACTCTTCTTGTTTTTTTTTTAACTTGAACCACTTTCATAATAAACTTGGACTTAGGTCCATACATTTTCAAAACATTTTCATAAATAAACTTCAATAAACTTAATAATACTTTGACATTTTTCGTGAGAAGACTAAAAGTCAATCAATCTCATTTCAAACCATTTTTCCACTTTGGCTTTTATCTTTAACTTTTCTCAAAAAGATTGGACTCTTGTCAATCCTTGTAGTGATACAAACAACTATACTTATACAATATGTAGTGAAGAGAAATATTTTCTACTTGGGTGTTGAGTGAGGCATTGTTGATTTTAAAATCCAAGTCGTATCCTCCACTTTGAGATGATGCAAATTATCCTTTCTCATAATTGTGGGTAGTAAGTATGTTTTCCACATGGACAATGACAATGATGTCTTATCTCATAAAATTAACCAACACACTTATATTTTAAAATTTTTAAAAGAGGAACTACGTGTACCCTGATCCCCTAATGCACGGAAGGTGGTACGTAGGCACTAAAGGTTCGCAACCGCGACAGGTGAAAAAAACCATAAAAATATATTTCTTTTCTCACCTCCACCATCCATTTTCTATACAACATTTTATAGCCAAAATATACATATTTTAAAAAGAGGTTCCTACGGAGTACCGTAGATGTTTAGGGTGCTAATACCTTCCCTTTGCATAACCAATCCCCTTACCTTGAATCTTTCACCCTTTTTTTGGGTTATTCGCTCTTTTCCCATTCCTTTGAAAATAATAAAGCGTGGTGGCGGTTTTATTTTGATTTGTACAAGTCTAGTCAATCTAATGGTTTTGTCTTAAACATTTCTACCGCTACATCATGGATTACCGAAGATGAAGATTATGAAGTTACCAATCTCATTGTTGAAAACATTGTGGGAACAAGTAAAGTTACCCAAATAGGAAGGATCTTCTCCCCATATATCTCTCCTCCAAAGACTATCACTACAATTGTTTGTATTATTACTGCAGGGTCAACTGTTGATGCTCGGGGCAAAGAGAAAATGATTGAGCCTGCCCGGGAGGAGGAACCCGCAAAAGATGTTACAATTGAAAACCCTTCTAAACAAGAGATGGAAGAGATTCTGAAGATCATTCATAAAAGTGACTACAAAATAGTTGAACAACTGGGGCAGACACCCTCCAGGATATCCATGACGTCTTTGTTATTATAATCTGAAGCCCATGCCAAGGCTTTGTTGAAATTTTTTAAGAATGCTCATGTACCACAAGAGACCTCTACTGATCAATTTGAGAATTATGTTGCAATTCTAACTCTTGATAATGGTTTAGGATTTTCTGATGCAGACTTAACTCTAGCAAGGAAGAATCATAACAAGGCTCTGCACATCTCTATTGAGTGTAAAGGCACTACTTTGGCGCATGTGTTAGTTGATACAGGTTCCTCCCTGAATGTTTTACCCAAAGGTGCTTTGGATAGATTGGATTATGAAGGGCTGGTGCTGAAACCTAGAGATATTGTGGTAAGGGCCTTTGATGGGTCAAAAAGGATGGTGCACGGGAAAGTTGATCTTCCGTTCAAGGTGGGATCTCAAGTTTTCAACTTCATTTTTTATGTTATGGATATTCGCCCAGCCTATTCCTGTTTGCTCGGACGCCCTTGGATTCATGGGCCATGTGTGGTTACCTCTACTTTGCATCAAAAGCTGAAGTACCCGGTGAAAGGGAAGATTGTCACAGTCTGCGGAGAGGAGGAATATATGGTCAGCCATTTGAATTCTTTCAAATATGTTGAAATGGATGGTGAATTCATTGAAACCCGATTCAAGGCATTTGAAGTAATCCCTCTGACGATTATCGTTGGTAAAGCTACTCTTGCTACTCCTAAGATCATCAAGGATGCACCAAGGATGGCTTCTCTGAAGGATGATAGGGTTGTGATAGAAGAAGGCAGATGTATTGTTTAGGGTCAGCATCCTGATATCCCCTACAAATCTGATAAATTTGGGTTGGGTTTCTCCTCAAAGGCTCAAAGGGAGGTTCGACGTGTTTGTGCTGGAGGACCATCTTTCCGTATTAACAATAATGAAGTCAATGCTCTGGAAGACATTGATAGCGACTACGATCTAGACGACTGGATATTCCCAATTACTGGCAGTGGACTCAACAACTAGAAGGCCAAAGACTTTGTATCAATTTCCTTCAGCCAGGAGTAATTGCTATGTCATATTTTTATTTCTTTAAGAAGTTTGTCTGTATAATTTATTTTAAAATAGTGACTTTAAACCTTATGCCTTGCCCGGGGCACAATGGTCCATTTGTTAAGGGTTGTCATTTCATATATCATATGCTCATTTAATGAAAACATTGGACGACTTTGCATTCAAATTTTGTGTTCTTTGTCTTTCTTTTACTTTACTGCATTTTCAAATAGTCATGTGACCTTACACGCACATACACACATTTGCAGATCCACATCCACTCTGGATCTCATTGACAATAATTCTGCTATTTCCATTTATGACTTCGAAAATCAAATATATCAAGATGAAGACGAAGGTGATAAAGATTGTGAGATACCTGGAGAACTCGCCAAACTCCTCATACAAGAGGAAAAGGCTATCCAACCACATGAAGAGTCGGTCGAGGTAATAAACTTGAGTGTCCAGACAGACAAGAAAGAAGTCAATATTGACACTAACCTGGGAGACAATGTCAAGAGCAGATTGGTTCAGATGTTGCACGACTATGTTGAGGTATTCGCTTGGTCATACGAAGACATGCCAGGGCTCGATACTAATATTATGGTTCATTTTCTTCCAATGAAAGAGGGTTGATCTCTGATCAAACAAAAGGTTCACCACATGCGTCTGGATATGTCAGAGAAAATTAAGGCTAAGGTAATGAAACTATTCAATGCAGGTTTCTTGGCAGTGACGTCGTATCCCCAATGGGTTGAAAATGTCGCTCCAGTGCTGAAGGAACACGGTAAGGTCTGTATGTATGTAGACTATAGGGATTTAAATAGGGAGAGCCCCAAAGATGACTTCCCACTACCATATATTGATGTCTTGGTTGACAGCATTGTTCAACACAAGGTATTTCCTTCATGGATGGCTTCTCCAGGTACAACCAAATCAAAATGGTGCCTGAAGACATGGAGAAAACAACTTTTCTCACACTGTGGGGCACCTTCTGTTATAAAGTCATGCCTTTTGGGCTGAAGAACACCGGCGCAACTTGTCAACGGGCTATGGTGGCTTTATTTCATGATGTGATTCATCATGAGATAGAAGTCTACGTTGATGACATGATAGAGAGATCACAAACTGAAGAAGAACATCTTGATCACCTGCACAAGTTGATTGAAAGGCTTAAAAAATACAAGCTAAGGTTGAATCCAAACAAATTCACCTTTGGGGTGAGGTCTGGAAAACTCCTAGGTTTCGTCGTCAGTGGTAAATAAATTTAAGTCGATCCTTCCAAACTTAAATATATTCAAGAAATGCTGACTCCGTGTACTGAGAAGGAGGTTAGAGGTTTCTTAGGACGATTAAACTACATTGCCCGATTCATCTCTCATTTGACAGTTACTTGTGAGCCAATCTTCAAGCTACTGAAGAAAGATCAAGTAGTCAGGTGGAGCAACGACTGTCAAATGGATTTTGATAAAATCAAGGAGTACTTGCAAGAACCTCCAATTAGGATGCCACCAGTTGAAGGGATACCTCTAATCATGTACTTAACAGTGCTAGAGAATTCAATGCGTTGTGTGTTGTGGCAACATGACGAGTCTGGTCAAAAAGAGCATGCAATATACTATCTTAGAAAAAAGTTTACCGACTGTGAAACAAGATATTCGCTACTCGAGAAAACTTATTGTGGTTTGGCATGCGTTGCTCGCCGACTAAGACAATATATGTTGACTCATACTACTCTATTGATCTCTAAAATGGATCCCATCAAGTACATATTTAAGAAGCCAGCTCTCTCCGGAAGAATAGCCCGATCGAAAATGATCTTAACAGAATATGACATTCAGTACACTACTCAAAAAGCAATCAAAGGAAGTTTACTGGAAGATCATTTGGCGCATCAAGCTGTAGACGACTATCAGTCTATGCAATTCAAATTCCCTGATGAGAATACCATGCTGATTACAGATTGTGAAGAACCTGGACCGTATGAAGGACCTGAGCTAGGATCCTGATGGACTATGGTTTTTGATGGAGCTTCTAACGCACTTAGAAATAGAATTAGTGCAATAATCATCTCTCCTCAAGCTTTCCATACACCTTTCACTGCCAGACTTTTCTTTGATTGTACCAATAACATGGATGAGTACGAAGTGTGCATCTTGGGTCTTAAAGTTTCTATTGACTTAAGAATCAAATTCATGAGTGTGTATACAGATTCAGCATTGGTAATCAGTCAAGTCAAGGGAGAATGGGATATGAAGAATCTGAATCTTATCCCTTACCAAGAACATGTGCTAACCCTAATTCCATACTTCGAAAAGATTACCTTTGAGCACATCCCAAGGGAAGAGAATCGGTTGGAGGATGCCTTAGCTACCATATCATCCATGTTTAAGCTCAAATGGGACAACGAGACTCCCAGAATTACCATTGAAAGATTCGACGAGCCGGCACACTGCTACGAAATTGATACTGATGGAGTAGAAGAGAAGCTTTGGTTTCATGAAGTAAAAAGGTATCTTATGGCTCAAGAATACCCTAAAGGAGCATCTATCAATGACAAGATATTCCTATGGAGGTTTTCAGCCAAGTTCTTCTTGAGCAATGGAATTCTGTATAGGCGCAACCATGATTCAACTCTGTTTTGTTGTATGGACAAGAAGGAAGCAGAGAAAATTATGGAGGATATGCACGAAGGCATCTTTGGTACTCACTCCAGCGGGCATACTATGGCTAAGAAAATCTTGAGAGCAGGTTACTATTGGTCGACTATGGAAATCGACTGTCATCACCATTCAAGAACTTGTCATAAGTGTCAGATACATGCTGATAAAGTTCATGTGCTTCTGATACCATTGAATGTCACGACTGCTCCTTAGCCATTCACAATGTGGGGCATTGATATGATCAGATAAATCAAGCCTACTGCTTCTAATGGGCATCACTTCATTCTTGTTGCCATTGACTACTTCACAAAATAGGTTGAAGCGGCCTCATTTTCCTCAGTTACCAAGAACGTCGTGGCTCGTTTCATCAAGCATAACCTTATCTGTCGGTATGGAATTCCTGAGAGGATCATCACTGATAATGGTACCAACCTTAATAACACTATGGTCACTGAACTCTGCATACAGTTCAAGATCAAGCACCACAACTTTTCTCTGTATCGTCCAAAGATGAATGGCGCAGTGGAAGCTGCCAACAAGAATATAAATAAGATTGTGAAAAATATGGTTGTTACCTACAAAGACTGGCACGAGATGTTACCATTTTCTCTTCATGGCTATCACACTTCAGCGCAAACATCAACTTGGGCAACCCCATTCTCTTTGGTTTATGGCACAGAGGTTGTCTAGCCTGTCAAAGTTCAGATTCCTTCTCTGAGGATTATAAAAGAGTCAAACTTAGACGAAGACGAGTGGATTCAGACTAGGTTGGATCAGTTGAACTTGATTGACAAGAAGAGGCTTGCGGTTGTCTGTTACGGTCAAATGTATTAAAAACGTATGATCAAGGCATTCAACAAGAAGATCAAGCATCGGGTATATCAGGCTGGTGATTTGGTGATAAAGTGCATCATTCTACCACAAGGTGATCCCAGGGGCAAATGGACTCCCACCTACGAAGGGCCATTTGTTGTTAAAAAAGTATTTTCGGGCGGTGCTATGATGCTAACCACCATGGATGGTGAAGATTTCCCACACCTGATGAACGCAGACATAGTCAAAAGCTACTACGCATAAAACGACCCGCTAGGTTGACTGGCCTAGGAAAAAATAAGGGCTTCCCAGAGAACCAAAAGGGTCTGGGCAAAAATTAGGGATATATATAAAAGATTGTACACTCGGCAAGTCGAAAACCTGAAAAGGCGGCTTGGGCAAAAAAGGGTATCCTGGTGGACTGAAAACTCGAAAGGGCATTCCAGGAAAAAGTTAGGGATTAAAGCGTACGACTATATCTCATTGGATCACTTACAGTCAGCCTTATTACCAATATCAAAAGTTTAAATGGGACAGACCAGTTCAATCAACTTCTTCCGACAGCAAGGAACGAGATGTTCGAAGACATAGGGGTAATAGCAGATTTGGAACCCAACGAGATATATCCACATAGATATATGTTTTGTTTTCACTTTGTATTCTTTTCATCTCATGAAAATTTCCTCTTACTAGGATTTATGTCTCTTTGTACAAAAACACCTGTTTATAGGCAAATTATCAATACAAATACACTTTAAAGTTTAAACGTTTTGTTTTTTTTGTTTTGCTTGCAAAAAGTCCAATGACAAAATTGAATGAACATATGCATATGAACATGATTAACTGTTAACAAATATATGCATAAGAATAAGATTCAGCATTTACTCAAGATTCTAGGAGTTGGGATGACGTTTAAGCTGTCCATAAACCCCCACAGAGCCACTTTTATGAGATTATTCCCACAGAGTAATTTTCAAAAATTCATCCCCAATAAGAATACATTCCCCACAATTTCCCCAACCTACAGATTTCCAATCAATACAGTTCATGGAAATTCTCTTCCCCAACTGAGTTATTCTTCTAAAAAACTACAAAATCCCTGCAGATTTCTTCTCTCTAGCAAAATTCAATTTCCCCAGGAGAGTTTATCATCAGGGTTTATTTCCCCAACATATTACAGTCTCCCCAACTGGAGTCTATTCCTCAGACTACTACAAATCACTGACAAAATTCATCTTCCATAGTGAAGTCACCACTATCCTCGAAAAGTCGCTGCAAAACATGGAATTGGACCAGATATCATTTAACTTTATCCTCCCCAGAAGAGTCATAGGTTTATCCATATCTTTTATCCCCAGTCGGGATATAAAAGAAATAAACTCCTCATTAGAGCAACTAATGTTCCTAAACTCTACTCCCCAAGCAGGAAGTCAAAATTCCCCAACGGAGTTTCTTCAAACAAGTAAACAAGAATCCATAGAGGAAGCATTCTAAACAAGACTGAAGATACACATACTCTTCATCCCTGACAATAGTCAGGGATTTATTTTTCCCAGACAAATATATTGCACGGGTTTACAAATACACTTCGACAACATTTCACATCCATACATCATAACATATGCATACGAAACACATATAGCACAGTCTCATTTATTTTTAGAATATCATTACGCAATGCATTTCATACATCATGACATTGCATATAGATAACTCTTTACCTTTTCAAGAAATATCAATCAACAGACGAATATCAGCAACAATTCTCAAATAGGTCCAAGATTAATTCCCGAAACAAGATGGGGAAACTATCTATGACACCAGGTCAAAGATTAATTCCCAAAACAAGGCGGGCAACTATCTCTACGGACAACGAAAAGTAGATTCCAGATTAATTCCTGAAACAATACGGGGTAATGATCTGGATGACCAGCCACATATTAATTCCTGAAATAAGACAGGACAACTATCTGTGAAGAAAAAATTGTGGAACAATTCCGGAAACAAGATGGGGAGACTATCTGCATGAATAGGTTAAAGATTAACTCCTAAAACAGGACGGGGAAAATATGTTCCTTCCTTTATGGTCAGATGAAGATCAATTCCCGAAACAGGACGGGGTGACTATCTTTATCACCATTGGTATGAACTCCTGAAACAGAACGAGTTTACCAATAAAAACATATTGTAGATCAATTCCCGAAATAGGACGGGGCGACTATCTACATGACGAACACTTCCTTCAAACATTTTCTGGCTCATATTAAATCGACCATATATTCATTCTTATATTTCTTCCAGTTAAAGACAGACAAAAAGACCTCTTATGTCTCAATTTAAATCGAGCGTAGATTTATTCTGATACTTCTTTCAGTTGAAGACGAGCACAGAATTAGGATAAATTCTATCCACATTTACTTTGGATGGTATCTATAAGCCCATCTATGACAACTCTTCATTACCTCTCCAAATGGCATCTTTAATCTCATTCCCAATATAATCAACCAACAGCATTACTTTGTGCACAAGCGAGTGCAAATTTCTGGGCACTTATGTGTTCAATCATCTTCCACCTTAAAGTCACGAATGGCGGACATGCCAATCTAACTCTTTAGGTTTAAGAATATTTAACAGGGGAAGTTGTTGTACCCCAAAATTTTCCTCCCTTTTTCTCAATACATTTCTTATAGAAGTTCTCAAATGCTCAAGGATACTCAAGAGTTGATCAGACAAACTCACCTCTTAATCACTGAGTCCATAATTAGGGTTTTAATTTTCTCAAGGAAAATTGGACTTCTAATGCCTAAAGTGACTTTAATGGTTCATTATAGATCTCCAAGAATGCTCATACCAAGTTTTAAGTCTTGCATCACAAATTTGCTCAGTCAATTGCTCAAATGACTGAAAATCAATTGTATTGGGTAAAAAGTCAACTATATCAACATACAGTCAAACTTCAAGATTTTTGGTTAACATCAACATTTTGAAGTCATATTCATCAATTGATCAATAGTTGATTATAATTCCTCGAGAAAAACCCTCATATCACCAAAGGGGCAAAATTGTCAAAATTAGGGTTTTTAACTAAGAATGACTGATCATTGACTTTTGACCTAGTACATGACCTAATGGCTTGAAGAATGATCTCAAGGACTCAAACAAAATATCTTGACCTAATTTCATGGCTCAAATAATTTTTAAAGATCAATTATTGATAGTTGAAATTTGGATCAATTGATGAAAAGTCATCAATCACATAAAAAGTCAAACTTTGACTTTTTTGGTCAATATTGAATTTCAAAGATCAAGAATCATCAAGACATTCAAAAACATCAAACTTGATCGCCAAGAATCAACAAAGTCAACAAAAAGTCAAGATTTCCAATACTTAGAAAAAATTCTAAGTGTTTTGACCTTGATAAATTCATTACTTCATGACCATTTTTCATTAAGATGCAAGATGATTCAAGGAAAACTTTCAACATGAAAGTTTTAGAGCTTGATGAATTCTAAAACTTTGTCCTTTAGGGTTAATGTTCAAAAAATGCTTGGATTTGGAGATATAGGCCCATGAAGTCATGACAGTTTTATCAAAACAATTAGAAAAATTTTCAACAAATTTGGTCAGGTTTTTACTCCAACTTCTTGGAAATTTTTCATTAAGTTCCAATTTTATTTAGTAAAAATGGTCAACATAAAAGTTGTAGATCTTGATTCAAGATTTCCAAAATGTCCAAGAACTTGAAGAGATCATTTTTGAGCTAGGAGATTCGAAGACTTGAAGTTGGCATGATAAACTTGAATTATAGGCCACTTTGATGATGAACACATAACCAAATCTCCATGACATGCTGCATAATCTTGCTTTGAAGGCCTTATAACTTGAAAATAACTCCATAATTTAATGTTTACACAATTTATTGATATATTATCCAAGTGTTTGAGCCATTGTCTAAAAAAAATTTCCATTTTTGGCACAAAGTTACCACTTCCATTCTTATAAAGCATGCTTTATCACAAAGTCCACTCTCCTCGATCCTCTAACATGTTCCCTCTATACACACTCCATCCAAAATCCATAAGAAACATGTTTAAAGCCTCTAACCGCTCTAGGTTGCCTTGTACTTAACATTGGAACCATGCTCTTATGGTTTGCTTCATTTATAATCCAACCAAACCATAACCCTACAACTTGCAAACCTGATGTTCTCCTTCCCTCAAACCTTTTCTCTATAAATATAGAGGTTATTTGCATGCTATGACACGAATTAATAGCCCTTAAAACACCCTTATACTCCATCAAACCAGAATTTGCATCAAAACTCCATTTTGTGGCAACTTCTGACCTTGAACACCAAACTCATAATCTACTCGTGAATTTTCCATTTCAATCATTCAAACATCATCTATACACCATATAGAAGTGATCCAAACACTTGAACCACTTCTATAATCCCTCCATCACCATCCACCATTTTCAAAACTCAACTCTGCAATTTGACTTCTCTAGAAGAATCCAGACACTCTCAATTCAAAGTAAGCATTGCAATATCTTCCTGGGAGTTCAGTGAAGCTATCCAGATCATCACAAAATCTCCAGGAGTGCTCCAACTTCAAACATGATTCTCACTTTTGAGGTAAGTTTTCTAAACTTTGAAATTTTTGTACAAGCATCATCAATGTTTACTTTGTAAATAAAAAATGTAGACATCATTGCCCTGAAGCTAACCATGTGCTTACATTTCATTTATCTTGCCTGAGTGATGAGAATTTTGAAGTTGAAATTTCTGAAAAATTAAGGTTCAGTTTGGTACCAACAAAAATTCACTTTAATTTTTTTAGTGTTAGCTTATGATAATGGCATGGTTGGATAAGTGGTGAAAAAACAAGCAAGTTTCATGTTTACACTTTTGAAAATGATTAAAAAATGGAAGAGTTTAAAAATTCAAAAATGTTGTTCATGGCTTCTGGCGTGAGAAAGAAGATGAAGTCCATTTAGAAAATAGTTTGTAATATATTTATTGATTGTTGTTTTACAATCGGATGTAACAGCCACCCAAGTGGCAGCGTGCGCGTGTTTAAGTCATACTTATGCCTGGTCACGGGTTCGAGCCAGGCGTGGAACATTTTTTCTTTTCATGTTTATTTATTATAGATCCAGTGCAAGAAAGGAAATAGAGTGAATGGTATTCCTCATAACTGGACTATCAGATCATCATGAAATCAAATCAAGCGCCTCAAGATGAATGACCATGATGCACCCCATTGAGTTGCCCACATGAAATCTCAAATAAGTGTTGGGCTTGAGGTGTTTAGGCCTAATATTTTTTATATTTTCTCACACCTTTGATTACTTTTCAACGCATGCCCATTTTTATTCTTTATATTTCAAAAAAAAACTGTCTTTTGGGCCTAACATTTTTACACCCCCATTTTCCTTTTACAGCACCCTGACCACATTAATTATATTTTTTTATTTTTAATTATTTTATTTTTAATCATTTTCTTTTTTTAAAATCAAAACAACAAAAAAAATCATAAAATTTTTATTTAGTTTTTCTAATTAATTAGTTTAATTTTTTATAATTAAAATTGCTTTAATTCAATCACCTTGATTTAATTAATTAGAATTAAGTTTTATACTTCAAGTACTTTTTTAAATAAAACCTCAAAAAATATTTTCTAACAATTAATTTCTCTTTTAAATTAATTTAGATTTAGGTTTTTTCTATATTTAAATTATTTTTCCTTTTGATTAATGAAATTAATTTTTAATCTTAATTAGGTTTACTAATTTCTTTTAAATACAAAGTCAATCAATTAGGTTAAAACATTAAACTTTTTTCTCTACCAAAAACACTTCCTCTTTCTTTCCTCTACTTTACATTTTTGTGAATTTTATTATTTCGCATTATTATCTATATAAGAGGTCTGTAATTGATAATTAGGGTTTTATTACTTTCCTCCCTCATTCACAAACTTGTACCCTCCATTCCCAAAGCGTTGTAATAGCGTAGGACATTTAAATTCCGCAATTTATCGCTTTCCATATTGATTAGTAATTAGGGTTTGTATGACAAGACTAAAAGCAATCATAGCAAAACTCTAATTCAAAGATAAAATAACTGAATTGAACACACTTCGCACACATTTACCTCTAGGATAACCTCACTTGTTTCCTCGAATATAAACAGTCATGTCCCTCGAATGTGAGAGGATTTAGCAAAGATCCTTGATTAAAAGATTGTAGTCCCTCGATGACCCTTCGATATTGTCTTCGGTAAACGATCTTAGTCCCTTATGACAATTGCTAAAGCATCCTACAAGTTGCCTCCTATGACTGTACAATAACCCGCGTATGTTCTCACATCCAATGATATGGCTTCCTGCTAACTAATGGTAGTATAGCACTATCTAAAGGAGGAGGAAAAGAACAAAGACTTTTTAAGTAGGTAGATCGCTCGTAATCGCTTGCTCACAAACTAAAACAATTTCCACACGTTACACTTTCAAAATAAACATTTTGTATACATTCTTAACGGTACAAGAATGATCACAAAACTGCCTTACATTGGCATTTTCAAAACATCTTTCCAAAACAACACTTCCTTTCACAAGTATTTTCAAAACAAACATTTTGTATACATTCTCAACGATACGGGAATCATTACAAAATTTCCGCACTTAGGCGTTTTCAAAATATTTTCAAACATACACAAACAAAAAGCATTTTCAATGTGAGCTAGAAATTAAGAGCCCGTAGATAACTACGGATGAAAAGGGTGCTAACACCTTCCCTTTTCATAACCTACCCCCCGAACTCAAGAAAATTCTCAAAAAGGTCTTTCATGTTCTTTTCACCCTTTCCTTTATTGGAAAAAATAAAAGTCGGTGGTGACTCTTGCTATCTGCAACATTTGCTATAAAACACAAAACACTAAATTAGTTCTCCCACCGTATTACACTACCCTTACACCAGATTGATGTTATTCTTGGAATGAATTGGTTGGAGTTCAACTATGTTCATATTGATGGTTACGGTGAGACTTGGAGGTTCCCAGAGTTTGGTGATAATGGAGAGCTAATGTTTTTATCTGCTAAACAGTAGAGGAACTCTTAGAAGACGAGGATCAGATGTTTACAATGTTTGCATCACTACAAGACGGTCGTGAAGCTAAAAAATTTTAGTTTCTTGTTGTGTGTGATTTCCCAGATGCATTCCTAGATGACATTAGTGGTTTGCCTCCAGAGCGCGAGGTAGAATTTTCCATAGAATTAGTACCAGGTACGAGTCCGATGTCATTGGCTTCTTATAGTATTTCAGCTTCAGAATTGGTTGAATTGAGGAAACATTTGGAAGAATTTCTTGAGAAGAAGTTTGTTCGACCAAGTGTTTCTCCGTGGGTTATAGGTTAAGAAGGGATGGCAGTATGAGTTTGTGTGTGGACTACATATGGTTGAGTAAGGTGACTATCAAAAATAAGTATCCACTTTTGAGAATTGATGATCTGATAAATCAATTGGTAGGTGCTTATGTGTTCAGCAAGATTGACTTAAGGCATGGTTATCATCATATTCGTGTTAAACCCGATGATATTCCAAAGAAGGGTTTTAGAATAAGATAAGGTCACTACAAGTATAATGTGATATCGTTTTGCATATCTAATTCACCAGGAATTTTAATGCAGTATATAAACAGAATCTTTCATTCGTATCTAGATACGTTCACAGTGGTGTTTATCGATGATATTCTGATATATTCCAAATCAGAAGAAGAGCGTGCAGGACATCTTAAAGTTGTATTGGAGGTTTTTACGGAGAATAAGCTTTATGCCAAGTTGTCAAAATATGAGTTCTGGTTGAAGAAAGTGAGCTTTCTTGGCCATATGATTTTGAGTGGTGGAATTTTCGTAGATCCTTCTAAGATTGATGATGTGTTCCAGTGAGAGACTCTGAAATCTGTTGCTGAGATGCAAAGTTTTCTTGGCTTTTCTTGTTATTACCGCATGTTTATGTGTGGGATGTTACATGTGAAGAATGTTTTGTGGAACTAAAGAAGAAGTTAACGATTGTTCTAGTATTGATTTCTCCTAATCTGAGTGAGTCTTTTGTAGTATATTATGATGTCTTGAAGATGGGTCCTGGTGGTGTACTAATGCAGAATGGTCAGGTTGTTGCTTATGCTTCCAGACAACTAAAGTTTCATGAGAGGAATTATCCTACACGTGACTTAGAGTTGGAAGTTGTGGTATTTGTTTTGAATATTTAGAGACATTATTGGTTTGACTCTAGATTCGAGGTGTTCAGTGATCACAAGAGTCTGAAGTATCTATTTGATCAGAAAGAGTTGAATATGAGGCATAGTAGGTGGCTTAAATTTGTGAATGATTATTATTTTTATTTAAGTTATTATCATGGTAAGGATAATGTTGTGGCTGATGCTTTGAGTATGGAATTATTACATATATCGATGCTTAATGCGAGAGTTCTAATTGATTGAGCAATTTAGATATATGAGCTTGGTGTGTGAAGAAACTCCTAATTGTGTGAAGTTGAATAGGTTGAAGCTGACCAGTGGTATCCTTGATGAGATCAGAGAAGGCCAGGGGTCCAATCCGAGTTTGTTTAACCGATTACTGCTAATTAACAAGGTAACAAAGGTGACTTCCGAGTAGATGGTAACAATGTGATGAGGTTCGGAGATAGAGTGAGTGTTCCAAATGTGCCATAACTTAAGAAGAGTACTTTTTGGGAAGGACGTCTAAGAAATTATTCTCGATGCAATGAAGATGTATCAGGATTTGAGGAAATTATTTTGGTGGTCCGATATGAAGAAGTAAATTGCTAAGTTTATTCATGCTTGTTTGACTTGTCAAAAGTCAAAGATTGAACACCAGAAGCCTTTGGGTCTGATGCAACCGTTGAATATTCTGAAGTGGAAATGGGACAACATTTCCATTAACTTTATGTCAGGTTTGCCGAAGACTGCTAAGGGAAATGATTTGATTTGGGTGATAGTGGATAGATTGACTAAATTGGATAATTTCTTACCGATGAGGATCAATCATCCTGTGTAGAGGTTAGTCGATATGTATATCGAAGATATTATGAGACTACACGATATACCTTCGAGCATTATGTCAGATAGAGATCATAGGTTTACGTCAAGGTTCTGAGAATGTTTGCAGAAGGATTCGGGTACTAAGTTGAAGTTGATTTCTGCTTATCATCCGCGGACAAACGGTCAGACAATGAGGACTATCCAATGTTTAGAGGATTTGCTGAGAGCTTGTGTGCTAGAACAAAGAGATGTTTGGAATAGCCACTTACCATTGATTAAGTTTACTTATAACAATAGTTTCTATACTATTATTAGGATGGAACCATATGAGGCATTGTATGGTAGGAGATATAGGACTCCATTGTGGTTGTATGAGTCAGGTGAAAATTTTGTGCTCGGACCAAAGATCATGCAGCAAATGACTGAAAAGATCAAGATGGTCCAAGAGAAGATGAAGGTTACAGAGTCTTCAGAAGAGTTATCATGATAAGAGGAGTAAAACACTTAAGTTCATGTGTTTTTGAGAGTTACTCCGGTAACTGGTGTAGGTAGAGCCTTGAAGTCTCGTAATCTCACTCCGCATTTTGTTGGTTCATAGCAAATTATGCAGAGGATAGGATAGGTGGCCTATCAGATTGCTTTACTGTTGTTGCTTGCTGACCTTCAAGATGTGTTTCACGTGTCTTAGTTGAATAGATACATTCCATATCCATCTCATGTGATCCAAGTGGATGATGTCCAGGTGAGAGATAACCTGAATGCAGAGACATCACTTTTGTGGTTAGAGGATCGAGAGGTGAAGCAGTTGTGTGATAAAGATATTGCCTTGGTGAAGGTAGTGTGGGGAGGAACAGTTGGTGAGAGCATGACTTGGGAACGTGAGGATCAGACGAGAGAGACGTATCTGACTCTGTTATCCTTAGGTAATTTTCGGGGACGAAAAATCTCTAAGTGGGAAAGAGTTCTAACACCCCAAATTTAAAATTTTGATGCTTATGTGTTTATTTTTTAATATTGTGTGAATTTTGACGTTGTGTACTAGAATATTAGTGGGAATATTATGGTGGGTGAGACTTATTTAGAATTATTTAAGTAATAACGTTTATGTGGTTTATTAATAAAATAATAAAATGAAATAGAATATTAGAGGTGTAGAGATTTTAGGGACATGATGGTAATTGTGAGAAGGTAAATGAGGTAAACCATAATCGAGGGATATTCTAAAAAGAGAATAAGGAAAAATGGGGTCAGTTTTACAATAGTAGGTGAAAATTTTGGAGAACACAAAGGAAAGGCTAGGGCACAGAAGAGGAAGAGGTATTCATCCATTAGAGCTTGAAGAGATCAACTGCTAGGAATAATTAGGTAAGGATGGGTAATTGTGGTTTATTATGATTGGTATGAGGGGAAGATAGATGTACGTTTTGTTGATTATATTGATGATGAATGAGCATGAATGATGGTTGATATTGATGTTTAATGTGCTATGACCTGACTTGATATGTACATGTTGATATGTTATTGTTAAATTTCAAATTATGGTAAATATTGTGCATATTGGATGAGTGTGATGCTTGAAATTGGACTTTGAAAGGCCTGCAACAGTAGCGATTCACACCTGGAGGTTCGCACATGGAGTGTTATTATTTTTCTAAATTCAATTGAAAATAGATGGAATGTTACCCACTGCACATCCATCTTCCTCATTGGTACTATACCATTCAATTCCATCAAAGTCCAGCCTCGTTTGGCACCTCAACACCCGTCGACACTGACATATCAAAGCCCAATTTTTATTGTCATCTCAAAGTCCAATTTTCATTAGCACTTCAAAAACTTGATTTTTATTGGAACCTCAAAACCCAATTTTCATTGGCACTTCAAAACTCAAAATCGTTTGACAACCATAAGAACCAGTACTTATCTGACAAAATTTAAAAACCTTTTCCTTTTAGAGTCTGATACTCTTCAGGATCTCATTTATTTTGGTCCAATGTTCTTCCGGAACCCCTTAAGAGTTCGATGCTCTTTCAGATCACATTTATTTTGTTACGATGCACTTCCAGAACCCTGTGAGAGTCTAATGCTCTTTTGAATCTCATTTATTTTGTTCTGATGCTCTTCCGAAATCCCATGAGAGTCTGATGTTCTTTTGAATCTCATTTATTTTGTCCTGGTGCTCTTTCGAAACCCCTTTAGAGTCTGATGCTCTTCCAAATCTCATTTATTTTGTTCTGACGCTCTTCTGGAATCCCTTGAGAGTTTGATGATGTTCCGGATCTCATTTATTATGTTTTGACGCTCTTCCACAAACCCTTAAGAGTCTGGTACTCTTTTATATCTCATTTATTTTCTTTTGATGCTCTTCTGAAATCCCTTTAAAAAGACTCCATCATTTTTTCAGGTTCCTTCCCCATAAACATAAATGCATTGAAGACAGAATGAGAAGTTCGAGTTACTTTTCCATTCGGATATTCCATATATTTAGTTTTTTTAAATAAAGAAGCACATTTTTTGCAGATGATAATGTGGCATGGTCGTGGACTCTCAAAATTTTATTTAATGAATGACTGAGTCTAGTGCTCAAAATCGATGAAAATTTCTTTATATACCCTGTAGTATCCTTGCAGGTCCCTGGCGAAAAACCCAAAATACTCCTAGAATTCTATTGCGCATAACTGAACACACCAAATTTAAGTTTTTTAGGGGTTCGTTCAGATATGCATATTCGAAATAACCAAATAATTCAAGAGGGGGTTATTTCGAATATGCATATCCAAAAAAATCCAATATCCTAAATTTCTTTTGATTTTATTTTAATATTAAATATCTCATCATTATTTTTTACAAGAATTTATTCATTTAATATTAAATGTCCTATTTTAGTAATATTAATTATTAATAACATTCAACTTTTAATTATAATATAAATGTCTTTTTAATATAATAAATTTCTAATTACAGCATAATAATTAATTATCAATTCTATAATAAAAACTAAAAAGTATCATCTAAAATAAATTTAACTTTTAAAGTTACAATCAAAAAAATATTTCTTATATTTTTTATAAAAAATTATTCATAATTTTAAATAAAAAATTAAAAGATAATTACATTTCACCATTATAATTAGAAATTTAATTATTGTATTCATTGTTTAATTTCATATCATAAATTTGCTTTAATATTTAGTTTTCAATTATAAATTTAAGTTATTCTTTATTAATAATAACTCAATTTAATTATATTATAATTATATTATAAATAAATATCTTTTCAAAATAAAATCAAATGAAATTTAGAATATTGGGTTATTTCGGATATACATATCTGAAATCTCCCTGAAAATGAAATATAGGGGTTCGTTCTGCATATCTGAAATAACTCAATATTTCAAATTCACAAGTTGCATTCGGATATGCACATTTGAAGGGTATTTTTGAGTTTTCAGATGTTTAACTCAACATAACAAGGTGGAGAAAGAAATTCTCAAAATCGATTATGAATAAAATACTATGATAGAAAAGAGAAATTATTTAGATAAATAATTTAGTTACTTAAATTAATGTCTAATTTATATTAGTAATACTTTTATTAGTATTGTTATTTAGTTGACTTTTATTAGTATTGTTATTTAGTTGACTTTTATTAGTGTTTGAACTTTTTAGAAAATTATGTAATATGTCTCAATATGACTATTAAAGAATATAAATGAAATGAAAAATATCTTTAATTCCTTTAATTTTATCTTGTAATTTTAGTGTTCTTCCCCTTTTATGATAGAAATATATATATATATATATATATATATATATATATATATATATATATATATATATATATATATATATATATATATATATATATATATATATATATATATACCGAAAGCTCGCAACAAAACTAATTTACGGAAAAAACAAACACAACTAAATATGTACTTGGTTGATATAAGATAGAAGAACATAGTTAGAGCTACCATGTCACCTAATACCGAGGCAGGCAAACACTTGATCATAGTTGAAATGACCCGAAGATAAAACAAAACACAGTCTCACTTCATCCTTGGACCGTAAGTATTTGGTTTTCAGGTCTAGAAGCAAGGTAGTTACAATCGTGATTTTAACACTTGCGAATTGTCTCCATGTATTATGGCAAGCGTACATGGCAAAAATGTTCCACACAAGAAAACGATAATAGTATCTTCAACAAGACTTCAGTTTATATTTATTGATCAAATTTCGAACTCAGTTTGAGCTTTGTTATCAGTAGCGCAAAGACTACAACCATAAGGAAAGCAGATTCCCCAATTTTTTTCAAAATTCATAAGCAACTCATTATTTTCCTGTGTCCATGTAAATATTACAACAGTATTATATTGATTGCAGAAAACTCCTGTTACAGCTCCGGCTTCCTTAACGAGGAAATTATTAGTTGTTCTTTAATCTCATTAACGTTTAGTTCACCAGAACTATGCGGCAATTCAAACACCGATTCATAAAGACGAGGCAATTCAAACATCTCAGTTAACAATTGCAAACCAAGGCAAACAACCATTATTAGATGTTCTTTAATCTCATTAACCTTACTTGATTGCAACAAAGATTTATCAGATATTGTAAGTTCAGAAATAGACAAAAGTACTGTAATACCTACTATTTGGTAAACTAAGAGTAATAGGTAAATCATAATAACACTGATATAGATCAATCAAAGCAATTGAATGTAGTGAGGAATTGGTCACCCCTTTTCTTCACGCAACCAGTTTTGCAAATATAGAGATAGAGAAATTGTTCTACTCTTTCACAATAGGAGAGAGAAAATTGTGCTTCTTAACACATATATACACAAAACAGCAAAAAAAATAAAAACTGAAAATTGGATAAATAACACATAAATTGTAATTAAACTACAAATATATTATATCACTCCTGTCATATTGCCTATTTTTCCCAATTTCGCCAATAATTCTGTCTATGATCATGACCACTCGAAGAACCTTGCAGCTGTGGCGGAGAAAGTTAATAAATGGATCTTTGATGTGATTACCAGACAAATCCATCTTGCGGAGATTTGGAAGTGCCAATAATGGATCATTATCATCTATTATAAAATCTTGGCTAACACACACCCGTGGATAACGGAGATTGAGTTCTTCTAGTAAAGGAAAACAATCGGCGATCAAGAACAAATCCTTCTTCTCATAATGTAACAACCTGTAAAGAGTGAGAGATCTTAAATTTTTCAGAGTTTTGGACAGAGCTATCAACCCGTTTGCCGGAACAGGAATGAGCTTGGTGAAGAGACCGTTGGAGAGATTGAGAGATGTGATGCGTAAAGGGAAAGTGGAGATTAGGGTAAGAAGAGCGTCGACTTCTTCTAGGGTTTTGGATAGGAGAGTAAGGTGGAGGGAGGTGATGTTAGGGAAGCGGCGGAAGAGTCGAGGAAGGAAAGGGATGGTTTCATCGGTGATTGTGACGGAGAACCGGACACGATTGGTGATGGAGAGAAACTGCTTTGAGACGACGGTGAGAGACTTGAAAGTGCGGTTGTCGCCGTTGAGGGATTTGAAGATGCACTCCAACAAGTCCTCATGCAAATCTGAAAATACGGCCGCCATTGTTACAGCATGTATGGTTTCTCGACATTCACATAGGTTACTCCCTCTCCATGCTCTCCTTAATATATGTCTTTTTAATGTAAAACTGTGCTACGCCCAACAATACTTTAACCTAGGTTTTGTGTTGTGGGAATTTAACATAACACCCTCTATTTTATATCTTTGTCATCTTCTAGATAGGGTGTAATTATGAAAATCTCTCTAAAATATATTAGAACTTTTGAGATTTTTGGTTTTGTATCGAAAATTTCACACAAATATCAGAAATTTGGTTAAATTTTTAAATTTTTACCGTATCATTTAGTTGTTATCAGATATTCAAAATTTATGATATTTTTTAGCATTTAAATAACAAATCAGAAATTTAAAATTTTCAATGTATGAAAAATATTGGAAATTTTAAATTTTCTGATATTTTTTTGTATTCTAAATACAAATCAGAAATTTGAAATTTCTGGAGCATAAAAAATATCGGAAATTTGAAATTTCTAGTAATACTAGGACCTAAATTTTTTTGTTTTTTTAAAAATTATTACTTGAATAAAATATATTTTGAAACAGCGAACTGATAAAATATATAAATAAAATAATTGTCATACATAGGTACGTTAAAAAAAACTACAATCACGACTTAGTCAATTCTTCTCAATGTCGAGTGACCCACATATGCTGATTCCCATGCTTTTGTATCATTAGAACAATTATGCCTCCATTTCTTAATGACGGGAGGTAGTGGACAATCGGGTTTCAACTTCACCTGAACCCAATGATTTTCACTGACAAAACCAACAATAATGATAGTATGCCGACTCGTGTACGGGGTGGGGCTATGAGAAGTGGGGAAAATGTTATGTTAAGTCTCATGGAAAGGGAAACAAATACGATGTTATATCTAGAAGCAATAGGGTAACCCATATCTGAAATTTCTGGTACACCGAAAATTTGATATTTCCGATATAGGTTTTCTACCGGTTAGTCGTGGAGTTACCCAAATGAAGCACTCAATTAATCTGTGCTCCAACAAATCTATGTCTATGTGGGGTCAACCATATGTCTTTCACATAATCAATGAATTCACTACAATCAACACATGTCTGCTCAAGTTGGTGCAACCGTTGAGTATACTCAACCTCATAATTAGCCCATACAAAACCCGTCCATAATGTGTCTATCGTCTCTTGCATTTCTTTCACAACATATCTGATCTGACCTGATCAGAAGGTTTGGACCGTCACGGCTGCTCCGAGCTGAAGGCTTTTAGAACGAGGAGGGGGGGGTACCTGCAAGGCACTCCGATGCTTAAGTCAGTGGGAGTACTAGCAGATAATAGAGTTGAGGTTAGAAATGATGATTACCTGACCCTCTGGAAACAGAGGGTATTTATAGCCCCCAGCGCTGGGCCAAGGTTCCTTCATTGGGCCGGGCGGATTTGGCCCAATGGAGGAACTGCCAGGTTCTACGTGGGTAGTGGGGATCAGCACGTGGTCCCCTTCCTGGAGGTGCTGCGTGAAGTGCGGGCGGACAGAGACGCGGTCTTTACGGAGTATCGTTGGGGCAATGGTGACTGAGTCTGCCCTAGCAAGGTAGCTCGAGTCCATGTCGAGCAGTGCAGCATGGTGTCGAGCTCGACGCCAAGACCCCGAGCTGGACAGCGAATGTCGAGCTGGAAGCCAGGGCATAGAGCTGGACGGCAATCTGTCGAGCGTGACTTCGTCGCGTGGGCTGGACACTGAGATGTCGAGGGGGACATCAGGGTGTCGGGCATGGACGTTGTGGTCCTTAGTGAGTCCCATTGGATTGGGCCTTTGCCCATTGTGGTCCTTAGTGAGTCCCATTGGACTGGGCCTTAGTAATGTTTTTGGGCCTGTCGGGCCCAGTCCAGAACAGGAGCCCCCTAAGTCGTGGTTCCTTTGCGAGGAGCCATGACTTGAAACCAAGTTGTTCAGTCGCTGAGGTCTCGTGCCCGGAATGGAGGCGCGGGCCCTCGAGGGGCCTCCTCGTGTCGTGCTCGGGAACGTCCTCGGTGATGGATGCGTGGAGGATCCGTACCGGGCACGTTGGTCGGGCACGCGAGGCATCTTTTGGGAATTGTGCCGCCACCCTAGGGGGGTAGGGCCATCATTGCGTTGGGTGCAGTGCGTCGAGGAGACGGAGTCCGTGGCTAAACGAGGTGACGTTTGGTATTCCACGTCATCACTATAAATAGGGTCATTGGGCCCCATAATACGTTTTCCGCTCTTCGTGCTCTCTTCGTTGCAACTCTCAACACTCTCTCCAACCGTGACTTCCCGTCTCAGATTCTTCATTTCTTAGCCGAATCTCAACCTTGATCCAAGTAAGTGATCCATTTTCTTTATTTTCTTGTTTTAGAATGCATGATTCTAGGAAATTGTGGATGTTTTAGGACCGTTAATGTGGGATTAGCCCGGTAAACTCGTGTTTTGCCCGACAGATTTATGTCTAGGACCGGCAAACGCATACTTGTGGCCGACACGTTCTTAGTTTTAGGTGAAAAACTTCAGAGCTGCCCGGGGTATTCATGATCCTGGGCGCCTGACTCATGCCGGTGCCCGGTATGTTTATGGTCGTGGCCGTGGGCTTCATAATGCGGCTCGCCATGTTCATACCCCGGATCGACGTGCTTGAAGAGTGGCCGCGCAGTTGGTTTGTGGAAGAACACTGGATTCAGGAGAGTCGGGGAGGCATCCACTTGTGAAAATGGACTTGTGGTAGTGTATGGACGACATGATTATGTCGAGCATAGGGCTTCATGCTCAATCTGATTGGTTTCCCGTGCTCTGCAGGTAACCATGGCGGATGAGCCGAGCTCCTCCGGTCGTCGTGACAGCGAAGAACAAAGTGCCGACGAGTCGGCCAGCCTTATAGACACTGTGACCGACCCATCGCTGGAATGGGTGGGCGCCGAGCCTCGGGGGACGGCGTCGATATACAGTCGGGATGACCGACATCCGTTCATCGCTATCGAAGAGGGGCAGGACCAGCCCGACTTTCAACCGAATTTCGAGGTCATGCTGCCGTCGACCAACGCCAGAATTTGTTCGATGTACCCGGACTACAGCTTTGCGATGTACGAGATCGCGTTTAAAGACTTGGGTTTGCGGCTGCCTTTCACAGACTTTGAGACCGGGGTTTTTACGCATCTGGAGCTGGCCCCGTCCCAGCTACACCCTAACTCTCTCGCCTTCATCCGGGCGTTTGAGCTGACGTGCCGCTACTTAAGGATAGGGGCGACCATCCCTCTCTTCTTTAGGGTCTTCCACCTACAGCGTCAGTCCCGAGGAGGGAAGCACAGCTGGGTGTCCTTGAAGCAGTCGAGGAGACTGTTTAGGATGTACATGGACTCTGTGAGGGGGTTCAAGGATAAGTGGTATGTGGTACACCCTATCACCGACTCTGCTGTAGATTCCCTCTTCGAGGAGGAAGGGCCGGTCAGCGATGACGACGGGGAAGCAATGTTGACTGATGACGGGAGCCCCGTGTTAGGACGTCGGGCTAAGTTCCCGGTGTACTGGATGTCTCGACACTTCCAGCATGGAACCGGCTACTTCCATACGGCAGTCGGGGACATGTGCACGGAGGATCAACGGGCGTATGCGGCTCTCTGCAACTTTGTCGACGGTTTTCATCCCGCCCAGTGGGTTACACGGGAAGGGAATGACATCCTCGACAAGGACGGTTACCCGACATTCGAGGCTCGCCCGATCGACACCAAGGCGTTGGTGGAATGCTCGTCCTATAGGCAGGCAGCCCGCCTGTTAGGTTGTTTGTTTGAAATTCTTTACTCGTCATTTATTTACGCATTTTGCTCGATACTGACTTTTCTTTTACTTCGTGCAGGTACGATGGCCAGCCGACATGAGAGGCTCCTGAAATTGTCAACCGGCCAGAGGCGAAACAAGAAGGTCGTGCCTGCCCCGCAATTGACGAGAATGGGACCACCGCCGAGCACGGCCGTTCCTCCGCCGGTGAGGGTGGATTCGACGTCGAGCTCGGGAGCGGCATCGGATCCGGATGTCGAGGAGATTGATGCCAGTGCCATTTTGACCCAGAGGAAAAGGACCCGCGTGGAAGGCGGTTCGAATGTCGGGGAAGATACCGGCCCTGTTCAATCCTTTGCCTTCCCCCCTTGCTTCGAGGAGGAGGGCTTTTTTGAGCGGTTCCCTCCGACCGTGGTCGTTCATGAGGCCGAGGCCATCAAGAGGATGACTAAGGAGGAGAGGAAGTCGCGGCTGGTCGCCAGCGTGGACGGGCTGGTTAAAATGGCTGAAATGGCTCTGGTATTGTCTGAAGACGCAGGGGATGCTGCTCGTGTTGAAGAGCTCGAGCGGGAGAAGGCGGCCTTGACTGCGAGCTCAAGGAAGTTGAAGGTCGCTCTGGAACGCTCCGAGGGGATGTTCCAAGAGCAGACCGCGATACTTGACGCCGAGAGGGAGATGCTGACCCTGGAGAAAGAGAAGTCGGGGCGGTTGACCGAGGAAGGGGAGTTGCTCCGGACCGATAGGGATCGTTTGGCTGCTGAAGTCGAACGCCTGGGCAAGCAGGTTGAGGAACTGAATGCTGTTCAACAACCCGCCGAAGACGAGCCCGAGGACCTAATGGCTTTGAAGAGTCGGGCTGAGCTTATTGCCCATATCCGGAACCTCGAGGAGGACGCAGTCGGTGCCCTGGAAGACGGGTTCAATTCTGCAGTCGACCAGCTCTCATTGCTAAATCCCGGCCTGGCCACCGAGGGCATCGGGCACACCCATCGGGTTGTCGGTGGCGCGATCATTCCCCCGCCCGACTCTCCTAGCGTCGACGGTGGTGATAATGTAGAAGTTTGATTTGTATTCTTTGGATAGCGGGCCTGCGTGCCTTTGATATTTGAATTTGTTCTTTGGGCCTGCGTGCCCGTTTATTGCATGTATGAACATCGCCGGCCTTCTTGGTCGGTTTAATATTACTTTGTTGCCTTCGGGCGTTTATACCTTGTTTATTTTGGATTTTCTGCCCTTGTATGAACTGACATGCTTGTATGAATTTAGCTCGTCCCGGGCCCGATGAGTGCCCGTAGGTGGCTTTGATTTGGCGAGCGACTATGCTCGACTCCGTTTGTGCGCAACCTCGACCCAATTTCGGTTGGCCGGGGTTGCTTGAGTGTTTCGCTCGAGGGGAGAGATTTTGTTTTGACCCTTGTAGATGTCCCGTTATTCTTGATGGAATGTCGGGTATTTCGGAGCGAGGTTGCTCAGTCGGGCGTGGAGCCCGTAGGGACGATTTGCCCTTGGCGTGAACTGCCCATCGCGAGCTGGGTGTTCTGCCTTATGGGTACGACGACGGTGGTGCTCGGTATAGCTGTCCACGTCGGGCACTATAGATCGTCAACGTCTACCGCGCGATGCCGTGCCATTTTGGTCGTGTGTCGGCCTGTACCTTAGCCTTAAACGAAGTTGGACGTTTTTCCTCGTTGCCCGAGCATGGTTGCTTTTGGTCGAGGGTCCTAGGTGTTGACAGTTTTTAACTGTAGTACTGCTTCAACTTAGCAGCATTCCAGGGTCTTGGTAATGGCTCTCCGTCTAACTGCTCGAGGTAGTATGCCCCGGTACCCGTGGTGCCGTGGACGCGGTAAGGTCCTTCCCAGTTCGCGGCCAACTTCCCCTCGCGGGAGTCTTTCTGGTTTCTGCGTAGTACCAGGCTGCCTATTTCGAACTCGCGCTTGATGACCTTGTCGTTGTGGCGTAGAGCCACTCGCTGTTTTAGGGTTGCTTCGCGCAGGGCAGCCCCCGATCGGATTTCCTCGACTAGGTCGAGTTCATCCCTTAGTGCTTCGTCATTCATTTCTTCGTCGAGGGGTTCCTCCGTTCGTCGGGATGGTTCCATGATTTCGACTGGGATGACAGCTTCGGTGCCGTACGTTAGTCGGAATGGTGTTTCACCCGTCGTTGAATGGGGTGTGGTGCGGTATGCCCACAGGACGCTGTGGAGCTCCTCGACCCATCCTCTTTTGGCTTCGCCGAGTCGACGTTTGAGCCCTCGGAGGATGACTCTGTTCGCAGCTTCGGCTTGCCCGTTGGTCTGAGGGTGCTCGACCGATGTGAAGTGATGTTTGGTCCCCAGTTTGGTGACGAAGTCTCGGAATCCGTGGTCGGTGAACTGGGTGCCGTTGTCGGTCACCAGTGCCTGCGGAATTCCGAACCTGGCGAGCACGTTTCTTTTGTAGAAACAGAGGATGTTATGTGAGGTGATTTTCGCGAGGGCCTCGGCCTCGATCCATTTTGTGAAGTAATCCACGGCGACGATTAGGAACTTGTTCTGATAGGTCCCTTGCACGAAGGGCCCGAGGATGTCCATGCCCCACCAGGCGAACGGCCATGGGGATGACAATGTGCTCAGCTCGTGTGGGGGAGCGAGGTGCATATCCCCGTGTTTCTGGCACTTGTCACATTTTTTCACGTGTTCCTTGGCGTCCTGTTGCATCGTCGGCCAGTAGTATCCTGCTCGGAGGGCCTTCCTTGCCAAGGATTTACCGCCCATGTGCTGGGCGTTGATACCTTCGTGTATCTCCCGCAGTACGTCGGGGATGGATGACTCGTCAATGCATTTCAGGAGGGGAATGGAGAATCCCCTTCTGTACAGTTTCTGTTCGAGAACAACGTAAGAACATGCTCGCCGCTTTATTGTGGCTGCGTCGGCCTGGTTCGTCGGGAGTTCTCCCTTTGTAAGGAAATTGTAGACCGGGGTCATCCAAGACGTGGCGTCCCCGATAGCATGAACCTCGACAGTAGTCGAGGGTGATTCGATGCTCGGCCGTGCCAGAGATTCCTGGATGACGGATTTATTCCCGCCTTTTTTTCGTGTGCTCGCGAGTTTGGACAATATGTCCGCCCTCGTGTTCTGCTCGCGGGGAACATGAGAGATTTCTGCTCGTACGAACTTTGCCATGTGCTTTTTGACTAAGTTCAAGTACTCAATGAGGTTGTCATTCTTGGCCTGGTAGCTTCCTTGTACTTGGGAAGCGACGAGCTGGGAGTCGGTGTAAATTTGAACTTCGCGGGCTCCTAGGTCCTCGGCCAATCTCAGTCCCGCGAGCAGGGCTTCGTATTCTGCCTGGTTATTTGATGTCGGGAAGGAGAGAACCAAGGAGTGCTCGATCACCACCCCTTCTTCGTTTTCCAGGAGGATCCCTGCGCCGCTTCCGGACGAGCTGGAGGCTCCGTCGACGAAGATGGTCCACTTGTGTTCCTTTCCCGGGGGAATGTCGTTGGAGGTCATCTCGGCGACGAAGTCGGCCAGGGCTTGTGCTTTTAGGGCTTTCCTGCTCTCGTATTGAATGTCGAATTCAGAGAGTTCCAGGGACCACTTCAGCATTCTGCCCGCCATATCTGGCCGACCCAGAAGTTGTCTCACCGGTTGATCAGTTCGCACGATGATGGTGTGTGCTAGGAAGTAGTGCCTGAGCCTCCTCGCAACATTGACGAGGGCCAGTGCAACCTTTTCTATCTGTTGATATCTGCTCTCGGGGCCTTGTAGGGCTTTGCTCGTGAAGTAGACAGGTTTCTGCCCGTCGGAAGTCTCGCGGACAAGAGCTGCGCTGATGGCTTCGTTTGAAACAGCCAAGTATAGGTAAAGTGGCTCGTTGTCATCAGGTCGAGACAGCACGGGCGGTTGAGACAGGCTCTGTTTCAGATGGCGAAGTGCGTGTTCGCATTCCTCGGTCCATTCGAAGGCTGCTTCTTTTCGAAGGAGTTTGAAAAAGGGGAGGGCGTGCTGAGCGGACTTCGCGACGAAGCGCGAAAGTGATGTCAACATGCCGTTCATTATCTGTATCGACTTCTTCGACGTTGGAGTCGGGAGATCGGCAAACGCTCGGCACTTGTCGGGGTTGGCTTCGATGCCTCGTTCTGTTAGATAGAATCCGAGGAACTTTCCTGCCTTAACCCCAAATGTGCACTTCTCGGGGTTGAACCTCATTTTGCATTGTCTTGCTTGGGCGAAGACAGTCTTGAGATGAGCTGCGTGATCGGTGTCTGCTCGAGATTTGACGATCATGTCGTCCATGTATACCTCGAGCATGTCGCCGATCTGTTTGTTGAACACCTTGTTCATCATGCGTTGGTACGTCGCGCCGACATTCTTTAGTCCGAAGGGCATTACGTTGTAGTAATAGTTGCCCGAGCTGGTCATGAATGCCGTGCAGCGTTTGTCGCCCGGAGCCATTGGGATTTGATTGTATCCCGAATAAGCGTCCATGAACGACAAAGTTTTGTAGCCGGCCGAGTTGTCGACCAGCATATCAATGTTTGGTAGAGGAAAAGCATCCTTCGGGCAGGCCCGATTGAGATCGGTATAATCAACACACATTCGCCATTTTCCATTATTCTTTTTGACAAGTACAACATTTGACAGCCAGGTGGAATACCGGGCTTCAGAAATAAAATTTGCCTCTAAGAGGTCTTTTACAGCTTTTTCAGCAGCCTCCGTTTTTTCTGGAGACTGCCTACGCCTACGTTGTACTACTGCCTTGGCGGCTGGATCAATGGCGAGGTGATGACAGGCGACCTCAGGGTCGAGTCCGGGCATCTCTGCAGCGCTCCAGGCGAAGAGATCAGCATTCTCGCGCAGACAGGCCTTGATCTGCTTCCTGGCCAAGTCGGGGAGGTCCTTGCCGATCTTCACCCCCTTGGTCGGGTCTGCTCCGAGGGGAACGAGTTCGAAATCACCGTCCGGAATAGGTTGGAGGGGGATTTGCTCGCTGCTGGCCGGTTCATCTTGGTCAAAACGGGCGTCGAGCGCAATGGAGTCGACCTTTGGTGGAGCCTTCTGAACTTCTACCTCAGGAGATGCTGTGTCGGGCTCTTGCTTTGTCTTCTTGATGGGCCTAGTGCTGGGACCCACGTCGACAGTATCCCGACCCCTTGAAGCGGCGTTGAAGCACCGGCGGGCAGCAGCGAGGTCGCCCTGGATGGTGGCTACCCTCCCCCTCTTGGTATAGAACTTCATCTTTAGGTGGACAGTTGAAGGGACCGCTGTCAGTTCCGCCAATGTCGGCCTCCCCAGGATGCAATTGTACAGGGATGGGCAGTCAATGACGAGGAAGCGGACCTTCACCTGTCTTGTAGCAGTTCCCTCCCCGAATGTCACGAGGAGCTCGACATATCCCCAAGGTTTGGACGTCGATCCGTTGAAGCCTTGAAGGTCCGAACCTATATATGGAGACAGATGGGAGTCGTCCAGTTGTAAGGTCCGGAACAGCTGGGTGTACATCACGTCGACGGAACTCCCTTCGTCGACCAGGATGCGATGCACGTCAAAATTGGCCATCTTTGCCCTTATCAGCAAGGGGATGACTGCGTTCGGTGCTCCGCCGGGGAGCTCTTCCAAGTAGAATGTGATAGGCTCTGATCTGCCCCTCACCATTTCAAAAGTCACAGTTTGAGGGGGAGCTTTGTCGACCAGCTCGTCCAACTTCCTCTTGGCTGAGTTGATGGTGAGGTCGCTGAACCCGCCCCCGTTGATGACCATGGCGGAGGGGAAGTATTCCCACCTGCTGTGTGTAGTCAGGGGCTCCTGCAGGAGCTCGGGAAGTTCGAAATCCTCGGGCCTGGTTATCGAGAAGGCGGTCTGGATTGGCACCGACTCGTCAGATGGTCGGGCATCTTCTTCGGGCTCCTTTTCCTCGCGGGCTTCACGACGGGGAGCGTCGTTTCTTCTGTACTGTGCAAGTCTTCCTCCTTTGATGAGGGTTTCAATGGCGTCCTTCAGGTGGACGCCGTCCTCTGTCAAGTGACCATGACTTCTATGGTACTGACAGTATTTGTTTTTGTCGACTCCTGGCTTGGCAGGAGCTGGTCGGGGACGCTTAACGCCACCGTCTTTAAAATCTGTGCTCGCACACTCCGCCAGAATACGCTCGCGGGAAGCTGTGAGCGGAGTGTACTCAGTAAACCTGCCCGAGGGGCCCCTTTGTTCCCGGACCTCCCGGGGTCTGTCTTCCTTCCTCTTCTCTCCGGTGCGTCGGGGAGGAGGGTCTTGTCTCGAGCTGCTTCCATGGTTGCGGGCCCTGGAGTCCCGTGCCCTGTTGGCAGCTTCTCTCTCCTCGTAATCCATATATGCTCGAGCTTTGTCGAGGAGAGCGTCAAAAGTTGCAGGTGGCTCAATGCCCACAGCTTTCCTGAATTCTGTGCCGGGGAGGAGGCCCCTCTCCAGCAAATACCTCTTCATATGGTCCGCGCAGGGGACCTGTATTGCTTCCCGATTGAAGCGGTTGATGAATTCCCTCAAGGTCTCATCATGTCTTTGGATGATGGCCTCGAGGGCTGCCTCGGTCTTTGGGTGGCGACGAGAGGCTGTAAAGGAACTGATGAACTGGTTCTTCAAGTTCCGCCACGAGGTGATGGAGCCCGGGGCAAGTCCTTTGTACCAGTCCATGGCCGCCTTCCTGAGAGTTGTTGGGAAGAGACGGCACTTGATGGGCCCCCCGACATTGTGATAGTGGAGCATGGCTTCAAACCCGTCAATATGGTCGACTGGGTCTGCCACCCCATCATACTCCTTTAGGTGTGGGGGCTTCTCCATGCCCGGGGGAATAGGTGCGTCCATGATGGCCTGCGACAGGGGACCGCGGGGGTCGTCCTCGTCGCTCCTTTCTGGAGAAAGAGAAAGGGTCCTGTAGTTGTGTCGGGCACGTTGCTCGTGCTGGGATTCCCTTGAACGTGATGTTCGGTGGGCGAAGGTCACATGTCCGTCTCTGTTGTGCCTCCGGTCGTGCCTTGATGGGTCGCGAACGGGCTCTTCGGCGGGGATGACGGGCTGTCTTTCGTATTGGGGCCGCCTCTGCCTTGGTGCGGGAGAGGGGCTCCTAGAGATTTCCCTGTAATGTCTCCGCGGGGGAGTAGGGTGTCGAACTTCTTCGACCCGAGGAAGTGGAGATGGTGGCCTTTGATGTCTCCTCGGGGGGCGTCGATCATTTTCCAGTGCCCTAAGTCTTTCTCCCTGGGCGAACAGGAGATAGTTCGTCTGGTTGATGGCCGCGAACAGTGCTTGAGCCGTGGCATCTGCCCCGGCGGGGGCTTGGACTTCATAGAACCGGGCAGCCTGGCGATAGGCGAGGGCCTCCGGATCGTCTTCAAGTCCTGGAGGAGTTGTCGAGGAGGACGCAGTGTTCCCGTCCCTGCGGGTGGAAGGTCCAGGGGCGGTTGTCAGGGGGGTGGCATTGTGGCCGGCACCACTGGGATTGTCCAGGTGCCCATTCTTGTCCGCGGGACCGTTGTTGACGTCGAGGACGCGAGTGTGTTGTTCTTCACGAGTTGGAGAGGCCATGACAGTGAATGGATTGAGCTTTGGTCTTTGAAACTGTTCGTTAGACGGGGAAGCTGTTTCCCACAGACGGCGCCACTGATCTGACCTGATCAGAAGGTTTGGACCGTCACGGCTGCTCCGAGCTGAAGGCTTTTAGAACGAGGAGGGGGGGGTACCTGCAAGGCACTCCGATGCTTAAGTCAGTGGGAGTACTAGCAGATAATAGAGTTGAGGTTAGAAATGATGATTACCTGACCCTCTGGAAACAGAGGGTATTTATAGCCCCCAGCGCTGGGCCAAGGTTCCTTCATTGGGCCGGGCGGATTTGGCCCAATGGAGGAACTGCCAGGTTCTACGTGGGTAGTGGGGATCAGCACGTGGTCCCCTTCCTGGAGGTGCTGCGTGAAGTGCGAGCGGACAGAGACGCGGTCTTTACGGAGTATCGTTGGGGCAATGGTGACTGAGTCTGCCCTAGCAAGGTAGCTCGAGTCCATGTCGAGCAGTGCAGCATGGTGTCGAGCTCGACGCCAAGACCCCGAGCTGGACAGCGAATGTCGAGCTGGAAGCCAGGGCATAGAGCTGGACGGCAATCTGTCGAGCGTGACTTCGTCGCGTGGGCTGGACACTGAGATGTCGAGGGGGACATCAGGGTGTCGGGCATGGACGTTGTGGTCCTTAGTGAGTCCCATTGGATTGGGCCTTTGCCCATTGTGGTCCTTAGTGAGTCCCATTGGACTGGGCCTTAGTAATGCTTTTGGGCCTGTCGGGCCCAGTCCAGAACAATATCTCTTGCATCTCATCTCAACATTTTTGTTAATGTGAAATTGACATAGCAAATTAATAGTCGTGGGAAACACAACTTCAACTGCTTTCATCAAAGCAAGATCTCTATCCGTAAAAATCACTTGTGGACGTAAATCTTTCTTCACAAACAATTCCTTCAGCTTCTCCAAGACCCAACAAAAATTATTTGTCTGCTCATACTTCATATATGCAAATGCAACAGCAAATGTCAACTCGGTCGATGTCATGCTAACAATTTAAAACAGAGGTTGTCTATATTTATTTGTCTTATAAGTGTTGTCCATAACTAACACGATCAGAAAAAGATTTAGCAACTTAAACGAATCTGGATGCGCCCAAAAAATATCTCTCACAACTTCAGAGTCATCTCTTTTCCTACTCCAATACACATAGCATGCATCCTCTATGAGCTTAAGCAGATGTTGTATCTCAGTTCTTGACCCTCTTATCTCTTTTCGTATCATACTCTTCTACTTATATATTTGCGTAATCGGAGTCACATTCTCAAGATCTCGCTCTTGCAATGAAAATAATATGTGCCTAGGTGGAACATGTCTCTTTGTCAAATCAAAAACATGTTTCTTATCGTCTGCGGATAACCTACCAACAAACGCATGACCTCCAAACCTATCAGGTAATCCATGATTTTGAACTCCGCATTTTACATCAACCTTCCATCTAAGACCATTTTTTGACGGAGTCGACCTGATTTTGAATGGACATCCACATCTCTTAGTCGCACTTTGAGTTTCACTTGTATCCTTGTATTTACCCTCTTTATCACACCAAAATATTATTTTGTTACTTCTTCCTTTCTTGCTCATTTCGGTGTCCGAGCGATTGATAATAACAATTACCATGTTTCTGTTTCCAACCTCTTTAATTCAAATTATAACCTCTTCTCGTGTATCGAATGTTTGAGTAGTGGAGAATACATCAATAATATCTATAGATGACTTATTTTTTTGACAAATTTAATGCGGAATTTACATACTTAAAAAGTAAAAAATAAATTAAAATATAAATAATAAATTTAACAATGCGTACCGAAAGGATACAAAGTAAAATATTCTAATAACAATCTTAATTAAGTTTTTGAAAAGGAAAAGTTTTTAATTCAGATAATTCAAATCTCATTTTTTGAATTTTTTTTCCACCTTCACACTTACGTGAGTCAAGAATGAATGTTAGCAATATAAGACGTGAGAGTTCGGATCTGCTCCATTTTTAATTTGCTCCAGTTTTTCATTTTACTTTATTGATGTGTGACACGTGGCGAATAAAAAACTAACGATTGAGATTAAAAAACTAGACTGTCACCCTTTTTTTTTTCTCCTCAACCTCACGATTGATTTTTTTTTAAATTTTCTCGGTATCATTTCTCCATCTCTTCTTTTAGTCCTCCACTCCCTGTCTTGATTCTGCGTCGCCGCCGTTGTGTCTTCCCTGTCTTTAACTTCAATATCTCTGATCTTCAATAAAAAATCTGTAATGTTAATCATTAATAACAGTTTCCAATTTCAAACTTCAAATTGAGAAAGGAGAAAACTTTAGCACAAAAAGAAAACTACATAACAAAGATAAAATGGGATGTACCAAAAATTTAAAAAAATGGACCGAATCTCTTAGAGGGTCTTCACTTCTACTTTTTTGGGAGGCTGCACTTTGATTTAAAGCCTTTGTGCAAAGGTAAGATAATGATTGCAGCCATCAAACCAACATGGGTTTGCGGACAACATCATCGGAATCAGCCACTTGTGAATACAACTCATTCAAAGTTATGTTTTGTGCATCTTGTGGTAACTTGGTAATCAATTGTGCCAATAGTTGCATCAAGTTCGGTAAAACCTAAATAGTAGAAAAGCTTGCATGATTGTAAGTTCAAAATCAATATTTAATCTATATAGCCCTGACATTTCAGTTGAAGGCTTGCTCGACACAATATACGATATCAAAACATCTGGTTACATTCAATTACTTCTATTTTCTTAAATTATTGCTCTCATCCACATGTCAATGTCGTGTCTGATATTCATGTTTGTATCCGTGTCTAATAGTATTTAATGCATATGGAGTTGATGTAAAAGCAAGTCCTTACTTGAATATCAACAAGGAAAACTAGACGTAAAAGCAAGTCCAATAATTTCTTGCTTGGTTCCGGCTCTCCTTGCCACTGCTTCCACGCATCAGCCTCATTTGTGAAGACTTCATAACAAAGCTGATTCGCTTTTTCAACACGACTATGAATGCAATAAAAAGTAGCAGGGCTTCCAGCAAGAAGATGTTGGACCATTCCTACAACTCCGGATGTCATTCCATCAAAAGGAGTAATGCCAGGATATCCCTATATTTATATTACCATATTATATAAAAACGTATTCGACTCGCATATTAAAGACCAAGGTCTTTGGTATTATAATTACCGATAAGGATACTTGTATGTAATGGAAAACGAGCTTCTCCTTCAAAGAGACTCCATCGTTTTTTTTTAGATTCCTTCCCCATAGACATAAATACAGTGAAGACAGAGTGAGAAGCTCGAGCTACTTTTCCATTCAGATGTTCCATATATCTAGTTTTTAAAAATAAGGAAGCACATTTTTTGTCGATGATAATGTGACGGAAAAACCAAGCATAACTAAATATGTATTTGGTTGATATAGGATACAAGAACATAGTTGGAGCTACCATTTCTCCGAATACCGAGGCGGGAAAACACTCAATCAAAGTTGGAATGACCCGAAGGTAAAACAAAACACGGGTTGTTTGCACTTCATCCTTGGACCATAAGTATTTGGTTTTCTGGTCTAGAAGCAAGGGTTAAAATCGTAATTTTACACACAAAAATTTGGGAAGGGGACTAAAATCGTAAATTGTGGAATTGTAAAACTAATGGTAAGACTGTACAGAATTCTAAAACTCATATTAATGCATATAAATTCTTATATATAAATATATAATCGCATTAGTATTAGTAAGACAAAGAAAACCTTAAATCACTTGAAATACTTGTGTAAATTTAAATTCATAAGCATAGCTCAAAATTAAGATAATTAAAACCTTAAATCACACTTCAAATACTGATATAAATTTAAATTCATTCATAAGCATAATTGCATAAACGTTTGAAAGATCGTAAGACTATACGATTTAATGATAACAGGAGAGATTCTACTTGATTCCGCTGAAATAAGATTATGGATATAGTCATATTCGTTGAGGGCAGACGTGATCACAAAATCATGAAATTTTACGATTCAAATCGGGATTTCAACTACCATGTATAGAAGAATAGAAAATCTTATAAAATGGAAACCATAAAAAAAAAAAGCAATTCAAATAAAAATGCATTTGAATAAATCATACCTGGCCCATTTGTCAAGTCACCATAAGAGGGTATGGAGTTCACAAAAAACGTACAAGCATGCTCATTCTTGTTAACACTTGCAATTACCTTGCAAATTGTCTCCATGTACTCTGGCAAGCGTACGTTGCAAAAATATTCCACGCAAGAAAACGATACTAGTATCTTCAACGAGACTTCGGTTTGTATTTCTTGATCAAATTTTGAGCTCAATTTGTGCTTAGTTACAGCTAGCACAAAGAATACAACCATAAGGAAAGCAGATTCCGTGATTTTATCAAAATCCTTAAGCAACTCATCGTAATTGACTTTAAGATGCATAGCCACTTTCCCGTGTCCATAGTAAATACTACGACATTATTCCCATATAAGATTCTCCACTATATTCTTATTTTCTTCACACCTTGTGTCCTTCGACCAAACTTCCTCAAAACGAAAGATAAACTTCCTCTGATCGTCAAACGTCTCAGCATATCTCATGATCTCAACACGTAAAGCAGCATGATCTGAACCAAAGCGTTGTAAATGGTGAACAGCAGTAGTCGGGAAGTAATTAAGAAAATCAAAATTCACAAAGCCTCTGTCGAGTCTACATTGGATATTCCTTTGCCCTTGTCTTCCGTTAGTCCACGTGAAAGGATATCCCACTGATCCGCTGTCGCAGACGGATCAAAAACAAGTATTTTGTAAAATACAGTATAACGACAATGGCTCGAGTCGTATCGCAAGGATTCTTGATTTTATTATTAACTAATAGAAGTCGAATGGGGGGTTGGTTTCAGGATTGATTCATAACATGAAATAAGTTATTAAAATAAGTGATTATAAAAATAAGTCGATCTACTATTTTCTAGTTCCTGCTAATCATTGGTTTTTAACTTACCAATTCCCTAAGTGACTTCGACCTCTATTTGATTTCAATATCAATTGACAAGCGCAATAGATATAAAATAGATTGAATTCCCATTCTGAATTAAGCAAACAGAATAATACAATCGTGAATTAAGCAAACACGATTTAACGACTAAGCAACGTAAACAACGATTAAAGATTAGGAATACAATCATAAGAATTTAATCAAGACATTCCATGAAATAACAGATTAAGCAAATGCAACTCCATAAAATAGAATTGAAAGAGAAACAAAATTGAATTGATAAGTTAAAAACCTCAAAGCATCGGAACACGATTACAGTAGATCAACTCTGGATGATTAGTTCTTCATTCAAGCGTAAAAGAAAAATGTATTTTTTTATGAATAATGAAAAGGTAAAAACTAAATTACTGTAGCGGCTTCTAGGTATAGCAAGGACAAGGATTCGGTTCATAACCCAACTGGATCGAAAACATAACCCAGACCCAAAACAAATGACCCAAAACTTAAATATTAAATGCTGCAACTTCAAAGAATTTTATGGCCTTGCTACAGTCCGATTCAGCTCTCGACTTCTTAATGAAAATTGTAGCTTTTTCTCTTAGCTTTCCAATGACTAGTAGCACGCCTCATTCCGACTCCCGTAGCTTAAGTTATGAATTTATTCGTGCAGACTACTAATACTGAAAATAAAGTACGAAAATCAAATAAGAGTAGAAATAAACTAAAATAGAAAAACGCTATAAAATACAAAAATAAGCTAAACAAACCATGGAAATGCATAAGTATAATCATGGAAGAATGTGCATCAAAATACACTGATCAAATTCCCCGACACTTGAACGTTTACACTCCGAGCAAAATAAAATCAAAAGAAACACAACAGCATCATCGGCTACTCATTCTAGGCTACAAACTCTTCTTCGGTTAAGATTGCATCAATAGGTACTAATCTTGCACACTAAGGATACCGTAGGAACACTAATCTTGTCTCTTGAATATACAAACCAATTCGAATCATATTATTATACCAAAGCCTAACTTACTCATCCTCCTTTTTGCTCTCTTTCATTCTGGCACAATCACATTAAGTCAGTTATCTCCACACTCATAGCAAGGAGACCGGTTAGTGACTCTGATCCTTTTTGCACGGGGTTCTGGTACTTATGTGGCATAACCCTTTGCTTACTCGGTTGTTGTTGCGGAGGATCGGACCGTAATCCGCCCTACCAAGTTCAGCACCAAAAACCGCTGAACCAACTAACAATGAGTCTTATTATCAACTTTTTTTGTAGGTTCTATGACTGTTAGGTTAAGTGACCAGGTGAGGGTCACAAAACTTAGAAGGCGCATTCCTTTTTCTTTCCTTTTTTTTCAAATAAAACTTGAATCACTCACTTATTTTCATCGGCTTCCCTGCGTAGAGTGCGTGTGAGATGGTGCTGACTCCTAAAATAAACTACTCAAGAGCTATTAAAAGATGAGAATTCAAGACTACGTCATAATAAAAATTCAAATTAACTTCCATATGCATGAGACTTACAGTGTTAAGACGATACCAATCTTGTGAACTTTTCCCAAGTCTCCACAACTAACCTCATATTAATCTATAACCCAAAACTTTCAAAAAGATACATATTTTTTTTTATAACTAAAAATAAAACAACAAACAAAAGCAAAGAAAACAAAATAAATAAATAATTCTCTCCCCCACACTTAAAACACACATTGTCCTCATTGAAAGAAACAAGCATAAAATAAGAGAGAGGAGAGAGAGGAAAGAACACACCCGAGAAGTCAACGCGGATAGATGATCGCATAAGTAGCCTTTCCCAACGAGAGCACTTTTATAGTTTCCTCTTCCAACGTGGGACTCTCATGGAATAGCTTGAGGCGGTGTCCTTTGACTTTGCAATTTTTATCAGTACCTTCACTTTTTATTCCTGGATCAAAGAATATTCTTCTAAAAGTAAAAGTGTCAAATGGGCACGTGAACATGATCTCATCTTTCACAACATCAAGGATCAAAAGGTTATGGGGCTGCCTCACTCCTTTTGCTACATCTTCAAGTGAGATCCTATGCATGCACATGGACGGACTAATATCATAAATATCATCTAAGGTCCATCCAATTCCTTTCTTATGCTTCTTTAAAACCTGCAAAAATTTACTTTCTTGATCAAAATAAAGTATAGAAGAAATTATAACCGGGAGTTTTTCATTCATCTCTAGATAAGCATAATTAAGATTTTCAGGAATTAGTTTCAGCTCTCGAAAAGGTGGTTGTTTAATGGATGGTTTGTTTCGGGCAGCCGGAGTATCGAGAGCTTCTTCCACATGAACAACTTCATTTGCAACCTCATATGCAGTAAGAATATCAACTTGCAAGGCGGCCTCAATTTCAGCACAAACAGAGAAAATTTTAATATCAGTACAAACATCACAAGAGTAAACATCATCAAAATCAGATAATGATGGAAAATCAGATGCAAATAAATCAGTACAAGTATCATCAATAGTCTCAGAAAGTAACTCTATCGGAAAAACAGAATTCTCTTCCAAGGGTTGTTGGTTAGATCCTTGAGCTTGTTGCATGATATTCATCAAAGAGGCAAGTTGTTCAATCTGTGTTTGTAAAGTCTGAAGTGTAGAATCTATTTGTTGTTCATACTTGAGATTATTTGCAGCCATTTATTTGACAATGTCCTCTAGCGCAGGTTCAGAAGGTTCTGAGCACACAACCTAGAATTCCTTCAGATGCTTATGCGGATCCTCACCTGTAAGACTATTAAGCTTTGACAACAAGTGTATTAAATCAGATTTCGATTCAAAAGGTGTATCAGTTGCAGAATAGTCAATACATAAATCATTATATCTCACATCAAGGCCAGCCAACTGTCTCAAAGTTCTTTGTTCAACCATGTTATCAATAAACACAGAAATACCAACTATGTCCCAAACAGGCAGAAACAAATAGAAAGAAAGAAAACGATTAAAATAAATTCAAAAATATACAAAAATGAAAAATTTAATCTAATGAAGCAAAATAAGACTAATATTCGTCGATTTTTTGCTGACTTTGTGAAAAAAATCCGGAGCAAATCGAAACAGTAACTTCTAAATTGTACTGTAACCGGAATTGCAATCCTGAAAATCAACAAACACAATAAAACAACAAAAAAAACCAAGAAAAAAAATAAAAAGAACACTAAACCTATGATTATAATATCAGTTAATAAAAACAAGAATCCACGGCAATAGCGCCAATTTGATCCGCTGTCGCAGACGGATCAAAAACGAGTATTTTGTAAAATATAGTATAGCGACAATGGCTCGAGTCGTATCGCAAGGATTCTTGATTTTATTATTAACTAATAAAAATCGAATGGGGGGTTGGTTTTAAGATTGATTCATAACACGAAATAAGTGATTAAAATAAGTGATTATAAAAATAAGTCGATCTACTATTTTTAGGTTCCTGCTAATCATTGGTTTTTAACTTACCAATTCCCTAAGCGGCTTCTACCTCTATTCGATTTCAATACCAATTGACAAGCGCAATAGATATAAAATAGATTGAATTCTCATTCTGAATTAAGCAAACAGATTAATACAATCGTGAATTAAGCAAACACGATATAAAACGCGATTTAACAACTAAGCGACGTAAACAACGATTAAAGATTAGAAATACAATAATACGAATTTAATCAAGACATTCCATGAAATAACAGATTAAGCAAATGCAATTTCATAAAATAGAATTGAAATAGAAATGAAATTGAATTGATAAGTTAAAAACCTCAAAGCATCGAAACACTATTACAGTAGATCAACTCTGTGATGCTTGAAATTGGACTTTGAAAGGCATGCAACAGTAGTGATTCACACTTGGAGATTCACACATGGAGTGTTATTACTTTTCTAAATTCAATTGAAAACAGATTGAACGTTACCCACTGCACATCCATCTTCCTCATTGGTACTATACCATTCAATTCCATCAAAGTCCAGCCTCGTTCGGCACCTCAACACCCATCGACACTGACATATCCAAGCCTAATTTTTATTTGCATCTCAAAGTCCAATTTTCATTAGCACCTCAAAAACTCAATTTTTATTGGCACCTCAAAATTCAATTTTTATTGGCACTTCAAAACTCAAAATCGTTTGACAACCATAAAGACCAGTACTCGTCTGACAAAATTCAAAAACCTTTTCCTTTTAGAGTCTGATACTCTTCAGGATCTCATTTATTTTGGGCCAATGTTCTTCCGGAACCCCTTAAGATTTCGATACTATTTCATATCACATTTATTTTGTTACAATGCACTTCTAGAACCCTGTGAGAGTCTAATGCTCTTTTGAATCTCATTTATTTTGTTCTGATGCTCTTATGGAATCCCATGGGAGTCTGATGTTCTTCTGAATCTCATTTATTTTGTCCTGGTGCTCTTTCGAAATCCCTTTAGAGTCTGATGCTCTTTCAAATCTCATTTATTTTGTTCTGATGCTCTTCTGGAATCCCTTGAGAGTCTGATGATGTTTCGGATCTCATTTATTATGTTTTGACGCTCTTCCACAAACTCTTAAGAGTCTGATACTCTTTTACATCTCATTTATTTTCTTTTGATGCTCTTTCGAAATCCCTTTAAAGAGACTCCATCATTTTTTCAGGTTCCTTCCCCATAAACATAAATGCATTGAAGACAAAATGAGAAGCTCGAGTTACTTTTCCATTCGGATGTTCCATATATTTAGTTTTTTAAAATAAGGAAGCACATTTTTTGCAGATGATAATGTGACGTGGTCATGGACTCTCAAAATTTTATTTAATGAATGACTGAGTCTAGTGCTCAAAATCGATGAGAATTTCTTTATATACCTTGTAGTTTCCTTGCAGGTCCCTGGCGAAAAGCCCAAAGTACTCCTAGAATTCTGATGTGCATATCTGAACGCACCAAATTTAAGTTTTTTAGAGGTTCGTTCAGATATGCATATTCGAAATAACCAAATAATTCAAGAGGGAGTTATTTCGAATATGCATATCCAAAAAACTCAATATCCTAAATTTCTTTTGATTTTATTTTAATATTAAATATCTCATCATTATTTTTTACAAGAATCTATTCATTTAATATTAAATGTCCTATTTTAGTAATATTAATTATTAATAACATTCAACATTTAATTATAATATAAATATCTTTTTAATATAATAAATTTTCTAATTACAACATAATAATTAATTATCAATTATATAATAAAAACTAAAAAGTATCATCTAAAATAAATTTAACTTTTAAAGTTACAATCAAAAAATATTTCTTATATTTTTTATAAAAAATTATTCATAATTTTAAATAAAAAATTAAAAGATAATTATATTTCACAATTATAATTAGAAATTTAATTATTGTATTCATTGTTTAATTTCATATCATAAATTTACTTTAATATTTAGTTTTCAATTATAAATTTAAGTTATTCTTTATTAATAATAACTCAATTTAATTATATTATAATTATATTATAAATAAATATCTTTTTAAAATAAAATCAAAATAAAATCAAATGAAATTTAAAATATTGTGTTATTTCGGATATGTATATCTGAAATCTCCTTGAAAATAAAATATAGGGGTTCGTTCTACATATCTGAAATAACTCAATATTCTAAATTCACAAGTTGTGTTCGGATATGCACATTTGAACGGTATTTTCGGATTTTCAGATGTTTAACTCAACATAACAAGGTAGAGAAAGAAATTCTCAAAATCGATTATGAATAAAATACTATTATAGAACAGAGAAATTATTTAGATAAATAATTTAGTTACTTAAATTAATGTCTAATTTATATTAGTAATATTTTTATTTGTATTGTTATTTAGTTGACTTTTATTAGTGTTTGAAATTTTTAGAAAATTATCTAATATTTCTCAATACGACTATTATATACGTAGTCTCAATGAGACATTAAAGAATACAAATGAAATGAAAAATATCTTTAATTCCTTTAATTTTATCTTGTAATTTTAGTGTTCTTCTCCTTTTATGGTAGAAACCTATATATATATATATATATATATATATATATATATATATATATATATATATATATATATATATATATATATATATATATATATATATATATATATATATATATATATATATATATATATATATATATATATATATATATATATATATATATACTGAAAGCTCGCAACAAAACTAATTTACAGAAAAAACAAGCACAACTAAAATATGTACTTGGTTGATATAAGATAGAAGAACATAGTTTGAGCTACCATGTCACCTAATACCGAGGCAGGCAAACACTCGATCATAGTAGTCTCACTTCGTCCTTGGACCGTAAGTATTTGGTTTTCAGGTCTAGAAGCAAGGTAGTTACAATCGTGATTTTAACACTTGCGAATTGTCTCCATGTATTATGGCAAGCATTATGGCAAGCGTACATGGCAAAAATGTTCCACACAAGAAAACGATAATAGTATCTTCAACAAGACTTCAATTTATATTTATTGATCAGATTTCGAACTCACTTTGAGCTTTGTTATCGCTAGCGCAAAGACTACAAGCATAAGAAAAGCAGATTCCCCATTTTTTTTCAAATTCATAAGCAACTCATTATCCTGTTACAGCTCCGGCTTCCTTAACGAGGAAATTATTAGATGTTCTTTAATCTCATTAACCTTTAGTTCACCAGAACTCTGCGGCAATTCAAACACCGATTCATAAAGACAAGGCAACAGAATCATCTCAGTTAACAATGACAAACCAAGGCAAACAACCATTATTAGATGTTCTTTAACCTCATTAACCTTTAGTTCACCAGAACTCTGCAGCAATTCAAACACCGATTCATAAAGACGAGGCAACAGAAGCACCTCAGTTAACAATGACAAACCAAGGCAAACAACCAACGAGGACACTGAATATGAAACTGTACGAGTCAATCCTATTTGGTCCTATAAAAGGTGTAATCTCATTATTTCTTTCACCATTGTTTTAGTGCAAGGTAAATTGACTGTTCGCATGCCATCTAATGGGCCGGACGTGTGGTCTAAAATCACACTGCAATTGCAGAATGATGCAGTTACAGAGGTTACTGCGTATTATCATAAAGTGCACTTGATTGCAACAAAGATTTATCAGATATTGTAAGTTCAGAAATAGACAAAAGTACTGTAATACCTACTATTTGGTAAACTAAGAGTAATAGGTAAATCATAATAACACTGATATACATATTGAATGTAGTGAGGAATTGGTCACCCCTTTTCTTCACGCAACCAGTTTGCAAATATAGAGAAATTGTTCTACTCTTTCACAATAGGTCACAATAGGAGAAAGAAAATTGTGCTTCTTAACACATATATACACAAAACAAAACATATATACACAAAACAAAACATTGCAGCAAAAAAATAAAAACTGAAAATTGGATAAATAACACATAAATTGTAATTAAACTACAAATATATTATATCACTCCTGTCATATTGCCTATTTTTCCCAATTTCGCCAATAATTCTGTCTATGATCATGACCACTCGAAGAACCTTGCAGCTGTGGCGGAGAAAGTTAATAAATGGATCTTTGATGTGATTACCAGACAAATCCATCTTGCGGAGATTTGGAAGTGCCAATAATGGATCATTATCATCTATTATAAAATCTTGGCTAACACACACCCGTGGATAACGGAGATTGAGTTCTTCTAGTAAAGGAAAACAATCGGCGATCAAGAACAAATCCTTCTTCTCATAATGTAACAACCTGTAAAGAGTGAGAGATCTTAAATTTTTCAGAGTTTTGGACAGAGCTATCAACCCGTTTGCCGGAACAGGAATGAGCTTGGTGAAGAGACCGTTGGAGAGATTGAGAGATGTGATGCGTAAAGGGAAAGTGGAGATTAGGGTAAGAAGAGCCTCGACTTCTTCTAGGATTTTCGATAGGAGAGTAAGGTGGAGGGAGATGATGTTAGGGAAGCGGTGGAAGAGTCGAGGAAGGAAAGGGATGGTTTCATCGGTGATTGTGACGGAGTATCGGACACGATTGGTGATGGAGAGAAACTGCTTTGAGACGACGGTGAGAGACTTGAAAGTGCGGTTGTCGCCGTTGAGAGATTTGAAGATGCACTCCAACAAGTCCTCATGCAAATCTGAAAATACGGCCGCCATTGTTACAGCATGTATGGTTTCTCCACATTCACATAGGTTACTCCCTCCTCCATCCTCTCCTTAGTATATGTCTTTTTAATGTAAAACTGTGCTAGGCCCAACAATACTTTAACCTAGGTTTGTGTTGTGGGAATTTAACATAACACCCTCTATTTTATATCTTTGTCATCTTCTAGATAGGGTGTAATTATGAAAATCTTTCTAAAATATATTAGAACTTTTAAGATTTTTGGTTTTGTATCGAAAATTTCACACAAATATCATAAATTTGGTTAAATTTTTAAATTTTTACCGTATCATTTAGTTGTTATCAGATATTCAAAATTTCTGATATTTTTTAGCATTTAAATAACAAATCAGAAATTTAAAATTTTCAATGTATGAAAAATACTGGAAATTTTAAATTTTCTGATATATTTTTGTATTCTAAATACAAATCAGAAATTTGAAATTTCTGGAGCATAAGAAATATCGGAAATTTGAAATTTCTAGTAATACTAGGACCTAAATTTTTTTGTTTTTTTAAAAATTATTACTTGAATAAAATATATTTTGAAACAGCGAACTGATAAAATATATAAATAAAATAATTGTCATACATAGGTACGTTAAAAAAAACTACAATCACGACTTAGCCAATTCTTCTCAATGTCGGAAGTGACCCACATATGTTGATTCCCATGCTTTTGTATCATTAGAACAATTATGCCTCCATTTCTTAATGACGGGAGGCAGTTGTCGTACCCCAAATTTTCCCTATCTCTTTTACTTTTGTCTGGATTTGAACTTTGCATCCCATTTGCATCATTTTTTGCTCAGTCATTTGCATATCCCGCATCTCATGAAATCAGGCACTTTGGTTCGAGGTATTAGGGTTGCACCCTCTTTATGTCTAATTTTGTTTTGAAATTCTCTTATCAGGTGAAAGGGAAATTCTTCTAGTTCTCGATTAGTGGATCCTGGAATGAATTTTGTCATCACGTTACAAGGTTGATTCTTGCTCGAATTTATCAAAGCCTGGATTAGGGTTTATTTCCCTATTTGTTGGCCAAGATGCTAGGGTTTTTGGATCCCTATTTTCTGTAAAGATGTTTCTTTCGCCTGCCTCAAATATGGCTCAAAGTTCAGTGCATTAGGTCAAGGAGTTCATCTCCTCTCCTTTCAAGCCTTCTTCTTAAAAGCCTCCAGGTCACTGATTCGAGAGTTTGAAGGTTAAGTTGACGACTGTGGAGTTTGGGCACAAGAAATAAGCTTGGGGGTTCATGACCGTCAAGACTGTGGAGTTTGGGCACAAGAAATAAGCTTGGGGGTTCATGACCGTCAAGACATGTTTTGGTTGCTTAAGTTACAAGTTACTTGTGATGTGAGTCTCAAAGTTAAAGTTCTGTTTAAAAGTGCAAGTTTGGTTCAGGCGTGATATGAAGATTAAGTTTTAAGTGACCGTTGTTTTGGGTTCGAATTAACCAAGGGGAATTAAATTCTTAAGCATTTATTTTGTGCAAGAGTTTGATTGGAGTCTGGAAGATAAGGCGCATGGTTGTTTGGAATACAAGTTACAACAGTTATTTGTGATTTTCTGAAATTCAAGTCACAAGGGCAAAATGGTCAAATGCACTCTGAAAAGTCAAACTTTGACTTTTGGTAAAAAAAATCAGGTTTCAACAATTATATTTCATCAAGACAAGAAATTGGTTAATCAAGAAGTCAGAAATCAGAAACTACTTTGAGAAAAGAAAGAAATTAATTTTTTTAAAATACTTGTAAAATATTCTAAGTGGTAAGAGATTTCAGAACTTCAGGGCCAAATTCCACGCAAGTGCAATCAGAATTTACAAGGATGGTTCAGAACATTGTTCTTTGGTCAGAACATATGGGGGCTTTGTTCTTTGGTCAGAACATAAATCTGAAAATACGGCCGCCATTGTTACATCATGTATGGTTTCTCGACATTCACTGCTCTCCTTAATATATGTCTTTTTAATGTAAAACTGTGCTAGGCCCAACAATACTTTAACCTAGGTTTTGTGTTGTGGGAATTTAACATAACACCCTCTATTTTATATCTGTCATCTTCTAGATAGGGTGTAATTATGAAAATGTCTCTAAAATATATTAGAATTTTTGAGATTTTTGGTTTTGTATCGAAAATTTCACACAAATATCAGAAATTTGGTTAAATTTTTAAATTTTTACCGTATCATTTAGTTGTTATCAGATATTCAAAATTTCTGATATTTTTCAGCATTTAAATAACAAATCAGAAATTTAAAATTTTCAATGTATGAAAAATACTGAAAATTTTAAATTTTCTGATATTTTTTTGTATTCTAAATACAAATCAGAAATTTGAAATTTCTGGAGCATAAAAAATATCGGAAATTTGAAATTTCTAGTAATACTAGGACCTAAATTTTTTTGTTTTTTTAAAAACTATTACTTGAATAAAATATATTTTGAAACAGCGAACTGATAAAATATATAAATAAAATAATTGTCATACATAGGTACGTTAAAAAAAACTACAATCACGACTTAGCCAATTCTTCTCAATGTCGGAAGTGACCCACATATGCTGATTCCCAAGCTTTTGTATCATTAGAACAATTATGCCTCCATTTCTTAATGACGGGAGGTAGTCGACAATCGGGTTTCAACTTCACCTGAACCCAATGATTTTCATTGACAAAACCAACAATAATGATAGTATGCCGACTCGTGTACGAGGTGGAGCTATGAGAAGTGGGAAAAATGTTATGTTAAGTCTCATGGAAAGGGAAACAAATATGATGCTATATCTAGAAGCAATAGGGTAACCCATATCTGAAATTTCCAACTGTTGCAACTGGTTTTTTAGATAGAGTCGCCACCCTTAATTTTTATCCTAAAGGAAGGGAGTATAAAGGAATAACCTTAAAAGTCAGAGATTCTAGATTTGGACTCGGTTCTAGACGAAGGGAAGGTGTTAGGCACCCTTTATCTACCTTGTTCACAAGGATACTAGGTTTAGAAGCATTATTTTTAAGAAATAGGTTAATTATTAATAATAAGGGAAAAGGGTTTGAATTTTAGTTAGGGGGACTCGCCACGATTTTCGATCATATGCCTACGTATCCTCTTAAAAGGAATCAGAGTCCTATTTCGTAGTTCACAGTGTTGATTGGTGTTTTCTATAAGATTATGTAGATTACTTTCGAATTAACCTTGAACATCGTCTGGGTTGTAAATTGAGTGATCGTAGACGCAGTTCCTAGTCTGATTTGAAGACAATGTTATTTAATATTTTTTTGAAAATGGTCTTGAGATTTTTGTTATGTTAGTAGAATAAGATTTTTGATGTTGATTAGTTGTTTTGGTATTTGATTCGATTAAGGCGCGTAGCGGGAGAGTCTGATATAGTCTCCTCATTATGTGGTCAGATATTGGCCACGTGTCGCTCATTGACAAATTATGTATTTTTTTTATATAAAATGTTGAATTAATTAAAAAAAACCTTTTTTATATTTTTGTACTTACTTATTATTTTTGGTGTTTTTATAATTAAGTAAAAAGAATTTATTTTTGTTTCAATAATATTAATGATTAAGTGGCATGATAGTTAAATAGATCTAATGCTACTAATAACCTAATTTAAAAGGACATATTTCGTTTATAAAACATGATGACTAAATTAAAACAAATATGATCAAATCTAATTAGTAGGCATAGCAAATAAACCTAAATAAAACTAATTAATGTTTAAACAATGATTACTGAAAAAGATAAAGTGGTGTGAATAATAAAGTAGAGGGATGGATTGAGTTTAAGGCCTAAATGGTAAACCTAAACCAAGTTAAATGGATGATAAATAAATAATAAAAAAACGTGAACACATGGGGAGGAGTAGTGCTACCAGATTGTATTATCCTCTCATACAATTTATAATAAAACATAAGTAAAATAAAATACAGGCGGTTAAAACTTGTTTCCAACATCAAAATAAAATGAAACAACTCATATAGAGACACTTGACATGAACTATATAATAAACCAAAATAACTTAACATATAAATATAATACCAGAGAGAAACGAAATCTAGCCTTCCCTCTCACTTGTATTCTCTCACTTTTCTTGTTCATATGAAAACAACAGCCACATATCAAACAAACAGAGGTGGAAATTTAAGAGAAAAAAAACCTGATGAATAAAGCCGTGATAACAAGATGGTGCTCATGGACCGTGGAGGAGGTCGAAGGGACGTCGACGGTTGGTGTCGTACGGACGCAGCGGTTCCTGCTGGGGCATCGTCGGTAGTGATGTGGCAATGGTGATGGTGTAGACAGCGGCGACGGATCTGAGAGTTGTTTAAATGTGATGAATGACTTGGATATATGTAAATTGATGTTGGACTTTGAAATGCGAATGCGTAGTTAGGCTTTTTGAGATACGCTCGACCCATGCTGTTGGAATGCGTAGATGAATGAGATGATAGTATGGCTTGGTTTTGGATCTAGGAGCCCTAATGCATGATTTATGCAGCCTTGTGCTTTATGATTATGAATTGGATATTTTTTGAATGGTGCCCCTGTGATGGGTTGTGGATGATTAAAGGATAGAGGTTTGTTTATGCAACAAGGTTGCTTGTCACATTATGGTTGAGTGTTGTGCTTGCATGATTCCCTGATACTTGTTTCAAACTCGAAGATTGCTGACGTAGAAGAGAGGTCCACCAGAGGTTTGTGAAAGTATGAAGAGAGCTTGCTTTTGTATGGACTGTTTTTCCTAATTTGTTGGTAGGGTCCTGGAGGAGATTATCTTTAATATGAGTTTGGAAAAAGTTTGATCATAATGTGAATGACCCCGATATTTTGCATTATGCCCCTGATTAAAAGACTCCTGAAAAATGCTTGGCTTTGATGGACCCTTTTGTATCAACTTCCTTTTTTGATCGAGCCTCGCAGTGGTTTGCCCCAACATTCAAATTTTGAAAGACATGCCCCTCAATCTCCAAGATCCGGAGGAAGTATCCTTAGAAGGACCTTAGACCTTGTCATGAACTTGTCATAGGTTGCCCCAAGTATTTGAAGCTTTGAAAAGTTTGTACTCGAAGTTGCTTGAAGAATTTGGACCCTACGTGCAGTAGGATGAACTTGATACGCACTACCCTAACATTTAATTCTTGGAAAACTTCCCCTGATCATCAATTCCTTGAGAAACATGTTAATATGAGGAAAAAAAGTCATACCCTATTGTGATATGACTTGACTAAGGAATGTTTCTTTGAAGGGTATGCCTCTAATTGAACAATGCTTTGAAATTTGATCCAAATTGATTGGACCTCGGAATGCTCACCTCTTGTCAACAATATCTTCATGTGATATACCCATATGATCATTAGTCTATGCCCTTGTTTATAGGGATCCCCTTAGATGCTTTTTCCCCAGTTAGGAGCTTCTTGGAAAGGATGGCCTTTGATCAGACCTTCTTGAAATCTCTTTGATGCTAAGTATTGATTCGTAGATAAAATTGTACATTTCGAAAAAGTAATTCTGTTTGATGCACATGCACGTTCTTGAAATGGATTATTTGAAAAGAAATGGAAGATTAGAAGATGAATATTCGAAGAAGCGAAGTAGTTAGAAATGATTTTAACAAACATAGGAGTCAATTTAACACAAATCTTGTTGAATATGCTTTCATAGTGAACCTAGCCTCAATTAGGACTTTTAAAGGTTGTAACGTGGCCATGGTTCGTGGTTTAAGAAACAAAAGATATAAGGCTCAAAATTAATTTAGCCCACCCCATTCTCCTTGACGTTCTCCAATCCTAAGTTCAATTAATCCAACGAATGTGTTTAATCCCCAAGAGAAGTTTTGTAGTCGCGCAGATGATGAGAAGCGTATGTGTTGTACCCCAAAATTTGCCCTCCCATTTTCTCAACATTTCTCAAGCCCTTGGAGATCAAGATCCAGTTAGGGTTTCACCTGCTCAAGACTTCTCCTTGCACTGTTGACCCAAATTAGGGTTTGTGTTTGCACAAAGATGTTTTGACCTAAAATTCCTAAGATAACTTCCATGATTCATATTGGACTCCCAAGTTAATCCCCATCAAGTTTCAAGTCTTGATTCCAAGTTTTGCCCAGTCAATTGGACAGTTGACCTAGAAATCAGCTGTATTGGGGAAAAAGTCAACTGTGGCCAATTGACAGTCAAACCTCATGAAAATTGACCCACATCAACATTAGGAACTCACATGGACCATTTGATCAAGTTTGGATCACAATTCCACAAGAAATTTGATCAGATCACCAAAAGGGCAAAATGGTCATTTTTAGGGTTTTGACTGCACAAAGGCAATTTTTGACTGTTTGACCTAGCCAATGGCAAACCAAGCTCACATATGGACTCAAGGACCCCATGGAAATGTCTTGACATGCTCAACAAGTTCAAAAGATCCCAAATGCACAAGATTGACAGTTGAATTTCCCAGTCAATTGATCAATTTTGACTGTATACTGAAAAGTCAAACTTTGACTTTTTGGTCAAAATTAAGAGTCAAGATTCATTTTTCATCAAAACATGCCAAATCATGAAACTTGTTCATCAAGAAATCAAAAAATGCAAATTAGGGTTTGAAATGAAATTTTTTCATAACTTAGAATTTTTCTAAGTTATGAAAAACCCTAATTTTTTCTCAACTTTGCCTCACTTTCTCACCAAGATTCATTTGGATTCAAGCAAAAGTCAAAACATGAAAGTTGTAGCTTGGTGCATAATCTACAACTTTGATTCACAAAGTTTTCCCAAAAGAGGCTTGTATCTCAAGTTACAATTTTTGGAATAAGGGTACTAAACCATTCTTAACTTAGTGAAAATTTGACCTATTTTGGCAAGGTTTTCTACCTAACTTCAAGACCATTTTCCATATACTTCCACTTGGAATTTCAATTTGCACTTCAAAGATGGATTGTAGTACACATTCCAAGCTTTCCAAAATGTCCAAGAACTCATCAAACAACCTCATGACTTGAGAGAATCGAATTTTGCAATATGGCAAAAAGTCACTTTTGTTCTTGACCAAGACATGTTCATACACATTGCCATTTTCAAGTCAGCTTGGTTTATGCTACATTACAGGCCTCTAAACCATCCAACACTCAATAATTTAATGCATACTCATTGTGCCAAAGCCTTATTTTGTGTATCCAAGCATTGTATGTAAGATTAGGCCATAAATGGAAAAAGTGAAATAGCCATTTTTGCAAAAGCAAGCTTTATGTCATAATGTAAATCCAAGAGGTACAGATCAAATCTAATTGGCACAAGTTTATGAGTTAATCACACTGATCAAGGAGGAGCTTTGCAGCATGTTTAGGGGTCCTCTACCTGTCTAGAACACAACTTGGCCTTTGCTTGCTTAAGTGTTAAGAAAGACATCATAACATGTACCAACTTTCATCTCAGCACAAGCAAGCCTAAGCAAATATTTTATACACCTTCTAATCATCAAACCCAAGCTAGAACACGAGCAAACAAGGTCCCAAACACTCCCATTCCCAGAATCACTCTCAAACTGCAAAAACAGGGCAGGGTCTGCAGATTGAATCCCACAACTCATCCCTTTCATGCTTTCTTGCTCAAAGCTCATCAAACACATTCCCTAGCATCATTTGAAGCTAACCAAAACACAAAACACGACCTGTAACTCCTCTAACCAGTTCCACCATTTTCACTTTCTTGTTTTGCAGTTGAAGGTCCATAGCTCGATTCAAGGTGTTTCAAAGCAAAGTAAGCATTGGAATAGCATCACCACACTTCAGGCAAGCTATACAGATCATCATCTTGCCCTGAAAGCTCCCCCATTGCCAGATAGAACTTCAACTGAACAAGTATCTTTTTGAACTTCTAACTCTTAGTGTAGGCATCATTAGCTCTAGGTTTGTGAATAAGAAGTGTTCTACTCATGCCCCTGAATCTGTACATGCTTTTACTTTTCATTTATTTTGCTTGAGCTGTGAGAATTTAAGGTCTGAATATGGAAGAAAAGTTAGGTTAAGATTTGGGAATGTTAAAATTCTCTCTCATTTCTGAGAGTTAGGATGAGTTCTTTATATATTTAGAATCGTGATTCAATGCTTAACATTTCTTATGTTGAAAGTTTGTGCAAAAAGTCAAAGAATCCAGATGTTTGAACTTGAATACAGGCGCGCGTTTTTGACATCTTTTTTGTCTGAAGGTTGAAGAAGAAGCTACATGGGCTGGGCCTGCTTTGTCTTTTCTTTTCACACCCTATTTTCATTTTCATACCCCTTGAGTCCATTATGTTTATTTGCATGATTTTTTGACTTTTCTTTTTTATCCTGACTTATTTATTTTTGCTAATAATATTAAAAACATAAACAATATTTTTTACACCATTTTTATATTTTTTAGGTATTTATTTGTTTATAGGGACATTTGTACATAAATATATATATACTATTATTTAGAAAAAAAACTAGAAAAATAATGCAAATATACTTTATTTCTGATTTTTATTTCATTTTTTTTCTTTCTTTTGAAAATACTTTATACAAAATATACTTTTTTTTTATAAATATTAAATATTATTATTTTTATATATATAATATTTATTTAGTAAATAATAAAGATATTTATATATATTAGTATATTTAGGTAAATAATACAAAAAATATATACATTTTTTATTTTATTAATATTTGACATGAAAAATATTTTTTTATGAATATACTTCATTTTTATTTTGTTTTGTATATAATTATTAATTATTGTACATATTAAGTGAATAATACCGCTTTATTTAAGAAATTAGGGTTTTACCCTTAAAGCACAAAAACTCCAAAAATAATACTTTTTTTATTTTTGTTTATTGGACATAAAAAATATCCTTTTTCCATACATATGAAAATCCTTTTTGCATTTTGCATCTTTATTTTATTTTCCATTTAATTGATGCAATTAATTATCTTGTAAATATTCCAAAATTGATGTAATAGCTAGGTTTAAATTCCTTGTCTAAATATCCCCCCATTTGAACATTTGTACCCCCCTTCCCCTATTGTGTTGTAATAGTGTAGGAATTTTACTTTTCGCACTTTAACGCTTTCTAAATATACCATGCTAGAATTAGGGTTTGTATGCAAATAAAACGAACAAAAATAGTTTGACCTAATTTCAAGATAATCAAGCATGAAAATGGACCACACATATCACACTTGCACCCCTAGGGTATTCCGCTTGTTGCCTTCCATAAATGGGCCATATTGTATGTTAGGTCTCTTCGGGCAAAACAAATACAAATCAATTGATCATAGTCCCTCGATGACGCTTTCGAAAGTTGCCTAAAAAATGATCAAAGTCCCTTAAAAGAAAATTGGCCAAAGATATTTAGCACTATTGCAATTATGGTCTAAACGATGACCCGCGCCCTTCCCTTTCACCTCCTAACACAAGATTGTCCACCAAATGCAATGGTGGAACAAAATTGTTAAAAGGGTTAAAACATATCATAAATCTTTGAGAACTTTAGGGTAGATAGCTCTTAAGTACTTGTCAATTTGCAAAAGAAAACACTTGCCTATTTTCAAACCACATTTTCAAAACAAACTTTCAAAAAACCTTGAAACATCTTTTCAAAAAGACAAACACCTTTTGTAAAACATTCGAGTAAAGAATTGTTGCAAGGTTAGCCTAGACAAGGCATCTTTTTCAAAACATTTTCAAAACACACACAAAGCACCATTTCAAACAATTGAAAACCAAGACAAGTTGATCTAAGCAAGTACCTAAGAGCCCATGGATAACCATGGATAGAAAGGGTGCTAATACCTTCCCTTTCTATAATCTACTCCCCGAACCCAAGAAAAATCTCAAAGGTTTTTGCTGTGCTTTTTAAACCTTTCCTTAGGATAAAATAAAAAGTCGGTGGCGACTCTTGCTCAACCAAAACATTTGCGAAAATGAACGCAAAACCATAGTCAGTTCTCCCACCGTATCACAGTAGGCAAAGATCCAAGTGCCGATGAAAATCCTTGATAAGATATGAGTGTTGTACCCCAAAATTTGCCCTCCCATTTCCTTCAAGATTTGCTAAGAGCATGCTTCAAAATCTTTCAAGGGTTGCACAGTCCAATTGCCTCCTAACAGTCAAAAATTAGGGTTTTGGTTCTGGCAAAGAAATTGAAGTCTCCAAGGGTCCAAACAAGTCCCACATGCCTATAAACATTGTCAAGCATCCACATGACAAGTTTCAAGACTCACAACACAAAAATGCACAGTCAAAAACCCTAATTGCTTCACAGTCAACTGCAGGGGCAAAATGGTCATTTGACAGTCAAAAGTCCAAATTTTTGGTCAACATCTTATTTTGAAGCCACAAACATCATTTGTTCAATTCTTGATCATGATTCTCAAAGCATGGCTCAAAAAGTCTCAAGATGCAAAAGTTTCTATTTTTGGACAGTTGAAAAAGTCAATTGTAACTTGACCAAGGCATAACTTCCACATGGTTCATCAGAAAAATTCCATCCAAAGCTCATTTTTAAGATAATGACATTTCCTACAACTCATCTTCACACTTCAAGTCCAAGAAATGCTCTCACAAAAAGTTATCAATTTCAACATTATAGGTTATTTTCAAAAGTCAATAAAAAGGCACTTTAAGTCAAAGACCATAACTTGAGATTGGTAAATCAAAATGACATGGGACCAAAGACATTGGTTAGAGGACTTCAAGACTTTTCCAAAATGTCCAAGAACATGATCAAAGCTTAAAAATTGAGCAAGATATGCCTTGTGGAAGTTGGGAAATTTTTGGGAATTTTGAAAAGTCAACTTTGCTTCAAATGCCTCAAAATTGCTAATGGGCCACAATTTCTTCCATGAAACATTACCCAAAAGCTATGCACGACCCATTGACCCAAAGGGGAGTTATTTTCTTATTTTTAATTAATTAATTGAGTTTTTAATCCTATTAATTCATTTAATTAAAATTAAATATGAGAAAAATACTAAAATAAAGGTTTTGAATCTTTTTGTGCAGAGATTTCACTCATAATGAATCAAATATTTCGAGCATACTCAAAAAGGCAAGATTTCTCATGATTGGCAATAGTTTCATGGCAAAGAGATTTGGAAAAAGATGCTTGAAAATCAAATATTGAATCATTGAATACATGGATTTTGGGCCAGTTTTTCTAACCTAAATCATTCACATACATAAGCATAACATAACCCTAATGCCAAGAACACAAGAAAGCTGCGCCCAAGATCAAGAACAAAACTTGCATTTTTCACTAAAAAAGTTGAAACTGTTTTCATATTGGTAGTGTGATTCAAGGTCTCAAAACTATTCCAAAGGCTTGCTGACACCACCAGGAAGAGATTGCAATAAAAAACACAGCCCCTAACCTCAAGAATTGGTAGAATGAAGTCTCCATGTTCATAACTTTTTTCACTTTCGTGTTTGAATTTGCATACATTTTTTACACGTTTTAAGCATTGATTTATACTAATGTGCACTTTCTGAAGCTAATGACACAACCCAATTGAGTTATTAGGCCCTGTATCAAAAATTGCCAAGGAAGCGTTTTAGGGTTTCAGAGCTCCAGATTTGGGGATTCCCTCATAAGGCAAAATTGGACCATCAAACTAATACAGGCAAACTCGTCAGAACAAGATGAAACGATGGATGTCATCGCACTTTTTTTATATTGATTGTACATCTAATCGCTATTTTGACCTTTTCAGTTTGTGGGGGTTTAAAACCCCCGCTATTTAAATGCTTTTTATTTCAGAACAATTGAAGAAGATGATGCGTGGAGGAACGTGAGTGGTACATTCAAATCATTGGCGCGTTTTTTCGTTTGTTCCAGAATAATTGCACTTTTTGCATATATTGATCAGTGTCCATTAAGTTAACAAATAAACGCGTTTGGCTGGGTGGAAGATGACTTGGCTGGCAGGTATTGGGACCTGGGTTCGATTCCCAGGTCCCCTTATATATTTCATACTTTTTTCTCTAACATATTCCAGCGTAGCATTCACTCAAAGGAGCATCATGCATCCTAATACCCAAGCCTGCCATGTGTCTCTAATGATCAATCTGAAGGCCATGATGAGAATTCCAGGGTACACACTAGTCAACCATGCCATACGCAAACGCTGAAAGTCAAAATGGGCTTGGGATCAGTGGGCCAAAATGCTTGCAAAAACCTCCAAAAGGGCCTGAATACCCCCCCCCCCCCCCCCCCTTGTTTGTATTTCCTTTCTCTAATTTTTTTCTCTATTATTTATTTTAATTGTTTTTTTTTTCTTTTGTTTTATTTAATTAATAAAATAATTTTTTTTATAACACAAAAAATCAGAAAAGTCAAAAATAAAATATGTTTATTTAATTTTTAATTCATAAATATTTTTCGTAAATAAAATTCTAATAATCAAATTAGTTTAATTTTAGGTTTAATTTTAATGTTTTTCTTAAATAAACTAAAAATGTAGAAATTAGGGTTTTAGTACTTTTATTCTTTTTCATAATAAATAACTTTTTTCATTATTATTAATTCTTAATTATTTTGTAAATACTCTTGTAATTAAACAATTAGCAAATTAGGTTTAAACTTAAATATTTTCTTTAACAATTAAAAATGATTTAGAATTAGGGTTTTATTTGATTTCTAATTTCAATTAATTTTCCTTTTTTCATAAATACCAAAAAAACATAAAAAATAATTTATTTTCTCATTAAATAATTAATTAACCTTCCAACTTCAATTTAATTTCTTTAAAGGGTCCAACGCCCTCGCACTCTCGATTCTTATTTCTTTTCGCACGTTTACTTTTATTTCCTTTTTAAATATAATGTATTTGCCCCAAAGCCTTGTAATAGATAATTAGGACATTTACTTTCCGCACTTTTTTTTTAAAATCGGGTCTTTGTTAATTTGGCGATGTATAGACCCGCGCCTTGTAATAGCGTAGGACCTTTATTTTTCGCATTTTAATTTCCGCACCTTTAAATTGTTAATCACGTGAAAGAATGTATGCCCAAATAAAATCAAAGCGTAGCTCACTCAATGCATGACAAGATAAAATATAATTGAAAATGACACACAATTCACACACCACTCTTAGGGTACGCCTCACTATTGCCTTGCCCCTCGAAACGTGGTCGTCGAGTATAGGATGTCTTAGTGAGTCCTTATGTTCCATTGATCTAGTTGCCTCGAAACGGTTGCCTCGGAACAAGTTGCCTCGAAACAAGTTGCCTCGGAATAGTTGCCTCAGAATAAAAAGATCAATGGCATAAGGGTAGCTTCTAAGGTGTCTTACTGTTGCTCGGTGACCACATTGTCCCTAAACTCGAATTGACCCGAACACCTCCAACGGTGGTGCTACCTACCTCTCAATGGTGGGATGGCACTACCTTAAGGACATTTACACAGCCTAATTCCTTAGGGTAGGTAGATGACTCGTAGATACTTGCTCTAATTCAAAACAAATCAAATCAAAAACTCTTTTCACACCGACACTTTGCAAAAAAGCTTTCAAAAAACAATTTTTCAAACACTCTTGAGGACTGATACAAGAGTCGATCTGAAATTTTCAAAGAAACTTTTTCAAACCCACTCACACTTTGAAAAGCAAACACTTTTGAAAACACAATGAGCAAGTATCTAAGAGCCCATGGATAACCATGGATAGAAAGGGTGCTAACACCTTCCCTTTCTATAAATCTACCTCCCGAACCGAGAACTAATCTCAATAAGGAATTTTTCTGTGCTTTTGTCCTTTCCATATTGGAGAAAATAAAAGACGGTGGCGACTCTTGCTTCCGCGACATTTCGCGAACCAGCGTTAAACAGTCAGTTCTAGATCCACCGATCACAGAACTGACGACTCTACTGGGGATACTTTTAAAGTGAGGTGTACCTTAGGACTAAGATCACTGTGTTTTCAACTGCTTTGACTTGTTTGTTTTAAATTGTGGGTACTGTCTTGGGAGTTCTATAGATCCTAACCCGGATCTGGGGATACCTTCTAGAAAGTAGCAACAAGGTTGTGAGGGAACTGTGCGGGGTATACCGACATGGTTGAAACAGTCTGCTACATTGATGTGGCACTTTGGTGTGTACCGGTAACCCTTGAGTTCAGTCAAGGAGAGTACGGGGCCTCCGCATGGTGTCGTGAAGCATCAACCAACCTTAGGAACCTTAATTGAACTATCTTGGCCTCTTTAGGGTAGTGAGATAACTGACTTTGGTGCAGTCCGAGGTTGGTTGATACTCGATACTACACTCAATTGAGGGTTGCTTTCCTGGAATATTTCGGTCGCCATTTCAGTGGCTAAATCGAAACGATGAACAATGAAAGCAATCCAGTGATATTGGGACCCTTAGAACCCGGTTACTTCTAATAGGACAGGTTGAGTCCACCAACTTCAAGAGGGTAATACCCAGACCCCATGCTGGCCTAAACCCTAAGGGCTTGTCTGGTGTGACTTGTGTTCCTTATCATGTTTGCCTTTGTAAATATTTGTGGTGTGTTTAATCATAGCATCATGACATCATCCAACATCATATGCATTGGCTAACCATTTCAGGGGTTCGAATCTTCATCTTTGTTCTTGTTTTGTAGGACATGGAAACTGGTCGCAGAAAGACAATTCAGATCAGCCTTGTAAGGATCCCTCTTCAGCTTAAGGAGCTTATATCCAGGATTCCCGAGAGCTCTTCATTCAGTGAAAGACATGGAAGACTCATCAGCTTGGTCAACACCAACATTGAGGAGGATATGATAAAGGTCCTATTCCAGTTCTTTGACCCTCTGCATCACTGTTTCACTTTCCTGGATTATCAACTGGGGCCTACATTGGAAGAGTTCTCCCGGCTTCTGAAGATCCCTATCCTTGATCAACTACCCTACAACAGTACAGAAAAGGAACCCAAGCTTGAAGAGATTGCTAAAGCCTTACACCTACAATCATCTGACCTCAAGGGACATTGGGAAGTTAGAAGTGGTATCAAAGGGTTCTTAGCCCGGGTTCTGTTTGAGAAGACCTAAGAATGTTGGAACTCCCTTGACCTACAAGCTTTTGAAGAAGTTGTGGCCCTCCTTGTCTATGGTTTGGTGTTGTTCCCTAACCCAGATCAGCTTATAGATATCAGTGCTGTCCAGATCTTCATGTCCAGGAATCCTATACCTACGTTGCTGGGGGACATCCTTCACTCATGTTACACTCGAACCATGAGAAAAAGAGGTGTCCTTATGTGTTGTACTCCTCTCCTGGGAAGGTGGTTTATTTCGCACCTTCCACAATCAGTTTTGAAGAATGAGCGGGGTTTGAGATGGTCACAACGATTGATGACTCTTATGCATGCAGATATACATTGGTGCTCTCGGTCCAGAGAGGACGTCACTATTATTGATCGTTGCGGGGAGTACCCTAATGTTCCTTTACTTGGAATCAGAGGAGGTATTACTTACAGCCTGTGCCTGGCTTGGAGACAGTTTGGTTATGCTCGGAGGGACGGCCCTCATGACATGTTAATTCCTAACATAGTTTTTGACTTCGACAACGATGCACAAGGACTTCGCCAGAGATTTATCAGAGCTTGGAGGATGCCAAGTAGGATAGACAGCAAGACCCTGGGGCACAAGAATTCCATCCCGTTGGAGCCTTATCTCAAGTGGGTACGAGCCCGCTCCCAGAAGTTAGTAATGCCATATCCTCATGTTCTTCCTATGATCAAAGAGCCAGTGTTGGAAGGAGAGGTGTCCTACACCATTCAACATCCCGACATGCCCACGTCCTGGGAAGAAATGCAGAAGAGCTGGATCCAGCTTAAGGAAGAACGGAATTCTCTCGAGACCAATCTACATGCTAGTGAAAAGAAGGTCTTGGAGCTCACCCGCCTACTGCACGAGGAGAGGAATCTCAACACTTACATTTCTCCGAAGAGGATGCGTAGTGTCTTTTGGGATTGATTTGCTTTTGTAATATTTTGCCCATGAGGCTTTGATGTACCAAACAATTATTTCCTTAATGATAACGTGTGTTCCTTTTTGTCTACAACAAATTTGAATTTTCGAACCCTTGAATGCATTGCATAGACACATATCATTCATCATGTGCATAGCAGGTACTCTTCTTTTCAGGTTGCTTACTGTTCTTCGCTGTTTATTTCAGCATCATGAACCATGAATCATCTACCGAGATGTCTATCAAGGCCCTTCAGGCGCAGAACGCACAATTTCAGGAGCTGATCATGGGTTTGGCTCAAGGTCAAGAAGAGCTGAAGGCTTTGCTCCTGAAGAAGGAGAAGAAGAAGAAGAGAATCGTTCTATTCAACTCGGGCCAGAGGTTTGGTAACACTCTGCAGAATGAGGAAGCTGGTTCTTCTGTAGGCAAAGACAGTCCCCAGGGGGGAAGAGGTCCTAGTCCAGTAGTCTCTGACAACGAGACTGATTTTAATGAGAAGCAGTATCCTCCAGCTGAAGACCGGTACAAGCAGTTGGAAGACCGTCTGAACGCCATGGAGATTCAACAAGTGCCTGGCTTGGATTTTGGAGACTTGGGTTTATCTACTGGTGTGATTATCCCTCACAAGTTTAAAGCACCATCTTTCACCAAGTATGACGGGGCGTCTTTCCCTAAGCTACACCTCAGATCTTATGTGCGGAAGATTCAACCGTACACAGTGGACAAGAATTTGTGGATCCATTTCTTCCAGGAGAGTCTTTCAGGGACTCATCTCGAATGGTTCTATCAGCTGGATGGGACCAAAGTTCGTAACTGGGAGGAGTTGGCTACTACTTTTTATAAGCAGTATCAATATAACGCCGACCTTGCTCCTACACGTACCCAACTCCAGGGTATGTCGCTAGGATCAGGCGAAGGTTTTAAAGAGTATGCGCAGAAGTGGAGGGATCTGGCTGGCAGGGTGCAGCCTCCGTTAACAGACCGTGAGCTAGTGGATATGTTCTTGGGGACCCTATCTGGGCCATTCTTTAATCATCTTATTGGCAATTCGTCTGCAGGATTCACTGACCTTATCTTGACTGGGGAAAGGATAGAGGCTGGCATGAAGTCAGGAAAGATTCAGAAAGGTGCGTCTTCAAGCGCTGAGAAGAAACCTTTTAAGAAGGAGGCCAGTGCTGTGTATGGGCCTAGAAGGCAAGATAAACTAGAGCGCCGCCAATCTGTCAACGCGGTGGTGATTGCTAAACTCGTTGCCGCTCCTCGGTAAACTAATCAACAAAGGGCTGAAAGACCCAGAAGAGAGTTTACCCGGCTGAGTATGACCTTGTCACAAATCTTGCCGCAACTGTTATCAACCAACTTGGTGACCGTCAGAGAGGCTCCAAAGGTTGTGAATACTGCCTCTCCCAAATATAATCCAAATGCCCGCTGTGCTTATCACTCCGATAGCTCGGGGCATTCCACTGATGATTGCTGGGCCTTAAGAAATAAAGTGCAGGACCTTATTGATGCAAAGGAGATACAATTTGAGGCGCCTGAGAGGCCAAATGTAGTGACTGCTCCTATGCCCCAGCATGAAGTAAATGCCGTTGATGAAGACTTGTATGCTGTTTATGTGAATAATGTAGCTACCCCTCTGATGACTGTTAAGAGGAACCTACTGTTGGCCGGTTTATTTCCGGGTTGCAACAAGGGTTGCCTTTTGTGTCATGTTACCCCTACTGGTTGTCCGTTGCTGAAGTTAGGCATCCAAGGCCTGATGGATAGCAAGGAGATTCTCTCCAAGAAGACCGCTGTTCCGTTTGTTCCTGTGGAAGAAGTATCTGTCGTTACAATTTTCAACAATCCAATCAAGGCTCCCCCGAGGAAGCCAGTTAAAATCATGATTGTCGCACCCATTGTTATTAATGTTCCGGGGCCTCTCCCCTATGAATCTGATAAGGCTGTCCCATGGCACTATGGGGCAGATGTATATGTACATGGTATAAAGCAAGAGTTCAACACCGGTACCAGCATCAGCAATATTACCGGTCCAGCTAAAGTTACCCGCAGTGGCAGGCTCTTCTCGCCTGACATTGCACCACCAGCTATTCGAAGACCTCTCATTATAACATCTACAAGTGCACCTGTTTCCACTTCTGATCAAGTTGTTTCCCCTGCAGCCGAGTCATCTAATGCTCGGGGCAAAGGGATTGATGATGAGCCTGCCCAGATGGAGGCACCAAAATCTGTGAATGTTGAAGCCTCCCAGCAAGAGATGGAGGAAATTCTTAAGATAATCAAGAAGAGCGACTTCAATGTCGTTGAACAGCTGGGGCATACACCCTCCAAGATCTCTATGCTCTCCTTACTATTGTGCTCAGAGGCCCATGCTAAGGCCCTAACTTCATTTCTGAAGACGGCCCATGTGCCACAAGAGACATTTGCAGACCAGTTTACTGATTGCGTAGCCAATTTGACAGCTGACAATGGTTTGGGTTTCTCGGATGCTGACCTTACTGCCAAGGGAAAGAACCACAATGATGCCCTGCATGTCTCTATTGAATGCAGGGGCACTACTCTTGCGCACGTGTTGGTGGACACCGGTTCTTCCCTGAATGTGCTACCCAAAAAGGCCTTAGACCGGTTGGATTGTGAGGGCCTGGAGTTGAAACCTAGCAACATCATTGTTCGAGCCTTTGATGGATCGAAGAGGATGGTTCATGGAGAGGTAGACATTCCTATTCGTGTGGGTTCTCAAGTATTCAAATCAACTTTCTATGTGATGGATATTCGTCCATCGTATTCCTATTTACTGGGTCGACCTTGGATTCACAAAGCTGGGGCAGTGACTTCCACCCTCCACCAAAAGCTCAAGTACCCCGTCAGAGGAAAGATTGTCACTGTGCAGGGGGAGGAAGAATATATGGTTAGTCATCTGAATTCCTTCCGGTATATCGAGATGGACGGGGAGTTTATTGAAACCCCCTTTCAGCATTTTGAAGAAGTACCTCCAACATTGGCAGCAGCAGAAATAGTGGTTGAAGAGGACTTTCCTTTGAAGATGGCTTCCCTGAAGGATGCCCGGGCTGTAATCGAGAAAGGTGAATGTGCTAACTGGGGCAGGCTCCCTGATTTCACTCCTAAAACTGACAAGTTTGGACTGGGTTTTACTGCAGAGGCTCAGAGGGCTGTGCGCAAAGCTAGAACCGGAAGACCCCCTGTGCTCATCACCAATCCAGGAGTGAATGCTGTTGGGGATGAAGACGAAGTGGAAGAATCAGAGTTCGATAGCTGGATCTACCCGACGATTGACGGTGGATTGAACAATTGGACCGCAAAAGATCATACACCTGTTACTTTTGTTACGCAGTAATGAATTCCTTTGTTTTTGTTATTTGTAATAAACAATGATTTGAAACTCTATGGCCCGGTGTCTTACCCGGGGCACCGTTGGCTTCATTTGTGAGGGCTTATAACTGTCATTTCCATATATCATGAATAAAGATCTTGGACGTTTTTTTCGCATTTCAAATCTTATGCTCCCTTTCCTTCTTTCTTTCCTTATATATTGCAAAACAGCTGTATTTACACACACTCACCTACACAGGTTTCAATCCACTTTGGATCTCACTGGTAACGACTCTGCTACTGCCGGTTATGACTTCGAAAATCCGATCAACTTAGCCGAAGACGAAGGTGAAGATGATTGCGAAGTGCCTGGCGAGCTTGCAAGACTGTTACTCCAGGAAGAGAGGGCAATTCAACCACATGAAGAGCCAGTGGAAACAATAAATCTGGGTACTGAGACAAATAGGAAGGAAGTCAAGATTGGTGCCAACCTAGAGCTCAGCGTGAAGCAACGGTTGACTCAGATGTTACATAATTATGTAGAGATCTTTGCCTGGTCCTACGAAGACATGCCTGGGTTGGATACCGACATTGTGGTCCATCATTTGCCCACCAAGGAAGACTGCCCTTCGGTTAAGCAAAAGGTCTGCCGTATGCGTCCAGAGATGTCTGAGAAGATCAAAGCTGAGGTTATGAAGCAATTCGATGTCGGGTTTCTTGCAGTGACTTCTTACCCTCAGTGGGTTGCTAATGTGGTGTCGGTACCAAAGAAAGATGGTAAGGTCAGAATGTGTGTCGATTACAGGGATCTGAACAGGGCCAGCCCCAAAGATGATTTTCCCCTACCTCACATTGACGTTCTGGTTGACAATACTGCTCAGCATAAGGTGTTCTCTTTCATGGATGGCTTTTCAGGTTATAATCAGATCAAGATGGCTCCTGAAGATATGGAAAAGACTACCTTTATTACTCAGTGGGGCACCTTCTACTACAAGGTCATGCCATTCGGGTTGAAAAATGCTGGGGCAACCTACCAACGTGCCATGGTTGCTTTATTTCATGACATGATCCATCATGAGATTGAGGTATATGTCGATGACATGATTGCAAGGTCCCAAACTAAGGAGGAACACCTTGACCACCTGCAGAAACTGTTTGACCGTCTGAAACTGTACAAGCTGAGGTTGAACCCGAACAAGTGCACCTTCGGGGTAAGATCTGGAAAATTGCTAGGCTTCGTTGTAAGTGATAAGGGTATTCAAGTGGACCCTGCCAAGGTTAAATCCATTCAAGAGATGCCAGTTCCTAAGACAGAGAAGGAGTTCAGAGGCTTTTTAGGACGCCTGAATTACATTGCCCGATTCATCTCACACCTAACTGCTACCTGTGAACCAATCTTCAAGCTGTTGAAGAAAGATCAGGTAGTACGTTGGAATGATGAATGTCAGGCCGCTTTTGACAGAATCAAAGAGTATCTCCAAGAACCACCCATCCTTATGCCACCGGTTGAAGGGAGACCTCTGATACTATACCTGACGGTACTTGACAACTCAATGGGGTGTGTGTTGGGGCAGCATGACGAGTCTGGCCGAAAAGAGCATGCCATTTATTACCTTAGCAAAAAGTTTACCGACTGTGAGACCTGATACTCACTGCTCGAGAAAACTTGCTGCGCTTTGGTATGGGCTGCTCGCCGGCTGAGACAGTATATGCTGACTCACACTACCTTGTTGATTTCAAAGATGGATCCTATAAAGTACATATTTGAAAAACTTGCTCTGTCTGGGAGAATAGCAAGATGGAAAATGATCTTGACAGAATACGACATCCAGTACACGACTCAGAAAGCTATCAAAGGAAGTGTATTGGCCGACCACTTGGCACATCAGGCAGTAGACGACTATCAGTCAATGAACTTTGAATTTCCTGACGAGAGTATCATGATTGTGACTGATTGTGAAGTACCTGGACCGGATGAAGGACCTGAGGAAGGATCCCGATGGTCTATGCACTTTGACAGAGCCTCCAATGCTTTGGGTAACGGTATCGGCGCTGTGATAATATCCCCTCAAGGCACTCATACTCCACTCACTGCCCGGCTATATTTCAACTGCACCAACAACATGGCGGAGTATGAGGCATGCATCATGGGTCTTCAAGCTGCGATCGACTTAAGGATCAAGTTTCTGAGTGTCTTCGGAGATTCCGCTCTCGTGATCAATCAGATCAAAGGCGATTGGGATACGAAACATCCGAATATTATTCCTTATAGAGAATGTGTGTTGACATTGATCCCCCACTTTACAGAGATAACTTTTGAACATTTCCCAAGAGAGGAGAATCAGTTGGCGGACGCGTTGGCTACGATGTCTTCCATGTTCAAAGTCAAGTGGGACAATGAGGCTCCCCGGGTCATTATCTGGAAACTGGACGAACCGGCATACTGTTGTGATCTTGAGGCTGAGGTAGTGACTGAGAAACCCTGGTACCATGAGGTGAAGAGATACTTGGAAGCTCAAGAGTATCCTGAAGGTGCATCTGTCAATGATAAGAAGTTTCTGAGAAGGTTCGCAGCGAAGTTCTTCCTCAGTGTTGTACCCCAAAATTTGCCCTCGCGCTTTTCCACAAGAAATCTCAACTTCAAACATTTCCTGACTTTTCAAACTGGCTCAAGAATCGGACAAACGGACTTTTCTTGACAGTCAAGCAAAATTAGGGTTTTTACTAATTTTCAGAGCTCTGAATTATTTCATACAGTGGGCTTAGGGTTTAGTTGATTTTTGGCTCAATTTTGATCAAGCGAGCGGTATTTGGCATTTAATCGGGAATTAAGGTTTTATGGGCATATTCTCAGAAGAATTTGAATTCCACAGCACTCTGCGGTTTATTTCAAGATTCGGATTAAAATTCGCGTTATCTTGGTTTAATCAGTAAAAGAGACATTGGTTTGAATTCAGTACGTTTTGATTGGGCCAGTCAGATACAAGATGCAGTATTGGATTCACAGTGCTTATGCGTTTGATCAGTCTATTTGGATCGACTGCTGCTTTGCTCTGGATGTTGAATAAGACAGACTTAATTGATCAATGTTGTTTTATTTAAGTTATTTATTATTCTGAAATTAAATGATTGAATTTATTTTTCAATTGTTTTAATTCTAAGAATTTTAAATAAATAAATAAACAATAAAGAAATTAGAATTAATTGGATAATTTAAACTTTTATTGATATTTGAATTATTTGTACAAATTGTTGTTTATTACAGACAATAATTTACATTTAATTTAAATATTACATAGAATGAAAAAACTATCCTATTTTCTAATATTCTTCGTTCTTCATTCCGCTCCGGTATTCCGTTTTTCATCTGCAAAAAGAAACAAGAAAAGTCAGAAGACATTTAAAAAGGACAGTTAAAAATTGCTCATCATTAGGGGCCACTGACTGGGATCAGTTGACCCTCTCTGCAAATCACGGGATTTCTCCCGGTTCACAGAGAGGGAAGATTATTTTATTTCATGAATGCAAATGTCAAAAATGCATAAGTTATAAAATTCAGACTGCATAGAACCTCAGCTTCCAATTCAAACTAAATTGCAAAACTTCCCATTCAAAACTAAACTGAAAGTCCAATGCCAAAGATATCAAAGAAAAGCAAAAAAGGGAATGTACTGTCAAAGCAGAAAATCTATCCAAACTGTCAAAGCAGTCAAAAGAGAGATAAAGGAAGTGCAGAAAACGTATTATGCAAGCTAATCATCATTTCCCAGTATAAATGGAGCCCCTTCAGAACACAGTACAGATAATAACATATAAAATTCTTGGACTGTACTTTAAGAGAGAGAAAAGAGAGATAAAGCATAGGCAGGGATTAGGCACAGTTCAGTAACATAGACAGTAGGAAAGAAGAAGACAGAAAAAGATTATACAAATCAAAATCCAAAATTCAGCATAGCAGGCCAAGACAGTTCAGCAGGCAATTCAAAGAGAGATATACAAAATCAAGAGCCAACTCAGTTCAGAATAGACAGTAGAGAAGACAGGAAAAAGAGATATACAAAGTCAAAAGCCAAACCAGTTCAGCAGAGGGCAGAAAATATACATAAGCCAGTTCAGAAGTGAAGAAAGATAATAATCAAAAACTCTCACATACCCAAACCTGCACCAGTATAACCATACAAAAAACCATACCAACATCCTCTCATATATCCAAACCATTAGCCTAAAAAAAAAAAAACCCAAAAGCCTGTGAACAAAAAACTACCATAACCTTAAAACTGAACCTGCAAACTGATAATCAGAACCATCCAACACAACTCTGCATAACAAAATATACACAAACTCAGTTCAGAAGTAAGGGGAGGTTAGAAGAGAAAAAGATACAAAACTGAACCAGCATAAACTCAGAACATCCTGCCTCAACCTCCAAGCACACATTCTCAAACACAAACACCCTGAGCCCATCAAAACTGAAGCAATAACCTGCTAGTGCCTTAACATAACCAGAAACACAATGCCATAATCATACAAACCTCAACACCCAGTTCAATTCAAAAAACCATACCAACATCCTGTCATAACCCTCAAACCTACTGTCAAGCACGAAACTAATCCCTAGGCCCTCAGTATAACATCATTGGGCAAAAGCTTTAGGTATCTCAGAAGGCAACATCAAGGTAGCAATGTTCTAAACACTCAAGGCAGCAATATTCCAAAATCATTCAGAAGCAAGATTCAAGGTGAACTCAGAAGCTTTTCATCATTAGGCAATACATAGGCAACAATACACAGGGCAACACGAGAGAGAAAGAAGCAACTTAGGCAACATAGGCCCTCAGATCTCAGAGATCATCACTGGGCATCTCAAGCAAATACTCAAAGCACACATAGGCAAATTGTCCAAGAAAGCAACCAACAGTTCAAAGGGACATAAAGTAGAAGAGATAAAGAAGTGAGGAATTAGGGTTTCTCAGTACGTATCATCATCAAAACCTAACATAAGCAAAGAACGAAGTTACCAGGAAGGCGTCAAAAGCGAGGCAAGCTCAAAGTCCATCACCGCCGTTCCGGCCTCCTGAAGCATCACCCCTTCTTCTCTCCTCCATCTCCCAAAATCAGGTAGCAATCTTCTTCCCCTTCACCTCATAAAACGAAAAATATAGAACTCGGTTTAAAACAAATCCGAACCACGCGAATCCAGAAAAGAAAGATAAAGACATAACATCTTAGAACCAACCTTGTTTCAAAGGATGCGGAATTCCTGCCTTGGAGGGAAGAGAGTGTGAGGATGATGTTGGTGGCCGGAACCAAGTGCTCAGGAAGCCTAAACGGAGAAGACGAATACAACAAACGCGCCGTCGCTGCCTCAAGCTCTAGCCTTCATTCCAAACTGAAACAATGCCCAACCCTAATTTCGTTCAGAATCCAAACATTGGGCTTAACCCGTTCATATTTCCTCAAAAGCCCATCAAAAATGCTTTTCTTCTTTTTCTTTACAACATTAAATACTAATCTCATTTTTATACATAAACAATACTTACTTCCTTTTTTTTATATATAAAACACTAACCATTCTTTTTATTTTATAAAAGCAATATTTTTATTCCTTGAAAAAATACTAACTTAATTAAAATGCTTTTTTTTATTATCATAAGGTTAAGACATTTTTTTAGATAATATATTTTGTGCATGCATTTTAAAACATTGATTTTGTACATATTATACATTTTTATACATAATTAAAATTGAAACTTTTTTAATTAACATTCTTTTTGTATATAACAATTCAATACATTTTTCTCTAATATTAAACTCACAAGCATTTGGACTAAAATACTTTCCAACTAAAAATTGAACATTTAATCAAAACACTTCTTTTCTTTGTACATAAACATACAAAATCAAAAATACATTTAAAAACATATATCTAAGTCAAACCCTAATGCGACTCAATTTCACATTTCGCACTTGTTACATAATTACACAATTCATATACATGTACATCCCACACTTACACTTACACAATATATTGCCCTATACACATTTTATCTTATATTTGTACGTTCGATATTTACATTTTGATTGTGACATTCGATTTGGTTGTAAATAAGTCCCATCCCCTTGTACATTTATATCCCCACTCCCGGACATTATTTTGTAATAGCGTAGATTTACATTCCGCAATTTACAGTTTTCCAATTAGACCATGGTTAGACCTAGGGTTTGTATGTACATAAAATCAAACGCTAGATAACCTAATACAAGACAAATACATGTAATCAATACACAATCACACTTGCACCCCCTAGGGTAATCCCACATGTTGCCTTCCAAAATGGGCCATGCTTGCACGTCGAGTACCTTTGGCAAAACAAAAGCAAATGATCATAAGTCCCTCGAAAGTCGCTTATCAAAATGATCAAGTCCCTTCAAAACAAATTGCCAAAGACACTTGGCACCATTGCATTCATGGTCCATACGATGACCCGCACCCGTCCCGAATAAACTTCCTAAACGCAAGATTGTCTACCAATTTCAATGGTAGAACAAAAATTGTTAAAAGGGGTTAAAACATGACAAAAACCTTTGAGTACAATAGGGTAGACAAAAAAACTCTTAGTTACTTGAGATCAAACTTGCAAAAACACTTGCCTTCTTTTCAAAAACCACAATCCACAACACTTTCAAACAAACTCTCAAAAACATTTGAAACATCTTTTCGAAAAGATCCACACTTTTGTAAAACACTCAAACACGAGTCAAATACATTAGTTGCCTAAGACAAGGCATCTTTTTCCAAAACATTTTCAAAAGCACCCACACACACCATTTTTTCAAAGCAATCGAAAAACAAGGCAAGTGATCTAAAAACCAAGTAACTAAGAGCCCATGGATAACCATGGATGAAAAGGGTGCTAATACCTTCCCTTTTCATAATCTACCCCCCGAACCCACGAAATATCTCAAAAGGTTTTTTGCTGTGCTTTTTTAACCTTTCCTTTAGGATAAAGTAAAAAGTCGGTGGCGACTCTTGCTAACCGCACAAGTGCGAATACGAACGCAAAACACTAGTCAGTTCTCCCACCGTATCACAGAACTGGCGACTCTGCTGGGGATCTTTTAAAAGTGGGGTTACCTTAGGGCTTAGATCACCTTTACTTTCAATTGATTGCTTTGTTTGCTTTACATTTATGGGCTTTGTATCAGAGTTCTATAGATCCTAACCCGGATCTGGGGAAACCCTTTTTAGGTAGCATAATCTGTGAGGGACCTGTCCGGCGTATACCGACATGGGTGAAGCAGTGGCTACGTTGGTGTGGCGTCTTGGTCTGTACCGATATCCCTCGTGTTCAGACGGGGAGAATATGGGTCTTCCAAGGAGTTATTAAGCACCAACCGACCTTAGAACCCTAATTGACCAACTTGGCCATTAGAACAGTAGCAGTATGCTACACTCATTGAGGCTAAACTCTCGAGATGGTTCCGGCCGCGAGAAAAGGTTGCGATGCTGGAGTTATGACCGATTGAGGGTAGCCAATGATATGAGATCCTCTAGAACCCGGTTACTTTTGATAGGACAGGTTTTAACCAACAAACTGAAAGAGGGTAGTACCTGAACCTCATGCAAGCCTAAACCTAAGGCCTTGTGTGCTTTGTGTGAATCTTGTTTGCCTGTATATACACTTACTTGCTTGTGCATACATGTACATAACATCATAACATCATACCATAGTGTTGTACCCCAAAATTTGCCCTCCCATATTCATCAAGAAATTGCCAAATCAAGGTCACAAAATTCCCCCAGGGCTATGCAGCTCAACTGTCTCCTAGACAGTCAAAACTAGGGTTTGAGTTCTGGTCAAAGAAAGGAAGTTTTCAAAGGCCCAATCAAGTCTCACATGCTTAAAAAGATGGTCAAGTATCCTCATATCAAGTTTCAAGGCATTCAGCTCAAAATTGCACAGTCAAAACCCTAAATTGCACTACAGTCAACTGTAGGGGCAAAATGGTCATTTGACAGTCAAAAGTTCAAATTTTTGGTCAACATATCATTTTGAAGCCACAAACATCATTTGATCAATGCTTGATCATGATTCTCAAAATTTGGCTCAGAAATCATCAAGATACAAAAGTTGCTATATTTGGACAGCTGAAAAAGTCAACTGAAATTGACCAGGGCATAACTTTCACATGGATTATCAGAAAAATTCCATCCAAAGCTCATTTTGAAGAGAAAGACATTTCCTACAATTCATCTTCATGTTCCAATTCCAAGAAATGCTCTCACAAAAAGTTATCAATTTCAACATTATAGGTCATTTTCAAAAGTCAACAAAAAGTGACTTTAAGTCAAAGGCCATAACTTGAGATTGGTAAATCAAAATGACATGGGACCAAAGGCATTGGTTAAAGGACTCAAAGACCTTTCCAAAATGTCCAAGAACATGTGAAAAGCTTAAAAATTGACCAAGTTATGCCTTGTGGAAGTTGGGAAATTTTTGGAAATTTTTGAAAGTCAACAATGATGCAAAAGGCCTAAAAATGCAAATGGGCCCAATTATCTTCCAAATTTCTTCATGCCAAGCCTATGCACGACCACTAGGCCCAAAGGGAAGTATTTTCATATTTTTTAATTATTTATTTGAATTTATATTAATTTATATTCATTTAAATCATTTTAATTCATGAAAAATATAACCTTAACCTAAACAAATCTTTTTATGCATGATTTGGACTTGAGATTTCGTGCACATGCTGATATAGAAGGTTTTGGCTTGATTGAAACCTAATTGACACAAGAACCATGAAAAAAGATTGTAAAAGATCCTTAACAAATCAAAGATTGAAAACAATTATGGACATGGATTTTATTGAATCTTTTTAACCTAATTGCTTCCATACAAGTATGAGATCACAACCCTAATGCTACAAGACTGAAAGCTGCGCCCCAAACTCCATTGCATTCTTGAATTTTCTCATAAAAACACCAATACTGAAATCAAGGTTGGAGGGTGATTCAAGCTCCAATTTTTATTCCAATAGCATCCTGAGACATTCTTGAACCTTTCTCAATCAAAAATAACAAGTCAAACGCCTTGAAACGGTATCACAAAGTCAAACTGAACAAGGAAAATATTGAAATCGCATATCATATTCTAAGCATCTTTCATGAATTTTGTTTGTTGATTCTTATTCTTTGTGAAATTCTAAAGCTAACTGTGGTGTTTAATTGTATTTTTATTGACTATATACGATTATGCCATTGCCAAAAGTTAGGGTTTTCAGGAGCTCGAATTAGGGATTTTGTGTAGAAGAAAAATTAGGCCATCTCAATACCATGGCTGGACTCAGCATATCAAGACGAAGCAACCTGGACCCTCGCGAACAATTTATGAAGCACAGGGTGCTAATCGCTATTTTCCCATAGGCATCTTTTGACAACGCTGTAAAAACCGTTCCCATAGTGTTTGTGTTACAGGGTAGGGGAAGGAGATGACATCGTGTCCATCAACCATTGGACAGTTTGAATTTCGCGCGAAAGTCCAAAACAGCTAACGCGTTATTATTATATTCTTTATTGTTTATCATATGTTAATTGAAATGCATGTGGTTCAGTGGTAACGTGTTAGGCATGTGACCTCAAAGACCTGGGTTCAAGCCCCAGGTCTGGCAAAAGTTTCACATTATTTTTCATAAAAAATTCTTATGCAGCGCGCTTGAGGACGTTCACCATACACACTCAATATTCATCGCCCACGTGTCCCAGGCAACCAAATCAAGGGCATGGATTCCAGGAGTGCAATGAATATCAGTCAACGCATGACACATGATCCAGAAAGTCAATGAAATTCCATGCTTATTGGGCCAGGCTTTCCAAATTCATACCTCCTAAATTGGGGACTACACCCCACTCTGGTTTGATTTCCTTTTTATTTCATTTATTTTAATTGTTATGTTTATTTTAATTATTTGTTTTAATTAATTATTTTTAACAAAAATATAAAAACACTAAAAATCAGAAAAATACAAAAAAATATAATATTTATTTTATAATAATTATTTTCATAAATAAATTAAAATGTAGATTATTTAGTGTAATTAGGTTTTCAACTTTAAATCCTTTTTAATAAAAATCCAAAAAATGTAGAATTAGGTTAATTGCTATTTTTTATTCCTTTTAATATTTTTCCCCTTTTTTTTAGAATAATAATAATTACTTATTTATTTATTTTCCTATTTAAATTGTACATAAATGAATTAGGTTTAATTTAGGTCATATTTTAATTCTTTCATAATAAACAAAAAATATTAGAATTAGGGTTTGCCGTCTAATTTAATTTCAATTAATTTCCCTTTTTTTCATTAAAACTAAAAAACACAAAATACCAAAAAACATTTAATCATTTAATTTGTAATTCATCATTAATTTTAATTGTTTGTAAAAGGGTCCAACGCCCTAGTTTCGTTTCAATTATTTAATTTGCGCATTTATCTTATGTCGTTTAATTATAATTATGTAATTGTCCCTAAGCCATGTAATTTACTTTTCGCACTTTATTTCTTCGCATTATTTATTTTTTCGCTAAATCGGGTCCAGTTTAATTTTGGCGATGTGGACCCGCGCCATTTGTAATAGTCGTAGATTTATTTTTTCGCAAATATTAACTGTTAACAAAAGCATGAAAGAATGTATGGACTTAAAATAAAATCAAGCGTAGAACACCAATAAACATGACAAGACAAATAACTGAAACATGACACACAATGCGCACACACCACCCCTAGGGTACGCCTCACTGTTGCCTTTCGAAAGGTGGTCGTCGAGTAGAGGACGTCTTAGTAAGTCCTCATGATCCGGGAACCTGGCATGAGGGTAGCTTCTAAGGTGTCTTCCCATTGCTCTGGTGATCACCACGTCCCTAAAATCGAATTGACCCGAACACCTCCAACGGTGGTGCTACCTACCTCTCAATGGTGGGATGGCACTACTTTTAAGGACTCTTACACAGACGAATTCCTTAGGGTAGGTAGGTTCTCAAGGATACTTGCTCTAATCTCAAAACAAACTCAAAAGACTTTTCACACTGACACATTTTCAAAAGCGTTCAAAACAAACTTTTCAAACACTCTGACGTATGAGTCGAACTGAAATTTTTTCAAAGAAACTTTTTAAACCCACATTGAAAAGCAAGCAAACAATTTTGAAAACACATTGAGCAAGTATCTAAGAGCCCATGGATAACCATGGATAGAAAGGGTGCTAACACCTTCCCTTTCTATAACCTACCTCCCGAACCGAGAGCAATCTCTTAAAAGGAATTTTTCTGTGCTTTTGTCCTTTCCAATTGGAGAAAATAAAAGACGGTGGCGACTCTTGCTTCCGCGACATTTCGCGAACCAGCGTTAAACAGTCAGTTCCAGATCCACCGATCACAGAACTGGCGACTCTGCTGGGGATTTATACTTAAAGTGAGGTGTACCTTAGGGCTAAGTCATAACTGTGTTTTCACTTGTATTGTTTTGCTTGCTTTACTATTGTGGGTTGCATCGGAGTTACATAGATCCTAACCCGGATCTGGGGATACCCTGTTTAGGTAGCATAAGCTGTGAGGGACCTGTCCGGCGTAGACCGACACAGGTGAAGCAGTGGCTACGTTGGTGTGGCACCTTAGTCTGTACCGATATCCCTTGTGTCGCAACGAGGAGAATATGGGTCTTCTAAGGAGTCATTAAGCACCAACAACCTTAGAACCTTAATTGACACAACTTGGCCAATAGAAACAGTAGCAGTATGCTACGCCCATTGAGGCTAAACTCTCGTGATGGTTCTGGCCGCAAGAAAAGATTGCGATGCTGGAGTTATGACCGATTGAGGGTAGTCAGTGATATTGGGATCCTCTAGAACCCGGTTACTTCTGATAGGACAGGTCTTAACCAACAAACTGAAAGAGGGTACTACCCAGACCTCATGCTGGCCTAAACCTTAAGGGCTCTTTTGTGTGACTTGCGTGCCTTCGTACTTGACTACTTGCATGTTTGTTATCTGACCCTTGATGCCTTGCAGGTTTTGTTCATAGTCCTTAATTAGGACTTATAACAGGGTGTACTAACCACTTGCAGGTTCTGTTTATAGGACTCATGACAGGGTTTATCAAATTTCTTGCAGGTGTTGTTTATAGTCCTTAACTGGGACTCATAACAGGGTTTACTAAATCTCTTGCAGGTTTTGTTTATAGTCCTTAATTAGGACTCATAACAAAGTATACTGAATTTCTTGCAGGGTCTGTTTATAGTCCTCAATTGGGACTCATAGCAGGGTTTACCTACATCACCCCATGCATAGCATGACATCATACCATTGCATACCATTGCATACATCCTAACCCATTTCAAGGATCTCAAGGGCTTGTGATGCAGGTCATGATGAACCAACTTCTAGCCAGGGGCAAAGAGGATTTATTTTCCTCTAGCCAAGGTTGTCAGGGGCTATGACCCACTAGATATGGTGAGCCTTTGACCCTTGAAGAAGGACTCTCAACAACAGGAAGTCCTTTCAATCAAATTACTGGTTCTCAACTCTAACAAGTTTCTCTGTTTACCCTGCGAGGTCCTTGAAAACATTGCATGCATGTCATTCACATCATCGCATTACAGGTATCCCTTTTGCAGGTCACTTACCTTTCTCGCTGTTTATTTCAGCAATGGCCTCACAACAAGATAACCAGGACCTTCACGCTCAAGAATCTCAGTTCAAGGAAATCTTCTTAGGTCTATCCAAGGGGCAGGAAGAGTTGAGGGCACTCCTCATGGGGAATCTGATCAGAAAAAGTCCTGAAGATGACAAGGACAAACAGCTGAAACGTCTACAAGCTGAGGTAGACACATTGAAAACTCAGATGCTGGGGCAAAGGGCCCTCATTCAAGGTTTAGCTCAGGAGCAAGGAGAGCTGAGAGCCATGGTCAGTCAGCTTCCTCAAGGCATGAAGCAACCAGCCCAAATCAGGGACCAGGTCATGGAACAGCTCCCAAGAGGGCAAAGGTCGGGTCCAGTGAATAGACCTCTCCGAGTTGCTACTACTTCACAGGTTCAACAGCGACCTCGCCAGAAACAGCGGGTTGATCAGAACAGGCCGGACGAGCCTAAGAGACAATTCACCAATATCAACATGCCATGGTCACGAGCCTTGCAACACATGTTAAAAATGAATCTGATTGCGGTGATCAACCCTCCTGCAAATCCAAAGACCTCCTCTCCAAGCTACAACCCAGAAGCAAGGTGCGCTTACCATTCTGGTAGCCCGGGGCACGATACTGAGGATTGTTAGGCGCTGAAGTACAAGATTCAAGGCATGATCGATGCTGGAGAGATTCAGTTTGAAGTACCCAAGACTCCCAACGTGATCACTGCTCCCATGCCAAAACATGGCTAGGATAGAAAGCACTTTTTGTTCATTCGAATTCAAGTTGTGATTTTCTTTTGTTTAAACATTTATTCATGTTAAAACATTGTTATCCCATTAATGCATCGCTTATGTCTATTTTTGAATCAATATATTCGTATTCACTATACGCAAATTATTTTCATATTTTTTCTGATGTCAACTCTCAATCAATAATTCTAAGCCTCTTGAGGGAGGATGACGAAAACGATACCGCGATCATTACAGTATGCTTTTGAACAAACCCCGCTGATGAGGTACAGGCATTGTTTCAACCCCTAAACACTGGAGTTATAAGGATGATAATCCCTCGTCAACCCATCAGAGCCAAAGAAGTAGGAGTTTTTATTTTCGAAAATCAAAACCCTTAATCATAACCTGGGGCAGGGTAGTCTCTCAGTTGATCCAAGTGCATAACGAATGGCACCGAAGAGATCTTTACAAAACGAACAAAGACAGTGACGGTGCAAAACAGTCATAAAGACAGGCAGTCATCATCAAAATCCATAAACGAAAAGCCCAAAAAGTCTAAACCTACAAAGGGGACTTATGAAACTGGGGCATCCCGCTGACTGTAATTCCAAAAAAAAGGAAACAGTTCAGGCAAAAAAGAAAGGGATAACAAAAATCAAAAAGCAAGAGGTCTCACAAACCCTCAACAAAAAAGGAATGACTGCCTATTCAAAATAAATTGTCAAACGTCCGAACCATAACTGGAAAATCAGAGCAAAGACTCAAACAAGGTCTAACGTATGATCAACTGAGTTTAGGTTTGGAGAACATCACGAAGAGCGGGTGGGTACAAATAATTTGAGCCTTTATCCTTTGTTTCTTAAACCGTGAACCAGGCCACGTTATAACCCTCAAAAGTCCTAGCTGAAGCATGGGTTAGTTCGAAAGCATACTGTTACGAAAGGTATCCTGACTCCTGAAGGCCTACGGTAAATACAGAGTTGACATCACGTTTTACAAACATTCATATGTTTTATGAAAAAATGCATTTTCAAAATCTTCAAGACAGACATAAGCTTTGCATTTTTAACATAACTTTGTTTGCATATGACTTTTTGTTTGAACAGTATAGAAGTTTGCACGATGAAAGTCTAAATGAACAGAAGTACCTCCAATCAAGGGGCAGACATGAGCATTGTCCATTATCTGGGGCAATCCAGTCAAGATTCGGAGAATCTCTCAAAAGGCCAAAAAGCCCGGGGCAAATCTCTGCCTAAGTCACTTGAGGCACTCCAGCAACGAATCTTGCCCAATCAGACACCTTCTGGTAGTATGGCAACACAAGCAGCCAGGGGCACCTACCTGCATTCTAAGAGCGTGGACATAGTCGAAAAAGTACTACGCAAAATCAAAGACCCGCTAGGTTGACACACCTAGGCAAAAATAAGGGCTTCCCGGCGAACCAAAAGGGTTCGGGCAAAATGAAGGGACGAAATGAAAAATCTATACACCCGGCAAGTCGAAAACCTGAAAAGGCGGCTTGGGCAAAAATGGGTATCCCGGTGGACTGAAAACCCGAAAGGGCGGTCCAGGCAAAAGCTAGGGATTAAAGCGTACGACTATGCCCCACCTCCTTGTCATCTGTCTACCAGAAAAAGGTTTGTCCACCAACAACTATCAGCACCCCACAAGAAACAGGGGCAATAAAGGTTGGTCTGAGCAGTCTGATTGTTCTATCCTCCAAAGTATCAGGGTAGGTCCTGTTGAAGAACGTAACCAATAAAGTTCAATATCTCCCCAGGAGAGTCCAACCCAGCTTCCCCAGGAAAGTTGGAATACATCTCCCCAAGCAGTAAGCTTATCCCCAGTAGATTCTGGAAGCTTACCCCTCACAGAGCACGAACGTGTCGTCCCGGCTTGATTTAAAGAGTTATTTCCGTAACAGGATATAACTGGGTTATCCTCAGCCAAAAGCCACGGAAAGATCGTCGTCGACAGAATCCTCTTATCCCCAGCGAAGTCCATCATACTTCCAATACAGCAAGGTATCCTCAGTGAGTCATCCTCAACAAATCAGCAAAAGCATCTCCCCACAGAGTATTTCTTCCCAGCATGGTCGCTAGAATATCTTTTTCTCCCCGCAGAATCCTCCATTCGCCAAGTTTATTCCCCAACGGAGTTATCTTCGTCTATTGGAATACTTGCAACTATCATCCCCAGCGGAAGCAAAAGCTATTCTTTCACATCAACCCAGGATGCGACTTCCCGGCACCCGTCAAGGATTTATTTTCCTACGACGAAAACATACATTCATAAAACGTCACATACATCATTATAGCATGCGTATGCATCATATTACACGAATCTCATTGATCTTGAAAACATACAGTTCATGCATCATGATTTTGCATACAATTATGTTCTACCTTTTCAGGAAAAAGATCAATACAAAAACGACTACTATCAACTATCGCAATTCGTTCTAGATATAGTTTCAGATGTAAACCCAGCGATGGTGACGTTCTGATACTGCTTCCAGATTTCCTTCTAGATATAGTTTCAGATGTAAACCCAGCATTGGTGACGTTCTGATACTGCTTCCAGATTTCCTTCTAGATATAGTTTCAGATGTAAACCCAGCGATGGTGACGTTCTGATACTGCTTCCAGATTTCCTTCTAGATATAGTTTCAGATGTAAACCCAGCGATGGTGACGTTCTGATTTCCTTCCAGATATAGTTTCAGATGTAAACCAGATATGGTGACGTTCTGATACTGCTTCCAGAAGTCCTTCTTCAGATGTTTCCCTCTCCGGCATGAGCGTGAGGTGATATTCTCTTATGGTCCCCTCTCCAACAGCGTGTGAGGTGGTAATTCCTTCTTCAGATGTTCCCCTCTCCGGCATGAGCGTGAGGTGATATTCTCTTATGGTCCCCTCTCCAACGGCGTGTGAGGTGGTAATTCCTTCTTCAGATGTTCCCCTCTCCGGCATGAGCGTGAGGTGATATTCTCTTATGGTCCCCTCTCCAACGGCGTGTGAGGTGGTAATTCCTTCTTCAGATGTTCCCCTCTCCGGCATGAGCGTGAGGTGATATTCTCTTATGGTCCCCTCTCCAACGGCGTGTGAGGTGGTAATTCCTTCTTCAGATGTTCCCCTCTCCGGCATGAGCGTGAGGTGATATTCTCTTATGGTCCCCTCTCCAACGGCGTGTGAGGTGGTAATTCCTTCTTCAGATGTTCCCCTCTCCGGCATGAGCGTGAGGTGATATTCTCTTATGGTCCCCTCTCCAACGGCGTGTGAGGTGGTAATTCCTTCTTCAGATGTTCCCCTCTCCGGCATGAGCGTGAGGTGATATTCTCTTATGGTCCCCTCTCCAACGGCGTGTGAGGTGGTAATTCCTTCTTCAGATGTTTCCCTCTCCGGCATGAGCGTGAGGTGATATTCTCTTATGGTCCCCTCTCCAACGGCGTGTGAGGTGGTAATTCCTTCTTCAGATGTTCCCCTCTCCGGCATGAGCGTGAGGTGATATTCTCTTGTGGTCCCCTCTCCAACGGCGTGTGAGGTGGTAATTCCTTCTTCAGATGTTTCCCTCTCCGGCAGGAGCGTGAGGTGATATTTCCTTTCATATTATAATTTCCTATAGTTCCCTCTCCAACGGTGAGTAAGGTGACTCCCTTTGAGATTATAATGTCCTTTGGTTCTCTTCCTGACACTACGAAGATGGTAATTCTCACCAAGATTTTCTCAACGAGCGTTGTTGAGATTGAAATCATTCAGGATTCTCTTACCATTCATGTTAAGGCAGTAACCATCCCTGGTGCATTCATCAGCGTTTGAAGCTCCAGACCCAGCTCCTGTAACCAGTCAGGACGTATCTATATCAAGCATCTAAAATCAGCTCCTGCGACGTGTCAGGTACTCATTTTTCTGTTTTGCAGGTATGCAGGTCCTCGCTAAGGAATCTCCTACGCGATCAACGTCCAGATGGCATCTATAAGCCCATCATCCTATCCAAGCAACATCCAAATGGCATCTATAAGCCCATTCCCTCATCATCATTGCTACTATGTGAGCGCAAATTTCTGGGCACTCTAGTGTCCAATCATCTTCTACCCTCGGATTACGAAAGGCACGTCAGCCAATCTGCATCCTCAGGTCTAAGAAGATTGAACAGGGGCAACTGTTGTACCCCAAAATTTGCCCTCCCATATTCATCAAGAAATTGCCAAATCAAGGTCACAAAATTCCCCCAGGGCTATGCAGCTCAACTGTCTCCTAGACAGTCAAAACTAGGGTTTGAGTTCTGGTCAAAGAAAGGAAGTTTTCAAAGGCCCAATCAAGTCTCACATGCTTAAAAAGATGGTCAAGTATCCTCATATCAAGTTTCAAGGCATTCAGCTCAAAATTGCACAGTCAAAACCCTAAATTGCACTACAGTCAACTGTAGGGGCAAAATGGTCATTTGACAGTCAAAAGTTCAAATTTTTGGTCAACATATCATTTTGAAGCCACAAACATCATTTGATCAATGCTTGATCATGATTCTCAAAATTTGGCTCAGAAATCATCAAGATACAAAAGTTGCTATATTTGGACAGCTGAAAAAGTCAACTGAAATTGACCAGGGCATAACTTTCACATGGATTATCAGAAAAATTCCATCCAAAGCTCATTTTGAAGAGAAAGACATTTCCTACAATTCATCTTCATGTTCCAATTCCAAGAAATGCTCTCACAAAAAGTTATCAATTTCAACATTATAGGTCATTTTCAAAAGTCAACAAAAAGTGACTTTAAGTCAAAGGCCATAACTTGAGATTGGTAAATCAAAATGACATGGGACCAAAGGCATTGGTTAAAGGACTCAAAGACCTTTCCAAAATGTCCAAGAACATGTGAAAAGCTTAAAAATTGACCAAGTTATGCCTTGTGGAAGTTGGGAAATTTTTGGAAATTTTTGAAAGTCAACAATGATGCAAAAGGCCTAAAAATGCAAATGGGCCCAATTATCTTCCAAATTTCTTCATGCCAAGCCTATGCACGACCACTAGGCCCAAAGGGAAGTATTTTCATATTTTTTAATTATTTATTTGAATTTATATTAATTTATATTCATTTAAATCATTTTAATTCATGAAAAATATAACCTTAACCTAAACAAATCTTTTTATGCATGATTTGGACTTGAGATTTCGTGCACATGCTGATATAGAAGGTTTTGGCTTGATTGAAACCTAATTGACACAAGAACCATGAAAAAAGATTGTAAAAGATCCTTAACAAATCAAAGATTGAAAACAATTATGGACATGGATTTTATTGAATCTTTTTAACCTAATTGCTTCCATACAAGTATGAGATCACAACCCTAATGCTACAAGACTGAAAGCTGCGCCCCAAACTCCATTGCATTCTTGAATTTTCTCATAAAAACACCAATACTGAAATCAAGGTTGGAGGGTGATTCAAGCTCCAATTTTTATTCCAATAGCATCCTGAGACATTCTTGAACCTTTCTCAATCAAAAATAACAAGTCAAACGCCTTGAAACGGTATCACAAAGTCAAACTGAACAAGGAAAATATTGAAATCGCATATCATATTCTAAGCATCTTTCATGAATTTTGTTTGTTGATTCTTATTCTTTGTGAAATTCTAAAGCTAACTGTGGTGTTTAATTGTATTTTTATTGACTATATACGATTATGCCATTGCCAAAAGTTAGGGTTTTCAGGAGCTCGAATTAGGGATTTTGTGTAGAAGAAAAATTAGGCCATCTCAATACCATGGCTGGACTCAGCATATCAAGACGAAGCAACCTGGACCCTCGCGAACAATTTATGAAGCACAGGGTGCTAATCGCTATTTTCCCATAGGCATCTTTTGACAACGCTGTAAAAACCGTTCCCATAGTGTTTGTGTTACAGGGTAGGGGAAGGAGATGACATCGTGTCCATCAACCATTGGACAGTTTGAATTTCGCGCGAAAGTCCAAAACAGCTAACGCGTTATTATTATATTCTTTATTGTTTATCATATGTTAATTGAAATGCATGTGGTTCAGTGGTAACGTGTTAGGCATGTGACCTCAAAGACCTGGGTTCAAGCCCCAGGTCTGGCAAAAGTTTCACATTATTTTTCATAAAAAATTCTTATGCAGCGCGCTTGAGGACGTTCACCATACACACTCAATATTCATCGCCCACGTGTCCCAGGCAACCAAATCAAGGGCATGGATTCCAGGAGTGCAATGAATATCAGTCAACGCATGACACATGATCCAGAAAGTCAATGAAATTCCATGCTTATTGGGCCAGGCTTTCCAAATTCATACCTCCTAAATTGGGGACTACACCCCACTCTGGTTTGATTTCCTTTTTATTTCATTTATTTTAATTGTTATGTTTATTTTAATTATTTGTTTTAATTAATTATTTTTAACAAAAATATAAAAACACTAAAAATCAGAAAAATACAAAAAAATATAATATTTATTTTATAATAATTATTTTCATAAATAAATTAAAATGTAGATTATTTAGTGTAATTAGGTTTTCAACTTTAAATCCTTTTTAATAAAAATCCAAAAAATGTAGAATTAGGTTAATTGCTATTTTTTATTCCTTTTAATATTTTTCCCCTTTTTTTTAGAATAATAATAATTACTTATTTATTTATTTTCCTATTTAAATTGTACATAAATGAATTAGGTTTAATTTAGGTCATATTTTAATTCTTTCATAATAAACAAAAAATATTAGAATTAGGGTTTGCCGTCTAATTTAATTTCAATTAATTTCCCTTTTTTTCATTAAAACTAAAAAACACAAAATACCAAAAAACATTTAATCATTTAATTTGTAATTCATCATTAATTTTAATTGTTTGTAAAAGGGTCCAACGCCCTAGTTTCGTTTCAATTATTTAATTTGCGCATTTATCTTATGTCGTTTAATTATAATTATGTAATTGTCCCTAAGCCATGTAATTTACTTTTCGCACTTTATTTCTTCGCATTATTTATTTTTTCGCTAAATCGGGTCCAGTTTAATTTTGGCGATGTGGACCCGCGCCATTTGTAATAGTCGTAGATTTATTTTTTCGCAAATATTAACTGTTAACAAAAGCATGAAAGAATGTATGGACTTAAAATAAAATCAAGCGTAGAACACCAATAAACATGACAAGACAAATAACTGAAACATGACACACAATGCGCACACACCACCCCTAGGGTACGCCTCACTGTTGCCTTTCGAAAGGTGGTCGTCGAGTAGAGGACGTCTTAGTAAGTCCTCATGATCCGGGAACCTGGCATGAGGGTAGCTTCTAAGGTGTTTTCCCATTGCTCTGGTGATCACCACGTCCCTAAAATCGAATTGACCCGAACACCTCCAACGGTGGTGCTACCTACCTCTCAATGGTGGGATGGCACTACTTTTAAGGACTCTTACACAGACGAATTCCTTAGGGTAGGTAGGTTCTCAAGGATACTTGCTCTAATCTCAAAACAAACTCAAAAGACTTTTCACACTGACACATTTTCAAAAGCGTTCAAAACAAACTTTTCAAACACTCTGACGTATGAGTCGAACTGAAATTTTTTCAAAGAAACTTTTTAAACCCACATTGAAAAGCAAGCAAACAATTTTGAAAACACATTGAGCAAGTATCTAAGAGCCCATGGATAACCATGGATAGAAAGGGTGCTAACACCTTCCCTTTCTATAACCTACCTCCCGAACCGAGAGCAATCTCTTAAAAGGAATTTTTCTGTGCTTTTGTCCTTTCCAATTGGAGAAAATAAAAGACGGTGGCGACTCTTGCTTCCGCGACATTTCGCGAACCAGCGTTAAACAGTCAGTTCCAGATCCACCGATCACACATAGCATTTTAGCATTTTCAATAACCATTTCAAGGATCTCGAGGGTTCTTTTGATGCAGGGTTACGTCGAACCAGACGCCTATCAAGGGGCAAGAGGTCTCTCCTCTAACCAATTCAGTCAAAGTTCAAGTACAACAACTTGAATCAGTGGCTATGACCCACTCGACATGGTGAGCTTGATTCTCGTGGAAAGACATCCACCAATGCAAAGCTCTCCAAACAAAGATCGAGAACAACAACTTGAATCAGTGGCTATGACCCACTCGACATGGTGAGCTTGATTCTCGTGGAAGGACGTCCACCGATGCAGAGATCTCCAATCCAAAAGCAGAGTTCAACCTCTAACATTTTCTTGTGTTTACCCCAAGAGATCCTTGAAAGCATGCATCCACATATCATGCATTTCATTTTGACAATCTTTCATTTTTCAGGTTTCCTTACTCTCCTGCTGTTTATTTCAGCAAGAGATGGCTCTAGAACGGTCTGTCAAAGACATCCAAGACCAGACTGCTCAGCTGCAAGAGATGTTCCTGAACTTGTCTCTGGGGCAAGAAGAGATGAAAGCTCTCCTCACCAAGGACTTGGGGAATTCCAACAATGCCAGGAGTGATCAGATTGCGGAGCTGCAGTTTGATCTGACAACACTGAGGACTCAAATGATGGGACAGTTGGTGGGCCAGATGGCTCTCATCCAAGACCTATCTCAAAGACAAGAAGAACTCAGAGTTCTTGTCCGCCAACTGCTTTCAAACAACCAACTGGGGCAAACATCTGAGGTCGAAGAGCAAGTCACCGCTCAGCCTCCCTCAACTCAAGAAGACAAGGGGAAAGCTCCTCTGCTAGCTTCAGGGTCACAAACCCATCAACAACCTCGCCAGCGTCAACGGGGCAATCGGCGTAAACAAGAAAAGTCGGGAAGACAGTTTACGGAGACTGAAATACCATCATTCTTCATACTGAAGCGCCTGTTGGAGGTCAATTTGCTCACTGTAAAGGACCCTCCTCAGAAGCTCAATATCTCCTCTCCTCGCTTTAATCCCGACGAATTTTGTGTTTACCACTCCTGCAGCCCGGGGCACAGTACCAACGACTGTTGGGCCTTGAAGAACAAGATTCAAGATCTAATTGACATTGGGGTGCTGGAATTCATGCCAGACGGCGAGATGAAGATCTTCCGTTAAAGGGTTCTCCGCTTGAAGTGACGAGGCTCGAAGCTGAAAGACTTTTGCTTCTTTTTGAATTTTCAAAGTTGTAATTTCTTTTACTGTCAAACAATTATCTGTTGATGTTAAACTCTGTTTTCATTAATGCATTGCATATGTTTGTCTTGAATTCATCCATTCGTTTCACTACTCTTATGCTTTTCTTTATGATATTTGACTCTTGATAAAAAGCTGCAAGCCTTTAGAGGGAGGATGACGAAATAATATCGTGATCTTATACAGTATGCTTTTGAACAGACCTTGCTGATGATGTACAGGCATTTCTTTCAATTCCCAAACACTGGAGTTATAAGGAAGTTAATCCCTAGTCAACCCCTTCGAGCCAAAGAAGTAGGAGTTTCATGTTCTAAACGATCAAAACCTTTGATATAAACCCGGGGCAGGGTAGTATCTCAGTTAATTCAAAAGAAAATGCGCATTGAAGTCGCAAACTCTCAGTTCGTAAACGAACGACGTCAAGAAAGAAAGCATTCCTTTGGAATCAAAAGACAAGGGTGGTTCCCTATCACATAGACAGTCAATCTCTCAAAAGAGAAAAGCCCATTGAGCCAGAACCTATAAAGGAGGCTTAAGAAAGCTGGGGCATCCCGCTGACAGTAATCCCGAAAACGGTAACAGTCAGGCAAAAGTTAGGGATAACAAATCAAAATCAAAATAGTGAGGTCATTACAAAATCCTCAACAACATGAAAAGTGTTGAAAAAGAAAAAGGAGATGATGACTGTCTCCCAAAATTCAAACTGGTGAACCATCGCCCAAAAGTCGTTCCAAACTCAAAACAGAGTGCGACGCACAATTAACTGAGCTTAGGTTGAAGAACATCACGAAGAGCGGGTGGGTACAAATATACTTTGAGCCTTTATCCTTTGTTTCTTAAACCGTGAACCAGGCCACGTTACAACCCTTCAAAAGTCCTAATTGAAGCATGGGTTAGTTCGAAAGCATACTGTTACAAAAGGTATCCTAACTCCTGTAGGGCTTTGCTCTAAATCTCGTGTTAACTTGTCTTATGAAAAGTTTTCTGCTAAAAACGCATTTTCCAAAACTTCGAGACAAACATAAACTTTGCATTATTCGAATATCACTGTCTGCATTTGACCCTTTTGTTTGACAGCGAAGAAGTTCATACAGCGAATGTTCGGGGGAACGAAAACTCTCTCGGCAAGTCTAAATCACTTCAAGAGGATAACACTTCCATCAAATCTCCTATCAACAAGGGGCATGACATAGCACAATTCAATTAACCTGGGGCAGTCCAGTCAAGGTCCAACAGATCTTTCAAAGTTCAATTAACCTGGGGCAGTCCAGTCAAGATTTCAAGAAATCTCTCAATATGCATGGTAATCTGACTCAAGATTCCTTCATCACCACTTGGGGCATTCGAATGTCAAAAGTGTTCAACAAATCAACTACAAACCTTTCCAGATTCGACTCCTGTATCCAGCCAGGGCATATCTATTGACTACATTTCCAGATTCGACTCCTGTATCTAGCCAGGGCATGTCTGAAGAGTTTGAAGATTCGACTCCTATATCCAGCCAGGGCATATCTATTGACTACATTTCCAGATTCGACTCCTGTATCTAGCCAGGGCATGTCTGAAGAGTTTGAAGATTCGACTCCTGTATCCTGCCAGGGCATATCTATCAATTATCACCTTTCCAGATTCGACTCCTGTATCCAGCCAGGGCATGTCTGAAGAATTCCAGATCAACACCTGCGGCAACCCAGGAAACATCTGTGAACGACCGATTGTAGACCAACACCTGTAATAAGCCAGGAATTTATCTACATCACCACTTGGGGCATTCGAATGTCAAAAGTGTTCAAAACCCGATGCAGTTTTACACAAGCTCATCATCAAGGAGCCCTACACCGGTCCCCCTTCAAGACTTCTGAAAACAGTTCATGGATTCATCCCAACAACGGATGTTAATCTATCAACTTGTTCAGATGCAACCTTTGAATTCAGTTTACGGACGCTTCCCAACAACGGATGTTGTTCTATTGCTGATTCAACTTCAAGATTTCTGAAAACAGTTTACGGATTCTTCCCAACAACGGACGCCAATCTACCGACTTGTTCAGATTCTTATCAAGACTTCTGAAAACAGTTCATATTTCCCCAGGAGAGTCCAGTCTGAAGATTTCCCCAGGAAAGTTTGAATCCATCTCCCCAGCAGGAAGCTTATCCCCAGTAGATTCTGGAAGCTTATCCCCTACAGAGCACGAATGCGTCCCCCGGCCTTATTCAAAGGTTATTTCCCTACCAGGATATAACTGGGTTATCCTCAGCCAAAAGCCACGGGAAGATCGTCGTTGACAAAGTCTTCTTATCCCCAGCGAAGTCTACTAAAACTTCCAACATAACAACGCTATCCCCAGCGAAGTTACCATCAACATCTCAACAACGTACCTCTCTTCCCACAGAGTATTGTTCTCCAGCAAGATCGCTAGAGTAATTTTCTCCCTGCAGAGTAATCCATTCGCCAAGTTTATTCCCCAACGGAGTTATCTTCTCCTACTGGTATTCTTGCAACTATCATCCCCAGCGGAAACAACAAAGCACTACTCTCCAACATCAGCCCAGGATGTGACTTCCCGGCACCCGTCAAGGATTTACTTTCCTAGACAAAAACATACATTCAAAAACATCACATTGCCATACATCATGATACATGCATAAACGCATCATATCTTACAATCTCATTTATGTTGAGAACATCATTGCTTGATCCATATCATGCATTGCATATGACTGACCTTTACCTTTCAGGAAAGATCCAGTTAAGTTCTCAGCTATGTCCAAGACCTCCTCTGGTTCAGTTAAATCGATTCCTAAAGATTTTTCTGATGTTGATCCAGTTGGAGTTATTTCAAGACCTTGTCTGGTTCAGTTAAATCAACCCTAAGATTTTTATGATTCTTATCCAGTCAAAGATATCCCAAGACTTTCGTCTGGTTCAGTTAAATCGATTCTAAGGTTTTTCTGATTCTTATCCAGTCAAAGTTAATCCAAAACCTTCTCTGGTTCAGTTAAATCGACCCTAAGATTTTTCTGATTCTTATCCAGTCAAAGATATCCCAAGACTTTCGTCTGGTTCAGTTAAATCGATTCTAAGGTTTTTCTGATTCTTATCCAGTCAAAGTTAATCCAAAACCTTCTCTGGTTCAATCAGATCGACGCTAAGATCTCCCTGATTCTTATTCTAGTTGAAGATATTCCAAGACTTTAGTCTGGTTCAGTTAAATCGATTCTAAGATTTTTCTGATTCTTATCCAGTCAAAGTCAATCCAAGACCTTCTCTGGTTCAGTCAGATCGACGCTAAGATCTCCCTGATTCTTATTCCAGTTGAAGATATTCCAAGACTTTCGTCTGGTTCAGTTAAATCGACCCTAAGATTTTGCTGATTCTTATCCAGTTGAAGTTATTTCAAGACTTTGCCTGGTTCAGTTAAATCGACTCCTAAAGATTTTTCTGATGCCGATCCAGTCAAAGGCCTTCTCTGGTCCAGTTAAACCGATTCCTAAAGATTTTCCTGATGAAGACTTAGTAGAAGACATCCAAGATTCTCTCATTGTTACTGTTGAGGTAGTAATCGCCCCAGATTCTCTCACTGTTACTGTTGAGGTAGTAATCGCCCAAGGTTCTCTCATCGTTACTGTTGAGGTAGTAATCGCCCAAGGTTCTCTCATCGTTACTGATGAGGTAGTAATCGCCCAAGGTTCTCTCATCGTTATTGTTGAGGTAGTAATCACCCAAGGTTCTCTCAATGTTACTGTTGAGGTAGTAATCACCCAAGGTTCTCTCTTCGTTACTGTTGAGGTAGTAATCGTCCAAGGTTCTCTCATCGTTACTGTTGAGGTAGTAACCATCCCTGATTCATTCATAACATTTTGAAGCTCCAGACTCGATTCCTGTATCTCGCCAGGGCACGTCTGAAGAGTTCAAAGATTCGATACCTGCATCCAGCCAGGGCACGTCTAGATAAAAGAGTTTGAAGATCAACTCCTGTAACAAGTCAGGTAATTATCTTTCTTTTTCAGGTACGCGAGTTCTCGCTAAGGAATCTCTTACGCGATCGACACCCAGATGGCATCTGTAAGCCCATCCACATATCCTTCACCTCTCAACATGGCATCTATAAGCCCATTTTTCCCATCCATCAGTCTCCAAATGGCATCTATAAGCCCATTCCCATCATCACACTGCTAACATGTGAGCGCAAATTTCTGGGCACTCTAGTGTTCAATCCTCTTCCACCTTCGGATTACGAAAGGCACGCCAGCCAATCTACATCCTCAAGTATAAGAAGATTGAACAGGGGCAACTGTTGTACCCAAAAATTTTCCCTCCCATTTCCTTCAAGATTTGCTAAGAGCATGCTTCAAAATCTTTCAAGGGTTGCACAGTCCAATTGCCTTCTAACAGTCAAAAATTAGGGTTTTGGTTCTGGCAAAGAAATTGAAGTCTCCAAGGGTCCAAACAAGTCCCACATGCCTATAAACATTGTCAAGCATCCACATGACAAGTTTCAAGACTCACAGCACAAAAATGCAAAGTCAAAAACCCTAATTGCTTCACAGTCAACTACAGGGGCAAAATGGTCATTTGATAGTCAAAAGTCCAAATTTTTGGTCAACATCTTATTTTGAAGCCACAAACATCATTTGATCAATTCTTGATCATGATTCTCAAAGCATGGCTCAAAAAGTCTCAAGATGCAAAAGTTTCTATTTTTGGACAGTTGAAAAAGTCAACTGTAACTTGACCAAGGCATAACTTCCACATGGTTCATCAGAAAAATTCCATCCAAAGCTCATTTTGAAGAGAATGACATTTCCTACAACTCATCTTCACACTTCAAGTCCAAGAAATGCTCTCACAAAAAGTTATCAATTTCAACATTATAGGTCATTTTCAAAAGTCAACAAAAAGGCACTTTAAGTCAAAGACCATAACTTGAGATTGGTAAATCAAAATGACATGGGACCAAAGACATTGGTTAGAGGACTTCAAGACCTTTCCAAAATGTCCAAGAACATGATCAAAGCTTAAAAATTGAGCAAGATATGCCTTGTGGAAGTTGGGAAATTTTTGGGAATTTTGAAAAGTCAACTTTGCTTCAAATGCCTCAAAATTGCTAATGGGCCACAATTTCTTCCATGAAACATTACCCAAAAGCTATGCACGACCCATTGACCCAAAGGGGAGTTATTTTCTTATTTTTAATTAATTAATTGAGTTTTTAATCCTATTAATTCATTTAATTAAAATTAAATATGAGAAAAATACTAAAATAAAGGTTTTGAATCTTTTTGTGCAGAGATTTCACTCATAATGAATCAAATATTTCGTGCATACTCAAAAAGGCAAGATTTCTCATGATTGGCAATAGTTTCATGGCAAAGAGATTTGGAAAAAGATGCTTGAAAATCAAATATTGAATCATTGAATACATGGGTTTTGGGCCAGTTTTTCTAACCTAAATCATTCACATACATAAGCATAACATAACCCTAATTCCAAGAACACAAGAAAGCTGCGCCCAATATCAAGAACAAAACTTGCATTTTTCACTAAAAAAGTTGAAACTGTTTTCATAGTGGCAGTGTGATTCAAGGTCTCAAAACTATTCCAAAGGCTTGCTGACACCACCAGGAAGAGATTGCAATCAAAAACACAGCCCCTAACCTCAAGAATTGGTAGAATGAAGTCTCCATGTTCATAACTTTTTTCACTTTCGTGTTTGAATTTGCATACATTTTTTACACGTTTTAAGCATTGATTTATACTAATGTGCACTTTCTGAAGCTAATGACACAATCCAATTGAGTTATTAGGCCCTGTATCAAAAATTGCCATGGAAGCGTTTTATGGTTTCAGAGCTCCAGATTTGGGGATTCCCTCATAAGGCAAAATTGGACCATCAAACTAATACAGGCAAACTCGTAAGAACAAGACGAAACGATGGATGTCATCGCGCTTTTTTTATATTGATTGTACATCTAATCTCTATTTTGACGTTTTCAGTTTGTGGGGGTTTAAAACCCCCGCTATTTAAATGCTTTTTATTTCAGAACAATTGAAGAAGATGATGCGTGGAGGAACGTGAGTGGTACATTCAAATCATTGGCGCATTTTTTCGTTTGTTCCAGAATAATTGCACTTTTTGCATATATTGATCAGTGTCCATTAAGTTAACAAATAAACGCGTTTGGCTGGGTGGAAGATGACTTGGCTGGCAGGTATTGGGACCTGGGTTCGATTCCCAGGTCCCCTTATATATTTCATACTTTTTTCTCTAACATATTCCAGCGTAGCATTCACTCAAAGGAGCACCATGCATCCTAATACCCAAGCCTGCCATGTGTCTCTAATGATCAATCTGAAGGCCATGATGAGAATTCCAGGGTACACACTAGTCAACCATGCCATACGCAAACGCTGAAAGTCAAAATGGGCTTGGGATCAGTGGGCCAAAATGCTTGCAAAAACCTCCAAAAGGGCCTGAATACCCCCTTGTTTGTATTTCCTTTCTCTAATTTTTTTCTCTATTATTTATTTTAATTGTTTTTTTTTCTTTTGTTTTATTTAATTAATAAAATAATTTTTTTTATAACACAAAAAAATCAGAAAAGTCAAAAATAAAATATGTTTATTTAATTTTTAATTCATAAATATTTTTTGTAAATAAAATTCTAATAATCAAACTAGTTTAATTTTAGGTTTAATTTTAATGTTTTTCTTAAATAAACTAAAAATGTAGAAATTAGGGTTTTAGTACTTTTATTCTTTTTCATAATAAATAACTTTTTTCATTATTATTAATTCTTAATTATTTTGTAAATACTCTTGTAATTAAACAATTAGCAAATTAGGTTTAAACTTAAATATTTTCTTTAACAATTAAAAATGATTTAGAATTAGGGTTTTATTTGATTTCTAATTTCAATTAATTTTCCTTTTTTCATAAATACCAAAAAAACATAAAAAATAATTTATTTTCTCATTAAATAATTAATTAACCTTCCAACTTCAATTTAATTTCTTTAAAGGGTCCAACGCCCTCGCACTCTCGATTCTTATTTCTTTTCGCACATTTACTTTTATTTCCTTTTTAAATATAATGTATTTGCCCCAAAGCCTTGTAATAGATAATTAGGACATTTACTTTCCGCACTTTTTTTTTTAAATCGGGTCTTTGTTAATTTGGCGATGTATAGACCCGCGCCTTGTAATAGCATAGGACCTTTATTTTTCGCATTTTAATTTCCGCACCTTTAAACTGTTAATCACATGAAAGAATGTATGCCCAAATAAAATCAAAGCGTAGCTCACTCAATGCATGACAAGATAAAATATAATTGAAAATGACACACAATTCACACACCACTCTTAGGGTACGCCTCACTGTTGCCTTGCCCCTCGAAACGTGGTCGTCGAGTATAGGATGTCTTAGTGAGTCCTTATGTTCCATTGATCTAGTTGCCTCGAAACGGTTGCCTCGGAACAAGTTGCCTCGAAACAAGTTGCCTCGGAATAGTTGCCTCAGAATAAAAAGATCAATGGCATAAGGGTAGCTTCTAAGGTGTCTTACTGTTGCTCGGTGACCACATTGTCCCTAAACTCGAATTGACCCGAACACCTCCAACGGTGGTGCTACCTACCTCTCAATGGTGGGATGGCACTACCTTAAGGACATTTACACAGCCTAATTCCTTAGGGTAGGTAGATGACTCGTAGATACTTGCTCTAATTCAAAACAAATCAAATCAAAAACTCTTTTCACACCGACACTTTGACAAAGAGCTTTCAAAAAACAATTTTTCAAACACTCTTGAGGACTGATACAAGAGTCGATCTGAAATTTTCAAAGAAACTTTTTCAAACCCACTCACACTTTGAAAAGCAAACACTTTTGAAAACACAATGAGCAAGTATCTAAGAGCCCATGGATAACCATGGATAGAAAGGGTGCTAACACCTTCCCTTTCTATAAATCTACCTCCCGAATCGAGAACTAATCTCAATAAGGAATTTTTCTATGCTTTTGTCCTTTCCATATTGGAGAAAATAAAAGACGGTGGCGACTCTTGCTTCCGCAACATTTCGCGAACCAGCGTTAAACAGTCAGTTCCAGATCCACCGATCACAATGAGCATTAATAAGATCCAAGTGTTGATAATATACAAGGGTTGATGAGAAGCCTTGATGGTTCTTAAGGTGGCAGTCACGAGACTGTTCTTCAATTTATTGTTTTCAATCCCTTATTTTTGCATGGACCAATTTTTTGAATTCTTTTCTTAGATCCATTGGGATGCCTTAATTTTTACCAAAGTCAATTATTGATTTGCTTTGACTTAGTGGGCTTTCTCTATAGTTTTTGAATTTCTTTTTTTTTCTTTTGCTTTTGAAAATTTGTGACTACCATGTTGATTGTTGTAAGCTTCATCTTCATCATTTCTTCGATCTTGATTGAGGAAGAAGGGTGTCTTGGACTTTATTTTTATTGATTCCTCAATCTTGGGTGATGAACGCGGGGAAAATGATGTGCTCGAATATTTGCTTAGGTTGTTTTCTCAATGATGTATCGAGGAAAGAGATATGCTTGAACCTTTGCTTAGACCATTATCTCGATGATGTATCGAGGAAAGATATATGCTTGAACCTTTACTTATATTGTTTTGATTCTCCTGGGATATGAATGCATCTTCGAATTAATTGAAATCTACCCTACCCCTGGTTGAGAAGAAAAGTTTTTTTTTAGAAAATAGAAAGAACTCCGACTTCTGGCTCGAGGGGGTTAACTACAGATTATCTCCTTATATCTCCACTATCTAGGGATTGAAATAATGCCTTACATCGTCAGCTAAGTCTTACTATTAAAAAGCATACGTCAACAAAATTCGATTATTTTGTATTTTCATCATTCTCCATCGAAGTTTGTTAATTTAAAAATGGAAAAGATGAGTGAAATGGAAAGTTGTTGATTATTCGTGGAATGAATCGATTTCAAAAACATGCATGCTTATTTTATTAAAATTACTTGACCAAAGAGTAAAAAGTTTATAACAAATAACACTTAGCAAAAAGGAAATTACAATTTGAAATGATAAAGCCTAATTATCCTGGAGATAAGCTTATGTAATGATCCACCAATCAGGGCGAGGGATTTTCCATCATATGCGGACCATCTTCTTCAAAAGTTAATTGATTATTATCAATCAGCTCTTGCACTACTTCTTTAAATGAATTGCAATCTTCAATTGAATGCCCCGCTAAACTATCATGAAACTCACATTGAACATCTGAGTTGTACCAAGGAGGAAATGAAGACTTCATGGATCTAGTTTGTCTAGGGGTCATTGCTGAATTTTGGACCAGATATGACCATAATTGACTGTATGTCATAGGGATCGGGTCAAACCGGTGATTTTCCCCTTTTTGGCTGTTTGGATACCTATGTTGATTTGGGCGTTGATGATGATTGTTTCGATTCTGAGCCTGTCGATTCTGACATCGATGTTGAGGTGAAATCTTAATCTGCTGGTTATGTGGTATAGGTCATGGATGCTGGTGTTGAAGACCAGAGGATGGTTGTTGGCACTGAGCATCTACTGCACATGAATATTGATGATAAGGCACATGAGACGGGGTTTCGGGATATTGATAACTTTCCCATCGCACTTGTTTCATTTTCTTCTCCCTCTTGAAAATATCTAAGGGATTCACTAGTCGAGTCACTCGAGATGCTCTGGATTTTTCCAATCTTGATGCCATTCTCGATGTGCTCCCTAACTATTACTAGGTCAGAAAAGCGTGATGATATACTGCCCAACATTTTTTCATAATACTGACCTTGTAGAGTACACATGAACATGTCTATTAACTCCTTATCCAATAAAGGCAGTTGTACTCGAGCAACCAGCTCCCTCCATCTCTATGCGTATTCTTTGAAGGATCTGTTGCTCCTCTGAGATAAATCTTGCAGTTGCGTGCAACTTTGAGCCATATCGGTGTTGTATTGATAATGCCTCTGAAATTCTACAGCCAAGTCATTCCATGTGGGAACGTGGTTTCTTTCCAATTGTGTATACCATTCTAATGATACTCCACTAAGGCTGTCTTGAAAATAATGGATAAGTAATTTGTTATCGCGTGGGTATGCTGCCATCTTCCTAACATACATCTTCAAATGGGTCTTAGGGCAACTAGACCCTTTATACTTTTCAAAATCTGGAATCTTAAATTTCAGAGGAAATACCACGTCTTCAACCAAACATAAGGCAGAAACATCAAAGTCATCAGTGTCCTGTCCTTCCATGGCGCTAAGCCTCTCTTCTAGTATGCGATATCTTTTGGCGTCCTCAAGATTTTGGAATTCTTTAGTATTCATGGTCAAGTTTTCCCCTTGAGGTTTTGGCGTAGGGAATGCAAATTTATGATACTCAATTGATTCATGGGATGGAGTATATCCGTCTTGGAAAATGGCGTGTGCTTGCACATCAAGGTTCTCCATGGCAGCTTGTACAGGATGAGGTCGAGCTTGAGTGTCTCCTTGAGGTGTAATGACGTCCTCAGTCATGGCTTGTTGACCTTCCTCCATTGTTGTAGCTAACTTTACACTTGCTTCGTGAGCTATCTTGAGTTTGCTTTGAGTATCTGGGAATCACCTTATTGGGTTATGGTTGAAATTTCTCTGCGAGTGGGAGAGATATAAGTTTTATGAGATGGATGAAAATGAAAAGGTATGAATATGCTTGGGTATAGAATATTAAAAAAATCCATGGATATGCAATGCGATGTGGACGTAGTATAAGGGTAGACGTAGGGGTACTCTATTTAGGTTTGATGCGATGATACCCTACACTGACTCAAAAATTGAGACAAGCAAGAACTCCTTGAGGATTATGGCTAATGAAAGACTACATGGAGTCCATACAAGATATGAATGCTGATATATACGGAAGCCCTAACGATAGTAGTGGATGAAGGGATAACCCTTACGGATTTGTAGATTGTAGTGAGATTTGTGAATGGTATCCTTAGAAGGTAGATTCTTAGTATTGGACTGCGGATATTCTACCCTCCCCATAAGGTGGCTTTCTTAAGGGTCTCATGAATGACACTAGAGGGAAAGGCATAAGGGCCTCCCTTAAGCAGAGTCTCTTTACAGACCGAAACTTTTGTCTCTAGGTCATGAAAGGTCTTATCATGAGTTTCTGGTTTAAAGGTCGTACAAAGAGTCATAGGTATCATTCCAAAGTCCTACTTCCCAAGAGGATGTCTCTCGAGAGGTATTCCTTTTGTGGAGTTCCAACGACTCTAGGCGAAGTCGTCACATAAACTCATAAGGTTGATGTAACCCCTTGGCTAATAGACGAACCTTCTTTATAAGGTTTTTGAGAATAATTTTTTGCAAAATTATAAATCCCACCACAGATATATAAGTATAATGAATAATAAAAAATAAGCAAGAAAATAAATAAATAATTAAACAGGAAAGAATAAAACCCAAAAATAAAGAAAAACCCTAAAACCTAAAGTTGAGGCTTCTAAACCTAGGGTCGATTCCCCAACAGAGTCGCCAGCTGTTGCAACTGGTTTTTTAGATAGAGTCGTCACGCTTAATTTTTATCCTAAAGGAAGGGAGTATAAAGGAATAACCCTAAAAGTCAGAGATTCTAGATTTGGACTCGGTTCTAGACGAAGGGAAGGTGTTAGGCACCCCTTATCTACCTTGTTCAGAAGGATACTAGGTTTAGAAGTATTATTTTTAAGAAATAGGGTAATTATTAATAATAAGGGAAAAAGGGTTTGGATTTTAGTTAGGGGGACTCGCCACGATTTTCGATCGTATGCCTACGTTTCCTCTTAAAAGGAATCAGAGTCCTATTTCGTAGTTCACAGTGTTGATTGGTGTTTTTTTATAAGATTACGTAGATTACTTTCGAATTAACCTTGAACATCGTCTGGGTTGTAAATTGAGTGATCGTAGACGCAATTCCTAGTCTGATTCGAAGACAATGTTATTTAATCTTTTTTTGAAAATGGTCTTGAGGTTTTTGTTATGTTAGTAGAAAAAGATTTTTGATGTTGATTAGTTGTTTTGGTATTTGATTCGATTAAGGCGCGTAGCGGGAGAGTCTGATATAGTCTCCTCATTACGTGGTCAGATATTGGCCACGTGTCGCTCATTGACAAATTATGTAGTTTTTTTTATAAAATGTTGAATTAATTAAAAAAACCTTTTTTTTTTATATTTTTGTACTTACTTATTATTTTTGGTGTTTTTATAATTAAGTAAAAAGAATTTATTTTTGTTCCAATAATATTAATGATTAAGTGGCATGATAATTAAATAGATCTAATGCTACTAATAACCTAATTTAAAAGGACATATTTCGTTTATAAAACATGATGACTAAATTAAAACATCAAATCTAATTAGTAGGCATAGCAAATCAACCTAAATAAAACTAATTAATATTTAAACAATGATTACTGAAAAAGATAAAGTGGTGTGAATAATAAAGTAGGGGGATGGATTGAGTTTAAGGCCTAAATGGTAAACCTAAACCAAGTTAAATGTATGATAAATAAATAATAAAAAAACGTGAACACATGGGGAGGGGTAGTGCTACCAGATTGTATTATCCTCTCATACAATTTATAACAAAACATAAGTAAAATAAAATACAGGTGGTTAAAACTTGTTTCCAACATCAAAATAAAATGAAACAACTCATATAGAGACACTTGACATGAACTATATAATAAACCAAAATAACTTAACATATAAATATAATACCAGAGAGAAACGAAATCTAGCCTTCCCTCTCACTTGTATTCTCTCACTTTTCTTGTTCATATGAAAACAACAGCCACATATCAAACAAACAGAGGTGGAAATTTAAGAGAAAAACTCCTGTTACAGCTCTGGCTTCCTTAACGATGAAATTATTAGATGTTCTTTAATCTCATTAACCTTTAGTTCACCAGAACTCTGCGGCAATTCAAACACCGATTCATAAAGACAAGGCAACAGAAGCATCTCAGTTAACAATGACAAACCAAGGCAAACAACCATTATTAGATGTTCTTTAATCTCATTAACCTTTAGTTCACCAGAACTCTGCGGCAATTCAAACACCGATTCATAAAGACAAGGCAACAGAATCATCTCAGTTAACAATGACAAACCAAGGCAAACAACCAACGAGGACAGCTGAATATGAAACTGTACGAGTCAATCCTATTTGGTCCTATAAAAGGTGTAATCTCACTATTTCTTTCACCATTGTTTTAGTGCAAGGTAAATTGACTGTTCCCATGCCATCTAATGGGCCGGACGTGTGGTCTAAAATCACACTGCAATTGCAGAATGATGCAGTTACAGAGGTTACTGCGTATTATCATAAAGTGCACTTGATTGCAACAAAGATTTATCAGATATTGTAAGTTCAGAAATAGACAAAAGTACTGTAATACCTACTATTTGGTAAACTAAGAGTAATAGGTAAATCATAATAACACTGATATACATATTGAATGTAGTGAGGAATTGGTCACCCCTTTTCTTCACGCAACCAGTTTGCAAATATAGAGAAATTGTTCTACTCTTTCACAATAGGTCACAATAGGAGAAAGAAAATTGTGCTTCTTAACACATATATACACAAAACAAAACATATATACACAAAACAAAACATTGCAGCAAAAAAATAAAAACTGAAAATTGGATAAATAACACATAAATTGTAATTAAACTACAAATATATTATATCACTCCTGTCATATTGCCTATTTTTCCCAATTTCGCCAATAATTCTGTCTATGATCATGACCACTCGAAGAACCTTGCAGCTGTGGCGGAGAAAGTTAATAAATGGATCTTTGATGTGATTACCAGACAAATCCATCTTGCGGAGATTTGGAAGTGCCAATAATGGATCATTATCATCTATTATAAAATCTTGGCTAACACACACCCGTGGATAACGGAGATTGAGTTCTTCTAGTAAAGGAAAACAATCGGCGATCAAGAACAAATCCTTCTTCTCATAATGTAACAACCTGTAAAGAGTGAGAGATCTTAAATTTTTCAGAGTTTTGGACAGAGCTATCAACCCGTTTGCCGGAACAGGAATGAGCTTGGTGAAGAGACCGTTGGAGAGATTGAGAGATGTGATGCGTAAAGGGAAAGTGGAGATTAGGGTAAGAAGAGCGTCGACTTCTTCTAGGGTTTTGGATAGGAGAGTAAGGTGGAGGGAGGTGATGTTAGGGAAGCGGCGGAAGAGTCGAGGAAGGAAAGGGATGGTTTCATCGGTGATTGTGACGGAGAACCGGACACGATTGGTGATGGAGAGAAACTGCTTTGAGACGACGGTGAGAGACTTGAAAGTGCGGTTGTCGCCGTTGAGGGATTTGAAGATGCACTCCAACAAGTCCTCATGCAAATCTGAAAATACGGCCGCCATTGTTACAGCATGTATGGTTTCTCGACATTCACATAGGTTACTCCCTCTCCATGCTCTCCTTAATATATGTCTTTTTAATGTAAAACTGTGCTACGCCCAACAATACTTTAACCTAGGTTTTGTGTTGTGAGTAGGCAAACAAAACACAATTAAACACGACACCCTCTATTTTATACCTGTCATCCTCTAGATGGGGTGTAATTATGAAAATGTCTCTAAATTATATTGAAATTGTTGAGATTTTCATATCGAAAATTTCACACAAATATTATAAATTTGATTAGATTTTTAAGTTTATACTGTATTATTTAATTGTTATCAGATATTCAAAATTTCTGATATTTTTCAGCATTTAAATAATAAATTAGAAATTTAAAATTTTCAATGTATGAAAAATATTGAAAATTTCAAATTTTTTGATATTTTTTTGTATTCTAAATACAAATCAGAAATTTGAAATTTATGGAGCATAAAAAATATCAGAAATTTAAAATTTCTAGTAATACTAGGACCTAATTTTTTTTGTTTTTTTAAAAACTATTACTTGAATAAAATATATTTTGAAACAGCGAACCGATAAAATATATAAATAAAATAAATTTCATACATAGGTACGTTAAAAAAAACTACAATCACGACTTAGCCAATTCTTTCCAATGTCGAAAGTGACCCACATATGCTGATTCTCATGCTTTTGTATCATTAGAACAATTATGCCTTCATTTCTTAATGACGGGAGGCAGTGGACAATCGAGTTTCAACTTCACCTGAACCGAATGATTTTCATTGACAAAACCAACAACAATGATAGTATGCCGACTCGTGTACGGGGTGGAGCTATGAGAAGTGAGAAAAATATCATGTTAAGTCTCATAGAAAGGGAAACAAATACGATGCTATATCTAGAAGCAATAGGGTAACCCATATCTGAAATTTCCGGTACACTGGAAATTTGATATTTCCGATATAGGTTTTCTACCGGTTAGTCGTGGGGTTACCCAAATGAAGCACTCAATTAATCCATGCTCCAACAAATCTATGTCTATGTGGGGTCAACCATATGTCTTTCACATAATCAATGAATTCACTACAATCAACACATGTCTGCTCAAGTTGGTGCAACCGTTGAGTATACTCAACCTCATCATTAGCCCATACAAAACCCGTCCATAATGTGTCTATCGTCTCTTGCATTTCTTTCACAACATATGTCTTGCATCTCATCTCAACATTTTTGTTAATGTGAAATTGACATAACAAATTAATAGTCGTGGGAAATACAACTTCAACTGCTTTCATCAAAGCAAGATCTCTATCCGTCAAAATCACTTGTGAACGTAAATCTTTCTTCACAAACAATTCCTTCAGCTTCTCCAAGACCCAACAAAAATTATTTGTCTGCTCATACTCCATATATGCAAATGCAACAGCAAATGCCAACTCGGTCGATGTCATGCTCACAATTTAAAATAGAGGTTGTCTATATTTATTTGTCTTATAAGTGTTGTCCATAACTAACACGATCAGAAAAAGATTCAGCAACTTAAACGAATCTGGATGCGCCCAAAAAATATCTTTCACAACTTCAGAGTCATCTCTTTTCCTACTTCAATAGACATAGCCCGCATCCTCTATGAGCTTAAGCAGATGTTGTATCTCAGTTCTTGACCCTCTTATCTCTTTTTGTATCACACTCTTCTACTTATATATTTGCGTAATCAGAGTCACATTCTCAAGATATCGCTCTTGCAATAAAAACAATATGTGCCTAGGTGGAACATGTCTCTTTGTTAAATCAAAAACATGTTTCTTATCATTTGCGGATAACCTACCAACAAACGCATGACCTCCAAACCTATCAGGTAATCCATGGTTATGAACTCCGCATTTTACATCAACCTTCCATCTAAGCCCATCTTTTGACAGAGTCGACCTGATTTTGAATAGACATTCACATCTCTTAGTCGCACTTTGAGTTTCACTTTTATCCTTGTATTTACCCTCTTTATCACACCAAAATATTATTTTGTTACTTCTTCCTTTCTTGCTCATTTCGGTGTCCGAGCGCTTGATAATAACAGTTACTATGTTTCTGTTTCCAACCTCTTTAATTCAAATTATAACCTCTTCTCGTGTATCAAATGTTTGAGTAGTGGAGAATACATCAATGATATCTATAGATGACTTATTTTTTTGACAAATTTGATGCGGAATTTACATACTTAAAAAGTAAAAAAAAAATTAAAATATAAAAAAAAAATTTAACAATGCGTACCGAAAGGATACAAAGTAAAATATTCTAATAACAATCTTAATTAAGTTTTTGAAAAGGAAAAGTTTTTAGTTCAGGTTTTTTTCTACCTTCACACTTACGTGAGTCAAGAATGAATGTTAGCAATATAAGATGGTTATTAAGACGTGAGAGTTCGGATCTGCTCCATTTTAATTTGCTCCAATTTTTCATTTTACTTTATTGATGTGTGACACGTGGCGAATAAAAAACTAACGATTGAGATTAAAAAACTAGACTATCACTCTTTTTCTTTTCTTCTCCTCAACCTCACGATTGATTTTTTTTATAATTTTCTTGGTATCATTTCTCCATCTCTTCTTTTAATCCTCCACTCCCTGTCTTGATTATGCGTCGCCGCCGTTGTGTCTTCCCTGTCTTTAACTTCAATATCTCTGATCTTCAATAAAAAATCTGTAATGTTAATCATTAATAACAGTCTCCAATTTCAAACTTCAAATTGAGAAAGGAGAAAACTTTAGCACAAAAAGAAAACTACAGAACAAACATAAAATGGGATGTACCGAAAATTAAAAAAAAAAAAAAGGACCGAATCTCTTAGAGATCTGCAGTTATTCTTTCACCGTTTAGCGGGTCTTCACTTCTACTTTTTTGGGAGGCTGCACTTTGATTTAAAGCTTTTGTGCAAAGGTAAGATAATGACTGCAGCCATGAAACCAACATGGGTTTGCGGACAACATCATCGGAGTCAGCCACTTGTGAATACAACTCATTCAAAGCTATGTTCTGTGCATCTTGTGGTAACTTTGTAATCAACTGTGCCAATAGTTGCATCAAGTTCGGTAAAACCTGAATAGTAGAAAAGCTTGCATGTTGTAAGTTCAAAATCAATATTTAATCTATATAGCCCTGACACTTCAGTCGAAGGCTTGGTCGACACAATATTCGATATCAAAACATCTGGTTACATTCAATTACTTCTATTTTCTTAAATTATTGCTCGCATCCACATGTCAATGTCGTGTCTGATATTCATGTTTGTGTCCGTGTCTAATAGTATTTAATGCAAACGGAGTTGATGTAAAAGCAAGTCCTTACTTGAATATCAACAAGGAAAACTAGACGTAAAAGCAAGTCCAATAATTTCTTGCTTGGTTCCGGCTCTCCTTGCCACTGCTTCCACACACCAGCCTCATTTGTGAAGACTTCAGAACAAAGCTGATTCGCTTTTCCAACAAGACTATGAATGCAATAAAAAGTAGCAGGGCTTCCAGCAGGAAGATGTTGGACCATTCCTACAACTCCGGATGCCATTCCCTCAAAAGGAGTAATGCCAAGATATCCCTATATTCATATTACGATATTATATAAAAACGTATTCGACTCGCATATTAAAGACCAAGGTCTTTGGTATGATAATTACCGATAAGGATACTTGTATGTAATGGAAAACGAGCTTCTCCTTCAAAGAGACTCCATCGTTTTTTTTTCTCCAGATTCCTTCCCCATAGACATAAATGCACTGAAGACAGAGTGAGAAGCTCGAGCTAGTTTTCCATTCGGATGTTCCATATATCTAGTTTTTAAAAATAAGGAAGCACATTTTTTGTCGATGATAATGTGACGGAAAAACCAAGCATAACTAAATATGTATTTGGTTGATATAGGATACAAGAACATAGTTGGAGCTACCATTTCTCCAAATACCGAGGCGGGCAAACACTCAATCAAAGTTGGAATGACCCGAAGGTAAAACAAAACACAGGCCGTTTGCACTTCATCCTTGGACCATAAGTATTTGGTTTTCGGGTCTAGAAGCAAGGTAGTTAAAATCGTGATTTTACACAAAAAATTGGAAAGGGGACTAAAATCGTAAATCGTGGAATTGTAAAACTTATGGTAAGACTGTGCAAAATTCTAAAACTCATATTTATGCATATAAGTTCTTATATATAAATATATAATCACATTGGTATTAGTAAGACAAAGAAAACCTTAAATCACTTGAAATACTTGTGTAAATTTAAATTCATAAGCATAGCTCACAATTAAGATAATTAAAACCATAAATCACAATAAATTTAAATTCATTCATAAGCATAATTGCATAAACGTTTGAAAGATGGTAAGACTATACGATTTAAGATAACAGGAGAGATTCTACTTGATTCCGCCGAAATAAGATTATGGATATAGTCATAAATCGTTGAGGGCAGACATGATCACAAAATCATGAGATTTTACGATTCAAATCGGTATTTCAACTACCATGTATAGAAGAATAGAAAATCTTATAAAATGGAAACCATAAAAAAAAAAGCAATTCAAATAAAAATGCATTTGAATAAATCATACCTGGCCCATTTGTCAAGTCACCATAAGAGGGTATGGAGTTCACAAAAAACGCGCAAGCATGCTCATTCTTGCTAACACTTGCAATTACCTTGCGAATTGTTTCCATGTACTCTGGCAAGCGTACATTGCGAAAATGTTCCACGCAAGAAAACGATACTAGTATCTTCAACGAGACTTCGGTTTGTATTTCTTGATCAAATTTTGAGCTCAATTTATGCTTAGTTACAGCTAGCGCAAAGACTACAACCATAAGGAAAGCAGATTCCGCGATTTTATCAAAATCCTTAAGCAACTCATCGTAATTGTCTTTAAGATGCATAACCACTTTCGTATGTCCATAGTAAGTACTACGACAGTATTCCCATATAAGATTTTCCACTATATTCTTATTTTCTTCATCCGCTAAAATATATTGATTGCAGAAAACACCCGTTACAACTCCTGCTTCCTTAAAGAGGATACTATCTAGATGTTCTTTAATCTCATTAACCTTTAGTTCACTGGTACTCGGAGGCAATTCAAAAACAAATTCATAAAGACGAGGCAACGGAAGTACCTCAGTTAATGACAAACCAAGGCAAACAAACAACGAGGAATGGCCTGAAAATGAAACTGTTCGAGTCAATCCTATCGAAACACACTGTGATCGGTGGATCTGGAACTGACTGTTTAACGCTGGTTCGCGAAATGTCGCGGTAAGCAAGAGTCGCCACCGCCTTTTATTTTCTCCAATAGGAAAGGACAAAAGCACAGAAAAATTCCTTTAAAGAGATTGCTCTCGGTTCGGGAGGTAGGTTATAGAAAGGGAAGGTGTTAGCACCCTTTCTATCCATGGTTATCCATGGGCTCTTAGGTACTTGCTCAATGTGTTTTCAAAATTGTTTGCTTGCTTTTCAATGTGGGTTTCAAAAATATTCTTTGAAAAGTTTCAATTCGACTCGTACGTCAGAGTGCTTGAAAAGTTTGTTTTGAAAGTTTTTGAAAGTGTTGGTGTGAAAAGATTTTGATTTGTTTTGTTTTAAAGAGAGCAAGTATCTACGAGAACCTACCTACCCTAAGGAATTCGTCTGTGTAAATGTCCTTTAAAGTAGTGCCATCCCACCATTGAGAGGTAGGTAGCACCACCGTTGGAGGTGTTCGGGTCAATTCGAGATTTTAGGGACATGGTGATCACCGGAGCAATGGGAAGACACCTTAGAAGCTACCCTTATGCCATTGATCTTTTATTCCGAGGCAACTTTGTTTTAGGCAACTAGATCAATGGACACAAGGACTCACTAAAATATCCTCTACTCGATGATCACCTTTCGAAAGGCAACAGTGAGGCGTACCCTAGGGGTGGTGTGTGCGAATTGTGTGTCATTTTCAGTTTATTGTTTGTCTTGTCATGCATTGGTGATCTAACGATTCGATTTTATTTTTGGGCATTCATTCTTTCATGTTATTGTTTAACAGTTAAATGTGCGGGAATTTAAAGTGCGGAAAAAATAAAAGTCCTACGCTATTACAAAGGGCGAGGGTCTACAACGCCAAATTAATCCAGACCCATTTTAAAATAAATTGCAGAAAAGAAATGTCTAATAGTTATTACATGGCTTTGGTACAAGTACATTATATTTACAAAAGAAATAAATGAAACGCGCGAAAAAGAAAATAATCAAATGCGAGGGCGTTGAACCCTTTAAAGGAATTAAAATAATTAAGTTATCTAAAATTAAAATTAAATGAAAAATGGTATTTTTGTGTTTTTTAGATTTAAAAGAAAAATTAATTAAAATTAAAATCCTAGTTCTAATGTCTTTTAAGTTTATTATGAAAATATTGACTTTTAACCTAATTTAATTCTAAATTAATTTATGTGCATTTTTAAATTTATGAAAATAAATAAATAATATTATTATTCTGAAAAAAGGAAAATTAAAAAAAGAAAATAAAAAGTTATTAAACCTAAACTCTATTTTTTTGGATTTTAGTTATTAAAAGAATTAAAATCTAACCTAAAATGCAACCCTAGTTTAATTATGAAAAACACTAATACTATGGCAAAAAACAAGGAAAGTTAAAAGGAAAAAGTCATTAACCTAATTCTATGTTTTTGTTTTGATTTTTATTAAAAGGAATTAAAGTTGAAAACCTAATTAAAACTAAATATTTACATGTTATTATTTATGAAAATAATTATAATATAAATTATATATTTTGGCATTTTTGATTTTTATGATGTTTTTATTATATTTATGTAAAAATAATTAATTAAATAAATAGCAAATAAAAGAAATAAAAAAAGAAAAGTTAAAGAAAGAATAAAAATTAATAAGGCAAACCAGGGGGGTAGACCCCAAAATTGTGAGGTGCAGGCCTAGCAAATCAGGCCCATTTGCATTGAATTGGTTGACTTTCCTGGATAGAGTGCTGCACATTGACTGGAGTCTATGATACACCTTTGGTCATGGCCCTTGGATTGCTTCTAATGGACGCGTGGAGGTTGATTTTTGAGTGTGCATGGTGTACCTGGACATTAGCAAAGCACAGAATTTCATTTTGAAAAATAATATGGAATTTTGCCAGACCTGGGACTTGAACCCAGGTCATGAGGGTTAATGGGATTCACGCTTACCACCTGAGCCAGCACGCACATGTTATCATATTACAACAAATAAATAACAAAAAGAAATATTGGTCAGTGGCATTTAAAAGCGCGCGAGATTCAAAGTGACCAATAGCTGATGGACACGAGACCGTCTTCTTCCTTTTCCTGAAACAAAAACATATTGGCAACGGTTTTGCAACCATGGTGTTAGGGTGGCTATGGAAAAATAACGAATAGGACTGTGGTGCATATAAATTGATCGCGAGGTATGCTTCTTCTTCGTTGGAGCACGCTGATTGCAATGGTAGTGATCTTGGGTCCCAATTTTTCCTTGGGTGAGAAACCCCAATTCAAAAACTCTGAAAACCTAAATTTCAATCATGGTGAAATCCCATACACGATGCAAAAATCAAATTAAATGTAAAGGTTAGCTTTGAAACTTTGTAAGGAACAAAAATATACAGTTAAAATGCAATGATCATGCTTAGAATTGAGAACACGATTTCAAAAATTTTTCTGTGCAGTTTGAGTTGTAGCCACCACCTCCTTGCGTTTTGATTGATGTTAGGGATTGAGATGCGCTCAGAAATTGTCCAGGATGCTATTAGGAAAAAAATTGAGGCTTAAAACTCTCTCTAACTTTGAAATCAGTTTTGCATTATATGGCCAATTTTTCAAAATGTCCAATGGCTTTTCAGCGCAGCATATGGCATATGGTGGTTAGGGTTTGACTTAGTGATGATCATGGAATGGAATTGGCTTGTTCTTTGGCCTTAATTCATGCTTGTGAGAGAATTGGTCTTAGGGTTTTCACTCTTAACCATTTTTCCTCCTTTTTAGCCAAAACCTAGACCTAGTGTGCAAATGAACCCTAGCCTGATTTCTTGACTTGGTTCATGATACATAGAAATTGTCCAAGTTCACATGACACTATTCCATTGGATTTTAAATTTTATTTGAATTTTCAAAGAATTAAAATGAATTAAATCATCAAAAATTAAATAAAATAAAAAATCAATATTTGGTCTTGAAATTAACCATGGGACACGTGTGTGGCATGACAAGGATGGAACAAGTGGAAAAAATGGGACCCTTTTGTCAAAAATTGGATTTTCAAGGATAGTTGACTTTTGCCATTTCACAAAATTTTCCCAACTTCTACAAGGCATAACTTGCTCAATTTTTAAGCTTTTCACATGTTCTTGGACATTTTGGAAAGGTCTTTGAGTCCTTTAACCAATGCCTTTGGTCCCATGCCATTTTGATTTACCAATCTCAAGTTATGGCCTTTGACTTAAAGTCCCTTTTTATTGACTTTTGAAAATGACCTGTAATGTTGAAATTGATAACTTTTTGTGAGAGCATTTCTTGGACTTGAAGTATGAAGATGAGTTGTAGGAAATGTCTTTCTCTTCAAAATGAGCTTTGGATGGAATTTTTCTGATAATCCATGTGAAAGTTATGCCCTGGTCAATTTCAGTTGACTTTTTCAGCTGTCCAAATATAGCAACTTTTGCATCTTTGATGATTTCTGAGCCAAACTTTGAGAATCATGATCAAGCATTGATCAAATGATGTTTGTGGCTTCAAAATGATATATTGACCAAAAATTTGAACTTTTGACTGCCAAATGACCATTTTGCCCCTACAGTTGACTGTAGTGCAATTTAGGGTTTTGACTGTGCAATCTTGAGCTGAATGCCTTGAAACTTGATATGGGGATGCTTGACCATGTTTGTGAGCATATGAGACTTGATTGAGCCTTTGAAAACTTCCTTTTCTTGATCAGACTCAAAACCCTAATTTTGACTGTATAGGAGACAGTTGGCCTGCACAACCCTTGGGAATTTTGTGACTTGGCTTGGCAATTTCTTGAAGAATATGGGAGGGCAAATTTTGGGGTATAACAGTTGCCCCTGTTCAATCTTCTTAGACCTGAGGATGCAGATTGGCTGACGTGCCTTTCGTAATCCGATGGTAAAAGAAGATTGGACACTAGAGTGCCCGGAAATTTGCGCTCACATGTTAGCAATGAGGGTAATGGGCTTATAGATGCCATCTGGATGTTTGATTGCGTAAGAGATTCTTTGGCGATAACCTGCATACCTGCAAGACAGAAAATGAGTACCTGACACGTTGCAGGAGCTGATGTTTAGATGTGTCCTGACTGGATACAGGAGCTGAGTCTGGAGCTTCAAACGGTGATGAAAGAACCAGGGATGATTACTTCCTTAGCATGAATGGTAAGAGAGTCTTGAGTGACTTTAACTTCAACAACGCTCGTTGAGATAAATCTGGGGTGTCTTCTACTGGGATAAGAATCAGGGAGATCTTAGGGTCGATCTGACTGAACCAGAGAGGCCTTTGACTGGGTAAGAATCAGGAAAATCTTAGGGTCGATTTAACTGAACCGGTCTAGGTCTTGAAATGTCTTCAACTGGGATAAGCATCAGGAAAATCTTGGGGTTGATCTGACTGAACCAGAGAAGGCCTTTGACTGGATAAGCAATCAGGAAAATCTTGGGACGATTTAACTGAACCAGTCTAGGTCTTGAAATGTCTTCAACTGGATAAGCAATCAGGAAAATCTTGGGACGATTTAACTGAACCAGAGAAGGCCTTTGACTGGATAAGCAATCAGGAAAATCTTGGGACGATTTAACTGAACCGGTCTAGGTCTTGAAATGTCTTCAAAGGGATAAGCATCAGGAAAATCTTGGGACGATTTAACTGAACCAGAGAAGGCCTTTGACTGGATAAGCAATCAGTAAAATCTTGGGACGATTTAACTGAACCGGTCTAGGTCTTGAAATGTCTTCAACTGGATAAGCAATCAGGAAATTCTTGGGACGATTTAACTGAACCAGAGAAGGCCTTTGACTGGATAAGCAATCAGAAAAATCTTGGGACGATTTAACTGAACCGGTCTAGGTCTTGAAATGTCTTCAACTGGATAAGCAATCAGGAAAATCTTGGGACGATTTAACTGAACCAGAGAAGGCCTTGGACTGGATAAGCAATCAGGAAAATCTTGGGACGATTTAACTGAACCGGTCTAGGTCTTGAAATGTCTTCAATGGGATAAGCATCAGGGAAATCTTGGGACGATTTAACTGAACCAGAGAAGGCCTTGGACTGGATAAGCAATCAGGAAAATCTTGGGACGATTTAACTGAACCGGTCTAGGTCTTGAAATGTAGCTTGAGAACTTAACTGGATCCTTCCTGAAAGGTAAAAGTCAGTCATATGCAATGCATGATATGGATCAAGCAATGATGTTCTCAACATAACTGAGATTTGTATGATGCAGTGTGTTATGCATGCTATAATGATGTATGTGATATTTCATGACTTGTATGTTTTTGTCTAGGAAAGTGAATCCTTGACGGGTGCCGGGAAGTCGTATCCTGGGCTGATGTCGAAGAATAGATTTGCCTCCGCTGGGGGTGATAACTGCAAGGATACCGGTAGGAGAAGATGACTCCGTTGCGGAATAAACTTGGCGAATGAAAGATTCTGCGGGGAGAAAAGATACTCTAGTGATCATGCTGGGAAGCAATACTCTATGGGAAGAGAGATGCCTTGCTGAGTTGTTGATAACCTGCTGAGGATACCGTTGTTATGTTGGAAGTATTTTGTCATGCCCCAGAAGGTGTTTGATCAGGCAAGATTCGTTGCTGGAGTGCCCCCAGTGATTCAGGCGGAGATTTGCCCTTGGCTATTTGGCCTTTTGAGAGATTCTCTGGATCTTGACTTAACTGCCCCAGATGGTAGACCATGATCATGCCATGCCCCTTGATTGAAGATACTCTTGTTCATTAGACTTTTGTCATGCGAATTTCTATGCTGTTCAAACAAAAAGTCATATGCAAACAAAGTTATGTTAAAAATGCAAAGCTTATGTCTGTCTTGAAGATTTTGAAAATGCATTCTTTTTCATAAAACAAGTAAATGTTTGTAAAAACATGATGTCAACTCCGTATTTACCGTAGGCCTTAAGGAGTCAGGATACCTTTCGTAACTGTATGCTTTCAAACTAACCCATGCTTCAGCTAGGACTTTTAAGGGTTATAACATGTCCTGGTTCATGGTTTAAGAAACAAAGGATAAAGGTTCAAATTTTATTTGTACCCACCCGCTCTTCGTGATGTTCTCCAAACCTAAAGTCAGTTGATCATACGTTAGACCTATTTTGAGTCTTTGCTTTGATATACCAGCGATGGTTCGAATGTTGACAATTTATTTCAAATAGGCAGTCATCTTTGTTTTTGTTGAGGGTTTGTATGACCTCTTTCTTGTCTGATTTTTGTTATCCCTTTCTTTTTTTTGCCTGAACTGTTTCCTTTTTTGGAATTACAGTCAGCGGGATGCCCCAATTTTGTAAGTCCCCTTCATGGGTTTTGACTTAATGGGTTTTTATTTTATTTTGAAAGATAATGACTGCCTTTCTTTATTGATTATTCAGAACTATCACTGTCTTTCTTCATTTTGTAAGGATCTCTTTGGTGCCATTCGTTATGCACTTGGATCAACTGAAAGACTACCCTGCCCCAGGTTATGATAAAGGGTTTTGATTTTCGAAAAGAAAAACTCCTACTTCTTTGGCTCAGAGGGGTTGACGAGGGATTACCTTCCTTATTACTCCAGTGTTTAGGGATTGAAACTGTGCCTGTACCTCATCAGCGGGGTCTGTTCAAAAGCATACTGTAGATTATGGTATCATTTTCGTCATCCTCCCTCAAGAGGCTTAGAATTATTGATTGAAAGAGTTGACATCAGAGCAAATATGAAAATAATTTGCGTATAGTGAATACGAATATATTGATTCAAAATAGACATAAGCGATGCATTAATGAAATAACAATGTTTTAACAATGAGTAAATGTTTGAACAAAAGAAAATTGCAACTTGAACATTCGAATGAACAAAATTTTCTAGTCTCAGGGCTTGTCACTTCAAATGGTGAGCCTTGGAGGGACGGTAGAAAAATTCAGCCTGACCATCTTGTGTGAATTCCAGTGCTCCTTCATCAATCAGGTCCTGGATCTTGTTTTTCAAAGCCCAACACTCGTTTGCATCGTGTCCTGGACAGGCAGAGTGGTAGGCACACCTTTTATTGGGATCATAAGCAGGATGTGCTGTGTTAAGGTTCTGGGGCTGAGCCCTTAATGTGATCAGGTTCAATCTCAACAGGCGTTGTAAAGCTTGAAACTGCGACATATTGAGCGGGGTGAACTGCCTCCTGGGCTTGTCTGTCTGAAGTTGGTGAAGTTGCTGCTGAATTGGTAATACTGGAGCCATATGAGGAGCTTTCTCCTTGCCTCTTTGTCTCAAAGGTGGTTGAACGATGATTGGCTTTTTACCCTTAGATGTTTGCCCCAGTTGGTTACCCTGAAGCAGTTTGTTGACGAGAACCCCGAGCTCATCTTGTCCTTGGGTTAAACCCTGAATGGCAGTCATCTGCCCCAGCATCTGGGCTTTCATTGCATCTATCTCAGCTTGCAGGCGTTCCAGCCTTTCATCCTCAGCACTGTTCCTGGCAAAAGTCTCTACGAGAAGTGTTCTTAGCTCCTCCTGCCCCTTGGATAGATTCAGGAGGATTTCCTCGAATCGAGTCCCTTGAGCAAGAAGGTCCTGGTTATCTTGTTGGGAAGCCATTGCTGAAATAAACAGCGAGAAGGGTAAGTGACCTGCAACAAAGATACCTGTTATGTAATGATGTGTATGACATGCATGCAATGTTTTCAAGGATCTCGCGGGGTAAACAAGAAAATTTGTTAGCATTGGAATTTAGAGCTTGATTGAAGGACACCCATGTTATTGAGAACTCTTCTTCAAGAGTCAAAGGCTCACCATATCAAGTGGGTCATAGCCCCTGACTTTAGTCATCATGTCTGGTTTTGATTTCCAAACAACCTTGGTTAGGGAACCTTCTTCAGGAGAGCTCACCATATCAAGTGGGTCATAGCCTCTGACAACATTGGCTAGAGGAAAATAAATCCTTTTGCCCCTTGCTAGATGTTTGATTTATATGACCTGTATCACAAGCCCTTGAGATCCTTGAAATGGGTTAGGATGTATGCAATTGTATGATGTCATGATATGCATGGGGTAATGTGAGTAACCCTGTTATGAGTCCCAATTAAGGACTGCAAAAACCTGCAAGAAACTTAGAATACCCTGTTATGAGTCCTAATTAAGGACTACAAACACAACCTGCAAGAGACAAATGTCAGGTAATAAGCATGCAAGTAGTTCAAGTAGGAAGGCACACAAGTCACACAAGAGAAGCCCTTAAAGTTTAGGCCAGCATGGAGTCTGGGTAGTACCCTCTTGAAGTTGGTGGGTTCAACCTGTCCTATCAAAGTAACCGGGTTCTAAGGTTCCCAATATCACGGGATTGCTTTCATTGTTCATCGTTTCGATTTAGCCACTGAACTGGCGACCGAAATATTCCAGGAAAGCAACCCTCAATTGAGTGTAGTATCGAGTATCAACCAACCTCGGACTGCACCAAAGTCAGTTATCTCACTACCCTAAAGAGGCCAAGATGGTTCAATTAAGGTTCCTAAGGTCTGTTGATGCTTCATGACACCACATGGAGGCCCCGTACTCTCCTTGACTGAACTCAAGGGTTACCGGTACACACCAAAGTGCCACATCAACGTAGCAGACTGTTTCAACCATGTCGGTATACCCCGCACAGTTCCCTCACAGCCTTGTTGCTACTTTCTAAGAAAGGTATCCCCCAGATCCGGGTTAGGATCTATAGAACTCCCAAGACAGTCCCACAATAATAAAGCAAACAAGGAAAGCAATTGAAAACACAGTGATCTTAGTCCTAAGGTACACCTCACTTTAAGTTAATTCCCCAGCAGAGTCGCCAGTTCTGTGATCGGTGGATCTGGAACTGACTGTTTAACGCTGGTTCGCGAAATGTCGCGGTAAGCAAGAGTCGCCACCGTCTTTTATTTTCTCCAATAGGAAAGGACAAAAGCACAGAAAAATTCCTTTAAAGAGATTGCTCTCGGTTCGGGAGGTAGGTTATAGAAAGGGAAGGTGTTAGCACCCTTTCTATCCATGGTTATCCATGGGCTCTTAGGTACTTGCTCAATGTGTTTTCAAAATTGTTTGCTTGCTTTTCAATGTGGGTTTCAAAAATATTCTTTGAAAAGTTTCAATTCGACTCGTACGTCAGAGTGCTTGAAAAGTTTGTTTTGAAAGTTTTTGAAAGTGTTGGTGTGAAAAGATTTTGATTTGTTTTGTTTTAAAGAGAGCAAGTATCTACGAGAACCTACCTACCCTAAGGAATTCGTCTGTGTAAATGTCCTTTAAAGTAGTGCCATCCCACCATTGAGAGGTAGGTAGCACCACCGTTGGAGGTGTTCGGGTCAATTCGAGATTTTAGGGACATGGTGATCACCGGAGCAATGGGAAGACACCTTAGAAGCTACCCTTATGCCATTGATCTTTTATTCCGAGGCAACTTTGTTTTAGGCAACTAGATCAATGGACACAAGGACTCACTAAAATATCCTCTACTCGATGATCACCTTTCGAAAGGCAACAGTGAGGCGTACCCTAGGGGTGGTGTGTGCGAATTGTGTGTCATTTTCAGTTTATTGTTTGTCTTGTCATGCATTGGTGATCTAACGATTCGATTTTATTTTTGGGCATTCATTCTTTCATGTTATTGTTTAACAGTTAAATGTGCGGGAATTTAAAGTGCGGAAAAAATAAAAGTCCTACGCTATTACAAAGGGCGAGGGTCTACAACGCCAAATTAATCCAGACCCATTTTAAAATAAATTGCAGAAAAGAAATGTCTAATAGTTATTACATGGCTTTGGTACAAGTACATTATATTTACAAAAGAAATAAATGAAACGCGCGAAAAAGAAAATAATCAAATGCGAGGGCGTTGAACCCTTTAAAGGAATTAAAATAATTAAGTTATCTAAAATTAAAATTAAATGAAAAATGGTATTTTTGTGTTTTTTAGATTTAAAAGAAAAATTAATTAAAATTAAAATCCTAGTTCTAATGTCTTTTAAGTTTATTATGAAAATATTGACTTTTAACCTAATTTAATTCTAAATTAATTTATGTGCATTTTTAAATTTATGAAAATAAATAAATAATATTATTATTCTGAAAAAAGGAAAATTAAAAAAAGAAAATAAAAAGTTATTAAACCTAAACTCTATTTTTTTGGATTTTAGTTATTAAAAGAATTAAAATCTAACCTAAAATGCAACCCTAGTTTAATTATGAAAAACACTAATACTATGGCAAAAAACAAGGAAAGTTAAAAGGAAAAAGTCATTAACCTAATTCTATGTTTTTGTTTTGATTTTTATTAAAAGGAATTAAAGTTGAAAACCTAATTAAAACTAAATATTTACATGTTATTATTTATGAAAATAATTATAATATAAATTATATATTTTGGCATTTTTGATTTTTATGATGTTTTTATTATATTTATGTAAAAATAATTAATTAAATAAATAGCAAATAAAAGAAATAAAAAAAGAAAAGTTAAAGAAAGAATAAAAATTAATAAGGCAAACCAGGGGGGTAGACCCCAAAATTGTGAGGTGCAGGCCTAGCAAATCAGGCCCATTTGCATTGAATTGGTTGACTTTCCTGGATAGAGTGCTGCACATTGACTGGAGTCTATGATACACCTTTGGTCATGGCCCTTGGATTGCTTCTAATGGACGCGTGGAGGTTGATTTTTGAGTGTGCATGGTGTACCTGGACATTAGCAAAGCACAGAATTTCATTTTGAAAAATAATATGGAATTTTGCCAGACCTGGGACTTGAACCCAGGTCATGAGGGTTAATGGGATTCACGCTTACCACCTGAGCCAGCACGCACATGTTATCATATTACAACAAATAAATAACAAAAAGAAATATTGGTCAGTGGCATTTAAAAGCGCGCGAGATTCAAAGTGACCAATAGCTGATGGACACGAGACCGTCTTCTTCCTTTTCCTGAAACAAAAACATATTGGCAACGGTTTTGCAACCATGGTGTTAGGGTGGCTATGGAAAAATAACGAATAGGACTGTGGTGCATATAAATTGATCGCGAGGTATGCTTCTTCTTTGTTGGAGCACGCTGATTGCAATGGTAGTGATCTTGGGTCCCAATTTTTCCTTGGGTGAGAAACCCCAATTCAAAAACTCTGAAAACCTAAATTTCAATCATGGTGAAATCCCATACACGATGCAAAAATCAAATTAAATGTAAAGGTTAGCTTTGAAACTTTGTAAGGAACAAAAATATACAGTTAAAATGCAATGATCATGCTTAGAATTGAGAACACGATTTCAAAAATTTTTCTGTGCAGTTTGAGTTGTAGCCACCACCTCCTTGCGTTTTGATTGATGTTAGGGATTGAGATGCGCTCAGAAATTGTCCAGGATGCTATTAGGAAAAAAATTGAGGCTTAAAACTCTCTCTAACTTTGAAATCAGTTTTGCATTATATGGCCAATTTTTCAAAATGTCCAATGGCTTTTCAGCACAGCATATGGCATATGGTGGTTAGGGTTTGACTTAGTGATGATCATGGAATGGAATTGGCTTGTTCTTTGGCCTTAATTCATGCTTGTGAGAGAATTGGTCTTAGGGTTTTCACTCTTAACCATTTTTCCTCCTTTTTAGCCAAAACCTAGACCTAGTGTGCAAATGAACCCTAGCCTGATTTCTTGACTTGGTTCATGATACATAGAAATTGTCCAAGTTCACATGACACTATTCCATTGGATTTTAAATTTTATTTGAATTTTCAAAGAATTAAAATGAATTAAATCATCAAAAATTAAATAAAATAAAAAATCAATATTTGGTCTTGAAATTAACCATGGGACACGTGTGTGGCATGACAAGGATGGAACAAGTGGAAAAAATGGGACCCTTTTGTCAAAAATTGGATTTTCAAGGATAGTTGACTTTTGCCATTTCACAAAATTTTCCCAACTTCTACAAGGCATAACTTGCTCAATTTTTAAGCTTTTCACATGTTCTTGGACATTTTGGAAAGGTCTTTGAGTCCTTTAACCAATGCCTTTGGTCCCATGCCATTTTGATTTACCAATCTCAAGTTATGGCCTTTGACTTAAAGTCCCTTTTTATTGACTTTTGAAAATGACCTGTAATGTTGAAATTGATAACTTTTTGTGAGAGCATTTCTTGGACTTGAAGTATGAAGATGAGTTGTAGGAAATGTCTTTCTCTTCAAAATGAGCTTTGGATGGAATTTTTCTGATAATCCATGTGAAAGTTATGCCCTGGTCAATTTCAGTTGACTTTTTCAGCTGTCCAAATATAGCAACTTTTGCATCTTTGATGATTTCTGAGCCAAACTTTGAGAATCATGATCAAGCATTGATCAAATGATGTTTGTGGCTTCAAAATGATATATTGACCAAAAATTTGAACTTTTGACTGCCAAATGACCATTTTGCCCCTACAGTTGACTGTAGTGCAATTTAGGGTTTTGACTGTGCAATCTTGAGCTGAATGCCTTGAAACTTGATATGGGGATGCTTGACCATGTTTGTGAGCATATGAGACTTGATTGAGCCTTTGAAAACTTCCTTTTCTTGATCAGACTCAAAACCCTAATTTTGACTGTATAGGAGACAGTTGGCCTGCACAACCCTTGGGAATTTTGTGACTTGGCTTGGCAATTTCTTGAAGAATATGGGAGGGCAAATTTTGGGGTATAACACACACTGAAGCAAAAGTGTATCTTGAAGATCACTTCCTAAGTTACTAAACCCTAATGTCCTAGAAACCAAATCACTTACTAAAGCCTCTACCTGAATAGTCGCAGAAGTCCTCATTCTAGCAACAACATCCAATTTAACACCAGTCAAAGAAACATACCTATCACTAACTCACAAAACTCCAATCCCCGATATAAAAACAGCAAACGCTACATACTTTTCCTTACAACTCCCGAAAAGTTCCCTCATAAAAACATCCACTTTATCCAAAAATCCAAAACTGATCAAATTCGACCCAACCCAATCAACCAAATAAAGAACCATGAGTCCGTGCGCAACACTACCTCGAGGTCCATCATTATCTTTCCCCCAAATTCCAAACAAACATTCCAATATTCTTACAAAATGAACATTCTCAGAAGAAGACGACAAAGCATACCCAATTCCAGCAAGAACTGTTGGATTCGGATTTTGAAATATTTGCCACCAAAGAAATTACCAGGTTGAGTCGCGGACTAGATCGCTCTCTTTAAGACGTTTCACGACACTGCTCAAAATTATGCAAAGCAGTCAAACTACCGCGCCGCCTCCAGGATAAAAACGGTCTAGAAATACACCCTTTGATGGTACAAGACCATTCAAATATGATATCAACACAACTCGTAGTATCTGGTACAAAGACCAGTCATAATAATTTCTCAAATAAAATGAAACTCAAATAATTCTCCAAAGAGAATATAATAATGGTCATTTGACCACTCATAATAATTTCTCTAACAAAGAGAAATTCAAATAATTCTCCAAAGAGAATATAATAATGGTCATTTGACCACTCATAATAATTTCTCTAACAAAGAAATTCAAATAATTCTCCAAAGAGAATTGAAAAGATTAAACTTGAAAAGTTCTCAATTTGAAATGAGGAGAAATTAACATAATTCTCTAAAGATAATTCAAGAAAATACTCGGAAAATTCAACGAGTAGGAAGAAAGGGGAAGACGATGGCGCTTCGACAATTCGAGAGACGCAGAGTTATGAGAGTGAGGAAGGAAAAACTAATAAAGTAGTTTTTGGTGTAATTTGGAATGAAACATGTGCACTCCTTATATAGTGAAGTAAGATAGTTAATATTTCTCACATGAGCAATGTGGGACTAAATGTTTTTTTCAACCAAAAAAAATATTTTAACAATGTGGGACTTGAGAAATTTTTAAATTCAACATATTGAAACATGTTCCAACAAACATTATGCACAAACTCATCAACCAAACAAACCAACCTACATTTCTCTACCTACAGTTTACAAAAGACATCCAAGCACAGATTTTTAGTCTTCTCAGATAAAGAACTCACAAAAGAAAAAGCACCCAGAAGTAAAATAGCTTCAGAGAATAATAAAACATGATCAAATTGAGTAGAAGAAGATAAAAACAGCTTCGAAATAACCTCGACTTCTGAATCAATGATATCAAAAGTAGGTTTAGTGGGTTTTGTGGATTTTCGTATCCATATATAAAGAAGGCAGAAACAAAGAGGGAGGGAATCATGGGGGATAGAGAAATTCGAAGCAGTGAGAATGGAAAGGAGGAGTTTTGCTTGTGGATCAACGACATGGAGAGAGGTTTGGGAATTGAATAGGGTTTGGAGATGTTGGTGATGGTGTTGATTGAATGAGGAAAATTAAAGGGCGTTTCGGAGTTCAGACCAAGCTTGGTTGATGGACTTTGCAGAGGTTGTGGATTGGGGGGTGAATTTGTTGGTGGTAAGGTTTAGGAGGAATTTGTCTAAGAACAAAGTGTTTGGATTTCTTGACATTTTCTTCTTCTGTGTTGTCAATGGCGGAATCACGGTGGAGAGTGATGTTCTATTTTGAAGCAATGAGGTTCAAATTTCAACATATTTTTTTATTACTCCGAAAAGTGCTTTTGGAAAAATCACTTTTGGAAGAAGCGTTTTTGGACCGAGGCACGGTTCTTTTTGTTTCTTCCCTAGTACTTGTTTTACGATACTGCATGTTTCCCTTCTCCCTCTTTCTATTACTTGTTTCTTTTTATAAATTATTAGTGCCAAGTGTCTTTGTTTTTTTAATGAAAATATCTCATGTATTCGGAAAGCGGCACAAACACCGATCGAATACAAGAAGGACAGAATCTATAGATGGGACACAACCATTTCAGATTTTGTTGTTCTGAGACTTGCCCACACCTACCATATAGTGAACATCAACATTACTATTGTTGTCTAAAAATGAAACGGTAACATGTTTAAAACTAGCTAGCAAATGTTTACACTTAATCACAATAGGTTTCAAGTCATCAATAATAGAGAAACCACAGATATAATCGACAACACTAAGAGTATACGATTGAAGAATAACGTTGTCCAAATGGACGGATTGCATTAGCTTCAGCGCCCATCTAATAGTCATAGCCTCTGCCACTATGGGTTTAACTTGGATCACCTCACGTCTATAAGTACCATTGCCATCATTCTTCACCATGCATCCAATGGCGACAAACTCGTCCTCAAAACAGTCAGCGTCAACTTGCACCAAAGAAACACCAGTTCCAGGAGAAGGAATTTGCACCTTAACTGCTGGTTTATGCTTGATTAGGGCCTTTGGGTTAGCTTGATTAAAGTCCATAACCACTTCTGCAGCTTCAACTGCAACTCTGGCTGGATCAGCAACCTTTTGTCTGAAGACACAATTGTTGCGGGCATTCCAAATCTTCCATAACGCATAGCATTGTAATTGGATTGTCAGGATATCTTTACCACTCAAAATCACATCTAGTCAGTCAAAAATATCAAGATGGTTGATCAATCGAAAACCCAACGAAAGAGAAAAACAAACTCTGCGAGCAAACTCGCAATCCAGGAACAAATGGTGAGCATTTTTAACCTTAGAATTATAGAGAGGACAAGAAGGATCAATAATGATACCTTTTTTCTGCAAGTTGCACCTCGTGGGAAGAATGTTTTTGGCGAGACACCACACAAAATTACGCACCTTCGTAGAGATAGGCACCTTCCATAACCTTTTCTAAAAAACTCCTAAATGTGCACCAGAGGGGCCAGCCAAGTTCTTCCTTCTCTCATCCCCTAAATGATGATAAGCGCTCCTAATAGAGTGGTCCTCATCAGCCTCGTAGTGCCAAATTCTCCTATCCTCCAAGCATCTAGCAGACAAAGGAATGCTAGCAACTTTTATAACATCCTGAGGATTCAAAGTGTCACTAAGCGCTTGTCTATCCCAGCACCTCAAATCATGATCAATTAAGGAGAATACCAACTTATCAACCTCTACATTCTCCTTTCGAATTAAGGGTTTAAACCTAGACTAGTGGGAATCCAGGGGTCCTGCCAGATTTTCACCTTGGAACCATCCTTAATCCTCTATCTGGAACCACAGGCTATCAAGTCCTTCGCGCTTAAGATGCTCCTCCAAGCATAGTTGGGCGAGAATCCCAGATTTGCTTCCAAAAAGTCGCTTATGGGAAAATACTTTCCTTTAAAAACTTTAGCAAACAATGAGTTTCCATCTTGAAGCAATCTCCAACATTGTTTACCTAAAAGGATGTTGTTGAAATCACTAATTCCAAAAAATCCCATCTCTCTCGATCCTTTAGCCATTGATAGTCATCCCCAACTCATCCAATGAGCTTTATTTGATTCATTGTTGGCACGCCACCAAAAGTTTGCTAGCATTGACTCAATTTCCTTGCAGATTCCTTCTAGTAACTTGTAGCAACTCATTATGTAACTTGGAATCGCTTGCGCCACCACCTTGATCAAAATCGCTTTGCCAACCCTCGATAGGAATTTATCCTTTCATCCCTTAATCTTCTTCCAAACTCGCTCCACAACCAAAGAAAATATTTCTTTCTTGGATCTTCCAAACACCATTGGAAGTCCCAATTATTTTGAGTGGTTTTCCACACTTTGAACTCCTAATCTGTGAAGAATCAACAAAATACGCCAACTTCTGAAGTTGTGGCCCTAGCAAATAGGAGGCTATCGTCTGCAAATAAGAGATGAGAGATGAATGGTGCCTTTCAAGCAATCATGAGCCCATGAAGGTTATGATTCTTGATTTCCTTCTTCAACATTCCCGAAAGCACATCTGCACATGAAACAAACAAGTAAGGTGAAAAGGGCCCCCCCTGACAGAGGCCCCTCGCAGGATAGAAGCTCTTGCTTGGATTGCCATTGACAAGTGTCTCATATTTCATAGTGGAAATACAATTCCCTATGAGATTCACCAAGGAGGGGGGAAGCCCATTATAGCCAGAGTATTAGTGACAAACTCTAACTCTAATCTATCATAAGCTTTTGACATATCCAACTTCAAAGCCATGACCCATTTCTTACCTTTATCCTTCTTCTTTAACCAATGAAAACATTCCATTGCCACTAAAGCATTGTCAGTTATTAATCCCCCTTTGACAAAAGCGCTATGCTCTTCATCGATGATATCAGGCAATATGCTCTTAATTCTGTTAGCAATGGTCTTCGTCACCAGTTTCAAAGTGATGTTGCACAAGCTAATATGTCTAAACTTATCTAGGTAGCTAGGTTTCTTCTTCTTCAGAATAAAGGGAATATAAGTGTTGTTGAGAGGGATACGGTCAACCTGGTTGTTGAGAATGTCGAGAACTTGCTTACAAATATCTTTTCCTACTATGTTCCAGTTCTTCTGGAAGAAGAGTGCTGGTAATCCATCAGGCCCCAGAGCTTTTGTAGGATGCATCTGGGACAATGCCTCATTCACTTATGCTTCCGTATATAAATTAGTGCATCAACTTTTATGCTCCTCAGATAATTTATTAGTTACAGAACCACAAACGCCATAAAAATCAGATGGCGATGAGGAAGAAAAAATACCTTGAAAGTACTCAACAAGAATTATTTTTCATTGTTGTTGACCACTTTTCCAGGAGCTCACATAATCCTTAAGTCGTTTGGTTGCATTTTTCCTCCTCCTTTGATCAGCCTTCCCATGGAAAATTTTATGTTTTTATCCTCCATTCTAAGAAAAGAACTCCTTTGTCTCTCCAGGGCCTTGTACTTTTTCAGTTTCTCCTCTTTAGCAGACCAATAATCATCATGTTTGAGCAATTCCTCAACTCGCTTAATATCTTTAGCAATAAAACTTGTTTTGTACTCTCTGAACTCCAACTACAAACTCTTCAGGGCCTTAATTTTCTGGTTGAACCCTCTGCTAAAGCCACTCCAATTCTTCCTTACTAACTCCTCACACCTTGTTTCCTTCAACCAGACTTCCTCAAAAACGAAAGATAAACTTCCTCTGATCGTCAAACGTCTCAGTAGATCTCATGATCTCAACACATAAAGCAGCATGATCTGAACCAAAGCGTTGTAAATGGTGAACAGCAATAGCCGTGAAGTAATTAAGAAAATCAAAATTCACAAAGCCTTTGTCGAGTCTACATTGGATATTCCTTTTCCCTTGTCTTCCGTTAGTCCACGTGAAAGGATATCCCACTGATCCGCTGTCGCAGACGGATCAAAAATGAGTATTTTGTAAAATGCAGTATACCGATAATGGCTCGAGTCGTATCGCAAGGATTCTTGATTTTATTATTAACTAATAGAAATCGAATGGGGGGTTGGTTTTAGGATCGATTCATAACATGAAATAAGTGATTAAAATAAGTGATTATAAAAATAAGTCGATCTACTATTTTAAGGTTCCTGCTAATCATTGGTTTTTAACTTATCAATTCCCTAAGCGGCTTCGACCTCTATTCAATTTCAATACCAATTGACAAGCACAATAGATATAAAATAGATTGAATTCCCATTCCGGATTAAGCAAACAAATTAATACAATCGTGAATTAAGCAAACACGATATAAAACGCGATTTAACGACTAAGCGACGTAAACAACGATTAAAGATTAGGAATACAATCATACGAATTTAATCAAGACATTCCATGAAATAACAAATTAAGCAAATGCAATTCCATAAAATATAATTGAAAGAGAAACGAAATTGAATTGATAAGTTAAAAACCTCAAAGCATCGGAACACGATTACAGTAGATCAACTTTGGATGATTAGTTCTTCATTCAAGCGTAAAAGAAAAATGTATTTTTTTTCTGAATAATGAAAAGGTAAAAACTAAATTACTGTAGCGGCTTCTAGGTATAGCAAGGACAAGGATTCGGTTCATAACCCAACTGGGTCGAAAACATAACCCAGACCCAAAACAAATGACCCAAAACTTAAATATAAAATGTTGCAACTTCAAAGAATTTTATGGTCCTGCTACAGTCCGATTCAGCTCTCGACTTCTGAATGAAAATTGTAGCTTTTTCTCTTAGCTTTCCAACGACTAGTAGCACGCCTCATTCTGACTCCCGTAGCTTAAGTTATGAATTTATTCGTGCGGACTACTAATACTGAAAATAAAGTACGAAAATCAAATAAGAGTAGAAATAAACTAAAATAGAAAAACACTATAAAATACAAAAATAAGCTAAAGAAACCATTGAAATGCATAAGTACAATCATGGAAGAATGTGCATCAAAATGCACTGATCAAATTCCCCGACACTTGAACTTTTGCACTCCGAGCAAAATAAAATCAAAAGAAACACAACAGCATCATCAACTACTCATTCTAGGCTACAAACTCTTCTTCGGTTAAGATTGCATCAATAGGTACTAATCTTGCACACTAAGGATACCGTAGGAACACTAATCTTGTCTCTTGAATATACAAACCAATTCGAATCATATTATTATACCAAAGCCTAACTTACTCATCCTCCTTTTTGCTCTCTTTCATTCTGGTGCAATCACATTAAGCCCGTTATCTCCACACTCATAGCAAGGAGACCGGTTAGTGACTCTGATCCTTTTTACACAGGGTTCTGGTACTTACGTGGCATAACCCTTTGCTTACTCGGTTGTAATTGCGGGGGATCGGACCGTAATCCGTCCTACCAAGTTCAGCACCAGAAACCGCTGAACCAACTAACAATGAGTCTTATTATCAACTTTTTTTTGTAGGTTCTATGACCGTTAGGTTAAGTGATCGGGTGAGGGTCACCAAATTTAGAAGGCGTATTCCTTTTTCTTTCCTTTTTTTATAAATAAAACTTGAATCACTCATTTATTTTCATCGGCTTCCCTGCGTAGAGTGCGTGTGAGATGGTGTTGACTCCTGAAATAAACTACTCAAGAGCTATTAAAAGATGAGAATTCAAGGCTACGTCATAATAAAAATTCAAATTAACTTCCGTATGCATGAGACTTACAGTGTTAAGACGATACCGATCTTGTGAACTTTTCCCAAGTCTCCACAACTAACCTCATATTAATCTATAACCCAAAACTTTCAAAAAGATACATATTTTTTTTATAACTGAAAATAAAACAACGAACAAAAGCAAAGAAAATAAAACAACTAACTAATTCTCTCCCCCACACTTAAAACACACATTGTCCTCATTGAAAGAAACAAGCATAAAATAAGAGAGAGGAGAGAGAGGAAAGAACACACCCGAGAAGTGAAGGCGGATAGATGATCGCATAAGTAGCCTTTCCCAACGAGAGCACTTTTATAGTTTCCTCTTCCAACGTGGGACTCTCATGGAATAGCTTGAGGCGGTGTCCTTTGACTTTGCAATTTTTATCAGTACCTTCACTTTTTATTCCTGGATCAAAGAATGTTCTTCTAAAAGTAAAAGTGTCAAATGGGCACGTGAACGTGATCTCATCTTTCACAACATCAAGGATCAAAAGGTTACGGGGTTGCCTCACTAATTTTGCTACATGTTCAAGTGAGATCCTATGCATGCACATGGACGGACTAATATCATAAATATCATCTAAGGTCCATCCAATTCCTTTCTTATGCTTCTTCAAAACCTGCAAAAATTTACTTTCTTGATCAAAATAAAGTATAGAAGAAATTATAACCGGGAGTTTTTCATTCATCTCTAGATAAGCATAATTAAGATTTTCAGGAATTAGTTTTAGCTCTCGAAAAGGTGGTTGTTTAATGGATGGTTTGTTTCGGGCAGCCGGAGTGTCGAGAGCTTCTTCCACATGAACAACTTCATTTGCAACCTCATCTGCAGTAAGAAGATCAACTTGCAAGGCGGCCTCAATTTCAGCACAAACAAAGCAAATTTTAATATCAGTACAAACATCACAAGAGTAAACATCATCAAAATCAGATAATGATGGAAAAATCAGATGTAAATAAATCAGTACAAGTATCATCAACAGTCTCAGAAAGCAACTCTATCGGAAAAACATAATTCTCTTCCAAGGGTTGTTGGTTAGATCCTTGAGCTTGTTGCATGATATTCATCAAAGAGGCAAGTTGTTCAATCTGTGTTTGCAAAGTCTGAAGTGTAGAATCTATTTGTTGTTCATACTGGAGATTATTTGCAGCCATTTGTTTGACAATGTCCTCTAGCGAAGGTTCTGAGCACACAACCTGGAATTCCTTCAGATACTTATGCGGATCCTCACCTGTAAGACTATTAAGCTTTGACAACAAGTGTATTAAATCAGATTTCGATTCAAAAGGTGTATCAGCTGCAGAATAGTCAATACATAAACCATTATAGCTCACATCAAGGCTAGCCAACTGCCTCAAAGTTCTTTGTTCATCCATGTTATCAATAAACACAAAAATACCAACTATGTCTCAAACAGGCAGAAACAAATAGAAAGAAAACGATTAAAATAAATTCAAAAATATACAAAAATACAAAATTTAATCTAATGAAGCAAAATAAGACTAATATTCATCGATTTTTTGCTGACTTTGTGAAAAAAATCTGGAGCAAATCGAAACAGTAACTTCTAAACTTACCTGACAGGTTGAAAAAATGTACTGTAACCAGAATTGCAATCCTGAAAATCAACAAACACAACAAAACAACAAAAAAAAAACCCAGAAAAAAAATAACAAGAACACTAAACCTATGATTATAATATCAGTTAATAAAAACAAGAATCTCCGGCAACGGCGCCAACTTGATCCGCTGTCGCAGACGGATCAAAAACGAGTATTTTGTAAAATACAGTATAGCGACAATGGCTCGAGTCGTATCACAAGGATTCTTTATTTTATTATTAACTAATAGAAATCGAATGAGGGGTTGGTTTTAGGATCGATTCATAACTAGAAATAAGTGATTAAAATAAGTGATTATAGAAATAAGTCGATCTACTGTTTTCAGGTTCCTGCTAATAATTGGTTTTTAACTTACCAATTCCCTAAGTGGCTTCGACCTCTATTCGATTTCAATACCAATTGACAAGCGTAATAGATATAAAGTAGATTGAATTCCCATTTCGAATTAAGCAAACGGATTAATACAATCGTGAATTAAGCAAACACGATATAAAACGCGATTTAACGACTAAGCAACGTAAACAACGATTAAAGATTAGAAATACAATCATACGAATTTAATCAAGACATTCCATGAAATAACAGATTAAGCAAATGCAATTTCATAAAATAGAATTGAAAGGGAAATGAAATTGAATTGATAAGTTAAAAACCTCAAAGCATCGGAACACGATTACAGTAGATCAACTCTGGATGATTAGTTCTTCATTCAAGCGTAAAAGCAAAATGTATTTTTTCTGAATAATGAAAAGGTAAAAACTAAATTACTGTAGCGGCTGCTAGGTATAGCAAGGACAAGGATTCGGTTCATAATCCAACTGGGTCGAAAACATAACCCAGACCCAAAACAAATGACCCAAAACTTAAATATAAAATGCTGCAACTTCAAAGAATTTTATGGCCCTGCTACACTCCGATTCAGCTCTCGATTTCTGAATGAAAATCGTAGCTCTTTCTCTTGGCTTTCCAACGACTGGTAGCACGCCTCATTCCGACTCCCGTAGCTCAAGTTATGAATTTATTCGTGCAGACTACTAATGCTGAAAATAAAGTACGAAAATCAAATAAGAGTAGAAATAAACTAAAATAGAAAAACACAATAAAATACAAAAATAAGCTAAACAAACCATGGAAATACATAAGTACAATCATGGAAGAATGTGCATCAAAATGCACTGATCAAAACCAAAGCGTTGTAAATGGTGAACAACAGTAGCCGGGAAGTAATTAAGAAACTCAGAATTCGCAAAGCCTCTGTCGAGTCTACATTGGATATTCCTTTGCCATTGTCTTCCGTTAGTCCACGTGAAAGGATATCCCACAAATCCAAGATCCTGAAGACCACAACTATCAATCGCGTGTGTACTCAAGAGAACTGAGTATTTGATTTAGAAATGCCTCCAAATTTGTCACTAGCTTGCATTATATCATTAATATCTCCTACGCATAACCAACACTCATTAACCTCCCTACTAATCTCCTTAATTAACTCCCAAGTTTTCCTCTTGTTATGTTCCTCAGGAAAACCATAAATACCAACCAAAGACCACTGCTGCTCAATATCATCTTGTTGGATTAGATCAAACACATGATTTAGAGAGGATGAAGAAATATTGACGGATATGGAATCATCCCACAAAAGCAATAAACATCCCGCTCTTTCCTTGCCACTACCATTACACTCCACAATAAAACAACTAGAAAAACGTGTAGTATTCTTAATGAGGAGGGCTTCGTCTTCCTTTAGTCGAGTTTCTATAGGGAAAACAAAATTATGGTTTTCTTTACGAAGGAGCCTCAACAAGGCTCGAACTGCATGGGGATTTCCTAAACCCCTACAATTCCAACTTGTGAGATTCATTGGGCTAGGCGGTGTTGGTCCTAAAACACCACCTCTGGTCTTTTAGCGTAAGTCATCTCAACATCTTCAATTTGCCTTCTCTTTTGATCCCCAATCCCGATATCCTCAATTGGTCCTTCTGTAATTTGAACCTCAACCAGTTGTCGTTTCCCACCATCTGCACCTTTGAGGATTGATAAGGGATATCCAGCTTTCCTGTTGTCCTTCTTTCTCGACAAGTGTCTTTGTTAAATTGGCCCATAGTTGGTATACAAAAAATTAGACTTAAATGCACTTTTAGTCCCTTATTTTGATTTTTTTAAACTTTATTCTATATTTTAAAAATCAAGTTTTTGATCCCTAAATTTTATATCTCTTGAGATTTAGATGGTCTCATTCAATTTTGCATACGTGGCATTGATTAGTAGAATACAAAATTAAATTTTAATGAGTTGGAAATAGTGAGAAGGATAATTTGTTATTTATTTTTTTACATAATAAATTTGGAAATAAAGAGAAGGATAATTTGCTATTTAATTTTTTCACATAATAAATTTATAATTTTAATTAAATTATTTTAAATATTTATTTAAAAATTATTTAATACAAATTTGAAATAACTTTTTTTGGTTGAAGGTTCATTTGTTTGGATCATTTGTCCAACCCACAACTTGACATCTAGTGAAGGTAGTTTATCATATATAAACACTCAAGCAAAATTCAACATAAATAATGTGAGACTTTAATCATCATCCTTTTTGAATGCATTTCGTTTAGGTTTTTGTAATTCAAATGGCCATATCTTTTCTGTTGTAAATCAGCTTCATGTTCATCAAATGTTGCAGCAAGACATCTTAGTTCAAAATTTTGGATGCATACCTTAAAGGTTCTATTTCTTGACAAGCAAGATTTCAGGATTTGTCTTCTTTTGTGATCAAAGAGCTTCATCCAATCAATATCTGTGACCATTGAAAAACCATTTTGCACTAGTTGTCATACACTTAGCAAATTGACTTGAATGTCTGACATTGTCATACCCCAATTTTTGACTTAAGATCCCATCTTCATTTTGCATTTCTTTATATACATCAAGGTCACGAAATATGGTCGGTTTCAAACTTCTTACCTTCGAGCATTGCCTGTGCAGATATTATCGAGTATTGTGGACATTTTATCTTGTAAATGATTAAACTTCTAATCAAGCACGAAGTGTATATGTTTTGTTTCTTTGATTTCATGTCCAGAAACAGATCTGAATCAAGAGCATCAGGCATCACACCTTAATTAGGGTTTTGAGTCTCTCAAGCCAGAAGTACAATTGATCGTTGATTCTCGAAGACTGATTCATCAAGGCATAACTTCTAATCTTAGAGCATAGAGTCTTGAAAATTGTTTAGGCTCATTTTGATCACGGATGGTTCAAGTGTGATAGCTTGTTTTGGGGAACTTTCAGAGAACCATGTATTTATTTCCACGCTCTGTCCAACAAGTGGCCTCAAGCTTCTCCGAAATTCTTCAATAAAAAAAATATTCAAGGTTCCATGATCACTGGTTCGCGTGTGTTTTACCATGCCTTGAAATACAAGAAAGATTAGGCTATGCGAGTCAATTCCGAGCACTTCAACCAAAAGTCATCTGCAAGTTTTCTTTAAAAGTTGAAGACAAATTGTGTTTAGAAATCCATGAAAAGACTTCATAGGATGTTTGTCATGATTTAAGAGTTTCTTGATCTCTAAGTTCAATTCACTGTGCCAATTTCTTAATGCGATAACATTTCGCCTCAAATCCCTCTTCTAGTGATCATTTGAAGCTTTTAAGTATGGTTCAATTTCTTATACTTACATGATACAGGGTGAATTTTGTTAGAGTGGGGTGATTGAATTCAAGATCGCTTTGGAAGAATTTATTTAGAATACATGGAATTTTCATCATTCGAGTTCAAGTGTTAACTAAATAGAAGTTATCGAAAGGGCTCATTCAAGATTCAAATTATTCCTCACAATGCATTTACTCAAGATTGTTTTTGTGTGATTACTTTGATGAATTCACACCATGGCCATTTGAATTCACATGAGGCATTTATTAAATGAAATATTGAAAAGAGAAATTTGATTCAAAATTGTCATTCATCACAAGAATAAATACATGATGGTTACAACTTCATTACAAGATCAATTCATGTAATTCATTTGGATATCTAATACATGATGCAAGATTGAGGTCTTAAGGCTTACATCATTGTTCATTCATTATTCCAAAATTCATTCAAGTATCAATCAATTCCTTTCCAAATTTAAGTGGAAGATTTCGAATTTCATCGAGATGAATATAAAGATTCAAAGTGTTTACAATTACAAAGGAATTGAGAGAAAATTTCATGGAGATGAATATAAAGGTTCAAAGTGTTTACAATTACAAAGGAATTGAGAGAAAATTATATTCAAGACAAGTTTCCATTCATGTTACATAAAAGATAAATTCTAGACCTATTGTTATTTTTTTAAAGCTTCAAATCTTGCTACAAAAAAAACCTTGATGTCCAACAATACAAATCAGCCCAATATCATGTTGCAGCCTCTATAAACCAGTACAAAAAACAGCCGCATGCTGCCCATTTTCCAGCCTTGTTTCAACAATAACAGTCCAATTTTTGTGGCACTTTTGCTGTCCAAAATAGCAACTTGCAACAGTCCAATTCTGCCAAAAAATGCTATAAACCAGTCCCAACAGCAGCCTATAGATCAGTCCAAATTCTACTATAAAACTGCAAACAAAACTATTATAAAACAGTCTGCTATGCCACTGCTGCATTGCTCCAACCTGCATAGAAATACCAAACATAACAAGACTAAAATTGCATCAAAATGGAAAGCATCAAAAGTTGTATCATAAAGCATTGAATCAGTGTCCATAACTGTTCAAATGTATCAATCCCCCCCTAAAACACCACATATTTCACTATAAAAGCCACCTTCATAACAGAAAAGGAGAGGAAGTTTTGTTCAAGAGTCACAACAAGAATCGAAGTAAAAAGAAGCTTGAGCATCAATAAGAGGGGGAAGGCTTACTATTTTTGAATCTCAATCGGAGAGACTCTTATAGGTATTTCTTCTCCCTATTGTTTTTGCATATATCAATATTTGTTTCCTTGTTTGCATAACAGCAGCAGTTTGAATCTTCTTTTTGCACCACTTTTATCCCATATGATTGCTTGACTTATCACTTTGTTGTATTCTAGAGTTGCTACAATGTGGATATTTAGAAATGTTTAGAATAGTAATAATAATAAGCACCGACAACAATGTATAAAAAATGACACAAAAAATTCAGATAAAAAAACTATACCTTTAAATCTTTTGAGCATACAAATCTCATACAGAAAATTGCCACTCTCATTCACCGAATCCACCATAAGCTTCATACAACTTTCAACTCACCCTTTCAAAATATATTACTGTGAAAATCTACCAACCTCTTCTCTTAAACTTCCTCTTCCAATTCCTTTGTCTTAAATCCCTCTCGTGTCTTGTTCCATGGATTCTACTGCTGCTTCTGAGACTGGTAGCTCTTCTGTGTAAGAAAAGATTCAAAGTAAATCCCCGATTGGCAAAAATCACGGCAATGAGATACCATACCCAGCATCATCGGTAACTCTCGGAAGCCCTTCAGTTAGTCGCCCGTCCTCTAATTACAATAAATAGTCTCAACAAATAAATGGCCCTCATAAAGTTGTTTCTAATAAGAAATGGAAACCAAAGTACACAAATACATATATTCAGAATTCTAGACTTGCTACTGCACCTGAGGCTCCTCCTGTATCAACTAAAGTAACTAGACAGTTATAGTCTACATCAAATTCCCTTGACCACTGAAAAATATACTTGAACACTTCAAATAAAGCTGGAGAATTTACATATTCCACAGTATCAACATGTTATACTTCCAAATCAATCACAGTACTAGAATCTGAGAAGAATCAGTTTTGATTTGGAACTTTGGGAATTAATTAATGGCTGTAATGTTACCTTCCCATAACAATAACCCGACAACATAACTTATTCCCTCATGTTCTCTCTACCTCTGTTATGAACCTTCCTTCACGAAACCGCTTCTGGAGCCACCCTCTCCCTTCGTTTAACACCACCCATCAACACAACCAACTGCTAACAACCATCCACTGTTAAACCACAACCTCTATTCTTTCCAGTACTTCAAATTACATCACCATATTTCCAATATACCCTTGTGTTGTACCCCAAAATTTTCCCTCTCATTTATCAAGTATTTTCTCACAAAGATCTCTCTTAGTTCAAGACTACACTAAGGTTGATCAGCTCAAGACACCTCCTTAAGCACTGATGACCAAAATTAGGGTTTGAGATTGCACAAGGATAATTGGACTTTCAATGCTTCATATGACTTTCATGGATCATTATGGACCCCCAAGATTACTCATGTCAAGTTTCAAGCCTTGGATCACACTTTTGCCTAGTCAATTGAGCAGTTGACCTAAAAATCAGCTATATTGGGGAAAAAGTCAACTATGGCCAATTTACAGTCAAAATTCATAATTTTTGATCCACATCAACATTATAAACTCATATGTATCATTTTATCAAGTTTGGACCACAGTTCCTCAAGAAATTGGATCAAATCATCAAAAGGGTAAAATGGTCAAAATTAGGGGTTTGACTGAGAAAGGGCAATTTTATATTTTTGACCTAGCAAATGGTCAATTGGTTTGAAGCATGATTTCAAGATTTCAATTGCATCATTTTGACCTGATGGCATGACCTAAAACATTGCTCAAGATCAATTGGATTGATAGTGAATTTTCAGTCAACTGATCAAAAGTCAACTATATATTGAAAAGTTCAAATTCAATGTCAAAGATCACAATTCATCAAAACTGTCAAAATATGAAACTTATTCATCAAGAAATCAAAAATTCAAGATTTAATTTTGAAAAGTCAAAGTTTTCTAACTTAGAAATTTTTCTAAGTGTTTAAAACTTCATGTTTTTTCATAACTTTGAGCCAATTTTTCACCATGATGCAAGATGATTCAGAAGAAACTTTCAACATGAAAGTTGTAGATCTCTATGATATATACAACATTTATTTACACAACTTCTTCGAAAAATACTTGGATCTCAAGTTATTAATTCATATAGTCATGGTCTTGAAATTGAACACTTAGTGAAATTTTGCCCTAGTTTTGATCAGGATTTTGACCTAACTTTATGGCACTTTTTCATTTAGTTCTAAGTGGAATTTTCAAAAGTGATCAAAGAGGGGTTGTAGAGCACATTACAAGCTTTCCAAAATATCCAAGAACTCCTTGATATAATTCTTGAGCGGGGAGAATTGAAGAGAGGAAGTTAGAGTTTTCAAACTTGAAATACAAGTCATATTGTGATGAACAAGAATTCAATTTCAAACCTATGCTGCACAATCTTGCTTTACAGGCCTCTAAACCTCAAGATATCTCCATAATCAGAAGATTACACTTGCTTTTGAGCTATTATCCACTTGATTCAAGCTTTATCCAAGTAAGTTTTCCGTTTATGGCACAAAGTAACCATTACATTCTTGTAAAGAAGCTTTAATTACAAAGTCAACGCATAGAGCTTTACACTTGTTCCTTCTGATCACAAGCAATGTCAAAGGAAAAAGCAACATGTCTAGAGCCTCCCATAAACTCAGGCCATGCTTGTACTATGCCTTTAAACCATATTGTCACTTTTCTTCAAAATCAAGTAACATAGCCATAAGTCTAGATCTTGTGTTTCTGACCTCCTCAAGTGCACCAACCTTTTCCATATAATTATACAAGTGTATTGCAACATAGGACACGAATAGACAAGCTCCCAAACTCCCTAAAAACTCAGATTACCCAAAACCTCCATTTTTGTGTCATTTTTGACTTTGAACTTCAATCTTCAAAACCACTTGTGCGTTTCTTGGCTTAACACTTCCAAAAGCTTCTTAGCATCATACATAAACCATTCCAATACCTGTTTGCAAACTGTAACACCATTTATACCATCCTCCATAACCAAAAACAGAGGTCTGCATCTTGACTTCTCCAGATCATTCCATACACCCTCAGTTCAAGCCAACCATTGCATTAGCTTCCTAGAGGTCCAAGGAAGCTAACCTGATCATCACCACTGCCTGAAACAAGCTCAAATCCAGTTCACGATTTCCAGTTTTGAGGTATTTTTCTTGAACTTCTATCTTCATATTCAGGCATTATTTGACTTTGATTTGTGAAAATAAAATGTAGATAACATTGCCACGAAGCTGTACATATCCATAGTTTGCATTTATATGGCCTGAGCTTAGAGAATTTTAGAGTTGAAGTTTAGCTGAAATTTTTAGGTTTTAAATTAGGGCCAGAAAAATTCTCATTCATCTTTGACTGTTAGCTTAAGTTATTTATATGGTTGGATTTGTGGGAAGAAATGCCACAACTTTCATGCTTGAACTTTTCATTTTTGTTGAGAGATGAAGAAGATACAGGTCCTTTGGCTGGAGGTTGAAGATAAAGTGTAATCAGGGCGCGTTTTGTGTTATGTATTTATCCTTTCACATAAGTTAACAGATGTATCACCACCTCAGTGGTTAAAGCGCGCGCCTGTTCACCCTTAGGTCCTGGGTTCAAGCCCCAACGTGACCTTTAGCTATTTTTCACAATTTTCTGACTTTTTTTTGGTGTTTTTTTGGCAGCGCTTGGGATTTTCATGTGGGCTTGAGCATTTTTTCTCACAATACCTCTTACCTTACTAATTAACCCCCTGACTTTTTCTCTATATTTTTATTTTTATTTATTTTTCTTCATTATTATTATTAATATTAATATTTTTATTATTATTATTATTATTATTATTATTTATAAAATCATAAAAAATCCAAATTTATTTTTATTTATTTTTTATACTCATGTATTTTATTTTCCATAAAACAAAAACATTTCTTCTTAAAATAAATAAATTTCCATTCTTTTCTTAAATAATTAATTTTTGGACTTAGGATAAATTAATATATTATTTTATTTTATTAGTTAAAATTAATTTAGAACTTAGGTTATTTTAATTAATTAATTTTCATTTTTATTTTCATTAATTTAAAACCTTTTCATAAAAAAACTCTAAAAATCCTTTTCAAATTAATTTATTTTCTTAATTAGTTTAGGTTAATTTTATTTAATTTTAATTAATCATTTTTTTAATTAGGTCAAGATAAAACCCTTTCATAAAAACAACAAAAATCGTTTCTTTTTCCATTTATATTCTTGCATTTTTATTTTAAATTTTGTACAATATTCAATATGGTTGTAATAGATAATTAGGTTTAATTTTCTTGCAATTCCCATTTGTAAATTTGTACACCCCTCCCCTAATAATGTAATAGCGTATTAATATTACTTTTCGCAATTTATCGCTTTATATAAATGCTAGTAATTAGAGTTTGTATGGAAAGACTAAAACCAATCAATTAGCAAACCCTAATCAAAGACAAATCAAGCATGAAAAATCAATACACTTGCACACAAGCACCCCTAGGGTAAGATCCACTTGGTTGCCTTACAAAAAATGTCCATGTTATGCATGTGAGGTATCTTAGCAAAAACAAGCAAAAATACAAGATCATAGTCCCTCAATGACGCTATCTATGTTGCCTTTTCAAAATGATCTTAGCCCCTAAAGAAAGATGCTAAGATACCTTGCAACATTGCTAATCATGGTTATACGATGACCCACACCCGTCCCGTTTACATCCAAAGATAGGGTTACTTACCAAATCAATGGTAAGATAACAATGTCAAAGGAAAGAGGAAATAAACATGAAAGACTTTTGAGTAGCTAGATTGTTCCTAGTTACTTGCTTAGTTTCAAAACAAAAACATCCTTGCTATTATCAAAATAAACACCAACACTTTCAAAAAACATCATTCAAACTTGAAAACATTTTCAAAGGATCAACACTTTGTATACATTCTTACGAACGAGAATCATTACAAAGTTTGCCTAAACGATGACGCCTTTTTAAAAATACTTTCAAAAAACCACACAAAGCATAATTTCAAACAAAAGCAAGTGATCTAGTAAGTAACTAAGAGCCCATGGAAAACCATGGATGGAAAGGATGCTAATACCTTCCCTTTTCAAATCTACCCCCCGAACTCAAGAAACAATCTCAAAGGTCTTTCCTGTGCTTTTTCACCTTTCCTTTTGGATAAAATAAAATTCGGTGGCGACTCTTGCTAACCGAAACATTTGCGATAAAACACAAAACAACCAAGTCAGTTCTCCCACTGTATCACTGGAGACTCTGCTGGGGAGAATTCTAAAAATGGGGTTACCTTAGGGTTAAATCATATTTACTTGCTTTCATTTTTTGATTTGTATGCTTTACATTATGGTTCTTTGTTTTGGTTTGAATCCTCTACCCGGATTTGGGATACCTTATAGGTAAGTAGCAAATACATTATGGAAATTGTGCGGGGTATACCGTCGTGGTCTAAGCAATAGCTACGTTAGTGCGACATATTTGTTGGTACCGATAGCCCTTGAGTAGTCAAGGAGAATACGGAGCCACTGAGTGATGTCATGAAACACTAATAAACTTTTAGAACCTTTAATTGACCAACTTGGACTTTAGGACATAGTGAGATGACCGACTTTGGTGCAGTCTGAAGTTGGTAGATACTCGATACTACACTCATTGAGGTTTGTTTTTTTGGGATATTTCGGTCGCCGTTAAAGAGGCTTGCGCTGAAACAATGCCCGAGAAAACAAACCAGTGATATTGAGCTCCTTAGAACCCGATTACTATTGCTAGGACAGGTTTGAGCCAACTAAACTTCAAGAGGGTACTTACCTATGAGACTCCATGCAAGCCTAAACCTAAGGACTTGTTTGCTTTGTTTGTATATATTTACTTATACATAACATCATAAACATCATAACATCATACTCATACTCACTAACCATTTCAAGGATTTTTGGAATTTATCTTTGTTCTATTTTGTAGGACATGGATTCTATTCGCAGGAAAACCATTCAAGTCAATCTCATAAGGATCCCTCCTCAACTCAAAGAGTTAGCATCAAGGAATCCTGAAAATTCTCCATTTATCGAAAGACATCTTCGCCTACTAAACTTGGTCACTTCCAACACTGATGAAGACATGATGAAGGTGCTCTTTTAGTTCTTTGATCCCTTACACCATTGATTCACATTTCCCGATTATCAACTTGTGCCAACTTTGGAAGAATTCTCCAAACTCTTGAGGATTCCCATTCTCAAACAACTACCTTTCAACGGTACAAAAAGAGATCCAAAGCCAGAAGAGATTGCTCAAGATCTACAATTGCAACCATCTGATATCACAACTAATTGGCAAACAAGGAGTGGTGTCAAAGGTTTCCTAGCAAAGTTCTTGTTTGAGAAAGCCCAAAACTGTTGGAACTCTTTGGATTTGCAAGCCTTTGAGGAAATTGTGGCTCTCCTCATCTATGGGATGGTTTTGTTTCCAAATCTTAACTAACTCATAGATGTGAACACCGTCAAAATCTTCATGTCTCGTAACCCGATGCGTACTTTACTAGGGGACATCCTACATTCCTTTCACACTCGCACTATGAGGAAAATAGGTATCCTCATGTGTTGTACTCCTCTCTTGGCAAGATGGTTTATTTTGCATCTTCCCCAATCTGTGTTGAAGAATGAGCAAGGTATAAGGTGGTCACATAGGTTGATGATGCTCTGACATTCAAATATTCATTAGTGTTCCCGCTCTTTGGAGAATGTTACTATCATCGACCGTTGTGGAGAGTTCCCTAATGTCCCTTTGCTTGGCATTAGAGGAGGTATCACTTACAACCCTTGCTTATCCTTAATACAATTTGGTTACGCCCAAAGGGATGGTCCACACGAGATGCTTATTCAAGGTTTGGTATTTGACTACGAGAGCGACGATCAAGGTCACCGCCAGAGATTTATCCGAGCTTGGAGGATGTTCAACAAGGTGGATAGCAAGACATTAGGACACAATAATTCCATTCCTCTCGAGCCTTACCTTAAATGGGTACGAGCTCGTGCTCAGAAACTTGTGATGCCTTATCCCTCCATCTTACCAGTCATTGTGGAGCCTTTGGTCGAAGGAGATATTATTTACACTATTCTCCATCTCGACATGCCTACCTCTCTCGAAGACTTACAAAAGGGTTGGATCCAGCTGAAGGAAGAACGAAATACTTTCGAGGCCCAATTCTATGCTATTGAAAAGAGGGTCTTGGAGCTTATGAAGCAACTACAAGAAGAGCAAAGTCTGAACGCTTATCTCGCGCCAACGAGGATGCGTTCGGTATTTTTATCTTAAGAAAGTTATTTTGTAAGCCCAAGAGAAATGATGTAATCTTTCTTGTTTTGTCTAATGGAAATTAACGTTTGTTCATTCTTTTGTCTATACAAATTTAAATTTCATTATTCCTTGAAATCATTTGCATGTACATATGCCATGCATCATAACATGACAGGTTTTCGCATAACAGGTTTCCTTATCTTTATGCTGTTTATTTCAGTAAGATGGATCTAGAGCAAACTGTGAAGGATCTCCAAAACCAGAATTATCAGTTTCAGGAGACTCTACTCACCCTAGCCAAGGGGCAGCAAGATATGATGGCTTTCTAGCCGTTAAGAAGAAGCCAAAGAAGAAAGCTCTACTCAACATGGGTAGAAGGTTCAAGGAGACAATCCGTCAAATCCCAGTAGGAGGAGACTCATCTGAAGAGGACGAGAACCAGGTTGGTGAGGTCAAGAGTACTTAGGCTGAATGTGCTAATGATCAAGAATCTGAAGATGATTATTTCAGCGAGCAGTATCCACCCGCTGATATCAAATAAAAGTAGTTAGAAGACAAATTGAAAGCTGTTGAAATCTAAGCCGTCCCCGGTTTAGATTTTGATGAGTTGGGTTTGATCTCTGGGGTAATCATTACCCACAAATTCAAAGTACCACTCTTTGCAAAGTACGATGGGGTTTCTTGTCCAAAACTCCATTTGAAATCTTATGCGCGCAAGATACAACCGCACACTGCTGATAAAAAGCTCTGGGTTAAATTTTTCCAAGAGACCTTGGCTGGGACGCAACTTGAATGGTTTTATCAGTTAGATGGTTCTCGTATCAATACTTGGGAGGATTTAACTACTTCCTTCTACCATTAGTATCAGTACAACGCCGACTTGGCGCCAACGAGGGTTCAGTTATAAGATATGACCATGGGGAAGAATGAAGGATTTAAGGAATATGCACAAAAGTGGAGAGACCTTGATAGTAGGGTCCAACCTCCCTTGACTGATAGGGAGCACATAGACATGTTCATGGGCACTTTATCTGGTCCTTTCTTTAATCTTTTGGTTGGCTGCTCTTCTTCTGGTTTCACCGAACTGATCTTAACCGGCGAAAGAGTTGAAAGTGGCATAAAAAATGGGAAGATCTTTGTGGAATCTACCTCCACTCCTAATCCTATCAAGAAACCTTTTGCTGCAAAGAAGGAAGTTGTTGTACCCCAAAATTTGCCCACCCATATTCTTCAAGATTTGGCAAGATCAAGCTTCAAAATCCCTCAAGGGTTGCACAGTCCAATTGCCTCCTAACACAGTCAAAATTAGGGTTTTGGTTATTGCAAAGAAATTGAGGCTTTCAAGGGTCCAATCAAGTCTCATATGCCTATATACATTGTCAAACATCTATATGTCAAGTTTCAAGACTCACAGCATCAAGTTGCACAGTCAAAAGCCCTAAATGCTTCACAGTCAACTACAGGGGCAAAATGGTCATTTGGCAGTCAAAAGTCAAAATTTTTGATCAACATCTTATTTTGAAGCCACAATCATCATTTGATCAATTCTTGATCATGATTTCTCAAGCATGGCTCAAAAAGTCTCAAGATGCAAAAGTTTCTATTTTTGGACAGTTGAAAAGTCAACTGTAACTTGACCAAGGCATAACTTTTTCATGGTTCATCAGAAAAATCCCATCCAATGCTCATTTTGAAGGGGATGACATTTCCTACAACTCATCTTCACATTCCAAGTCCAAGAAATTCTCTCAAAAAAAGTTATCAATTTCAACATTATAGGTCATTTTCAAAAGTCAACAAAAAGGCACTTTAAGTCAAAGACCATAACTTGAGATTGGTAAATCAAAATGACATGGGACCAAAGACATTGGTTATAGGACTTCAAGACCTTTCCAAAATGTCCAAGAACATGTTCATAGCTTCAAAATTGAGCAAGATATGCATTGGAGAAGTTGGGAAATTTTTGGGAACTTTCAAAAGTCAACTTTGCCTAAAACACTTCATTTTTGCTAATGGGCCTCAAATTCTTTCTTGAATCATTACCCAAGGCCTATGCACGACCCATTGGACTTAATTTGATTTATTTTCTTATTTTTAATTAATTAATTGAATTTATATTAATATTAATTCATTTAATTGGTTTTAATTGTAGGAAAATTAAAAAGATATGCTTTTTGGATCTTTTTGTGAAGCAATAAGGCTAGGGCAAGCTGGAAACTTGTGTGCACTTCCAAGACCTCAAAATATCCATGATTGGCAAGGTTTCATCAAAGAAAAGATTGAAAAAGATATGATTGACAATCACATATTCAAGTCATAATGCAATGGATTCATGGGCCTTATTCTAACCTAAATTCATTCACATATATGTGCTGAAGGAAACCCTAGAGAAGGAGACGAAAAAAAGCTGCCATAGAAAGCCATAACCACTTTGCAAAAATTCAAGAAAAACTTGAAAACTGAAATCAATACTCCAAGCAAATTTGAACTCTTTTCTTGTTTCCAACACATTGCTGGACCTTCCAGGAAGCTGTTGACATCAAGAACGAGCCTTTACACCATCAGAATCGTCCACACTAAGTCACACGGTTTGCATATATTTCCAGAATTACATATCATGATTCATGTGCTTTTGACCATTTTTTTGGATTGATTTATGTTAATAGGGACCTTCTGAAGCTGTTGGTATAAACCAATTTGATTGTAGCCTTCTGAATCAAAATATACCATGGACGAAATTTAGGTTTTTAAAGCTTGGATTTTGGGGTTTTTTACAGGAGAAAAAATTGGACCATGTCATGACCATGGTTGAATTCGTCAAGGCCAGACGAATTCAACCAGACTATCGCGCTCAATTTATATAACATGTGTGTTTAATCGCTATTTTTGGCGCTTTCAGTTTGTGGGGGTTAAAAACCCCCGCTATCTTGTTTTGTATTCCGCAGAAAACGAAGAAGAAGATGTGCATGGCATCATGTGACTGGGTAGTTCAAATCTGGCGCGCTTTATTTTGTTCTATATCATAATGCTTTGTTTTTTTATATAATATTTAATGTCCAGTTATATTACAAACGCGCTGGATAGCTCAGTTGGCAAAGGCTCAATGACAAGGAACGCTGGGACCTGGGTTCGATTCCCAGGTCCCCCATATAATTCTTGATATTTTTCCAATACAATCCAATGCAGCGTTCATCCAGCGTTCCACCATAAGCCCCTTGCATCAGTAAGCCAGGTATCTTCAATCAACAATCCAATGGCTACAGAGTGAAGACCATGATACTCCCAGTCAAACAGCATGCACAAGATTCCTGAAAGTCAAACGTGGGTTGGTCTTTTTGGGCCAGAATTACTTCAGTCTCACCTCCACTTTGGGCCATCTAACCCCCTTGGTTTGCAATATTTTTCTTATTTTTATTTTCTTTTATCTTATTTCTTTTAATTGGTTTTAATTATTATTAATTCACTAAATTAATTTTTTCCATAATAAAAACAGAAAATCAAAATTGTAAATATATTTAATTATTTATTAATTTCATCACTAATTTATTTTTGTAAATAAATTCTAATAACTAATCTAGGTTAATTTAGGTTTAAAATTCAATCTTTTTCTTAATAAATAAAAATTACATAGAATTAGGTTTTGACACTTTTTATCTTTTTCTTAATTAATTATTATTATCATTATTAATTATTATTATCATTATTAATTACTATTATTTTTGTAAATAACCATGAAAATTAATTAATTAGCTTAAATTAGTTTAACTTTAACATTTTTCTTAATAATTAAAATAAACTTAGAACTAGGGTTTTCTTTTAATTTTAATTGCTTTATTTCCATAAATAAATAAAAACATAAAAAACATCTTTCTTGTAAATAATTAATTAAATAATTAGGTTTTAATTTAACTTCAAGCAAAGGACAAAAACTCTTAATTTCTCAAAAGGGTCCAACACCCTCGGACGTCCAGTTTAATTTATTCACGCACTATTTTCTTATTTGATTATTATGTAACTGTTTCCGGATGTAATAGTAATTAGGTTTATTGCTTTTTACTTTCCACATCTTTATCAAAAACGGGTCTTTGTATTTTGGCGATGTATAGACCCGCGCCTTGTAATAGCGTAGCTTTTACCTTTCCGTATTTTATTTTCCGCACACCTAACTGCTAAATTGCATGAAAAAATGTATGTTAATTAAAAACAACTCGTAGCTCATGATTGCCTAATCCAAGATAAATATAAACTGAAAATAACACACAATGCACCTGCCACTTCTAGGGTACGCCTCACTCGTTGCCTTCGAAAGTGGTCGTCAAGTATAGGATGTTTTAGCGGTTGCTCTTATGTCTAAGATCCAGTCGCCTCGAAACGGTTGCCTCGGATTAAAAAGGATCTAGGACATTAGGGTTACTTCTAAGGTGTCCTAACTGTTGCTTCGGTGACCATACTGTCCCTCAATCGAATTGACCCGAACACCTCCAACGGTGGTGCTACCTACCTCTCAATGGTGGGATGACACTACCTTAAGGACTTTTACACTGCCTAATTCCTTAGGGTAGGTAGATGACTCATGGGTACTTGCTCTCTTCAAAAACAAATCAAAAATCTTTTCACACTGACACTTTCAAAAGCTTTCAAAACAAATTTTTCAAACACTCTTGAGGACAGATACAAGAGTCATTCAGAAATCTTTCAATGAAACTTTTTCAAACCCACACACACTTGAAAAGCAACAATTTTGAAAACATAAGAGCAAGTACCTAAGAGCCCATGGATAACCATGGATAGAAAGGGTGCTAACACCTTCCCTTTCTATAAATCTACCTCCCGAACCGAGAAACATTCTCAATAAGGAATTTTGCTGTTTTTTTGTCCTTTCCATGTTGGAGAAAATAAAAGACGGTGGCGACTCTTGCTTACCGCGACATTTTGCGAAACCAGCTTTAAACAGTCAGTTCTATTTCCACCGATCACAGAACTGGCGACTCTGCTGGGGAGACTCTTAAAGTGAGGTGTACCTTAGGATAGATCATACTTGTGTTTTCAATTGCTTTGTTTTGTTTGCTTTATTATTATGGGCATTGTCTTGGAGTTTCATAGATCCTAAACCAGATCTAGAGATACCCTTTTTGGTAGCATAAGCTGTGAGGGTCCTGTCTGGCGTAGACCGACACGGGTGAAGCAGTGGCTACGTTGGTGTGGCACCTTGGTCTGTACCGATATCCCTTGTGTTACAACGAGGAGAATATGGGTCTTCTGAGGAGTCATTAAGCACCAACCGACCTTAGAACCCTAATTTGACCCAACTTGGCCATAGAACAGTAGCAGTATGCTACACCCATTGAGGCTAAACTCTCGCGATGGTTCTGGCCGCAAGAAAAGATTGTGATGCTGGAGTTATGACCGATTGAGGGTAGTCAGTGATATTGGGATCCTCTAGAACCCGGTTACTTTTGATAGGACATGTCTTAACCAACAAACTTCAAGAGGGTAGTACCCCAAACTTCATGCTGGCCTAAACTCTAAGGGCTGTCTTGTGTGACTTGTGTGCCTTATCATGTTTGCCTTTGTGAATATTTGTGGTGTGCTTTATCATGACATCATACCATCATAGACATTGCATGCATCCTGCATAAGGACTGAACCATTTCAAAGACAAGAGGGTTTCATCTTTGCTCTGTTTTGTAGGACATCATGATGCCTGTGCGAAGGAACACTATCCGGTTCAATTTTGTTCACCCACCTGAGTTGCTTGAAGAATTGGTTAGCAGAATTCCAAACACCACTTCCTTCATCCAGATGCATGGTTCTCTTCTCGGTTTAGTCACTTCAAAGTAGGACCAACAACTGATGAGTGTCCTGACCCAGTTTTATGATCCCTTGTATAACTGCTTCACCTTTCAAGACTTCCAGCTGGTCCCTACCCTGGAAGAATTCTCTGATTTGCTGGGTATCCCTATCTTGGATCAGACTCCCTTCACTGGTTGGGAAAAGACTCTTAGGCTTGAGGAGATTGCTGCAGCCCTCCCTTTGACCACCAAGGAGGTAATGGACAACTGGGTGACTAGAAGCAGAGTTAAGGGTTTCTTGGCCAAGTTTCTGATCGGTAAAGCTAACAGTTTCTGGAATGACTTAGATTTCATGGCGTATGAAGACATTCTGGCTCTCTTAATCTATGTTCTAGTCTTGTTTCCTAATCCTGATAACTTCATTAACATCATTTCCATAAGGATCTTCATGTCTCGGAACCCTGTGCCCACTCTCTTGGGTGATATCCTGCAACAACTCTATGCTCGTACTGCCCGAAGACGAGGAACTCTGTGGTGTTGTATTCCTTTGTTAGTGAGGTGGTTTATTTCGCACCTCCCTAAGTTCGTGCTGAAGAACAAAGAAGGAAGAGGCTGGGCTCATAGGTTAATGTCTCTCACTGATAATGACATCATTTGGACTTTCAGGGGTTTGGATGAGGTAGCTGTTATTGATCGTTGCGGAGAATATCCTAATGTTCCTTTGATTGGTACCCAAGGAGGAATCTCTTATAATCCATGTCTGGCCCTCCGTCGGTTTGGAAGAGCCAGAAGAGCAGGGCCTCATGAGATGTTGGTGCCTCACATCAGTTTTAAGTTTCAGGTAGATAGTGACGAGCTGCGTCGTAGATTCATCAAGGCTTGGGACAGAATTCACAAAGCTGACCCACATGAGTTGGGACCGAAGACTTCTCTACCTATGGAATCTTACTACAGATGGGTCCGCATCCGTGCTCAGAAGTTAGGTATGCCATATGAAGCTGTCAGACCCATCATTCTTGAATATCCTGATAGAGATGGGGCTCCTCCAACTGTTCTCCCTCCTTAGATACCTACTGATGTTGATACACTAAAGAGGTCTTGGGCGCAACTACAAGAAGAACGGGATTCTTATCGAGAAAAGTTCAACGTGCAGGAATTGAAAATCCAGAAGCTGACAAAGTAGTTAGAGAACGAGAGGACCTTGAATGACTACATCCATACTGAGAAGAAGAGACCCTGGGATCACAGATGAGCTTTGGATGTTCTTTTACAGTTTTTATTTCCCTTTTCAGTATTTCCATTTTATGTAACGCCTAAGGGCAATCTTATGAACAATTTAAATTTCAAAGTTGAACCTAATAAAGTGCGTTTCCTTTTTGTTTACAAAGTTGAATCCCGATTGTCTTTGAAAACATAAATCATACGCATTCCATTCATCATATGCATCACAGGTACTCTTCTTTTCAGGTTGCTTAATTTTCTTCGCTGTTTATTTCAGCAGTCATCATGAATCCTGAATCATCTATTGAGCAATCCATCAAGGCCCTCCAGGCTCAGAACGCCCAGTTCCAAGAGTTGATCATGAGTTTAGCCCAAGGCCAAGAGGAATTGAAGGCTCTGATGGTAAAGAAGAAGAAGAAGAGAACTGTATTATTCAACACTGGCCGGAGGTTTGGCAATACACTGCAAAATGAGGTTGATCAAGCTGGTTCTTCTGTAGGGAAAGGCAGTCCCCAAGGGGGAAGGGTTCCTAGTCCTGTGGTCTCTAACAACGAGACGAATTTCAACGATGAGCAGTACCCTCCCGCTGAAGACAGGTACAAGCAGTTAGAGGATCGTCTGAGTGCCATAGAAATTCAACAGGTACCTGGGTTGGATTTTGGAGATCTGGGTCTATCCTCTGGGGTAGTGATTCCTCATAAGTTCAAGGCACCTGCCTTTGCAAAGTACGACGGAGCTTCCTGTCCTAAACTGCACCTCCGTTCATACGTGAGGAAGATCCAGCCCTACACAGTTGACAAGAACTTATGGATCCATTTCTTCCAGGAGAGTCTTTCAGGGACTCATCTCGAATGGTTCTATCAGCTGGATGGAACCAAGATTCGTAACTGGGAGGACTTGGCTACTGCTTTTTACAAGTAGTATCAGTACAATGCCGACCTCGCTCCTACACGTACCCAACTCCAGGGTATATCGCTAGGATCGGGAGAAGGTTTTAAAGAGTACGCGCAGAAGTGGAGAGACCTGGCTGGCAGGGTGCAGCCACCGTTGACCGATCGTGAACTAGTGGACATGTTCTTGGGGACTCTATCTGGTCCATTCTTCAATCATCTCATTGGCAATTCTTCTGCAGGGTTTACAGACCTCATTCTGACTAGTGAGAGGATAGAAGCTGGTATGAAATCGGGGAAGATACAGAAGGGTGCATCCTCAAGTTCTGAAAAGAAGCCTTTTAAAAAAGAAGCCAGTGCTGTGTATGGTTCCAGGAGACAAAATAAACCGGAACACCGCCAAGCTGTCAACGCGGTGGTAATTGCAAAGCCTGCTGCCGCTCCTCGGCAACCTAACCAACCAAGGGGTGAGAGACCCAGAAGAGAATACACTCGGCTTAGTATGACCTTGTCTCAGATCTTTCCGCAACTGCTGTCAACCAACTTGGTAATTGCCAGAGAAGCTCTGAAGGTGGTAAACACAACCTTTCCGAAGTACAATCCCAACGCCCGCTGTGCTTATCACTCTGATAGCCTGGGGAATTCTACTGATGATTGTTGGGCCCTGAGGAATAAGGTCCAGGACCTTATCGATGCCAAGGAAATACAGTTTGAGGCGCCCGAAAGGCCCAACATTGTGACTGCTCCTATGCCCCAGCATGGAGTAAATGCTATTGAGGAAGACCTGTATGTAGTTTATGTGGATGATATTATGACTCCTTTATTGACTGTCAAGAGGAACCTGTTGCTAGCCGGTTTATTTCCGGGTTGTAGCAAGGGTTACCTTCTATGTGTTGTTTCACCTACTGGTTGTCCCTTGCTGAAGTCAGGCGTCCAAAACCTGATGGATAGCAAAGAGATCTTGTTCAAGAAGACCGCTGTTCCTATTGTTCCTACTGAAGAAGTATCCGTTGTCACCATTTTCAACAACCCTACCAGGGCTCCCCCGAGGAAGCCAGTCAAAATCATGTCTGTTGCACCTATCATCATTACTGTTCCGGGGCCCCTCCCCTATAAATCTGACAAGGCTGTCCCATGGCACTATGGGGCAGACTTGTATGTGCTTGGAGTAAAGCAGGAGTTGAACACTAGTACCGACATCAGCAACATCACCGGTCCCGCTAAAGTTACTCGCGGTGGTAGGCTCTTCTCGCCTGACGTTGCGCCACCAGTTATCCGAAGACCTCTTATCATCACACCTACAAGTGCGCCTGTTTCCCCTCCTGATCAAGCTTCTACCCCTGCTGCCGAGTCATCTGACACTCGGGGAAAGGGGATTGTTACTGATATGCCTGCCCGGATGGAGGCACCAAAGACTGTTAATGTTGAAGCCTCCCAGCAAGAGATGGAGGAAATTCTCAAGATCATCAAGAAAAGTGATTTCAACGTCGTTGAGCAGCTGGGGCACACCCCCTCTAAAATCTCTATGCTATCATTGTCGTTGTGCTCAGAGGCCCACGCCAAGGCCCTGATTTCCTTCCTAAAGACGGCCCATGTGCCACAAGAGACGTCGGCTGATCAATTTACTGATTGTGTGGCCAACTTGACCGCTGACAATGGGTTGGATTTCTCTGATCCTGATCTGACTGCTAAGGGAAAGAACCATAATGATGCCCTGCATGTCTCCATTGAATGCAGGGGCACTACTCTCGCCCACGTGTTGGTATACACCGGTTCTTCACTGAACGTATTGCCCAAGAAGGCCTTAGACAGGTTGGATTGTGAGGGTTTGGAGTTGAAGCCTAGTAACATTATTGTCCGGGCCTTTGACGGGTCGAAGAGGATGGTACATGGTGAAGTGGACATTCCAATCCGGGTTGGTTCTCAAGTCTTTGACTCAACATTCTATGTGATGGACATCCGACCATCCTATTCTTGTTTGCTGGGTCGTCCTTGGATTCACAAGGCTGGAGCTGTGACCTCCACTCTACATCAAAAGCTTAAATACCCTGTCAGAGGGAAGATTGTTACAGTGCAGGGGGAGGAAGAATACATGGTTAGTCATCTTAACTCATTCCGGTATATAGAGATGGACGGGGAGTTCATTGAGACCCCCTTTCAACATTTTGAAGAGGTACCTCCAACATTGGCGTCAGCAGAGACAGTGATTGAAGAAGACTCTCCTTTGAAGATGGCTTCCTTGAAAGACGCCCAGGCTGTGATTGAGAAAGAGGCTCAGAAGACGGTACGTAAAGCAAGGATTGGAAGACCTCCTGTATTCATCACCAACCCGAGAGTGAATGCTATTGAAGGCGATGTGGAGGAATCTGAATTTGATAGCTGGATCTACCCGACGACCTACGGTGGACTGAACAATTGGACTGCTAAAGACTACATACCTGTTACTTTTGTTACTCAGTAATGAATTCCTTTGTTTTTTAAATTTGTAACGAACAATAATTTGAAACTTTATGGCCCGGTGTCTTACCCAGGGCACCGTGGCTTCATTTGTGAGGGCTTATTACTTGTCATTTCCATATATCATGAATAAAAACATTGGACGTTTTCACATTTCAAATCTTGTGCTCCTTTTCTTTCTTTATATATTGCAAAACAGCTATATTTACACACACTCACCTATACATGTTTCAATCCACTCTGGATCTCACTGGTAACGACTCTGCTACTGCCAGTTATGACTTCGAAAATCCGATCAACTTAGCCGAAGACAAAGGTGAAGATGATTGCGAAGTGCCTGGTGAGCTTGCAAGACTGTTACTCCAGGAAGAGAGGGCCATTCAGCCACATGAAGAGCCGGTGGAAATGGTAAATCTGGGTACTGAGACAGATAGAAAGGAAGTCAAGATTGGTGCCAATCTGGAGCTCAGCGTGAAACAACGGTTGATTCAGATGTTGCACGATTATGTGGAAATCTTTGCCTGGTCCTACGAAGACATGCCTGGGTTGGATACTGACATTGTGGTTCATCACCTACCTACCAAGGAAGACTGCCCTCCGGTAAAACAAAAGGTCTGCCGTATGCGTCCAGAGATGTCCAAGAAGATCAAAGCTGAGGTTATGAAACAATTCGACGCCGGTTTTCTTGCAGTAACTTCTTACCCTCAGTAGGTTGCCAACGTGGTTTCGATGTCGAAGAAAGATGGTAAGGTCCGAATGTGTGTTGATTACAGGGATTTGAACAGGGCGAGCCCCAAGGATGATTTCCCTCTGCCTCACATCGATGTTCTGGTTGACAATACTGCGCAGCACAAGGTGTTCTCCTTCATGGACGGTTTCTCTGGATATAACCAAATCAAAATGGCTCCTGAAGATATGGAAAAGACTACCTTTGTTACTCAGTGGGGCACCTTCTGCTACAAGGTCATGCCTTTTGGGTTGAAAAATGCTGGGGCAACCTACCAACATGCCATGGTTGCTTTATTTCATGACATGATCCACCACGAGATTGAAGTATACGTCGATGATATGATTGCAAGGTCTCAAACCGAGGAGGAACACCTTGACCATCTGCAGAAGCTGTTTGACCGTCTGAAGTTGTACAAGCTGAGGTTGAACCGGAACAAGTGCACCTTCGGGGTAAGATCTGGAAAACTACTAGGCTTCGTCGTAAGCGACAAAGGTATTCAAGTGGACCCTGCCAAAGTGAAAGCCATACAAGAGATGCCAGTTCCCAAGACAGAGAAAGAAGTCAGAGGCTTTCTAGGACGTCTGAATTATATTGCCCGATTCATCTCGTATCTAACTGCTACCTGTGAACCAATCTTCAAGCTACTGAAGAAAGATCAAGTAGTACGTTGGAATGATGAATGTCAGGCCGCTTTCGACAGAATCAAAGAGTATCTCCAAGAACCACCCATTCTTATGCCACCAGTTGAAGGGGGGCCTCTAATACTATACTTGACAGTACTTGACAGCTCAATGGGGTGTGTGCTGGGGCAGCATGACGAGTCTGGCCGAAAAGAGCATGCCATTTATTACCTTAGCAAAAATTTTACCGACTGTGAGACCCGATACTCACTGCTCGAGAAAACTTGCTGCGCTTTGCTATGGGCTGCTCGCCGGCTGAGACAGTATATGCTGACTTACACTACTCTGTTGATTTCAAAAATGGATCCAATAAAGTACATATTCGAAAAGCCTGCTCTGTCTGGAAGAATAGCAAGATGGCAGATGATCTTGATAGAATACGACATCCAGTACACGACTCAGAAAGCAATCAAAGGAAGTGTATTGGCAGACCATTTGGCACACCAGGCAGTAGACGACTACCAGTCAATAAACTTTGAATTTCCTGACGAGAACATCATGGTAGTGACTGATTGTGAAGTACCTGGACTGGATGAAGGACCTGAGGAAGGATCCCGATGGTCTATGAAATTTGACGGAGCCTCCAACGCTTTGGGTAACGGTATCGGCGCTGTGATCATATCCCCAAAAGGCACTCATACTCCACTTACTGCCCGTCTATGTTTCAACTGCACCAACAACATGGCGGAGTATGAGGCGTGTATCATGGGTCTTCAAGCTGCAATTGACCTAAGGATCAAGTTTCTGAGTGTCTTTGGAGATTCCGCTCTCGTGATCAATCAGATCAAAGGCGAGTGGGATACGAAACACCCAAACCTTATTCCTTACAAAGAATGTGTGTTGACATTGATCCCGCACTTCAGAGATAACTTTTGAACACTTCCCAAGAGAGGAGAATCAGTTGGTGGACGCGCTAGCTACGATGTCTTCCATGTTTAAAGTCAAATGGGACAATGAGGCTCCCCGGATCATTATCTGAAAATTGGATGAACCTGCATATTGCTGTGAGCTTGAGGCTGAAGAAGTAACTGAAAAACCTTGGTATCATGAAGTGAAGAGGTATCTGGAAGCTCAAGAATACCCCGAGGGTGCATCTGTCAACGACAAGAAGTTCCTGAGAAGGTTCGCTGCAAAGTTCTTCCTCAGCAACGACATTCTCTACAAGCGAAACCATGATTCAACCTTATTGCGTTGTGTGGATAAGACTGAAGCAGAAAAGATCATGGCAGAGCTGCATGAAGGTACCTTCGGAACGCATTCCAGTGGACACACCATGGCAAAGAAAATCCTTCGGGCAGGATATTTCTGGTCCACAATGGAAGCCGACTGTTACCAACATTCTCGGACATGTCACAAGTGCCAAATCTATGCTGATAAGGTGCACGTTCCTCCAGTCCCTCTGAATGTCTTGACTTCACCTTGGCCTTTTGCAATGTGGGGCATTGATATGATCGGCGAGATTAAACCTACAACATCCAACGGGCATCGCTTCATCCTGGTGGCAATCGATTACTTTACAAAGTGGGTTGAAGCAGCTTCCTATGCTACCGTAACCAAGAACGTCGTGGCACGGTTCATTCGACACAACCTGATCTGTCGATATAGCGTTCCGGAAAGGATCATTACGGACAACGGTACCAATCTCAACAACAAGATGATCACTGAGCTCTGCGAGCAATTCAAGATACAGCACCACAACTCTTCTCCTTACCGACCGAAGATGAATGGGGCTGTAGAAGCAGCAAATAAGAATATCAAGAAGATTGTGCAGAAGATGACAGTGACCTATAAAGATTGGCACGAGATGTTACCGTTTTCTCTTCATGGGTACCGTACCTCAACAAGAATGTCAACCGGGGCAACCCCCTTTTCCTTGGTCTATGGCATGGAGGCAGTCTTGCCGATTGAAGTCCAGATACCCTCTCTCCGGATAATGAAGGATGCAGGCTTGAGCGAAGATGACTGGATCCAGACTCGACTTGGTCAATTAAACCTAATTGACGAAAAGAGACTCACTGCTATTTGTCATGGTCAAACGTATCAAAAACGGATGATCAGGGCATTTAACAAGAAAGTCAGACCACAAGAGTATCAAGTTGGGGACCTGGTAATCAAACGCATCATTCTTCCTCAAAGTGATCCCAGGGGCAAATGGACCCCCACGTACGAAGGGCCATTTGTGGTTAAACATGTCTTCTCAGGAGGGGCCATGATTCTAACCACTATGGATGGTGACGACCTTCCTCACCCCGCCAATGCAGACATAGTAAAAAGATACTACGCATGATAAAAGACCCGCTAGGTTGACACACCTAGGCAAAAATAAGGGCTTCCCGGCGAACCAAAAGGGTTCGGGCAAAAATAAGGGATGAAAAATGAAAAAAATCTGTACACCCGGCAAGTCGAAAACCTGAAAAGGCGGCTTGGGCAAAAAAGGGTATCCCGATGGACTGAAAACCCGAAAGGGCGGTCCAGGAAAAAGTTAGGGATAAGCTTAATACTATGTCTCATTAAATCACCTTGCATCCAGAATCCGGTATCAACTATCAGGTTCAGACGGCATCGATCAGTCAACTTCATCTTCAACTGAGCAGCCAAGTGATGAGACGCTCGAAAACATAAAGGCGATAGCAGAGTTGGAACCCAGTGGGATTATTCCTTTCACATATCTGTTTTTTTTCCTTTCACAAAATTGTATAAACTCTGTTGTTCGGCGGCGTCCTCTTACTAGGACGTCAGTCTCTTGTACATAAACGCCTATTTACAGGCAAATTCAAAAATCAATACAAATTCACTTTTCAGATAAATTGCCAATTATTTTTCCTTTTTCTGTTTTGTTGTGCAAAGAACGTCCAATGTTAAAATTTTGATATATGCATTTGACACTAATTTCTAACTCATAAATACTTGCATGCAAAACAAAGGAATAATTACAGGTGACATTAGAAACAGGGGCAATATTGAATTGTCTAAGTGATCTAGTTGCTCCGTCTACCAAGGTACCAAGGTAAGTTCGGCTGAAGAATGTAACCAAGATACCTTCACTCCCCGCAGAGTAAGTCCAGAATACGTAATACTCTCCCCCGAGCAGAGTTGGCCTCCCGTCAGCCCTAACAAGGCACAGTATCCCAAGCAAGTCAGCAACACTCTCCCCGAGCAGAGTTAGTCTACTGTCAGCCTCAAGGAAGTTGGATTATCCCCAAAAAATCTCAATATTCTCCAGCAGAGTATACAGATGTTCCTAAACAAGCATCCCCGACAATCTTGATCTAAGATTGTTCCCTGGCGGTATACCGGACATCCAGTGGAGCCATTCCCCAGTCCAATCTGAAAAGTTTCCCCAGGAGAGTTGAATCAATCTCCCCAGTAAGAAGCTTATCCTCAGTAGATTCTGGAAGCTTGTCCCCTGCAGAGTACATATTTCTCCCCGGATTTATTCAAAGGTTATTTCCCCACCAGGATATAATTGGGTTATCCTCAGCCAATTGCCACGGAAAGATCGTCCTCGGCGAAGTTCTTCCTATCCCCCAACGGAATCCATCAAATTCTTTCAACAGAGCTTTTCAGCGGAATCCCCAACGGAGTTATCATCAAAACCTTAGCGAAGTATCTCTTCCCACAGAGTAATTCCCCGCAAAGTAATCTCCCCAACAAGTTTATTCCCCAACGGAGTCATCTTCTCCTACCAGTTTATTCCTGCAATCATCATCCCCAGCGGAAGCGAAGAACTCTCTTCAACATCAGCCCAGGAGTTAACTTCCCGGCATTCGTCAAGGATTTATTTTTCTAGACAAAAACACATTCATAAACATCACATCATCATACATTATAGCATGCACATACGCATCATGAACATACAATCTCATTTATTTTGAGAACATCACGCATTTCATACATCATGACATTGCATACAACTAATGTTTCGCCTTTTCAGGAAAAGGTCAACACAAAGATGATTACTATCAACTGTCGCAATTCCAGATTCGATACCTGTATCCAGCTAGGGCATATCTGTGAGCGATTACTTGTGGATTCGATGCCTGTATCTAGCCAGGGTATATCTGCATGAAACAATTCCGGACTCGATTCCTGTATCCAGCCAGGGCACGTCTGAAGAGTTTGAAGATTCGATTCCTGTATCCAGCCAGGGCATATCTGTTGATGACTAATTCCAGATTCGATTCCTGTATCCAGCCAGGGCACGTCTGAAGAGTTTAAAGATTCGATTCCTGTATCCAGCCAGGGCATATCTGTTGATGACTAATTCCAGATTCGATTCCTGTATCTAGCCAGGGCACGTCTGAAGAGTTTGAAGATTCAATTCCTGTATCTAGCCAGGGCATATCTGTTGACGACTAATTCCAAATTCGATTCCTGTATCCAGCCAGGGCACGTCTGAAGAGTTTGAAGATTCGATTCCTGTATCCAGCCAGGGCATATCTGTTGACGACTAATTCCAGATTCGATTCCTGTATCCAGCCAGGGCACGTCTGAAGAGTTTGAAGATTCGATTCCTGTATCCATCCAGGGCATATCTGTTGACGACTAATTCCGGACTCGATTCCTGTATCCAGCCAGGGCACGTATGAAGAGTTTGAAGATTCGATTCCTGTATCCAGCCAGGGCATATCTGTTGACGACTAATTCCAGATTCGATTCCTGTATCCAGCCAGGGCACATCTGTGAGTAACTGATTGTAGACTCGATACTTGTATCCAGCCAGGGCATATCTACATGAAGAGTTTAGAGATTCGATACCTGTATCTAGCCAGGGCATATCTACATGAAGAGTTTAGAGATTCGATACCTGTATCCATCCAGGGCATATTTACATGAAGAGTTTGAAGATCAACCCCTGTAACAGGCCAGGTAACTATCTTTCTTTCTCAGGTACGCAAGTTCTCGCTAAGGAATCCCTTACGCGATCGACACCTAGATGGCATCTATAAGCCCATCCACATACCAACAGTCACCAAATGGCATCTATAAGCCCATTCCCGACAAGATTCTGTCACATCTTCAGATGGCATCTATAAGCCCATCCTCTTATCCACCATCTCTCCAAATGGCATCTATAAGCCCATTCCCACCATCACACTGCTGATATTCTACTATGCGAGTGCAAATTTTTGGGCACTCTAGTGTTCAATCATCTTCCACCTTCGGATCACGAAAGGCACGCAAGCCAATCTACATCCTCAGGTCTAAGAAGATTGAACAGGGGCAACTGTTGTACCCCAAAATTTTCCCTCCCATATTCTTCAAGATTTGGCAAGATCAAGCTTCAAAATCCCTCAAGGGTTGCACAGTCCAATTGCCTCATAACAGTCAAAATTAGGGTTTTGGTTCTTGCAAAGAAATTGAGGCTTTCAAGGGTCCAATCAAGTCCCATATGCCTATATACATTGTCAAACATCTATATGTCAAGTTTCAAGACTCACAACATCAAGTTGCACAGTCAAAAGCCCTAAATGCTTCACAGTCAACTACAGGGGCAAAATGGTCATTTGGCAGTCAAAAGTCAAAATTTTTGATCAACATCTTATTTTGAAGCCACAATCATAATTTGATCAATTCTTGATCATGATTTCTCAAGCATGGCTCAAAAAGTCTCAAGATGCAAAAGTTTCTATTTTTGGACAGTTGAAAAGTCAACTGTAACTTGACCAAGGCATAACTTTTTCATGGTTCATCAGAAAAATCCCATACAATGCTCATTTTGAAGGGGATGACATTTCCTACAACTCATCTTCACATTCCAAGTCCAAGAAATGCTCTCATAAAAAGTTATCAATTTCAACATTATAGGTCATTTTCAAAAGTCAACAAAAAGGCACTTTAAGTTAAAGACCATAACTTTATATTGGTAAATCAAAATGACATTGGACCCAAGACATTGGTTATAGGACTTCAATACCTTTCCAAAATGTCCAAGAACATGTTCATAGCTTCAAAATTGAGCCAGATATGAATTGGAGAAGTTGGGAAATTTTTGGGAACTTTCAAAAGTCAACTTTGCCTAAAACACTTCATTTTTGCTAATGGGCCTCAAATTCTTTCTTGAATAATTACCCAAGGCCTATGCACGACCCATTGGACTTAATTTTATTTATTTTCTTATTTTTAATTAATTAATTGAATTTATATTAATATTAATTCATTTAATTGGTTTTAATTGTAGGAAAATTAAAAAGATATGCTTTTTGGATCTTTTTGTGAAGCAATAAGGCTAGGGCAAGCTGGCAACTCGTGTGCACTTCCAAGACCTCAAAATATCCATGATTGGCAAGGTTTCATGAAAGAAAAGATTGAAAAAGATATGATTGGCAATCACATATTCAAGTCATAATGCAATGGATTCATGGGCCTTATTTTAACCTAAATTCATTCACATATATGTGCTGAAGGAAACCCTAAAGAAGGAGACGAAAAAAAGCTGCCATAGAAAGCCATAACCACTTTGCAAAAATTCAAGAAAAACTTGAAAACTGAAATCAACACTCCAAGCAAATTCGAACTCTTTTCTTGTTTCCAATACATTGCTGGACCTTCCAGGAAGCTGTTGCAATCAAGAACGAGCCTTTACACCATCAGAATCGTCCACACTAAGTCACACGGTTTGCATATATTTCCAGAATTACATATCATGATTCATGTGCTTTTGACCATTTTTTTGGATTGATTTATGTTAATAGGGACCTTCTGAAGCTGTTGGTATAAACCAATTTGATTGTAGCCTTCTGAATCAAAATATACCATGGACGGAATTTAGGTTTTTAAAGCTTGGATTTTGGGGTTTTTTACAGGAGAAAAAATTGGACCATGTCATGACCATGGTTGAATTCGCCAAGGCCAGACGAATTCAACCAGACTATCACGCTCAATTTATATAACATGTGTGTTTAATCGCTATTTTTGGCGCTTTCAGTTTGTGGGGGTTAAAAACCCCCGCTATCTTGTTTTGTATTCTGTAGAAAACGAAGAAGAAGATGTGCATGGCATCATGTGACTGGGTAGTTCAAATCTGGCGCGCTTTATTTTGTTCTATATCATAATGCTTTGTTTTTTTATATAATATTTGATGTCCAGTTATATTACAAACGCGTTGGAAAGCTCAGTTGGCAAAGGCTCAATGACAAGGAACGCTGGGACCTGGGTTCGATTCCCAGGTCCCCCATATAATTCTTGATATTTTTTCCAATACAATCCAATGCAGCGTTCATCCAGCGTTCCACCATAAGCCCCTTGCATCAGTAAGCCAGGTGTCTTCAATCAACAATCCAATGGCTACAGAGTGAAGACCATGATACTCCCAGTCAAACAGCATGCACAGGATTCCTGAAAGTCAAACGTGGCTAGGTCTTTTTGAGCCAGAATTACTTCAGTCTCACCTCCACTTTGGGCCATCTAACCCCCTTGGTTTGCAATATTTTTCTTATTTTTATTTTCTTTTATCTTATTTCTTTTAATTTGTTTTAATTATTATTAATTCACTAAATTAATTTTTTCCATAATAAAAACAGAAAATCAAAATTGTAAATATATTTAATTATTTATTAATTTCATCACTAATTTATTTTTGTAAATAAATTCTAATAACTAATCTAGGTTAATTTAGGTTTAAAATTCAATCTTTTTCTTAATAAATAAAAATTACATAGAATTAGGTTTTGACACTTTTTATCTTTTTCTTAATTAATTATTATTATCATTATTAATTATTATTATCATTATTAATTACTATTATTTTTGTAAATAACCATGAAAATTAATTAATTAGCTTAAATTAGTTTAACTTTAACATTTTTCTTAATAATTAAAATAAACTTAGAACTAGGGTTTTCTTTTAATTTAATTGCTTTATTTCCATAAATACAAAAAAACATAAAAAACATCTTTCTTGTAAATAATTAATTAAATAATTAGGTTTTAATTTAACTTCAAGCAAAGGACAAAAACTCTTAATTTCTCAAAAGGGTCCAACACCCTCAGACGTCCAGTTTAATTTATTCGCGCACTATTTTCTTATTTGATTATTATGTAACTGTTTCCGGATGTAATAGTAATTAGGTTTATTGCTTTTTACTTTCCGCATCTTTATCAAAAACGGGTCTTTGTATTTTGGCGATGTATAGACCTGCGCCTTGTAATAGCGTAGCTTTTACCTTTCCGTATTTTATTTTCCGCACTCCTAACTGCTAAATTGCATGAAAAAATGTATGTTAATTAAAAACAACTCGTAGCTCACGATTGCCTAATCCAAGATAAATATAAACTGAAAATAACACACAATGCACCTGCCACTTCTAGGGTACGCCTCACTCGTTGCCTTCGAAAGTGGTCGTCAAGTATAGGATGTTTTAGCGGTCGCTCTTATGTCTAAGATCCAGTCGCCTCAAAACGGTTGCCTCGGATTAAAAAGGATCTAGGACATTAGGGTTACTTCTAAGGTGTCCTAACTGTTGCTTCGGTGACCACACTGTCCCTCAATCGAATTGACCCGAACACCTCCAACGGTGGTGCTACCTACCTCTCAATGGTGGGATGGCACTACCTTAAGGACTTTTACACAGCCTAATTCCTTAGGGTAGGTAGATGACTCATGGGTACTTGCTCTCTTAAAAAACAAATCAAAACTCTTTTCACACTGACACTTTCAAAAGCTTTCAAAACAAATTTTTCAAACACTCTTGAGGACAGATACAAGAGTCATTCAGAAATCTTTCAATGAAACTTTTTCAAACCCACACACACTTGAAAAGCAACAATTTTGAAAACATAAGAGCAAGTACCTAAGAGCCCATGGATAACCATGGATAGAAAGGGTGCTAACACCTTCCCTTTCTATAAATCTACCTCCTGAACCGAGAAACATTCTCAATAAGGAATTTTGCTGTGCTTTTGTCCTTTCCATGTTGGAGAAAATAAAAGACGGTGGCGACTCTTGCTTACCGCGACATTTTGCGAAACCAGCTTTAAACAGTCAGTTCTATTTCCACCGATCACAGAACTGGCGACTCTGCTGGGGAGACTCTTAAAGTGAGGTGTACCTTAGGATAGATCATACTTGTGTTTTCAATTGCTTTGTTTTGTTTGCTTTATTATTATGGGCATTGTCTTGGAGTTTCATAGATCCTAACCTGGATCTAGGGATACCCTTTTTGGTAGCATAAGCTGTGAGGGACCTGTCCGGCGTAGACCGACACGGGTGAAGCAGTGGGTACGTTGGTGTGGCACCTTGGTCTGTACCGATATCCCTTGTGTCGCAACGAGGAGAATATGGGTCTTCTGAGGAGTCATTAAGCACCAACCGACCTTAGAACCCTAAATTGACCCAACTTGGCCATAGAATAGTAGCAGTATACTACACCCATTGAGGCTAAACTCTCACGATGGTTCTGGCCGCAAGAAAAGATTGCGACGCTGGAGTTATGACCAATTGAAGGTAGTTAGTGATATTGGGATCCTCTAGAACCCGGTTACTTTTTGATAGGACATGTCTTAACCAACAAACTTCAAGAGGGTAGTACCCCAAACTTCATGCTGGCCTAAACTCTAAGGGCTGTCTTGTGTGACTTGTGTGCCTTATCATGTTTGCCTTTGTGAATATTTGTGGTGTGCTTTATCATGACATCATACCATCATAGACATTGCATGCATCCTGCATAAGGACTGACCCATTTCAAAGACAAGAAGGTTTCATCTTTGCTCTGTTTTGTAGGACATCATGATGCCTGTGCGAAGGAACACTATCCGGTTCAATTTTGTTCACCCACCTGAGTTGCTTGAAGAATTGGTTAGCAGAATTCCAAACACCACTTCCTTCATCCAGAGGCATGGTTCTCTTCTCGGTTTAGTCACTTCAAAGTGGGACCAACAACTGATGAGTGTCCTGACCCAGTTTTATGATCCCTTGTATAACTGCTTCACCTTTCAAGACTTCCAGCTGGTCCCTACCCTGGAAGAATTCTCTGATTTGCTGGGTATCCCTATCTTGGATCAGACTCCCTTCACTGGTTGGGAAAAGACTCTTAGACCACCAAGGAGGTAATGGACAACTGGGTGACTAGAAGCAGAGTTAAGGGTTTCTTGGCCAAGTTTCTGATCGGTAAATCTAACAGTTTCTGGAATGAATTAGACTTCAGGGCGTATGAAGACATTCTGGCTCTCTTAATCTATGGTCTAGTCTTGTTTCCTAATCCTGATAACTTCATTAACGTCATTTCCATAAGGATCTTCATGTCTTGGAACCCTGTGCCCACTCTCTTGGGTGATATCCTGCAACAACTCTATGCTCGTACTGCCCGAAGACGAGGAACTCTGTGGTGTTGTATTCCTTTGTTAGTGAGGTGGTTTATTTTGCACCTCCCTAAGTTCGTGCTGAAGAACAAAGAAGGAAGAGGTTGGGCTCATAGGTTAATGTCTCTCACTGATAATGACATCATTTGGACTTTCAGGGGTTTGGATGAGGTAGCTGTTATTGATCGTTGCGGAGAATATCCTAATGTTCCTTTGATTGGTACCCAAGGAGGAATCTCTTATAATCCATGTCTGGCCCTCCGTCGGTTTGGAAGAGCCAGAAGAGCAGGGCCTCATGAGATGTTGGTGCCTCACATCAGTTTTGAGTTTCAGGTAGATAGTGACGAGCTGCGTCGTAGATTCATCAAGGCTTGGGACAGAATTCACAAAGCTGACCCACATGAGTTGGGACCGAAGACTTCTCTACCTATGGAATCCTACTACAGATGGGTCCGCATCCGTGCTCAGAAGTTAAGTATGCCATATGAAGCTGTCAGACCCATCATTCTTGAATATCCTGATAGAGATGGGGCTCCTCCAACTGTTCTCCCTCCTCAGATACCTACTGATGTTGATACACTAAAGAGGTCTTGGGCGCAACTACAAGAAGAATGGGATTCTTATCGGGAAAAGTTCAACGAGCAGGAATTGAAAATCCAGAAGCTGACAAAGCAGTTAGAGAACGAGCAGACCTTGAATGACTACATCCGTACTGAGAAGAAGAGACCCTGGGATCACTGATGAGCTTTGGATGTTCTTTTACAGTTTTTATTTCCCTTTTCAGTATTTCCATTTTATGTAACGCCTAAGGGCAATCTGTTGAACAATTTATATTTCAAAGTTGAACCTAATAAAGTGCGTTTCCTTTTTGTTTACAAAGTTAAATCCCGATTGTCTTTGAAAACATAAATCATACGCATTCCATTCATCATATGCATCACAGGTACTCTTCTTTTCAGGTTGCTTAATTTTCTTCGCTGTTTATTTCAGCAGTCATCATGAATCCTGAATCATCTACTGAGCAATCCATCAAGGCCCTCTAGGCTCAGAATGCCCAGTTCCAAGAGTTGATCATGAGTTTAGCCAAGGCCAAGAGGAATTGAAGGCTCTGCTGGTAAAGAAGAAGAAGAAGAGAACTGTACTATTCAACACTGGCCGGAGGTTTGGCAATACACTGCAAAATGAGGTTGATCAAGCTGGTTCTTCTGTAGGGAAAGGCAGTCCCCAAGGGGGAAGGGTTCCTAGTCCTGTGGTCTCTGACAACGAGACAGATTTCAACGATGAGCAGTACCCTCCCGCTGAAGACATGTACAAGCAGTTAGAGGATCGTCTGAGTGCCATAGAAATTCAACAGGTACCTGGGTTGGATTTTGGAGATCTGGGTCTATCCTCTGGGGTAGTGATTCCTCATAAGTTCAAGGCACCTGCCTTTGCAAAGTACGACGGAGCTTCCTGTCCTAAACTGCACCTCCGTTCATACGTGAGGAAGATCCAGCCCTACACGGTTGACAAGAACTTATGGATCCATTTCTTCCAGGAGAGTTAATGCTGTTGAAGATATAATTTTTGTTGCCTCTGTTGAAGAATTAACTACTCTGCTGAACATAATAAAAAAAAATCTGTTGAAAGTTGTGATCTTCCCTGGCTGTGAAAAAGACTGTATGTGCTGTACAAGATAACTTAATGGATGTGAAGGGCTGAAGAAAGGCATACAACGCCTGGTGGATAGCCATGAAATTCTATTTGAAAAGACTCCACTTGCCAAAATTTTGATTAACAAATGTGAAGACCTTTCCATTATTACCATCTCAAACAAGCCTCTTAGGATCACCTCCAAAGTTCCTATTAGGATTTCAAATGAACCCACTGTTGCTCCCTTAATAATTACCAATCCCGGACCGATTCCTTATTCTTCAAATAAAGATGTACCATGGAATTACGGTGCTGAAGTGTTCTATCATGGGATTAAACAAGATGCCTGGATAGAAGAATAAAAAGCTGATGATGTTGATAACATAGCTGGCTCAAGCAAGGTAACTAGAACTGGGAGAATATTTTCAGCCAATATCTCACCACTAGTTGTTACAAGGACGCCCATCCGCATTACTGCTGCCAAGCCAAGTACCGATACAAGAGGGAAGGAGAAGGTTGTTGAGCCTGATGTGGTTGAAGTACCCTCCAAGGACGTATCTAATGAAGAAACCTCCGCTCGCGAGATGGACGAGATTTCAAAGATCATAAAAAGAAGCGACTTCAAGATTGTAGAACAGTTGGGGAAAACCCCTTCTAAGATTTCAATGTTGTCATTGCTGCTTTGCTCTGATGCCCATGCTCGAACATTAATCAAGTTCCTGAAAAAGGCTCATATCCCCCATGAGACAACAACAGACCAATTTGAGAATTACGTGGCTAGCCTGACAGCTGATAATGGCTTGGGATTTTCATATGCTGACTTAACACCTCTCGGGAAGAATCACAATAAAGCTTTACATGTTTCTGTCGAGTGCAAAGGGACTACCTTAGCACATGTGCTAGTCGACACTGGTTCTTCTCTGAATGTATTACCCAAGGGGGCGTTAGACCGTCTTGACTGTGAGGGTTTAGTCTTGAAGCCAAGCGATATCATTGTAAGGGCATTTGACGGGTCAAAGAGGACTGTCCATGGGGAGGTAAATCTTTTAATCAAAGTGGGTTCCCAAATATTCAACTCCACCTTCTATATTATGGATATTCGTCCTGCCTATTCTTGTCTGTTAGGTCGCCCGTTGATCCATAAAGCTGGGGCAGTAACCTCAACCCTCCACCAGAAACTCAAATATCCAGTCAAGGGCAGAATAGTCACCGTCTGTGGGGAAGAATAGTTTATGGTGTGCCACCTTAACTCTTTCAAGTACGTAGAGATGGATGGAGAATTCATTGAGACCCCGTGTCAAGACTTTAAGGTTGTACCACCAATGATTGCTTCTACCAAATTTTCTTCTGATGAGTCTAAAACTTTTAAGGCCACACCAAATATGGTTTCAGTTAAGGATGCCCGCGCGCCAATTGAAGAAGGAAACTGCGATACTTGGGACAACTCCTCGATATCCCATTTAAAGCAGACAAATTTGGTTTGGGCTTCACCGTCAAAGCTCAGAAGGAAGTAAGGCGTACTCGTGCTGGAAAGCCACCTCTCTGTATTGGAAGCCATGAAGTCAACGCCTTGGGTGATTCTGAAGAAGAAGCTTCATTTGAAGATTGGGTGTATCCAACTGCAACGGAGCTGAAGAATTGGCATGCGAAGGACTTTGTGCCTATCTCCTTCATTGAGGAGTAATCTACTTGTTATTGTTTTTCTTTCAGTTCAAGAACTTGTTGTCTGTAATATTTTAATAATGACTTTTCAGCCATGTGCCTGGCCCGAGGAATTTTTGTCCATTTGTCAAGGGTTTTTATTTACGTTCATCTAATCATATGATCGTTTAGTACATTGGACTATTTTGCATTCAAATATTTGTGTTCATTGTCTTTCCTTTCTTTCAAATACATTTTCAAAAAAAATAGCCATGTATCTTACATGCACACACACACACACACACACACACTCTTGCAGGTCCACATCCGCTCTGGATCCTATTGCCAATGACTCTACTATTTCCGACTATGACTTTGAATGTCCTATCAACCAAGCCGAAGATGAAGGCGAGGAAGATTGTGATATACTGGGAGAACTAGTCAGACTTCTATTACAAGAGGAAAAAGCTATTCAACCACATGAAGAGTCAGTTTAAGTCATCAATCTGGGTACTGAGGTAGATAAGAAGGAAATCAAGATCAGCGCTAATTTAGAAAGCAGTGTCAAGAGCAGGTTGGTTCAGATGTTGCATGATTATGTGGAAGTATTTGCTTGGTCTTATGAAGATATGCCTAGGTTAGACACCGACATCGTAGTTCATCGCTTGCCGACAAAAGAAGACTGTCCGTATGTCAAACAAAAGGTTTGTCGCATGAGGCCTGATATGTATGAAAAGATCAAAGCTAAAGTAATGAAACAGTTTGATGCATGGTTCCTAGCAGTGACATCCTATCCTCAATGGGTGGCCAATGTGGTGCCGGTGCCGAAAAAGGACGGAAAAGTTCGCATGTCTATAGACTATAGGGATCTGAATAGGGTGAGCCCCAAGGATGGCTTCCCTCTATCACACATTGACATCTTAGTTGATAATACTGCTCAGCGTAAAGTCTTCTCTTTCATGGATGGCTTCTCAGGCTATAATCAAATAAGGATGGCTCCTGAAGACATGGAGAAGACTACTTTCGTTACACAATGGAGCACCTTTTTCTACAAGTTCATGCCGTTTGGATTGAAGAATGCAGGGGCAACATATCAAAGGGCTATGGTAGCTTTATTTCATGACATGATTCATCATGAGATAGAGGTGTATGTGGATGATATGATTTCCAGATCAAAAACCGAAGAATAACATCTCGACCACCTGTACAAATTATTCGAAAGGCTGAAAAAGTATAAATTAAGGTGAAACTCTAACAAGTGCACATTTGGAGTACGATCTGGAAAGCTTCTAGGTTTTGTTGTCAGCAATAAAGGCATTGAAGTTGATCCTGCCAAGGTAAAGGCCATCCAAGAAATGCCAGTCCCTCATTCTGAAAAGGAAGTTAGAGGATTCTTGGGTCGTCTCAATTACATTGCCCGTTTCATATCTCACTTGACTGCTACTTGTGATCCTATCTTAAAACTCTTGAAGAAAGATCAGGTAGTCAGATGGAACAATGAATGCCAAGCCGCCTTTAATAAAATCAAAGAATATCTACAAGAGCCTCCTATTCTCATGCCTCCAGTTGAAGGAAGACCCTTGATCATGTACTTGACAGTACTAGAGAACTCTATGGGGTGTGTTTTGGGCCAACATGACGAGTCTGGCCGAAAAGAGCATGCTATTTATTACCTGAGAAAAAAGTTTACCGATTGTGAAACTAGATATTCACTGCTCGAGAAAACTTGATGCGCTCTGGAATGGGCTGCTCGTCGGCTAAGACAATATATGTTGACTCATACCACTCTGTTGATTTCTAAGATGGACCCAATCAAGTACATCTTCGAGAAACCTTCCCTTTCCGGACGGATAGCCAGATGGAAAATGATCTTGACTAAGTATGACATTCAATACACGACTCAAAAGGCCATCAAAGGAAGTGTACTAGCAGATCATTTGGCCCATCAAGTTGTGGATGATTATCAGTCAATGAACTTCGACTTCCCTGATGAGAACATCATGCTGGTAACCGACTGTGCGAAACCTGGACCATATGACGTACCTGAACAAGGATCCCGATGGACTATGGTATTCGATGGGGATTCTAACGCCTTAGGTAACAGAATTGGTGATGTGATCATCTCTCCTGAAGGTTGCCACACTCCTTTCACTGCCAGACTATGCTTCGATTGCACAAACAATATGGCCGAGTATAAAGCATGCATCTTAGGTCTGAAAGCTGCTATTGACTTAAGGATCAAGCATTTGGATGTGTTCGGGGATTCCGCCCTAGTGATCAGCCAAGTAAGGGAGATTGGGACACTAAACACCCTAATCTTATCCCTTACAAGGAACTTGTGCTATCCCTAATTCCTTACTTCGAAGAGATCACTTTTGAGCACTTCCCTAGGGAAGAAAACCAATTGGCTGACGCTTTGGCAACCATCTTCAATGTTCAAGGTCAGATGAGACAACGAAGCCCCTATGATAACAATTGAAAGATTCGATGAACCCGCACATTTCTATGAGCTTGACACCGACACGGAAAAGACATGGTACCATGAGGTGATGAGATACCTTAAAGCACAAGAGTATCCAGAGGGGGCATCTATCAATGACAAAAAGTTCTTGCGAAGATTTGAAGCCAAATTCTTCCTAAGTAACGGGATATTGTACAAGCGCAACCATGATTCAACTCTACTCCGATGTGTGGACAAGAAGGAGGCGGAGGAGATCATGGAAGACATGCACGATGGTAATTTCGGCACTCACTCAAGTGGACATACGATGACTAAGAAAATCTTAAGAGCTGGTTACTATTGGTCAACGATGGAGACCGATTGCCACCAACATTCAAGAACTTGTCACAAATGCCAAATCTATGCTGACAAGGTCCATGTGCCTCCTATCCCTCTGAATGTCATGACCGCTCCATGGCCATTTGTAATATGGGGAATTGACATGATTGGAGAGATCAAGCCCACAGCTTCCAACGGACATAACTTCATTCTTGTTGCTATCGACTATTTTACCAAATGGGTCGAAGCCGCCTCATTTGCCTCAGTCACCAAGAATGTGGTAGCCAGATTCATCAGACACAACCTCATCTACCATTATGGTATCCCCGAAAAGATCATCACCGACAATGGGACTAACCTAAATAATTCTATGATCACTGAGCTTTGCACTCAGTTTAAGATCAAGCATCACAATTCTTCTCCGTTTAGATCAAAAATGAATGGCGCAGTCGAAGCGGCCAACAAAAATATCAAGAAGATTATGCAGAAAATGGTAGTAACCTATAAGGATTGGCATGATATGTTGCCGTTTGCTCTACATGGTTACCGTACTTCAGCTAGAACATCAACTGAGGCAACTCCCTTTTCTCTAGTCTATGGCATGGAAGCTATTTTGCCAGTAGAAGTTCAGATTCCCTCGCTGAGAATTATGAATGAGGAAGGCCTAGGCGAAGACGAGTGGATTCAAACGAGATTGGATAAGCTGAACTTGATTGACGAAAAATGGTTAGCTGCTGTTTGCCATTGTCAGACATACCAAAAACGGATGATCAAGGCTTTCAACAAAAAGATCAAGCCTCGAGTATATCAAGTTGGTTACGTGGTGATAAAACGCATCATTTTACCACAAGGCGACCCCAGAGGCAAATGGACTCCCATCTATGAAGGGTCATTTGTTGTCAAGAGAGTTTTCTCTGGCGGTGCCATGATGCTGACTACCATGGATGGTGAAGATTTCCCACATCCTATAAATGCGAACATAGTTAAAAAATACTATGCATAAGAGACCCGTTAGGTTGACACACCTAAGCAAAATAAGGGCATCCCGACAAAACAAAAGGTTTGGGCAAAAATTAGGGATATATGCAAAAGATTATACACCCGGCAAGTTGAAAACCCGAAAGGGCGACTTGGGACAAAAAGGGTATCCTGTTGGGTTGAAAACCCGAAAGGGTGGTCCAGGCAAAGATTAAGGATTAAAAGCGTATGACTATGTCCCGTGGAATCAACACAGTTAATTTTATCACCAAAGTCCAAGTTCAAAGGGTCCAAGATCAATCCAATCAACTTCTATCAACGACAAGGGGTATTCGAAGACATTGGGGCAATAGTAGAGTTGGAAGGCAATGAGATCATTTCACATGGCTATTTGTTTTCAATTTTATTTTCCTTTCAAAGATTTCCTCTTACTAGGATCTCCGTCTCTTTGTACAAAAAACGCCTATTCATGGGCAAAATATCAATACAAATATACTTTGAAGTGCAAAATTTATGTCTTTGTTTTGAATGCAAATTTGTCCAATGACTAAAATTTAATGAACATATGCATATGAACATAATTAAAACTATTTGGCACATGTGTCCTACTAAGCAACAACAAGCATCTCTTTAATGTATATGAAATATCTCCACAGAGTTATCTCATTATCATTATCCCCACAAGGACGGATACAATAAACCTTTCCCCAACGGAGTTGCCCACAAAGTCTCTTTGCATAGGATAATCCCCGACCAGAGTCTCAATCTCTTGGCAGATCTCTCTCCAGCTAAGTTAATTTTTACAAGTTGAAGCCTCGTGGATATCTTCCTAAAGGAAATTCACCTCCTCAACAAGGTTTATTTCCCCAACAGGTTTTATTTCCCCAACAACAATCGAGGAACCACAAAATTCCCAGCCGAGTACATCCTCCCCAATCGAGTCTGTATTCCCCCGGCATAGTCTATCTTCTCCAACAAACGACGAGATAGCATAACTACCCAGCCGAGTTCAAATTTCCCCAACATACAATAATCAAGACACCAAGGAGTTCCCCAGCTGAGCCTGTCTTCCCCAGCTGAGTATATCTTCCCCAGCCAAGGCTATTATCCCCAAGCGGAATCTATCCTCCCTTGTTGAGTGTATCCTCCCCAAGCTAAGTCTGTCCTACCCGACTGAGTCCACACTCTCCAGTTTGAATTTTCCTTTCAGATTATTGCGAGTCATAGAGCCACAACCCCTGATCCCCATTAAAGCCGTCGGCAAAGCCTTTACTATTTCCAAAGATACTATGAAGCCTGGACCCGACCAGATATTAGCACAATTTTCAAGTTATTACTGAAGCCAGGACCCGACCAAATAATAGTTTAACTTCTTTAATTGCTAAAGCCTGGACCCGACCAAATAATAGTTTGACTTCTTCAATTGCCAAAGCCTGAAACCGACCAGATAACAGTTTAATTCATACAAAATCATTAGCAAAACTCCTATTCTCCAGTAGAGTTTTCCACTATCCCTAGTGAATTACTGAAACCTGGACCCGACCAGATAACGGTTTGAGTATCTGAAACCTGGACCCGGCCAGCTAACAGTTGATCTCAATTTCAAGATACTATGAAACCTAGACCCGACCAGATAATAGTCTAACTCTTCAAATATATAGATGAACCTGGACTCAACCCGACCAAGGTTTAACTTCTTTTCCCCAGTAGAGCTTGCCTCCGCCACAACAAATTACTGTGAAACATGGATCCAACCAGATATCAGTTTTTAATTTAATCTTTTCAAGGAAGTTGTTGTGAAGCCTAGACCCGACCAGATAACAATTATCCTCAGAGATTCATTGTGAAACCTGGAAACCGACCAGATAACAACTAAATCCTTAAACAGTTTATTGTGAAACCTGGACCCGACCAGATAGCAACTGACCTCGTCAACCTTAGAAATCTGCAAAGCCTGGACCCGACCAGATAATAGTTTTTTTCGAACAGTTTATTATGAAACCTGGAGCTCGACCAGATAACAACTAACTATGATCCCCAGAGAGACACTATGAAGCCTGGACTCGACCAGATAATAGTACAACTTTCCAAAAACCATGAAACCTGGACCCGACCAGATAGTAGTTACCACTTAAAATTACTGCAAAGCCTGGATCCGACCAGATAACTATTCAATTTCAAGAAAATTTTCTACAAAGCCTAGAATCCGACCAGATAACAGTTAATTCGTCTTTTCCCCTAGTAAGTTTCCATGAAGCCTGGATCCGACCAGATAGCAGTTGACTACTTCATCCTCAGCAAATTGTGAAGCCTGGATCCGACCAGATAATATCTGACATTCGACAGATATTCTCCAATGAAAGCATCCTTTCCACAAAGTTTGAAGATATGCATATTCTTCATCCCCTAACGACAATCAGGGATTCAACCCCCCCCCCCCCCAGAATTTCCTCAACAGCAGTCGAGGATTTATTTTCCCTGACAAAAACATACATCTCACATTCATACATCATAGCATGTACATACCATATGCATTTAACATAATACCACATCTGGTGAACATCACGCACGCATATGCATTTTACTAACTCTTTTTCTCACAGGTAAAACATCAAGTTTTAGTATAAAATCAACAGGAGATTTATGCTAATACTTCTTTCAGTGTTCACCAACATTCCTCCAAATGGCATCTATAAGCCCATTCACCATCCATCTTCGAGTGCAAATTTCTGGGCACTCTAGTGTTCAATCATCTTTCACCTTCAAGTCACGAATGGCGGATCCACCAATCTAACTCTTCAGGTTTAAGAAGATTGAACAGGGGCAGATGTTGTACCCCAAAATCTTCCCTCTAATTTATCAAGTATTTTCTCACAAAGATCTCTCTTGGTTCAAGATTGCACTAAGGTTGATTAGCTCAAGACACCTCCTTAAGCACTGATGACCAAAATTAGGGTTTGAGATTGCACAAGGATAATTAGACTTTAAATGCTTCATATGACTTTTATGGATCATTATGGACCCCCAATATTACTCATGTCAAGTTTCAAGCCTTGGATCACACTTTTGCTCAGTCAATTGAGCAGTTGACCTAAAAATCAGTTGTATTAGGGAAAAGTCAACTATGGCCAATTTACAATCAAACATCATAAGTTTTGATACAAATCAACATTATAAACTCATATTTATCATTTTATCAAGTTTGGACCACAATTCCTCAAGAAATTGGATCAAATCATCAAAAGGGCAAAATGGTCAAAATTAGGGTTTTGACTGAGAAAGGGCAATTTCTGATTTTTTACCTAGTAAATGGTCAATTGGTTTGAAGCATGATTTCAAGAGGTCAATTGCATCATTTTGACCTAATGGCATGACCTAAAACATTGCTCAAGATCAATTGGATTGATAGTGAATTTTCAGTCAACTGATCAAAAGTCAATTGTACACTGAAAAGTCAAACTTTGACTTTTTGGTCAAAATTCAATGTCAAAGATCACAATTCATCAAAACATGTCAAAATATGAAACTTATTCATAAAGAAATCAAAAAGTCAAGATTTCATTTTGAAAAGTCAAAGTTTTCTAACTTAGAAATTTTTCTAAGTGTTTAAAACTTCATGTTTTTTCATAACTTTGAGCCAATTTTTCACCGTGATGCAAGATGATTCCGAAGAAACTTTCAACACAAAAGTTGTAGATATCCATGATATCTACAACATTTCTTTACACAACTTTTTCTAAAAATTCTTGGATATCATGTTATTAATTCATAAAGTCATGGTCCTGAAATTGAACACTTAGTGAAATTTTTCCCTAGTTTTGGTCAGGGTTTTGACCTAACTTCGTGGCACTTTTTCATATAGTTCCAAGGGGAATCTACAAAAGTGATTCAAAGAGGGGTTGTATAGAACATTACAAGCTTTCCAAAATATCCAAGAACTCTTTGATATCATTCTTGAGCAGGGAGAATCAAAGAGAGGAAGTTAGGGTTTTCAAACTTGAAATACAAGTCATTTTGTGATGAACAAGAATTCAATTTCAAACCTATGCTGCACAATCTTGATTTGCAGGCCTCCAAACCTCAAGATCTATCCATAATCATAATATTACACTTTATTTTGAGCTATTATCCACTTAATTCAAGCTTTATCCAAGTAAATTTTCCATTTATGGCATAAAGTAATCGTTCCATTCTTGTAAAGAAGCTTTAATCACAAAGTCAATGCATAGAGCTTTGCACTTGTTCCTTCTGATCACAATCAATGTCAAAGGCAAAAGCAACATGTCTATAGCCTCCCATAAACTTAGGCCATGCTTGTACCATGCCTTTAAACCATATTGTTAATTTTCTTCAAAATCAAGTAACATAGCCATAAGTCTAGATCTTGTGTTTCTGACCTCCTCAAGTGCACCAACCTTTTCCATATAATTATATAAGTGTATTGTAACATAGGAAACAAATAGACAAGCTCCCAAACTCCCTAAAAACTCATATTTCCCAAAACCTCCATTTTTGTGTCATTTCTGACTTTGAACTTCAATCTTCAAAACCACTCGTGCGTTTCTTGGCTTAACACTTCCAAAAGCTTCTTAGCATCATACATAAACCATTCCAATACCTGTTTGCAAACTGTAACACCATTTTATACCATCCTCCATAACCAAAAACAGAGGTCTGCATCTTGACTTCTCCAGATCATTCCAGCCACCCTCAGTTCAAGCCAGTCATTGCATTAACTTCCTAAAGGTCCAAGGAAGCTAACCTGATCATCACCACTGCCTGAAACAAGCTCAAATCCATTTCACAATTTCCAGTTTTGAGGTATTTTTCTTGAACTTCTATATTCATATTCAGGCATTATTTGACTTTGATTTGTGAAGATAAAATGTAGATAACATTGCCACGAAGTTGTACATATTCACAGTTTGCATTTATATGGCCTGAGCTTAGAGAATTTTAGAGTTGAAGTTTTTCTGAAATTTTTAGGTTTTAAATTAGGGCCAGAAAAATTGTCATTCATCTTTGACTGTTAGCTTAAGTTATTTATATGGTTGGATTCGTGGGAAGAAATGTCATAACTTTCATGTTTGAACTTTTCATTTTTGTTGAGAGATGAAGAAGATACAGGTCCTTTGGCTGGAGGTTGAAGATGAAGTGTAATCAGGGCGCGTTTTGTGTTATGTATTTATCCTTTAACATAAGTTAATGGATGTATCACCACCCCAGTTCACCATTAGGTCCTGGGTTCAAGCCCCAGCGTGACCTTTTGCTATTTTTCACAATTTTCTGACTTTTTTTGGGTGTTTTTTTGGCAACGCTTGGGCTTTTCATGTGGGCCTGAGCATTTTTTCTCACAATACCTCTTGCCTTACTGATTAACCCCCCTGACTTTTTCTCTATATTTTTATTTATATTTATTTTTATTCATTATTATTATTATTATTATTAATATTAATATTTTTTTTAAAATTATTATAATTATTATTTTCATAAAATCATAAAAAAATCAAATTTATTTTTATTTATTTTTTTATACTCATGTATTTTATTTTCCATAAAACAAAAATATTTCTTCTTAAAATAAATAAATTTCCTTTGTTTTCTTAAATAATTAATTTTTAGACTTAGGATAAATTAATATTTTATTTTATTTCTTAGTTAAAATTAATTTAGAACTTAGGTTATTTTAATTAATTAGTTATCATTTTTATTTTCATTAATTTAAAACCTTTTCATAAAAAACCCTAAAACTCCTTTTCAAATTAATTTCTTTTCTTAATTAGTTTAGGTTAATTTTATTTAATTTTAATTAATCATTTTTTTAATTAGGTCAAGACAAAACCCTTTCATAAAAACAAAAAAAATTATTTCTTTTTCCATTTATATTCTTGTATTTTTATTTTAAATTTTGTCCAGTATTCAATATGGTTGTAATAGATAATTAGGTTTAATTTTCTAGCAATCCCCATTTGTAAATTTGTACACCCCCTCCCCTAATGATGTAATAGCGTAGTAATATTACTTTTCGCAATTTATCGCTTTATATAAATGCTAGTAATTAGGGTTTGTATGGAAAGACTAAAACCAATCAATTAGCAAACCCTAATCAAAGACAAATCAAGCATGAAAAATCAATACACTTGCACACAAGCACCCCTAGGGTAAAATCCACTTGGTTTCCTTATAAAAAATGGCCATGTTATACATGTGAGGTATCTTAGCAAAAACAAGCAAAAATACAAGATCATAGTCCCTCGATGACGCTATCTATGTTGCCTTTTCAAAATGATTTTAGTCCCTAAAGAAAGATGCTAATATACCTTGCAACATTGCTAATCATGGTTATACGATGACCCACGCCCGTCCCGTTTACATCCAAAGATAGGGTTACTTACTAAATCAATGGTAAGATAACAATGTCAAAGGAAAGAGGAAATAAACATGAAGGACTTTTGAGTAGGTAGATTGTTCCTAGTTACTTGCTCAGTTTCAAAATAAAAACATCCTTACTATTTTCAAAATAAAAACCAACACTTTCAAAAAACATCTTTCAAACTTGAAAACATTTTCAAAGGATCAACACTTTGTATACATTCTTACGAACGAGAATCATTACAAAGTTTGCCTAAACGATGGCGCCTTTTTAAAAATACTTCCAAAAAACCACACAAAGCACAATTTCAAACAAAAGAAAGTGATCTAGCAAGTAACTAAGATCCCATGGAAAACCATGGATTAAAAGGGTGCTAATACCTTCCGTTTTCATAATCTACCCCCCGAACTCAAGAAACAATCTCAAAGGTCTTTCCTGTGCTTTTTCACCTTTCCTTTTGGATAAAAGTCGGTGGCGACTCTTGCTAACCGCAACATTTGCAATAAAACGCAAAATAACCAAGTCAACTCTCCCACCGTATCACACCCTGTTTCACACATCTCTACATATACACATTTCCGCTCGTACAATCTTCATCCCTTTAGCGCCCACTGTTCAACACAGATTTTAACGATGACACCTCCCCGTTTTCATCTACTATTCAACCGTAATTTCTAACTTCTCCTCTCTGATTCTGTTGCATAACACTCCCTCGACCTAGCTTATGTTTGTTAATCTTCATCCCAAGACTGATATTGAACAAAGTTTTGTGATGAGTGATTATTCTCAGATGGATAGAATTTTGGTAGGAGGGAGAGAGTTTCGATTTTTGATTTTTACGATAAATATTGGATAATAGAGTTTATTGGAAATAATGATAATCAATTCTTTATTGTTCCCTTCCCAACAAAAACCAAGCGGAGCCTCCCTGATTGTTTAGGGTTTCGAGAAACCCTTCTTTTGTCTCTTCCCAAACCGGGTTAGCCCCATTGGGCCTGTTGGCCCAATCACATTATCAATATTCCCCTTATATTTTAATTAAAACATATTCATAACAGATAAAATAACAATAGTTCAGTGGCAAGGCATGTATGTTGCAACCTAAGGGACCTGAGTTCTACCCCTTGCTGAGGCATTTTATTTTATTTTTTAGTTCTTTAGCCTTATTTTCCAAATCTATTAAATATTTGATAACAAAATATTAGTTTAAGTTTATTTTATATATATAATTATTTCTTGCTATTATAAATTAGACTTTATTTAATTTTTGTTATTTATTTAATTGTTTAAAAATACATGCTTTATAAATTAGTCTTTTATTTAATTTTGTTATTTATTTAATTGTTCAAAAATACATGTTAGTAGATTAGTCTCTTATTGAATTTTTGTTATTTATTTAATTATTCAATTGTCGCCCTAATTAACTTTATTCTCGACCATTTAATCTCTATATCTTCCGTTCGTCTAAATTCTAAGGGAAATGTTTTAACTTTGTTGACTTCATATCATCAAATTCATCTTATACGATTGTGTGAATCCCTTCATTCATTTTTGTTTTACTATTTTGTTAATCTTAAGTTAATTTTCCTAAAAGACTCAATTTTAAAACTCACACCTTATAAGTCAAAACTTCGACACTAGGTCGTCATATCTTCAAAATCTCGTCCACACCCATTTTGTTCAAACAAACAATTTTAACCAAAAAACAAATATTTCAAAAGGTTCCTATGGAGTACCACATATGAATTTGGTTCTAGTACCTTCCCATTGTATAACCAACTCTCGAATCTTCGATCTATTTCAAAAACGCATTGTATTTTCATTACTTTTAAGTATTACTTTACATTGCATATTTAAGGGTTTTATTTAGCTCTTTTCCCTTTTCCCTTGGAAATAATAAAGCGTGGTGACGACTCTTGATTTTGCGAGTCGAGTTAATTAATAGCTTGATCTCCGATTTACACCGCTACATTTTTTATCGCTACAGAATTGGTGACTCTGCTGGGGAAAGATTGACCTCTTGCTGGTCCATCCCTAAGTGGGTTAAGCCTAATTTGTCATGTATGTTTTTTGTTATTATTACTTGTTTGTTTGCTTATATGTGATATATTATGATTATTTGGGTGTTGATTACAAAGGATAAATCCTATACTCGGTAAGTTTCACTTAAGAATAGGACGGGCGGTATAGTCATGTTAACTTTGAGGGAGTAATCCCGAAGAAGGAGACATGAAATCCCCCACTCGGTGGAGGCCCCTTTGACTGTAGTATTAGTTTACCGAGTAATCAGGAAGATGTTACTGCTTTCAACCTGGGAGCCAGAGAAGTTGAGAACCGTAGAACCCTTAACCCATCTTGGCCTCTTAGGTGTAGTACGGAGACTATAATAGAGTAATCTGGAAGTAGTTGTCATGCGATGCTGCACTTAGACGAGTTTCTCTTGAGAATATTGTTAATTACCGAGTAATCGAGACGTTGGTAATATCCGAAAGAGGATCGTAGACTCTGGGATCTTTTAGAACCTTGTTTTATAGGTGTGATTAAACCTTTAGTACTTACCTTGGGGGTGGTATTTACCTTTGACTCCATGCTCGTAGCGTTGAACCTTTGAACCCCCATGTTTGTGAACTTATGTGTAATTGTTGCATTATCATTCTTTCATGCATCCATAAACTTTCTTTAAACATGTTTTTCAAGGAACTTAAGAATGATTTTTGCAGACATCTCAAGTACTTTTACCATGGATTTTGGAAAAAGAAACACTCGGAGTTACAGTTTCAAGGATCCTGAGATTAAAGAGTTGAAGAGTTAGATTCCCAATATTGAGAACCTTACGGATTTCTGAAAGAAGTATGGATCTATTATTCGTCTTATGAAGCACAAGATGAAGGAATGTATCCTTACTACGTTGGTCCAGTTCTATGATTCGTTGTATCTATACTTCACTTTTCCTGATTACCAGTTGATGCCCACTTTGGAAGAGTATTCTTATATACTTGGTTTACCAATCACCGACTGTGTTCCTTTCTCCGGTTTAGAAGGGGAACCCAAGTCTCATGAGATAGCAATAGTTACCCGCTTGAGGAAGTCTGAGATAGAAGATAACATGACTACCAAGGGAGGAATCTGAGGCTTACTTGCACAGTTTTTGTTGAAGAAAGCTAGTTACTTTGCCGAGATAAAGGATATTGTCGCCTTTGAATCTGTCTTTGCTTTGCTTGCTTATGGGTTGTTCTTGTTCCCTAATATCGATAAGTTCGTGGATGTCAACCCCATTAGAATCTTTTTGATTGGAAATCCAGTCCCTACGTTGCTAGGAGATACCTTCTATTCAATCCATCTTCAAAATTCCTACCAAGGTGGGATGATTATCTGTTGAACACCATTATTATACCAGTGGTATGTTTCCCATTTACACGGGTCTGATGTTTTTTAGGATCTCAAGAAGGAGCCACGACGGGCGCCAAAAATTATGGCTCTTACTCATTCCGACATTGATTGGTATAATCAAGCTTATTATGATGTGAAGATCATTTATAGTTGTGGTATTTTTCCCAATGTGCCTCTTCTTGGTACGAAGGGAGGAATTAACTGCAATCCTATTTTTGCGTGCCGCCAGTTTGGGTACCTAATGAAGGACAAGCTAGACAACATTCATCTAAGTGGTTTCTTTCTCCAAGAAGGAAATGATCACAAAGCAGCTAAGGAGGAGATTGAAAGGGCTTGGAGCCATGTCCATAGAAAGGGAAGAGATATGTTGGGGCAGAGAGGTGTTGTTTCTTTGGAGCCTTACCTTCAATGGGTTCAGGCTAGGGCTTGTGCTCTCAAGATGCCTTATTATCCCGAGAAACCTTTATTCCCTGTTTCTACACCATCATCTACTTCCATTCCTATTGAGAACATGAAAGAGTATCAGGAAAATCTAGCTAGAATGGAGTCTGAAAGAGATGCTTGGAAGGAAAAATATAGTATATCAAAATATGAAAGTAGGGTCTTGACTAGACAACTGAAGGAGAAGGAGGATATGCTATTTATTCAAGATGGTTGGTTTATTGATTGTGATGAGAAGCTTCATCAAAAAGATGCATTGCTCAAGAAATATGCTAAGGAAAAGAAGAGAAAGAAGGAAGATTTGATAGGCTTACTCCTCTTCCTAATCCATGGAAGAAAGTTGTTGATCAGCTGACAGCCAAGAAGACAGAGATGGAAGACTTCTATGAAAAGAAGATTAGGAAGCTCAAGTTATAAGTAGCATTTGATCCTTCACCCGATGATGACTCTGAATGATCATAGTCCATGGCTTTTATTAATTATGACATTTTGTAAAACTCTTTAAAGTGATTTTATGTTCCAAATTTGTAATTTACTTCCTTCTATTAATGAAATAAGTTTTGTTGTTCCAAAGTTCTTTACCATTGATGTTTGCAAATTATTAAGGTTTTAAAGTTCCTTTAAAAACTATCAAAAATAAATAATCATTTGCATCGCATATCATTCATCATTCAACATTCAATCTTACGTGTTTTCTAGAGTCTTATTATTGCTTCTTTTTCCACTCTGATAGATCGTCAAGCTGTTTCACCAATATAATACTCGAGCCAATCTTCGAAAGAGAATGGAAGATCTAGAGCAAGAATCATGAGCTTTGCGAGAAGGTTACTACTCTTCGTACTGGAATGGAAAAATTGACCGCTTTGGTGGAAAGCTTGATGGCTGCTCAGAATCAGCCATCGACTTCAGCCACTGAAGCTTAAGCTCAAACTACTGCAGTTTCTGAGGTCGCCACTGCTCCAGCCTCTTTGGCTCAAGTCAACCCTCCGCAACATCAAATTCTGAAAGTTTTTCCATGGGGTATGCCTTACAATTTCACGGCAGAAGGGTACTAGCCTACTGTGAAACCCATGATTCAACTTAGTGTATATTTTCATCAACCTAAGATGACTACTGTGCAACCTGTGATCCAACCTATGGTATCTTTCCCTTAGCCTGTAATGACTACTGCTGTTCCCGTGGTTCACACTGTTCCATATACAAATTAACCCAATTATCATGCTGAACCTACTGAAAGTTTAGGCATCTTCGATAGGATGGATGAGTTCTAAGACCAATTCCAAGAAATGCAGAGGGAAATTAGAGCACTTCAAGGGAAATACTTGTTTGGGAAAAATGCTCACAACTTATGTTTGGTCCCAAACGTGAAAATTCCAGCTAAGTTCAAAGTGTCGGACTTTGAAAAGTACAAAGGTGACTCATGTCTGCAAAGTCACTTGATTGTATATGTGAGGAAGATATCCACCTACTCTGATGATCATAAGCTATTAATTCACTACTTCCAAGACAACTTAACTGGTGCCGCCCTGAAATGGTACATGGGTTTGGATTGCACCAGAATCTGTAACTTCAATGAACTCAATCAGGCTTTTGTTCGTCAATACAAGTATAATGTTAACATGGCCCCAGACCGAGATCAACTCTGAGCTATGTCCCAGAAGGATATAGAATATTTTAAAGAGTATGCCCAAAGGTTGTGTGAGATTGCCGCTCAAATCTACCCTCCCCTCAAAGAAAAAGAAACGGCGAAGATTTTTCTGAAGACATTAGGTCCCTTCTACTATGAAATAATGAATGCAAGTGCGCCTAACGACTCCACTGAGATGGTGAACATGGGCATGGAAATTGAAGAGGGAATCTGTGAAGGACGTCTAGCCAAGGAACGTGGTACATCTTGTGGTGTTAAGAAATTTTGGAGTGTCTTCCCTAAGAGGAGGGAATAAGATGTTAGTGTCGTTTTTCCTGGAAGGCCGAGAAGAGGATATTCACACGTTGCAGCAGTCACTCCTGCTATCCACCAAAAATGGTATCTCCAACCTATCAAGCCTTTCCAATTCAACAACGACAGTTTCAACAGCAACCTCGACAACAGGCTCCTCAATTCAACAATCAGAACCGTTCACCGAGAAAACCACAGTTTGATGCAATTCCAATGACTTACACCGAGTTGTTCCCCACTTTGATCTGGAAGAATCTCATAACAACGAAACCTCCTCCTATTGCACAAAATAATACTTCCCCTTGGTACAAGGCTGACCAATTCTATGCACATCACCAAGGTTCGCCAGGACATAATATTGAAAATTGTTTTGCTTTAAAGGCAGATGTCCAGAGGTTAATCAAGAGTGGTATTTTGTCTTTCAAACATGTTAACCCAAATGTTCAAGCTAATTCATTACTTCAACATGGGGAAGCATCAGTAAACATGGTGCACGAATGTCCTGGAAAGTTTCGAGTCTACCAAGTTGAGCATATAAGAGACTCACTGATCAAAATGCATCAAAGTTTAAGTAGACTTACCTTCTTTAAACATCGACATAATTATGACGTTTGCCAATTTTTCTCTATAGAAGTTGATTTCCCTTTTGTGAAAGAAGATATTCATAAGTTGTTAGATCAAAGGGTCATTACCATCACATACGACAGATATCTAGATGGTGAGGTGAATGTTATAGTGCCACAATTCAACATGCCTGAACCAGTGGAGATTGCTTATGACAGTTAAACTTCATCTGCTACTTTTTTAATTATTTGTCCACCTGGTCCCGTGCCTTATAAATCGGACAAAGCCATACCATAAAAATATAATGCGCCACAATGATTAAGAATGGAGTAGAAGTCCCCATACCACCGATTCCATCTTTTGTCAATATTTCTAATGTGAGTAGAGTCACGAGGAGCGGGCGTACCTTTGCAGCTATACCATAAAAAAGGCCCAAAGTTCAAGTTAGAAAACCTATACCAGTGGAAGTTCTGGTGATGAATGTTGAACCAAGGGTCGAGGCAGGACGATCCAGTGGTCTTAACCCACATCCTGATGATGAGATTTTGAAACTCATTAAGAGAAGTGAGTACAAGATCATGGACCAACTATTGCAAACTCCTTCCAAGATTTATGTGCTCGCTTTACTAAGAGATTCTGGTGCCCATAGGGAGGCATTAATGAAGGTCTTGGACTAGGCGTTCATATATTATAATGTGACGGTAGACCAATTTGATGGAATTGTAGGATATATTACCTCATGTAATAATCTTTGTTTCAGCGATGAAGAACTTCCAGAAGAGGGAAGGAACCACAATATTGCCTTGCATATCTCAATAAATTATGGAAATGATACTTTGTCAAGTGTTCTAGTAGATACAAGGTCATCATTAAGTGTACTTCCCAAAACTACATTATCTCGACTATCACATCAAGGTGCTCCTATGAGACCTAGTGGGGTGATTGTCAAAGCGTTTGATGGTTCTAGGAAAACTGTCATCGGTGAAGTGGATCTCCCCATGAAAATTGCTCCTCATACCTTTCAGATTACTTTCTAAGTAATGGATTTTTATGCTGCCTACAGTTTCCTATTGGGTCACCCATGGACCCATGATGCAGGGGCAATCACTTCCACGCTCCATCAAAGATTGAAGTTTGTGAGGAATGGAAAGCTGGTAACAATTGGTGGAGAACAGACTATGGTGGTAATCCACTTGTCATCTTTTTCCTATATTGATGCTGATGAGGCCATTGGAACCTAGTTCCAAGCTCTATCTATCGCTCATAATGAAGTAAAGAAGCAAGGGGAATCTATTTCTTCTCTTGAAGATGCACGACAAGTGGTTGAGAGTGATTCGACTAAAGGATGGGGCCAGGTGTTGACTTTGCCTAAGAACAAGTTTGGAGAAGGTCTTGGTTTTTATTCTGTGTCTGCAAGAGCTAAGCAAGATACATTTACCCGTTTGATACAAGAAGTTTTCCGAAGCGCAAGTTTTATCCACCCGACTCCGCCCGAAGTTGATGCTATAATGAAAGATGATTCTGAAGAGGGTTTACCTAACTTTGTAGTGCATGGAGTGGTTTTCCAGAACTGGACAGCTGTTGATGTTCCTTCTGTGATGCACATTTTTGAGTAATGCTTTGCTCTATTTTGAAAAACCTTTCGCACTGCCCAAGGCGAGAGAGTATTTGTGTCGGGCTATGTTAAAAATAAATCCTTTTGCTCTGCCCAAGGCAAAAGAGAAGATGTTTGGGCTTTTGTTTCAAATATTACCAATCATAAATAAAAATGTTATTTTGTCCCTCATACGATTTTTACTTTTCACTTTTTCTGGAAAATGGTAATGAAAATAGAAATAATAATAATAAAGAAATATAATAATCTTTTTTATTTGTACAACATTCACATTAATTGAGTTCTAAAATAAAGCATAAATCATATGTGCAGATTAATCCATGACCTAACCATTGAAAACAATAACCCTATGCCCCTCCCAACTTCGATTTCCCTATGTTCAGAGCCGAGGAAGAGGATAGTGAAGAGATCCCTGATGAAATTTCCCGCTTACTTGAGCATGATGAAAAGATCATTCAACCGTTCAAAGAGCCCGTGGGAAATAATCAATTTGGGTAGTGAAGAAGACAAAAAGGAAGTCAAGATTGGAGCATTGCTTATCCCAGAGGTCAAAGAAAGAATGTTGGAGCTTCTCAGAGAGTATGTAGATGTGTTTTCTTGGTCCTATCAAGACATTCCAGGTTTGGATAACAATATTGTGGAGCATTGATTGCCGTTGAGACTTGAATGTCCGCCGATTAAGCAGAAGTGAGAAGGACTCGTCCCGATATGACTGACAAGATCAAAGAAGAGGTCCAGAAACAAATTAACACATGCTTCCTCGTTACACCAGTTTATCCTCAGTGGTTAGCCAATATAGTGCCTGTTTCTAAGAAATATGGCAAGGTTCGAATGTGTGTGGACTACAGAGATCTGAATAAAGTCAGCCCAAAAGATGATTTCCCATTTCCACATATTGACGTATTGGTCGACAACACCGCAAAGTTCAAAGTTTTTTCTTTTATGGATGGTTTCTATGGTTACAATCAAATCAAGATGGCACCTGAAGATATGGAGAAGACAACCTTCATTACACCTTGAGGAACATTTTGTTATCGAGTAATACCATTTGGTTTAAAGAATGCTGGTGCAACGTACCAGAGAGCCACGTCCGCTCTGTTCCATGATATGATGCATAAAGAGATAAATTTTTATATAGATGATATGATTGACAAATCACAGACTAAAGAAGATCATGTGGAGCATTTATTGAAATTATTCCAACGTTTGAGAAAGTATAAACTCCATCTGAATCCCAACAAGTGCACTTTTGGTGTTCTTTCTGGAAGACTTTTGGGTTTCATTGTCAGCCAACGAGGTATTAAGGTAGATCCTGATAAAGTTAAAGCTATTCGAGAGATGCCTGCACCAAAGACGAAAAATCAAGTAAGAGGATTCCTTGGAAGGTTGAACTATATTTCCAGATTTATATCTCATATGATTGCTACCTGTGGGCCGATTTTTAAGCTTCTTCAAAAAAACCAAGGACATGTGTGGATAGAAGATTGTCAGAGAGCTTTTGATAACATAAAATAATATTTACTCGAGCCTCCCATCTTGATTCCTCTAGTGAAAGGAAGACCTCTGATTATGTATCTGACCATATTGGAAGATTCCATGGGATGTGTGCTTGGTCAACAAGATGAGACTGGAAGAAAGGAACATGCCATATATTATCTGAGTAAGTAATTCATAGACTGTGAGTCTCGATACTCAATTCTTGAGAAAACCTATTGTGCTTTAGCTTGGGATGCTCTCCGTTTGTGCCAATATATGATTAACCGCACTAATTGGTTGATCTCCAAAATGGATTCGATCAAGTATATCTTCGAGATGCCCTCCTTGTCTGGAAGAATAGCTCGTTGGCAGATGTTATTATCTGAATATGACATTGAGTATCACACCCAAAAAGCAATCAAAGGAAGTGTTCTAGCCGGTCATTTGGCTCACCAACCAATTTATGATTATCAATCCATCAAGTTTGACTTCCCAGATAAAGATGTTATATACTTGAAGACCAAAGATTGTGAGGAGCCATTACCTGGAGAAGGATCTGATCCCGAATCCCGTTGGGGTTTGATATTTGACAGGGCTGTAAATGCTTATGGCAATGGAATTTGGGAAATCATCGTCACTCCCCGAGGTACTCATATCCCGTTCACAGCAAGGTTGAAGTTTGACTGTACGAACAACATGGCTGAATATGAAGCATGTATTATGGGTCTTAAAGAAGTGGTGGATCTAAGGGTCAAGATTCTTGACATGTACGGAGACTCAAATTTAGTAATCAATCAAATCAAAGGAGAATGGGAGAATCATCATCCTGGTTTGATCCCTTATAGAGATTATTCTAGAAGATTGTTAACTTTCTTCAACAAAGTAGCATTACATCATATCTCTAAAGATGAGAACCAAATGGCTGATGCTTTAGCTACTTTGTCATATCCCTAGAGAATGTCAATGTTGTGTCACGGCTAGCTATATTAGTAAATAATGAAGAAGGCGTTTGATAAGAAGGTTCAGCCACGCGAATTCAAAGAAGGTGACCTTGTGCTCAAGAAGATATTATCTTTCCAATCTGATTCTAGGGGCAAATGGGCTCCGAATTATGAAGGACCGTATGTTGTTAAGAAGGTTTTCTCTGGGGGTTCCATGATTCTAAATATGGACGGTGAGGAGCTCTCGTGCTCTGTGAACGCCAATGCATTCAAGAAGTACTTTGATACGGTGTATTTGCAAGTGTATGAATCGCGTCAGAGTAATATAAAATATTATCGATCCACAGAGACCAATCGTCAATCTATCGTTTCCTATTGTTACAGTGTTTAGCTAAGTCAATATTAAACAGGGAATTTAGCATGCAAGAAAGTAAAGTGCAGCGAAATAAACTTCAGATATAAAAGCAGGGTTAAATGTAATTCACGTAGTCAGATGATATTCGCAATGCATCGGAATATAACTACTTATAGGGAAATATTTTCTACTAAAGAAAAGAACTAATTTAAAAGGAATTGTCGCTTTTGCGTAATCATAACCGAGTTTACTCTCTAATCAGACCTTCTTATTGTCACTTATAAAAAGGCGCGCATTGCGTTAAAGTAATAAACCTATTTTTAAGAAATAGAGTACTTGACCAAGTTGAAAAGTATTTTGATCTGGAATTTTTAATAAAAAGGGAACCTAACATTAACCCTATAAACGCGTCCAAAAATAGTTTCAAAATTGATTTCTTTGATAATAAAAATCCCTAACTAACCGGACAAAGCGCTTTCGCTTCCTTTGACCAGTTAGAACTAACCGAGTTTAACAAAGGGTTGGACGGCTTTCGATCTTACCCAACAAAAATAAAGTACATAATACTAGTATTAAAAATCAAAATAGCCTATAAGCATTTCTATTGACACATTATTTGGAATATCGATCTAATTAGATTTCTTACATTCTAGCCCAGTAAGGTTCAGCCTGACATGGGAATGTAAACAGACATGTTAAAATAAATCATGCGAGAAAGTAAATAATTTAAAGTGCGGTGCGGGAAATAAACAAAGTAAAAGCAGGTGCGGGAAATAAACAAAGTAAAAGCAGGTGCGGGAAATAAAAAAAGTAAAAGCAGGTGTGGGAAATAAACAAAGTAAAAGCAATGTGGGAAATAAACAAAGTAAAGCAGTGCGGGAAATAAACAAAGTGTAAGTGCCTTCGTTTAGGATTGGCTCATTTCTTGTAAAACAAATAGTAACAACAATAATGTAATGTAATGTACAATAGGAACAGCCTGAAAATCCTATTGTAAATGCCTAAACATGTTGTGTTGATTTAAATCAACATCTGGAACAACATGTCTCAAGAGATGTCATAACATCATACCAGACATCAAGCTACTGAACTGTCAAGTCTGATGCAGTTCTGTTCCTGAAGTTATGCAGAATATTCTGCCAAATAGAATGCATAACAAGTAGCGAAAATTGAAGGCATATGTGGAGCCCTAGAAGATTCAATCAGAAACTAAGGATAAGGAGAAAAGCTCGATTGAAGACCTAACTTACAGCAGAAGTTTTCTGCTTACTTTATGCAGGTCGTTAAAGCTGCATTGCTGTCATATGAAGGCCCAAATCCAGTTGGGTAAAAAGGGTTATAAATAGAAGTATTGTAACCTAATTTAAAGAAGGTCGTGTATTGACAAGATGTAATCATTTAGGGCTAGTTTTGTTGTGAACCACCCGGGCTGTGGGATGGTCACCATACTCCTTGAAACCTGTAGGTTAGAGGATGTATGCATTGTACTTGATTGAAGCTTTTAAGCATGATCAAGATGTGTAATGGAAGTGTATCTTCTGAACAGTTTATGTACTGTAGAAAGTTGTCACTGCGGTGATTGAGGGGGAGTGAGAGGGGTCTCATATCTAGGATTGGATCTTAGGTAAAAGTGTCATTGGGTAGTGATTAAGTGAGAAGGCTGTAAACGGGTGTGTTGGCTGTAGGGTCTTTGAATTGATACTACGAATAGTGAACTTTATCCCTGGCTTGGAAGCCCCCAGATGTAGGTTGGTTGAACCGAACTGGGTGAACAATTCTGTGTGTTATTTACTTTCTGCATTGGTTATTTGTTTGATGTCACAACATTCCTCATGACTTCAATGTATATGATTAACCTTAACTGCTCCGAACTTCAGTAAATCAGAACCTGCGTTTGTCAAAAGGTGTTGCAGGTTCTGGTATGATAGTTCAGTGACTGTTGTAGAACAGATATCAAAAGTACAGCCTATTCTACCTATACAGCGCTTAATGTCAGATCAGATGTCTTAACATTCCATTAGACATCCTGAGTCTGTGACATACCAGGAATTTCAATTGGTATCAGAGCAGGCATCCTGTCTGTCTCTGGATGAGATCCGTGGGGGATACTTTCCGGTTGTGTACAAGGTAGAACATTGGTTGAATCAGTAGTGTTTATATTGTTTGGTCCCTAGGAGTGGAGGATGGACCAATTTGGGAGAAACTAGATGAAAGTGTTTGAACAAACTCAAAGACCTTATGCGGGAGTGAAGATTTTGGAGTGCATTGTTCAATCCATATTCAGCACAAAGAAGAATATTATCAAAACCTTCATGCGGGAGTGAAGATATTGTTAAGGTATCATCTGTGTGTATAAAGCTTCCTTTTAACGGGGATGTAGAAGTTGGGTCTAGAAAGTTGCTTGGTGAAGAAGCAAACAACTTGTAGGATTGATTTATTTTCAATCCTTATGGAGTAAACATTGTGTAGGTTCTGTTGAAGTACTGCTATTCCGCTGCATAGCTTCTGGTACAACTCTAGGGTTATTATTTTCAACAGAATTTGTAAGCAGATTTTGCAATCTATCAATAATGTCAAAGATACTTGAGATTTCCTCAAGTCCATTCATAAAGGCTTTTAGTATTAGTGTTGATGAGTATCAATTGATCAATGATTCTCATATACATCTGCAAGCTGCTTGAAGACCTTGAAGATTATCAAGGATGATGTGTTCCAAGGAGATGTTAGAACAACTGCCAGTTGAAGAACAGATGTTCTGGGTGCTAAACACATGTAATGTGAGTACATATGTTTGGAACCTACTCCTGATCTGGAAGAGGAGACATCTGTGTTGAAATAATTGATCAGGACACGATCAACAGGTCATCTACTCCAGTTGTGAGTTTAGGGGAGTATATGTGCTGAGCTAAATGCACTTAAAAGGACTTTAAAGCTGTGATTTCCAGGTTTCCACTCTTGTGATGGATGATGGAACATCATTTCTGTGTCTTCAGCCAAGTAAATATGCTTAGCAAGCATGAAGAAGTAATCAGTCAGGATCCTCTAGTGTGATTAAGATAATTCTAACTGAATAAATGATGGAAGCAGAATCTTTATGTGATAAATATGCAGAAATCAGAATCAAAAGTTCTAAAGCTTGCGATGATAAAGAATGTACAACATCACAACTATTGAAGACATCAGTTGTTGAGGAAAGACAAATAAGTTCCAGATTTAGTGAACATCCTCATGATTGATAATGAAGTTTCTTCTAGTACAAGTTACAGAATGTGGCAACCTGAAACTTGTACAGCAAGCAAACTAAGGACTCTTAATTTGAAACCTGTGGCAAATTCCAAATAAAGAGTACTTACTATGTGTCTAAAGTAAAGAGCTCAACACTGTATTCATAAAGAGGGAAGTTGGATAACATTTTGTTCAGAGGGAGTAATATGATCAAGCTGATGTGAAAGGGGAGTTCATCTTACCTTGTTCTATAAGATGCTTGAGTTTATTTCTCATGATCTTAGTGATTTCCTAGGAGGATAGGAATAGAACAGGTTATGGCTACCAATCACATAAACTGCAACATGTGAAGGAGAAGTCACTTAATTCTCTACAAAGATCTGAGCTGAGTTTCAGGGGGAGTCCTTAACCTGAAGATCTTGGAAGACATGTCATACAAAATGTCTTGACATCCTGGACCAAAGTCAAATGGTGGATATCTGCACTTTGACAAGTCATCCCCATCACCTAGGATGAACTTGTGAGGTGTATGTAGCAAGGAGGAGTTATCTTCAAAAGATCATGGGTTCCTGAGAAGATCCTCTTTTTACTTGAAGTTCATTTATGTGGTGTCCTCACATAATAGAACAACTTGGTCTGCTCTTGTCTACAGGAGTATGGTACAATTAACTCCTTTGAACTGTTCAAGGGTCAGCAGACAAGGTGAAGGTGATACATGCTAGTTGCTGCATGGTTATGTGGTTGTTGTGGGTCTGATCATAAAGGATGTAAGAAAAGTGTGCCTTGATTGCTATGGATGTATAAGGCAGGCTCATATGGTTGAGATCAATGTCAGATCTGATGTTGCAACATCACCTCAAACGAAGGGCTTCTTCAGCAAAGGAAGCTTGTAGGGACCAGTTGGTTCTTCATGCATGGAGCAGAAGATTGTTAGAATAATTATCCTACCTTGAGAAGATGGCATAATCTAACTAATAATGAATACTTTGACGGGAGACTAAGTATTCATTAGGATCCTGCATAAAGATATATATAAGCACTTTGATGGGAGACTAAGTGTTTGTATAATATGCATACAAGGCTGTATTCTGAACCTATTTCTCAGAACTTGGTAGAGAGTATACTGGTGAGTAATCATACCTTTCTTATGGGGAATATAAAAGGGCATCAATCCCCTGGATGTTGACTTCAGAACCCAAGCAGAAAGGTTCATGCTGTAACATCATTATTAGAAGTCTGTGTTGGAATAAGTAGATTCTACTTGTGTTTAAAAGTAGTATGCTTAACAATGCATAACTACTGTTGTGGTCTGAAGAGTTTACTAGTATTAGCAACTACTAGTAAATATATTATACAGAAGGATGACATGATCAAAGGATAATCCTTCTAGAAAGTCTGAATCTTAGTAAAGCTTGTAAGCACACTAAGAAGGTTGGAGGTTGGTTTCAGACTATGGCTACATGATTTCTCAGCCATCCAGTGAAGTCATGAATAATGTCTCAACATCAGGAGATTAGAGAATTGCTCTTGTTATCTGACTGGGTTTAGGAAGAAAATCTCAGAGATTCTTAGAAATCTCATAAGTGGCAGTTTTGGTACTTTTGGAGCAATTTGGAAAATTCAGACCTTATCAATAACAACTTGGTCTGGTAAATCACAAATCTGATATATTCAGCATATGTTCAAGGGGTTCTTTGACTACAAGAAATTGAAGTGGCATCTAAATTTTGTGTATCAGAACTAATCTGTGATGTCTTATGAAGCATTTTGGAGTCTTCTGGTTTATTACCTCCTTCCTTATTTTGCTGTCTGGAAGAAGGAAGTAAGTAATTGTGTTGGATCTCAGCAACACTTAAGAAAGCATGATTGATGGACATGCTTAATGCTACTAGTCTCTTGCTACTAGCTGGTTAAAGTGTCCTTCTCTGTGCCTAACTGAGAGAAGTAAAAAGAAGGCTGCTATTGTTGAAGAATGAAAGGTAATGTCTAAGTAAGTGTCATGACATTACCAACGACATTGCAACCTTGGGGAAATCAAGAAGAATACGTGGAAAATAACTTCACCACGTCATTGGTATTCTGTTTCCTAGAAGGAATAAATCTTCAGCCTTAAAAGTCGGTCAAAGGCTGATTTTCTTCAGGAACTGCTTTGACCTAAATTTATGCATGTATTAGGACTGGTTCTTTTGGCAGAAACAAACAAATGCGCCTAAATTTCATGCAGTCAGTCTGAAATATGCAACAACTTTAACATGTATCCTTGACCAAGATTTTATATTACCATCTTCTTGAACCTGTTATCTCCTTATATAACCTCCTGTCACACATTTCTTTCTCTCACAACCATCATGGGGTTTGTACGGATCTGGGAAAACTGTTCTTGGATCTGGTTTTGTGAGGGCTTTCTTTGTCAATTTTTGGCCAAAAAGGGGGAGAAAGGAGTACTGTCTGTTTGCCATTGTCCTTGTTGCAGCAGCTACTCAAAATTTTGATCACAAAGACTTGTCACAAATTCAGCAGAAATTCAAATGGTGTGAATTTCTTTGTGACTTGTGATCTGAGTTATGAACACAGTTGTGACCTGTGTTCTGAGTTACAAGGGAGATATTCTGGTCACTCCTTAAAGGTTCTCTGATGCCTCTGAAAGGATAGTTTATCTCCCACGGTCCTCTTTTTCACAGAAAGGAGTACTGTCTGTTTGCCATTGTCCTTGTTGCAGCAGCTACTCAAAATTTTGATCACAAAGACTTGTCACAAATTCAGCAGAAATTCAAATGGTGTGAATTTCTTTGTGACTTGTGATCTGAGTTATGAACACAGTTGTGACCTGTGTTCTGAGTTACAAGGGAGATATTCTGGTCACTCCTTAAAGGTTCTCTGATGCCTCTGAAAGGATAGTTTATCTCCCACGGTCCTCTTTTTCCACCACCAGTGACAAGAAATGGTTCATGGTCTAAAAGGGAATGAGGTGCATCCTCTTCCTCCTGTGCTTCAAGAGGTCCTGGATGGTTAGTGTGGTTACAACCAAAGATGTCAAGATCAATGTCAAGACATCCTTCTGTGTGTATCCTGAACACTTTTATTCTTTTTTATTGTTGTATTTGTTTTAGCCAAAATTTGCCAAAGGGGGAGATTGTAAGTGCCTTCGTTTAGGATTGGCTCATTTCTTGTAAAACAAATAGTAACAACAATAATGTAATGTAATGTACAATAGGAACAGCCTGAAAATCCTATTGTAAATGCCTAAACATGTTGTGTTGATTTAAATCAACATCTGGAACAACATGTCTCAAGAGATGTCATAACATCATACCAGACATCAAGCTACTGAACTGTCAAGTCTGATGCAGTTCTGTTCCTGAAGTTATGCAGAATATTCTGCCAAATAGAATGCATAACAAGTAGCGAAAATTGAAGGCATATGTGGAGCCCTAGAAGATTCAATCAGAAACTAAGGATAAGGAGAAAAGCTCGATTGAAGACCTAACTTACAGCAGAAGTTTTCTGCTTACTTTATGCAGGTCGTTAAAGCTGCATTGCTGTCATATGAAGGCCCAAATCCAGTTGGGTAAAAAGGGTTATAAATAGAAGTATTGTAACCTAATTTAAAGAAGGTCGTGTATTGAGAAGATGTAATCATTTAGGGCTAGTTTTGTTGTGAACCACCCGGGCTGTGGGATGGTCACCATACTCCTTGAAACCTGTAGGTTAGAGGATGTATGCATTGTAATTGATTGAAGCTTTTAAGCATGATCAAGATGTGTAATGGAAGTGTATCTTCTGAACAGTTTATGTACTGTAGAAAGTTGTCACTGCGGTGATTGAGGGGGAGTGAGAGGGGTCTCATATCTAGGATTGGATCTTAGGTAAAAGTGTCATTGGGTAGTGATTAAGTGAGAAGGCTGTCAACGGGTGTGTTGGCTGTAGGGTCTTTGAATTGATACTACTAATAGTGAACTTTATCCCTGGCTTGGAAGCCCCTAGATGTAGGTTGGTTGAACCGAACTGGGTGAACAATTCTGTGTGTTATTTACTTTCTGCATTGGTTATTTGTTTGATGTCACAACATTCCTCATGACTTCAATGTATATGATTAACCTTAACTGCTCCGAACTTCAGTAAATCAGAACCTGCGTTTGTCAAAAGGTGTTGCAGGTTCTGGTATGATAGTTCAGTGACTGTTGTAGAACAGATATCAAAAGTACAGCCTATTCTACCTATACAGCGCTTAATGTCAGATCAGATGTCTTAACATTCCATTAGACATCCTGAGTCTGTGACATACCAGGAATTTCACAAAGTAAAAGCAGGTGCAGGAAATAAACAAAGTAAAAGCAGTGCGGGAAATAAACAAAGTAAAAGCAGTGCGGAATATATAAATAGGAACCTGCTCCAAACTGGGAGGTTTTAAATCTGGTACACACTGGAAGTAAAATGCGACTGGAAATAAACAACAGTTAAAAATAAATGTGGCAAGATAAACTTCTGCCGAAGTTCTCCAAACTCGATTACAGACTCAATCTACGAACTCGATCATAGACTCAATCAACAATGCAATAATTCCCCGATGTGAAGAATTATCGCTTTACAATGGTGAAATTATATGGCTTAAGTTTGCAACTATGGTTGGATCAAGTTTGCAACTAAGCTTGGGTGAATTGAAATGAAATCAGGAACTTCTATTTATAGAGGATGAAAAATGCAGGAAATCACAGGAATGCCCCCCAACTCCTTTTGGGGGGGAAAACATCGTCCAAAGGTGGCGCCCGCCATGAGTGTAAATGAAAGGAAGTGGGGAACGTGGCAGTTGAGGTCAGAAGGAGGTGGTCCACGTCATGGCCTACCCTATGGTTAGCGCCATGGTGGACGCCATGAGTGCAAATTTGACCTAAACTCCTGTTTTTCAGCCTTTTTTCCTTCATTTCTTCAAGGAAGCTCTGGATATTTGAAATACCTGAAAAGGAAACAAAAGATAGGCATAATACGAGAAAACAATAATAAACAACCAAAATAACATGTGAAATCAGAGTCAAAAAGAAGTTTAAAGTAAGTGTTATCAAATTCTCCCACACTTAAACCTTTGCTTGTCCTCAAGCAGAACTCTAAATAGATTAAGAAGAAAAACTGTGTTAGTGAACAAGTTGGGCTGCAAGGGGCCTCTGGAATTAAAACAGGGATGTATTGATAGGTACTGACTGATTCAAACCAAGGATATCGTAGTGACACTCTTCCGTAAAACAGACATAAGCTTTGTTTCCTTTACGAACCAATCCATATCATGCCACTATGCTTAGGCCTATATTTTTCCTTTTTTTCAAATCCTTTTTCATTCAGGCGCAATCACATTAAGCCCGTTATTCGTACATGCTCATAGTAAAGTGACCGGGTAGTGATTCTAATCATAAAACGCAGGGCTCTAGTACAAAAAGTTGATGTAACCCATTTTATTGACCCATTTGTAATTACGGGGGATCGGATCGTAATATGCCCTACCAAGTTCAGCACCAGATACCTCTGAACCAACTAAAGATGGGTAAATTTTTTTTTCTTTTTCTTTTTCTTCTTCTTTTGCTTTTACTTTTGCTTTATTTTTCAACATACAACTTTTGTTGAGTTAAATGACTTTGTGAGGGTCACCTATCTCGGGGTTGTAGTTTATAATAAGAACATAGCATATAGATCATCCACTTCTCTTCGGTCCCCTACGTAGAGCATGCTTAGACCGGAGCTGACTGCTAGGATAAACTATTCAAGGATTTAAGAATGAAAATTTTAAGGCCACGACATAGGGGGTATCGGGATCGAATTCCTAAATTTACGAAGCTTAAGGTGTAAAAACGACGCCGATGCTTCGAAAGGGTTTTCCCAAGTCATACTACATCTTATCTCAACCAGGTCTTATAGCCCAACTAAGTTCAAAATAGAGTGTTTTTCTTAGGAAATTTTTTTTGGTTAGGGCCAAGAAGTGGGGGAGTGGACATACACTAGACCATACAGATATAGATGACTCGTCAAACACATGTATTATTTTGAAAAGAAAGCAAACAAGCAAACAAAAGCAAATAAAGAAGTAAAATAACGAGAAGGAAAATGCATGAAAAGGGAAAAATAAAGCGAGAGAAAAAATAAAGCGAGAAAGCGAGTAAATCTCCTCCCACACTTAAATCAAACATTGTCCCCAATGTTATGAAATAAGAATAGGAAAGAGTCACCTGGTAAAGTACTAAGGCTGGTTGGGTCCCTCGCTATCTCGCGGTGAATGTCGAGGATGACGGGATCGACTGCGACGATGACTGCTCTGAGAAGCCTCGAACTGGTTGAATCTGGCGGACAAGGCAATCCGTGAACTCTAAATCTCGTGAAGGTTGCCAAAAAGGGAACCTTGAGTGGCCTCCATGGGGGAGGAGTGCCTCTGAAACTAGGCTTGTTTCCTATGTTACTCGTGGGATATCGCCAATTGAGATTCCATAAAACTTTGAAAATAGAGGTCCGACTGCTGTCGTGACGCCTCCATGAAACTCATGTTATCTGCCAGCTGCTGTTGGATGGCAGAAAGTAAATCATCTCTTCTCTCCTCCCGGGATAGCTGGTCACGCCACATCTCTTCAGTGATGTAGAAGCCAGGAGTCGTACCTGCAAAAGTGCTAGAAGTAGAAGGTGCAGTGTGTGCGGGTGAAGCATGGTGGGGGGACACAGGTGGGGCATGAGGTTCATCCCTCTGCTCGTATTCTTCATCAGTCTCTCGTCCGTCCCCAAGTGGAACATTAGGAGGTAATGGACCCGTAAAAGGTGGAGCATCTAGATCGTAGGTCCAGTTCCTCGCAATTCGTACATCAGTACGTCTAGTGCAAGAGTTAGGCATAAAAATAAATAAGCCTGAAAAAGGAAACAACATGATAAAAGAAACAACAAAACAGCAAAACAGTGCAAATATGAATCAAGATCATCAAGGAGTGGCAGGGTCTGTGGTCGACTCAGGACCATGAGCTGCAGCTAACTTACTGCGAAGATCATCAATTTCCTGCTGTAGGAGGTCTGCCTCAGTAGAGTGAGTAGCATCAGAAACCATAACCTGAAGAGAGAGGTCTTCAACTGTCTGAAGAAGTTGGGCTACCTCTCTACGCAGCTCAGCAACCTGTGCATAGATGTCGGGTTGCTGCAAAGAGAAATTATTAGAGAATACAGTGGTCCTTTTTGGCGATGGACATGGATGATACTCAGGTATCTGAGGTGATTTTCGCTCGTCCACGGTCTCTCCAAGACCTTCTAAGGCATATGTCCAATTGGCAGGGTTATGGACATTGGTCATCATGGGATCAGGAAAGGTAAAATATTGAACGATTTCATTTTCAATCAGGAGTCTATACTGGTTGGGATTAAATAAGACTCTTCTCATCAGCCCACGATCCAAACAGAAATCAATGTCCATTGTAGTATATCCACAGTAGGAGGTAAGGTGAGATAACTTACTTGTATGACCCAAAGCAGAAGCAATATGAGTCACTGTCCCTCCCACATGGAGGATACCAGGAAATTTCCACAGGCTACAGGGAGAGACTGGGTCGCACAATAGAGGAAAAATATCTCCTCCTCGCTAACGTGGGTATCAGTGTCGCCCTTCCCTAGGAAAGTGTTAGCAATAACCATCTGAAAATACCTAAAAGCGGGGTTGTGAATAACAGGGGATAACTGAGTGGAAGGATCAAGGCTCCCTCCAGCAGTAATATCTCTCCAGAATTTCTCTATGTCCCTAGTCATGAAATAGCCAACTGGTAGCTCAGGTATAGCATCGGGTGTGGTCTGGAAGCCTAGCAAGTCTCCAAACTCCCTCTGGGTAAAACAGTATTCTATCCCAAATAGTCTGAAAGTGAGATATCCATCCTGGCCATTATAGGGCTCAAACTCGAATGAACTAAGGAATTCTAAGGTGAGGTTCCTGTAGGTCACATTTAGGTCATCTGCATACTCGTCCCACTTTAGCTGGTTGCATAGATACTTGATACTGGCTTCAAAGCCAAGAGCTTCCATGCAAATCTGGTCTGGATATCTGGCCGGTGCCATGGGTCGCTGTGAAAGGACCGCATAGCGTTGTCTCTGAGTGTCATCTCAGAAGGAAACATGCATGTCATCGAAATGCTCCACCCTGAAAAATGTAGTTAGCAAGGACAGCTAGCAGGTGATGCCTGAAATCAAAATTTTTGCAACTGTTAGTATAAAGATAAAAATAAAATTTGATAAAGTAAAAAGTAAATAAATGCAAAAAATAAAAATAAACTCATGGGTTGCCTCCTATGCAGCTCTTGTTTAACGTCGTTAGCTTGATGAGTAAGCTTCATATATCGAAAACTGGTACTGGTGGATCAATTAGAGTGTGGCTGGAATAGTTGGTGGGAATGTCACCTCCTTCGTAGTGCTTCAACCCCTTCCCATTGACGATTAATGGGCTACAAGAATTGTTCTTGATATCGACTGCTCCAGATCTTAGGATTCTAGAGAACTCAAAAGGACCAATCCATCTTGAACGTAGCTTGCCAGGAAAAAGTCGCAACCTGGATTTGAAAAGGAGAACAAGGTCGCCTATATTGAAATTTTTATTTACAATTCTTCTGTCATGCCAAGTTTTGGTTCTTTCTTTATATATTATAGCATTCTCATAGGCAGACTGGCGGAATTCCTCCAATTTATGAATGTCAAGGATGCGCTTTTCACCAGCAGTCAAATATTCCAAATTCAGGGTCTTAATGTCCCAATAGGCTTTATGCTCTAACTCGAAGGGTAAATGACAAAATTTTCCATAGACTAATTGGCAAGGGGTTGTTCCAATAGGGGTTTTAAAAGCTGTTTTGTAGGCCCATAGTGCTTCATGCAGCTTTTGAGACCAATCTTTTCTGGAAATTGAAACGGTTTTTTCTAAGATTTGTTTAATCTCCCTGTTAGACACTTCTACTTGGCCGTTAGTCTGTGGGTGATAAGGTGTTGCTACTCTGTGCTTTAATCCATACTTACTCAAGAGCTTATCAAAGATTCTGGATATGAAATGTGATCCTCCATCACTTATAACGAGATGGGGTGTTCCAAACCTCGGAAAAATGATATTCTTAAATAACTTGACTACCACTCTTGTGTCGTTTGTGGGTGATACAATAACTTCAATCCATTTAGACACGTAGTCCATAGCTACCAAAATGTACCTATTTCCCATTGAAGATGGAAATGGTCCCATAAAGTCTATACCCCAAACATCAAAGAGTTTAACTTCTTGGATATTCCTCATTGGCATCTCGTCACGTCTCGATATGTTCCCGGTGCATTGGCATTGGTCACACTTGACAATGTAGGCATGAACATCGCGCCATAAAGTTGGCCAATAGAGGCCTGCTTGAAGAATCTTGGCATGCGTTTTAGATATACCTCCATGTCCACCATATGGTGCAGAATGACAATGTCTGGTGATGTCTTCTATTTCCTCTTCTGGGACGCAACACCTGAAAATATTATCTATTCCTCTCATGAATAGGAGTGGTTCATCCTAGTATAAATGTTTAACATCTTTGAAGAACTTCTTTTTCTTTTGGTAATTTAGATTAGGGGGTATGATATCTACAACTCGGTAGTTTACAAAATCAGCGTACCAAGGTACGCTCTTCATTACTGAAATTTTTTCAAAATCTTTATCTCTATAAGGCTCGAAATCATCAGTCTTAGCTATAAGTCTGTCATAGGTGAAATCATCATTTATAGGAAATAAGTCAGGTTTTAAGTGTTCTAATCTAGAGAGGTGGTCAGCGACAATATTCTTTGTGCCTTTCTTATCCTTAATGTCTAGATCAAACTCTTGGAGTAACAGGATCCATCTAAGTAATCTAGGTTTAGCATCCGTTTTATTTAATAGATAATGTATGGCAGCATGATCAGTGTAAATAATGATCTTTGCTCCAACTAGGTAGGACCTAAACTTATCTATCACAAAAATTACTGCCAGTAATTATTTCTCTGTTGTTGCATAGTTGAGCTGGGCGGTATCTAGGGTTCTACTAGCATAATATATAACATGTAATTTCTTGTCTTTTCGTTGTCCTAGAACAACACCGATTGAATAATCGCTGGCATCACACATGATTTCAAAAGGTTGTGTCCAATCTGGGGGTTGCATGATCGGAGCTGAAATCAGTGCTTGTTTCAAAAATTTAAAAGCTTCGAGACATTTCTCGTCGAAAACAAATTCAACGTCCTTCATTAGAAGATTAGTCATAGGTTTTGTTATTTTAGAGAAGTCTTTTATAAAACACCGATAAAAACCAGCATGTCCAAGAAAACTTCTAATCTCCCTAATGGTTTTAGGTGGGCTGAGGTTTTCTATAAATTTAATTTTGGCTCTATCGACCTCAATGCCTCTTTCAGAGACAATGTGTCCTAATACTAAACCTTCATTAACCATAAAATGGCATTTTCCCAGTTTAGCACTAGGTTCACCTCTACGCATCTTTCAAGGATTTTTTCGAGGTTGGAGAGACAATCTTTAAAATTGAATCCACACACAAAGAAATCGTCCATGAAAACTTCCATTATTCCATCTAGGTAATCTGCAAAGATAGACATCATACAACATTGAAAAGTGGCAGGGGCATTACAGAGTCCAAAGGGCATTCGTCTATAGGCGAACATTCCATAATGACAGGTGAAGGTTGCTTTCTCTTGATCCTCAGGGTGAATATGTATTTGGAAAAATCCTGAGTATCCATCTAGATAACAAAATTGCGAGTGTCTGGCTAGACGTTCGAGCATTTGATCTATAAATGGAAGAGGGAAATGATCCTTCCTGGTTGCTTTGTTTAATTTTCTATAATCTATACACATACTCCAACCTCCTTCTATTCGTTTAGCAATATGCTCACCTTTCTCATTTTCTATGACTGTGATGCCTCCTTTCTTTGGCACAACATGCAGAGGGCTCACCCAATTACTTTATGATATTTGGTAAATTATACCAACCTCTAGTAACTTAAGAACTTCTCTTTTAACAACATTGCTCATTATAGGGTTTATTCTTCTTTGATGTTCTCTTGAGGGTTTTGAGTTTTCCTCTAACAAGATCCGATGCATGCACACCGATGGACTTATTCCTTTTAAATCGGAGATGTTATACCCTAAAGCTGAGGGATATTTTCGTAAGATATCTAAGAGTTGAGTTTTCTCATCTTGACTTAAAATAACGTTAACTATAACAGGACAACTCATCTTTTTATATAAGAATTCATATCTGAGGTTCTTGGGAAGTTCCTTCAGTTCTAAAGATGGTTTCAAAGGGTAAGGCATGGGATCGGGAGTAAGCGATAAACATTCATAGAGGTCATCATCGATGTAAGGTTCTAAACCTTTAAATCCATTGTCCTCCATAATGGGGGTCGAAGGTAACTTAATATTTTTGTTATATTCCTCTCGCTTAAGTACCAATATACACTCGTCAATGACGTCGATGGCATAACAAGCATCTTCTATGACTGGTGCCATTAAGAACTTTGAAAGAATAAATTATATCTTCTCATCACCCACCTCAAATGTTAATTTTCCTTTCTTAACATTAATTATTGCTCCGGCTGTTGATAGGAATGGTCTACCTAAGATGATTAGGATTTCTTCGTCTTCTTTAATATCCATAACCATGAAATCAGTTGGGATATATAGCTGATCGATCTTAACTGGTATGTCTTCAAGTATGCCTATAGGATACTTAAGTGATCTATCAGCCAGCTAGAGAGACATTTTAGTCTGCTGCAATTCTCCTAAGTTTAACCTTCTACAAACTGCTAAAGGCATAAGGCTGACGCTAGCTCCTAGATCTAAGAAGGCTTTGTCAATAGTATGATTTCCTAAGATACAAGGAATGGAAAAACTTCCTGGATCCTTTTCTTTCTTGGCAAGTTTATTTTCTGAAATAAAATTACATTTGATAGGTTTGGGATCATCAAGTCTGTGCTTTTTGGTCAGGATGTCTTTTAGGAATTTAGCATAAGATGGTATCTGAGTGATGGCTTCGGTGAAAGGAATCTCTACATGAAGTTTTTCTATAACTTTAACGAATCTCTGGTATTGATTGTCAATTTTGGTTTGTTTAAGTCTTTACGGAAATGGGACTGGGGGTTTGTACGCGGGTGGTGATTTATTAGTTTTATCTTTTAATTCTGGTTCTTTTTGCTTTTCGGTTCCTTTGGTTCCTCCACTTGGTCTGTAGGCAAAACATTTGTCTTAGGTTGTGAGGGTGTACTCATGGCTGGATTCTTGGGTCCATCGTAAGTAGTCCCACTTTGTAAGGAAATGGCATTAGCTTGCCCTTTAGGATTTGGTTGAGGTTGTCCAGGGAATTGTCCTCCAGGTGTAGTTTGTGGGGCTTGTGTTTGGGCTATCTGCGAGATCTGGGTTTCAAGCATCTTGTTATGCATAATTATCTGATCAACCTTAGTTCCTAATTGCGTGATTAGTTTGTTTACGTGAATATTCTGATTTAGGAACTCTTTGTTTTGCTGGGTTTGAGCTGAAATGAAACTTTCCATGACTTTCTCAAGGTTTGGTTTGGGTGCCACAGCTTGCATAGGTTGATTTGGTCTTTGGGCTTGGAAACCTGTAGGTCTCGGAGGTGCAGAGTTTTGTATTGGGCTATTGTTTTTATAAGAAAAGTTTGGGTGATTCCTCCATCCGGGGTTGTAAGTGTTTGAAAATGGGTTTTCTTGGGTGTAATTTACTTGGTCTGAGCAAGGGTCATTCAACAAGTTACATTCCGCAGGTTGATGTCCTTGGGTCCCACAGAGTTCACATTCGGAAGCTACTGCGGCTATAGTCTTAGGGTTTTGAGACATGTTTTGAACTTTTAAGGCAAGAGTGTCCATTTTAACTTGCATCATGTTTAGAGAACTTATCTCATGTTTTCCTCCTTGGGTCTCCTTTTTCTCTACCGTAGCTCGTTCTATTCCCCATTGGTAATGGTTTTGGGCCATGTCCTCAATGAGAGCGCAAGCTTCTAGGTAAGGTTTATTCATCAATGCGCCACCAGCGGCAGCATCGATAGACATCTTTGTGTTTTAATGGAGTCCATTATAGAAGGTGTGGATGATTAGCCATTGTTCTAGTCCATGGTGTGGACAAGCTATTAACAGGTCCTTATATCTCTCCCAAGCTTCAAAAAGTGATTCTCCCAGGTTTTGGTTAAATCTAGTGATTTGGTTTCTAAGGACAACAGTTTTGCTGGGCAGAAAATATCTTGCGAGAAATACTCTTCTAAGGTCTTCCCAGATTGTTATTGAATTGGATGGAATGGAATCTAACCAATCTCATGCTTTATCTCTGAGGGAAAAAGGGAATAATCTTAGTCGTATTGCCTCAGGCAAAACACCATTGCATTTTAAAGTGTCTGCTAATTGTATAAAAGTTTTTAAGTGTTGATTCGGGTTCTCAGTAGTGAGACCACCGAATTGTTTTGTTGCACCAATTGTAGCAATGAGGGTTTTAGTTCGAAATTATTTGTGGTTATAGCTGGGTTTACGATACTTGAACTAGGTTCCTCATCTAACGGTTGGGCAAATTCTTTAAGGGGTCTTTGGTTACGATTCTCGGCCATAGTTTTTCTAATCCTACGGAGAAAATGGATATAAAATTCAGGTTCTGCTAAAGGATTGAATAAGGTTCCGGTGCTGCGAGATCTTTGCATTAACTGGACTGTAAAACTTAGTCTAGACGGTGCGACTATAGGGTGGGAGTTTTGACGAAATTTCTCCCTGGCAACGGCGCCAAAAACTTGATGCGGTGTATTCGCAAGTGTACGAATCGCATCATAGTAATATAAAAGATTATCGATCCACAGAGACCAATCATCAATCTATCGTTTCTTATTGTTACGGTGTTTAGCTAAGTCAATATTAAACAGGGAATTTAGCATGCAAGAAAGTAAAGTGCAGCAAAATAAACTTCAAATATAAAAGCAGGGTCGAATGTAATTCACGTAGTCAGATGATATTCGCAATGCTTCGGAATAGAACTACTTATAGGGAAATATTTTCTACTAAAGAAAAGAACTAATTTAACAGGAACTGTCGCTTTCGCATAATCAGAACCGAGTTTACTCTCTAATCGGACCTTCTTATTGTCACTTATAAAAAGGCGCGCATTGCGTTAAAGTAATAAACCTATTTTTAAGAAATAGAGTACTTGACCAAGTTGAAAAGTATTTTGATCTGGAAATTCTAATAAAAAGGGAACCTAACTTTAACCCTATAAACGCGTCCGAAAATAGTTTCAAAATTGATTTCTTTGATAATAAAAATCCCTAACTAACCGGACAAAGTGCTTTCGCTTACTTTGACCAGTTAGAACTAACCGAGTTTAATAAAGGGTTGGACGACTTTCGATCTTACCTAACAATAATAAAGTACAAAAAACTCGTATTAAAAACCAAAATAACCCATAAGCATTTCCATTGACACATTATTTGGAATATCGATCTAACTAGATTCCTTACATTCTAGCCCAGTAAGGTTCAACCTGACATGGGAATGTAAACAGACATGTTAAAATAAATCATGCGAGAAAGTAAATAATTTAAAGTGCGGTGCGGGAAATAAATAAAGTAAAAGCAGGTGCGGGAAATAAACAAAGTAAAAGCAGGTGCGGGAAATAAACAAAGTAAAAGCAGTGCGGGAAATAAACAAATTAAAAGCAGTGCGGGAAATAAACAAAGTAAAAGCAGTGCGAGAAATAAACAAAGTAAAAGCAGGTGCGGGAAATAAACAAAGTAAAAGCAGTGCGGGAAATAAACAAAGTAAAAGCAGTGCGGAATATATAAATAGAAACCTGCTCCAAACGGGGACATTTTAAATCTGGTACAAACTGGAAGTAAAATGCGACTGGAAATAAACAGCAGTTGAAAATAAATGTGGCAAGATAAACTTATGGCGAAGTGCTCCAAACTCGATTACAGACTTAATCTACAAACTCGATCACAGACTCAATCAACAATGCAATAATTCCCCGATGTGGAATTATCGCTTTATAATGGTGAAATTATATGGCTTAAGTTCGCAACTATGGTTGGATCAAGTTTGCAACTAAGCTTGGGTGAATTGAAATGAAATCAGGAACTTCTATTTATAGAGGATGAGGAATGCAGGAAGTCACAGGAATGCCCCCCAACTCCTTTTGGGGGGAAAAACATCGTCCAAAGGTGGCGCCCGCCATGGAGGCCATGGCGCCCACCATGAGTGTAAATGAAAGGAAGTGGGGAACGTGGCAATTGAGGTCAGTAGGAGGTGGTCCATGTCATGGCCTACCCTATGGCTGGCACCATGGTGGACACCATGAGTGCAAATTTGACCTAAACTCCTGTTTTTCAGCCTGTTTTCCTTCATTTCTTCAGGGGAGCTCTGGATATTTGAAATACCTGAAAAGGAAACAAAAGATAGGCATAATACGAGAAAATAATAATAAGAAACCTAAATAACATTTGAAATCAGAGTAAAAAACAAGTGTAAAGTAAGTGTTATCATACTTCTTCTAAATTTAAGACGACAACTCGCTAAGTTGAAAACCCGAAGGGGCGGCTTAAGCAGGCTTTTGATCAGACTAGTCACAACAAATTTGAGCACATCTTGGAATTGAAAGTTGTTAGGGAGAATAATGTTCATTGTTTTTGTAACCTTTTCTTTCATGTATCTTTTTCCAAATTTTTGTAAACCTTTGGAGTCACGCCATTAGCGGACTACCATCTTATTAATGAAATTTGAGCATTTATCTTTTTGTGTTTTTTTATCGGGAAAAATTTCAATTTTTATAGCAATTTTTGAAACAAAGTTAATTAGAGTATTCCTATCTTGAAATGTGTCGTGAATACTGGAAGGCATATTAACATTTGCTCCAAGAAATGTTAAGCCTTGAAATGAAAAACAACATGGTAATTCATTCTTGTATGATGAATAGTGGTTTCTTTGTTCAAAATCATCATAAGGTATTGGTTGTGTGATCTTGTGTTCCCAGTAGAGTACTAAGCTTGGTAACTCACCAACAATCCCAATTAAGCCTTGATTCAGTTATCTCTAGTTGAGCAAGATTTTTCTCCCTAATCAAAGTGAAAAACATTTTGTTATCATGTTAGTGGTTTATTGATGTTAGAAGATTGGAATTTGGGTATGGTCCTCTTTAAAGGGACTCAATCTTTGTAATATGATACGCTTCGACGATGCTTTTTGGTCTATCTCCAGTTATTTTCCCATCTCTTTGAGATTAGCCGAGTATCTGGTTGTCTTGTGATATCTTATCATCTTCAGTTTATTTCTTCTATCTGTTTTGTCAGCATATAAATGACATTCATTTATTCATTCACTTACATCATGCATGCACATTCATATTTATCGATGCTATTGGGTTCGTATACCTTGATTATGTCTATTTAAACAGCGATTTTCTCTTTCCAAATAGAGTGTCAACTTAAGCAGAAAGTGTGCCTCCTTTCTAATTCCCCAACTGAGCTAATCCTCGTGGAAGAATCTTGCTTTAGCCTTCCTTTTCCATCTCTGGATAAGATAAATCCCCAATTGAGTTGTTTCCTCATTGGGTGGAGTCTTGTTTGATTGTTTTCTCTCCTGTTTATTCTTGGATTGAGCTTTGTCTCTTGCATATGCTACCCTGTTGTTTTCTCTAGGATATGAAACCTAGATGAAGAGCGCATTCATATTGCACATTTAAATACTTGGTCTCCTCAGGAAGGACCTATTCATGGTTCCCTTTGAAGAAGAACTTTATTCCATAGTAGTGTTATCACAACATTCTTCTGGAATATCAACGGGACAGCAAGCGGCGGTCTCTTCATGAGCAACTTGTATGTTATTGACATCCTTGGAAGACATTGTTGTACCCCAAAATTTTCCCTCTCAATTCTCAAGGCTTTTCTCATAAAGATTCTCAGGGTTCAAGCTTGCACAAGTGCTTTGGGATTTTCCAGTACCAAAATTAAAAGGAAACTGTCAAAAAGGGAGAAAACAAATAAAAATAACATTTTGACAAATTTAGGCCTCCTTCAATTCAGCCTTTCGATTGGACAAGTGTGCTGCCTGCATGCTTGCAATCAAAGGCCGTGACATGCTGGCCACACGTGCCCCTTGCAAGGCAAACCCTTCGATTGGAATTTTTACCTCCTTCGATTGATCAAAAGTATGCTGCCTGTAAGCCTGCTTCGATTGGGCACATGCTGCCTGTAAGCCTGCTTCGATTGGGCACATGCTTCCTCTAAGCTTGCTTCGATTGGACAAGTATGTTGTCTACATGCTTGCTTCGATTGGAAAAGTTTGCTTCCTGCATGCTTGTTTCGTTTAGGCATGATTCCTTCAGCACAAGGTCAAATCTTTCAGTTGGGCATTTAACTTATCTCATGCTAAACAGTCATAAGACAGGGACCCCTCATGTACACTCTTTCGTTTGGCCATATATGACCATGGGAAGGCAAGCCTTCGATTGGACAAAAGTACCCACATGTAAAGCTTTGACTGAAATGTTGATTCCCTTCGAATTAGTTTACTTCGAATCCAAGCTGAACCATTTTGAAGCAAGTTTCGTTTGAAACAAATCTAAGGAAATATCACAGCCTTACCCTACTTGACAGGCTATGTTACTTCCAAATCTTTGTATAATCAGAGGGCCAGAAACATAAGTCACATCTTCTGCACCCCAACTGCCAAAAGGCCCCATACTTGTACTTTCACGTTACATTATTTTATCATTTCTTTACAAATAGGAATTCTTTGCAAAGGAAAGAGGAGGTTCTTTGGACCAGAGGAACGAATCTCCCAAATTTTCTCAAAACACAACAAATCTCTCAAGTCCCTTCAACACTTGTGAGAACAAACCCAAAATCACATACTTACTTCCTTCGGTTCTGAATAACAAGCACTCTTCAGTATCCTTCGAATCCAGTATGGAAAGAAACATAAGACTTGTTTCTTTCCTTCCTTCAAATCCAGCATTCCAAGCACAACTGTTGGCCCCCTCTTTCAAATCTAGCACTCTGGGCCTCCACTCAAGGTCCCACACCCATTCAAAGCCTCCAGCAAGGTAAGTCACTCTTACCCTTGAACCTTTCATTTCATGGCATAACATGTAAATAAGCTTTTCTTTCGTTTCAAGCATGTGCATACCATTGTTCCTTTCGTTTCCACCCTTTTAACATGTTTTCAGAGCTAACCCTTTCGTTTTTATTTTTGTTTACCTGAACTTGCTTTAACTATTAAACTGTTTGCAAGAAAAATACTAGCATGGCCTTAGGCCATGTTGCCATTTAAAGCCTTAAACGAAAGAAACAAGGGAAAGGAAACATGAAATGAAGCCTTGGGCTTCCTTGCTGACTTCCAAGACAGAAAGGTAGAAACAAAAGACACGCTTGCACTAAAGTCCAACCAGAATCGAAGGTCATGACTTGCTGCTTCCAGCCTCAATCGAAGAAGGCAACAAGGCAGAACTAGAAGGCACGCCCAGCTGCTGACAAGCATAATCGAAGGAAATGACCTGACTGGTGCCAATGCCCAATCGAAGGCCATGACTTGCTGGATACCAACTCCCAGTTGAAGAAGGCCAACAGAAGCAGAATCGAATGGTTCTCCTGCCCCAATTGAAAGACCTTCATTTTTTCTTGTTTTTATTTCAATTTTGCCTTTACATTTTCCTTGCCTTTCAATATGGTTGTAATAGTGTAGGACTTATTTTCTGCTTTTTTTATTACTCTTGTACAAATGCTAGTAATAGGATGTATGGCAAGATAAAACCAACAAGTAGACAACCTAAAAATAAAAGACAAATGCATGCAATCAAACACACTATTCACACATGCACCCTTAGGGTAATCTCACTTGTTGCCTCGGAAAAATAGTCATGTCCCTCGAACATGGGCATTTTAGCAAAGACCCTCGATAAAAGACCGTAGTCCCTCGATGACCCTTGATGTTGCCTTTGGTAAATGATCTACACATAGGTTTACTTCAATGACTATACAAACGTCCCACGCCCGTCCCTACACATCCAACGACGGGGCTTCTTACCAAAACAATGGTAAGATAGCAACATCTAAAGGAGGAAGAAAAGAACATCTAAGACCTTTTGAGTAGGTAGATTGCTCCTAGTTGCTCGCTGTTGTACCCCAAAATTTTCCCTCCCATATTCTTCAAAGTTTGTCAAGAATCATCTTCAAATGGTTCAAGATGTCTCAAGGGTTGCACAATCCCAACCACCTCCTAAGCCAGTCAAAATTAGGGTTTTGGTTCTCTCAAGGAATTTGAGGTTTTCAATGGCTCAATCAAGTCCCATAGGCCTATACACATTGTCAAGCATCTACATGCCAAGTTTCAAGGCTCACAGGGTCAAGTTGCACAGTCAAAAGCCCTATTTGGTTCACAGTCAACTGTAGGGGTAAAATGGTCATTTTACAGTCAAAAGTAAAAAATTTTGGTCAACATCTTATTTTGAGCACACAATCATCATTTGATCAAGTCTTGATCATGATTCCACAACAATGGCACAAAAATCATCAAGATGCAAAAGTTTCCATTTTGGGACAGCTAAAAAGTCAATTGTAACTTGACCAAGGCATAACTTTTTCATGGTTCATCAGAAAAATCCCACCCAATTATCATTTTGAATTAGAGAACATTTCCTACAACTCATCTTCACATTCCAAGTCCAAGAAATGCTCTCACAAAAAGTTATCAATTTCTACATTATAGGTCATTTTCAAAAGTCAACAAAAAGGCATTTTAAGTCAAAGACCATAACTTGAGATTGGTAAATCCAAATGACATGGGACCAAAGGCATTGGTTATAGGACTTCAAGACCTTTCCAAAATGTCCACGAACATGTTCATATGATCAAAATTGAGCAAGATATGCATTGGAGAAGTTGGGAAATTTTTGTGAAATGGCAAAAGTCAACTATCCTTAAAACTTCAATTTTTGACAAAAGGGCCCACTTTCTTCCACTTGATTCATCCTTGTCATGCCACCCACGTGTCCCATGATTAATTTCAAGATCAAACATTTATTTTTCCATTTTATTTAATTTTTATTGATTTAATTCATTTTAAATCCATAATAATTCAAATAAAATCTAAAAATTAATGGAATGTCATCTTTTGGATTTGAACAACTTTCATATACCACATGCCAGATACCAAATTCGTGCTAGGCTATTTTGTGCATGAAATCTTGGTTTTGCTTCAAATATGGAAAGGTCCTTTAATGGTGGTCATCAAGTATAGGGTGTCTTAGAGGTCGCCCTCTTGTCTAAAGATCCAGTTGCCTCGAAACGGTTGCCTCGGATAAAAAGGATCTAGGACATTAGGGTTACCAAAGGTGTCCTACCATTGCTTTGGTGACCACATTGTCCCTATAATCGAATTGACCCGAAAACCTCCAACGATGGTGCTACCTACCTCTCAATGGTGGGATAGCACTATCTAAAGGACTCTTACACAGCCTAATTCCTTAGAGTAGGTAGATTTCTCCTGGGTACTTGCTCTTTCAAAAAACAAACAAAATACTTTTCACACCCACACTTTCAAAAGGTTTTCAAACAAATATTTCATACACTCTTGAGGACAGATACAAGAGTTACCTAGAAATTTTTCAAACGAAACTTTTTCAAAACCCACACACACACTTGAAAAGCAAACAAATTTTGAAAACATAAGAGCAAGTACCTAAGAGCCCGTGGATAACCACGGATAGAAAGGGTGCTAACACCTTCCCTTTCTATAAATCTACCTCCCGAACCGAGAAACATTCTCGAAAAAGGAATTTTGCTGTGCTTTTGTCCTTTCCTTGTTGGAGAACATAAAAGACGGTGGCGACTCTTGCTTACCGCGACATTTCGCGAACCAGCTTAAAAAACAGTCAGTTCTATTTCCACCGATCACAGAACTGGCGACTCTGTTGGGGAAAATAAAAGTGAGGTGTACCTTAGGATTAGGCCACTCTTGTTTTCAATTGCTTGATTTGTTTGCTTTAAAATTGTGGGCCTGTCTTGGAGTTTCATAGATCCTAACCCGGATCTGGGGGATACCTTTTAGAAAGTAGCAACAAACTGTGAGGGAACTGTGCGGGGTATACCGACACGGTTGAAGCAGTTTGCTACGTTGATGTGGCACTTTGGTGAGTACCGGTAACCCTTGAGTCAAGTCAAGGAGAGTACGAGGCCGCCGCGTGGTGTCGTGAAGCATCAACTGACCTTAGGAACCTTACTTGACCATCCTGGCCTCTTTAGGGGTAGTGAGATGACCGACTTTGGTGCAGTTCGAAGTTGGTAGATACTCGATACTACACTCATTGAGGGTTGTTTTATTGGAATATTTTGATCGCCAGTTCAGTTGCTAAATCAAAACAATGAACATAGAAAACAACCCAATGATATTGAGCTCCTTAGAACCCGGTTACTTTTGATAGGACAGGTTTTGAGCCCACCAACTTCAAGAGGGTAGTACCCCAAACTTCATGCTGGCCTAAACTCTAAGGGTTGTCTGGTGTGACTTGTGTGCCTTATCATGTTTGCTTTTTGTGAATACTTGTGGTGTGATTTTATCATAACATCATAAAACATCATAAAGCATCATATGCGTTTACTAACCACTTCAAGGGTTCGAATCTTCATCTTTGTTCTTGTTTTGTAGGACATGGAAACTATCCGCAAAAAGACAATTCAGGTCAACCTTGTAAGGGTCCTTCCTCAGCTTAAGGAGCTTACATCCAGGATTCCCGAGAACTCTTCCTTCAGTGAAAGGTGTGGTAGACTCATCAGCTTGGTCAACACCAACATTGAAGAAGATATGATAAAAGTTCTCTTCCAGTTCTTTGACCCTTTGCACCACTGTTTTACTTTCCCGGATTATCAATTGGTGCCTACTTTGGAAGAGTTTTCTCAACTTCTGAAGATTCCTATCCTTAGTCAACTACCCTACAACGGTACGGAAAAGGAACCAAAACTTGAAGAGGTTGCTAAAGCATTACGTCTACAACCATCTGACATCAAGGGACATTGGGAAGTTAGAAGTGGTATCAAAGGATTCTTGGAAAAGTTCCTGTTTGAGAAAGCACAAGAATGTTGGAATTCCCTTGATCTACAAGCCTTTGAAGAAGTTGTGGCACTCCTTGTCTATGGGTTGGTGTTGTTCCCGAATCCAGATCAGCTTATAGATATCAATGCTGTCAAGATCTTCATGTCCAGGAATCCTATACCTACGTTGCTTGGAGACATCCTCCACTCATGTTACACTCGAACCATGAGAAAAAGAGGTGTTCTCATGTGCTGCACTCCTCTCCTAGCAAGGTGGTTTATTTCGCACCTTCCACAATCAGTTTTGAAGAACGAGCGGGGTTTGAGATGGTCACAACGATTAATGACTCTTACACATGCTGATATACATTGGTGTTCTCGGTCCAGAGAAAATGTCACTATCATTGATCGTTGCGGAGAGTTTCCTAATGTTCCTTTACTTGGAATTAGAGGGGGAATTACTTACAACCCATGTCTGGCTTTGAGACAGTTTGGATATGCTCGGAAGGATGGCCCTCATGACATGTTGATTCCTGACATAGTTTTTGACTTCGACAACGATGCACAAGGACTTCGCCAGAGATTCATCAGAGCTTGGAGGATGCCTAACAAGGTGGATAGTAAGACACTGGGGCACAAGAACTCCATTCCCCTTGAGCCTTATCTCAAGTGGGTACGAGCCCGTTCCCAGAAGCTTGTGATGCCATATCCTCATGTTCTCCCCGTGATCAAAGAGCCAGTTTTGGAAGGAGAAGTGCCCTACACCATTCAACATCCTGACATGCCAACATCTTGGGAAGAAATGCAAAAAAAGCTGGATCCAACTCAAGGAAGAACGAAATTATCTTGAAACCAGTCTACATGCCAGTGAGAAGAAGGTCTTGGAGCTCACCCGCCTACTGCACGAGGAAAAGACTCTCAACACCTACATCGCTCCAAAGAGGATGCGCAGTGTCTTTTGGGATTAAGTATTTTGTAATTTTTCGCCCATGAGGCATTGATGTAATGAATAGATTATTTCTTAATATGACGTGTGTTCCTTTTTGTCTACAACGAATTTGAACTTTCGAACCCTTGAATGCATTGCATAAATAACATATCATGCATCATATGCATAACAGGTACCCCTTTTTTACAGGTTGCTTAATCTTCTTCGCTGTTTATTTCAGCGCTCAATCATCATGAATCCTGAACCTACTATTGAACAAGCTATCAAGGCCCTCCAGGCCCAGAACGCCCAATTTCAAGAGCTGGTCATGAGCTTAGCCCAGGGTCAACAGGAGTTGAAGACTTTGCTCTTGAAGGAGAAGAAGAAGAAGAAGAAGAGGATTGTGCTGTTTAACACTGGACGGAGGTTTAGGAATACACTGCAAAATGAGGCTGATCAGGCTACTTCCTCTGCAGGGAAAGACAGCCCCCAAGGGAGAGAGGTTCCTAGTCCCGTGGTCTCCGACAACGAGACAGATTTCAATGACGAACAGTACCCTCCTACTGAGGATAGGTACAAGCAACTGGAGGACCGGTTAAATGCCATGGAGATCCAACGTGTGCCCGGGTTGGACTTTGGAGACCTAGGCTTATCTTCTGGGGTGGTAATCCCACACAAGTTCAAGGCACATGCCTTTGTGAAGTACGACGGGGCTTCCTGTCCTAAATTGCATCTCCGTTCTTATGTAAGGAAGATCCAACCTTACACTGCTGACAAGAACATATGGATCCATTTCTTCCAGGATAGCCTTTCAGGGGCTCAACTCGAATGGTTCTATCAGCTGGATGGAGCCAGTATTCGAAACTGGGAGGACTTGGCTACTGCATTTTATAAGCAGTATCAGTACAATTCTGACCTCGCTCCTACGCGTACCCAACTCCAGGGTATGTCACTAGGAACGGGTGAAGGTTTTAAGGAGTACACGCATAAGTGGAGAGACCTGGCTGGCAGGGTGCAGCCACCGTTGACGGATCGTGAACTCGTGGACATGTTCTTGGGGACCCTGTCTGGTCCATTCTTTAATCACCTGATCGGTAATTCCTCTGCTGGGTTTACAGACCTGATCCTGACTGGTGAGAGGATCGAAGCTGGTATCAAATCGGGGAAGATATAGAAAGGTGCCTCCTCGAGTACTGAAAAGAAGCCCTTCAAGAAGGATGCTAGTGTTGTGTATGGTCCCAGAAGACAGAGTAAACCGGAACGCTGCCAAGTTGTCAACGTGGTGGTAATTTCAAATCCTGCTGCTGCTCCTCAGCAGTATAACCAGCCAAGAGGTGAGAGGCCCAAAAGGCAGTACACGCGGCTTAGTATGACCCTCTCTCATATATTGCCGCAATTGCTGTCAACCAATCTAGTAACTGTCAAGGAAGCTCCAAAGGTTGTGAACACAACCTCTCCAAAGTACAACCCCAACGCCCGCTGCGCTTATCACTCTGATAGCCCGGGGCATACTACCGATGATTGTTGGGCTCTAAGGAATAAGGTTTAGGACCTTATTGATGCTAAGGAAATACAGTTCGAGGCGCCCGAAAGGCCCAATGTTGTGACTGCTCCCATGCCCCAGCATGGAGTGAATGTTGTGGAAGAAGACATGTATGTAGCCTCCGTGGATGATATTGTTACTCCGCTGTTGACCGTCAAGAGGAACCTGTTGCTAGCCGGTTTATTTCCGGGATGTAGTAAAGGTTGCCATCTATGTGCTGTTTCACCTGCTGGTTGTCCTTTGCTGAAGTCAGGCGTCCAAAACCTGATGGATAGCAAAGAAATCTTGTTCAAGAAGATTGTTGTTCCTGCTGTCCGTACCGAAGAAGTTTCTATTGTCACTATTTTCAACAACCCTCCTAAGGCTCCCTCAAAGAAGCCTGTCAAAATCATGTCTACTCCGAAGATTGCTCCTATCATCATCACTGTTCTGGGGCCCATCCCCTATAAATCTGACAAAGCTGTCCCTTGGTACTATGGGGCAGACGTTTACGTGCTTGGAGTTAAACAAGAGTTTGATACTAGTACCGGTGTCAGCAACATCACCGGGCCTGCCAAGGTTACTCGTAGTGGTAGGCTCTTCTCACCTGATATTGCGCCACCATCTATTCAGAGACCTCTCGTCATTACACCTGCAAGTGTGCCCACTTCCCTGCCTGACTAAGTTCCTGTTTCTACCCCTGCTACCGAGTCATCTGACGCTCGGGGCAAAGGGATTGCTACTGATGTGCCTGCCCGGACGGAGGCACCAAAGACAAACAATGTTGAAGCTTCTAAGCAAGAGATGGAAGAGATCCTTAAGATTATCAAGAAGAGTGATTTCAATGTGGTTGAGCAGCTGGGGCACACCCCATCTAAAATTTCTATGCTATCACGGTTGTTGTGTTCAGAGGCCCATGCCAAGGCCTTGATTTCCTTCCTGAAGACGGCCCATGTGCCACAAGAAACGTCTGTTGATCAATTTACCGATTGTGTGGCAAACTTAACTGTTGATAATGGGTTGGGTTTCTCTGACGCCGATCTAACTGCCAAGGGAAAGAACCACAACGATGCCCTGCATGTCTCCATTGAATGCAGGGGCACTACTCTTGCCCATGTGTTGGTAGACACCGGTTCTTCGTTGAACGTATTACCCAAGAAGGCCCTAGATAGGTTGGATTGTGAGGGTTTAGAGCTCAAGCCGAGTAACATTGTTGTCCGGGCCTTTGACGGGTTGAAAAGGATGGTACATGGGGAAGTTGACATTCCAATCAGGGTTGGTTCTCAAGTTTTTGATTCTACTTTCTATGTGATGGACATCCGACCATCCTATTCTTGTTTGCTGGGTCGTCCATGGATCCATAAGGCTGGAGCTGTGACCTCCACATTACATCAGAAGCTTAAGTACCCGGTCAGAGGGAAGATTGTTACAGTGCAGGGGGAAGAAGAATATATGGTCAGCCACCTCAACTCATTCCGGTATATAGAAATGGACGGGGAGTTCATTGAGACCCCCTTTCAACATTTTGAAGAGGTGCCTCAGACACTGGCATCAACAGAGACTGTGACTGAAGAAGATTCTCCTTTGAAGATGGCTTCCTTAAAGGATGCCCGGGCTGTGATTGAAAAGGGTGAGTGCGCAAACTGGGGCCGACTTCCTGATTTCACTCCAAAGACTGACAAGTTTGGTTTGGGTTTCACTGCAGAAGCTCAAAGGGCTGTTCGTAAGGCAAGGATTGGAAGACCTCTTGTGTTCATCACCAACCCGGGAGTGAATGCTATTGAAGACGACGTGGAGGAATCTGAATTCAACAGCTGGATCTACCCAACAACCAACGGTGGACCAAGCAACTGGACTGCCAAAGACTTCATACCTATTACTTTTGTCACTCAGTAATGAACTTCTTTGTTTTGAATTTGTAACGAACAATAATTTGAAACTTTATGGCCCGGTGTCTTACCCGGGGCACCATGGCTTCATTTGTGAGGGCTTATTATTTGTCATTTTCGTATATCATGAATAAAAACATTGGACGTTTTTCGCATTTCAAATCTTGTGCTCCCTTTCTTTCCTTATATATTGCAAAACAGCTATATTTACACACACTCACCCATACAGGTTCCAATCCACTCTGGATCTCACTGGTAACGACTCAGCTACTTTCAGTTATCACTTCGAAAATCCGATCAACTTAGCCGAAGATGAAGGTGAAGATGATTGTGAAGTGCCTCGTGAGCTTGCAAGACTGCTACTCCAGGAAGAGAGGGCCATTCAGCCACATGAAGAGCCAGTGGAAACAGTAAATCTGGGTACTGAGACAGATAGAAAGGAAGTCAAGATTGGTGCCAATCTGGAGTCTAGTGTGAAACAACGGTTGATTCAGATGCTGCATGACCACGTGGAAATCTTTGCCTGGTCTTACAAAGACATGCCTGGGTTGGATACTGACATTGTGCTTCATCACCTGCCTACCAAGGAAGAATGCCCTCCGGTAAAACAGAAGGTCCGCCGTATGCGCCCAGAGATGTCTGAGAAAATCAAAGTTGAGGTTATGAAACAATTTGATGCCGGGTTTCTAGTAGTGACTTCTTACCCTCAGTGGGTTGCCAACATGGTTCCAGTGCCGAAGAAGGATGGTAAGGTCCGAATGTGTGTTGATTACATGGATTTGAACAGGGAAAGCCCTAAGGATGATTTCCCTCTGCCTCACATTGACATTCTAGTTGACAACACTGCTCAGCATAAAGTATTCTCTTTCATGGACGGCTTATCCGGTTACAATCAGATCAAGATGGCTCCTGAAGACATGGAGAAGACCACTTTTGTTACTCAGTGGGGCACCTTTTGCTACAAGGTCATGCCGTTTGGATTGAAAAATGTTGGGGCAACCTACCAACGTTCCATGGTTGCTTTATTTCATGACATGATCCATCATGAGATAGAAGTATATGTCGACGATATGATTGCAAGGTCCCAAACTGAGGAGGAACACCTTGACCATCTACAGAAGCTGTTTGACCGTCTAAAGTTGTACAAGCTGAGGTTGAACCCAAACAAGTGCACCTTTGGGGTGAGATCTGGAAAACTGCTAGGTTTCGTCGTGAGCGACAAAGGTATTCAAGTGGACTCTGCCAAGGTGAAATCCATACAAGAGATACCAACTCCCAAGACAAAGAAATAAGTCAGAGGCTTTCTAGGACGGTTGAACTACATTGCCCAATTCATCTCACATCTAACTGCTACCTGTGAACCAATCTTCAAGCTGCTGAAGAAAGATCAAGTAGTACGTTGGAATGATGAATGTCAGGCCGCTTTCGACAGAATCAAAGAGTATCTCCAAGAACCACCCATTCTTATGCCACCGGTTGAAGGGAGACCTCTAATCTTATACTTGACAGTACTGGATAGCTCAATGGGGTATGTGCTGGGGCAGCATGACGAGTCTGGCAGAAAAGAGCACGCTATTTATTACCTTAGCACAAAGTTTACCGACTGTGAGACCCGATACTCACTGCTCGAGAAAACTTGCTGCGCTTTGGTATGGGCTGCTCGCCGGCTGAGACAGTATATGTTGACTCACACTACTCTGTTAATTTCAAAAATGGATCCAATCAAGTACATATTTAAAAAGCCTGCCTTGTCCGGAAGAATAGCAAGATGGCAGATGATCTTGACAGAATATGACATCCAGTACACGACTCAAAAAGCAATCAAGGGAAGTGTATTGGCAGACCATTTGGCACACCAGGCAGTGGATGATTACCAGTCGATGAACTTTGAATTTCCAGACGAGAATATCATGGTAGTGACTGATTGTGAAGTACCTGGACCAGATGAAGGACCTGAGGAAGGATCCCGATGGTCTATGCACTTTGACGGAGCCTCAAACGCTTTGGGTAATGGTATTGGTGCTGTGATCATATCCCCTAAAGGCACTTATACTCCACTCACTTCCCGGCTATGTTTCAACTGCACCAACAACATGGCAGAGTATGAAGCGTGCATCATGGGTCTTCAAGCTGCAATTGACCTAAGGATCAAGTTTCTGAGTGTCTTCGGAGATTCCGCTCTCGTGATCAGTCAGATCAAAGGCGAGTGGGATACGAAACACCCAAATCTTATTCCTTACAAGGAGTATGTGTTGACATTGATCCCCCACTTCGAAGAGATAACTTTTGAACACTTCCCAAGAGAGGAGAATCAGTTGGCGGACGCACTGGCTACGATGTCTTCTATGTTCAAAGTCAAATGGGACAACGAGGCTCCCCGGATCATTATCTGGAAATTGGATGAACCTGCATATTGCTGTGATCTTGAGGCTGAAGAGGTAACTGAAAAACCTTGGCATCATGAAGTGAAAAGGTACTTGGAAGCTCAAGAATATCCCGAGGGTGCATCTGTTAATGACAAGAAGTTCCTGAGAAGGTTCGCGGCAAAGTTCTTCCTCAACAACGACATTCTCTACAAACGAAACCATGATTCAACCTTACTGCGTTGTGTGGATAAGACTGAAGCAGAAAGGATCATGGCAGAGCTACATGAAGGTACCTTCGGAACACATTCCAGTGGACATACCATGGCAAAGAAAATCCTTCGGGCAGGATATTTCTGGTCCACAATGGAAGCTGACTGTTACCAACATTCTCGGACGTGTCACAAATGCCAGATCTATGCTGATAAGGTGCACATTCCTCCAGTTCCTCTGAACGTCTTGACAACACCTTGGACTTTTGCAATGTGGGGCATTGATATGATCGGCGAGATCAGACCGACGGCATCCAACGGGCATTGCTTCATCCTGGTAGCGATTGATTACTTCACAAAATGGGTTGAAGCAGCTTCCTATGCTACGGTAACCAAGAATGTCGTGGCACGGTTCATTCGGCATAACCTGATCTGTCGATACGGCGTACCTGAGAGGATCATTACGGACAATGGTATCAATCTTAATAACAAGATGATCACTGAGCTCTGCGAGCAATTCAAGATACAGCACCACAACGCTTCTCCTTACCGACCGAAGATGAATGGGGCTGTAGAAGCAGCAAATAAGAATATCAAGAAGATTGTGCAGAAGATGACAGTGACCTATAAGGATTGGCACGAAATGTTACCGTTTTCTCTTCATGGGTACCGTACCTCAGCACGGACGTCAACAGGGGCAACACCCTTTTCCTTGGTCTATGGCATGGAGGCAGTCTTGCCTATTGAAGTCCAGATACCCTCTCTCCGGATAATGAAGGATGCAGGTTTGAGCGAAGATGACTGGATCCAGACCCGGCTTGATCAGCTGAATCTAATCGACGAAAAGAGACTCACTGCTATTTGTCATGGTCAGACGTACCAGAAACGGACGATCAAGACATTTAACAAGAAAGTCAGACGACAAGAGTATCAAGTTGGGGACCTGGTAATCAAGCGCATCATTCTTCCTCAAAGTGATCCCAGGGGCAAATGGACTCCTACGTACGAAGGGCCATTTGTGGTTAAACATATCTTCTCAGGAGGAGCTATGATTCTAACCACCATGGATGGTGACGACCTTCCTCACCCCGCCAATGCAGACATAGTAAAAAGATACTACGCATGACTAAAGACCCGCTAGGTTGACACACCTAGGCAAAAATAAGGGCTTCCCGGCGAACCAAAAGGGTTCGGGCAAAAATAAGGGATGAAATGAAAAAATCTGTACACCCGGCAAGTCGAAAACCTGAAAGGGCGGCTTGGGCAAAAATGGGTATCCCGGTGGACTGAAAACCCGAAAGGGCGGTCCAGGCAAAAGTTAGGGATAAAGTGTAATACTATGTCACCTTGCATCCAGAATTTGGTATCAACTATCAGGTTCAGACGGCACCAATCAATCAGCTTCATCTTCAACTAAGCAGCCAAGTGATGAGACGCTTGAAGACATAAAGGCGATAGCAGAGTTGGAACCCAGTAGGATTAGTTTCACATAGCTGTTTTGTTTCCTTTTCACAAAATTGTATAAACTCTATGTTGGTCGGCGGCGTTCTCTTACTATGACGTCAGCCTCTTGTACATAAACGCCTATTTACAGGCAAATTTCAAAATCAATACAAATCCACTTTTCCAGACAAATTGCCAATTGTTTTTTCTTTTTCTGTTTTGTTTTGCAAAGAACGTCCAATGTTCATTTTTGATATATGCATTTGACATTAATTACTAATCATAAATATTTGCATACGAAACAAAGGACTAATTACAGGTGACATCAGAAACAGGGGCAATAATGAGTTGTCTAAGCGATCTAGTTGATTTGTCCACCAAGGTACCAAGGTAGGTTCGGCTGAAGAATATAACCAAGATACCTTCACTCCCCGCAGAGTAAGACAAGATTTAACAATTCTCCCCGAGCAGAGTTGGTCTCCAATTAGCCCGAAAAGGCACAGTATCTCCAGCAAGTCAGCGATACTCTCCCCAAGCAGAGTTAGTCTACTGTCTGCCTTAAGGAAGTTGGGTATCCCCAGAAGATCTCAACATTCCCCAGTGGAGTACAAATGTTCCCAAGCAAGCATCCCCGGTAGTCTTAATATAAGATTGTTCCCCGGCGGAATACAAGACACCCTAGCGGAGCCACTTCCCCAGTACAGTCCAAAAGTTTCCCCACGGAGTTGAATTATCCTCCCCAGTAGATTCTGAAAGCTTGTCCCCAGTAGATTATGGAAGCTTATCACCTGCAGAGTACATACGTCTCTCCCCGACCATATTTAGAGGTTATTCCCCACCAGAGCTTATAACTGGGTTATCCTCAGCTAACTGCAACAGAAAGATCGTCCTCGGCGAGGTTCTTCCCATCCCCCAGCGGAGTTCATCAAATCCTCAACAAAACTTATCAACAGGAATCCCCAGCGGAGTTACCATCAAAACCTCAGCGAAGTATCTCTTCCCACAGAGTAATTCCCCGCAGAGTAATCTCTTCACCAAATTTATTCCCCAACGGAGTCAACTTCTCCTACCGGTATTCTTGCAATCTTCATCCCCAGCGGAAACGAAGAACTCTATTCTTCAAACATCAGCCCAGGATTCAACAAGCTCCTGGCATTCGTCAAGGATTTATTTTCCTAGACGAAAATACATTCATAAAACATCACATCTTCATACATTATAGCATGCATACGCATCATACGACACAATCTCATCTATTTTTGAGAACATCATGACATCAGGCATTTCATACATCATGACATTGCATACAACTGATGTTTTACCTTTTCAGGAAAAAGGACAATCCAAAGACGATTACTATCAACTGTCGCAATTCCAGATTCGATTCCTGTATCTAGCCAGGGCATATCTGTGAGTAATTGATTGTAGATTCGACACTTGTATCTAGCCAGGGCATGTCTGCATGAAGAGTTTAGAGATTCGATTTCTGTATCCAGCCAGGGCATATCTGTAGATGACTAATTCCATATTCGATTCCTATATCTAGCTAGGGCATATCTGTGAGTAACTAATTGTAGATTCGACACCTGTATCTAGCCAGGGCATATCTGCATGAAGAGTTTAGAGATTCGATACCTGTATCCAGCCAGGGCATATTTGTAGACGACTAATTCCAGATTCGATCCCTGTATCTAGCCAGGGCATATCTGTGAGTGATTGATTGTGGATTCGACACCTTATCTAGCCAGGGCATGTCTGCATGAAGAGTTTAGAGATTCGATTCCTGTATCCAGCCAGGGCATATCTGTAGACGACCAATTCCAGATTCGATTCCTGTATCTAGCCAGGGCATATCTGTGAGTAACTGATTGTAGATTCGACACCTGTATCTAGCCAGAGCATATCTGCGTGAAGAGTTTAGAGATTCGAGACCTGTATCCAGCCAGGGCATATATGTAGACGACTAATTCCAGATTCGATCCCTGTATCTAGCCAGGGCATATCTGTGAGTGATTGATTGTGGATTCGACACCTGTATCTAGCCAGGGCATGTCTGCATGAAGAGTTTAGAGATTCGATTCCTGTATCCAGCCAGGGCATATTTGTAGACGACCAATTCCAGATTCGATTCCTGTATCTAGCCAGGGAATATCTGTGAGTAACTGATTGTAGATTCGACACCTGTATCTAGCCAGGGCATGTCTGCATGAAGAGTTTAGAGATTTGATTCCTGTATCCAGCCAGGGTATATCTGTAGACGACCAATTCCAGATTCGATTCCTGTATCTAGCCAGGGCATATCTGTGAGTAACTGATTGTAGATTCGACACCTGTATCTAGCCAGGGCATGTCTGCATGAAGAGTTTAAAGATTCGATTCCTGTATCCAGCCAGGGCATATCTATAGACGACCAATTCCAGATTCAATTCCTGTATCTAGCCAGGGCATATCTGTGAGTAACTGATTGTATATTCGATACTTGTATCCAGCCAGGGCATATCTGCATGAAGAGTTTAGAGATTCGATACCTGTATCCAGCCAGGGCATATCTGTAGACGACTAGTTCCAGATTCGACACCTGTATCTAGCCAGGGCATATCTGTGAGCAATTGATTATGGATTCGATACCTGTATCTAGCCAGGGCATATCTGCATGAAGTGTTTGAAGTTCCAGATTCGATACCTGTATCTAGCCAGGGCATATCTGTGAGCGATTGATTGTAGATTTGATACCTGTATCTAGCCAGGGAATGTCTGCATGAAGAGTTTTAAGATCAACCACTGTAACAGGCCAGGAAATTATCTTTCTTTCTCAGGTACGCAAGTTCCCGCTAAGGAATCTCTTACGCGATCGACACCTCCAAATGGCATCTATAAGCCCATTCCCGACAAGGTTCTGTCACATCTCCAGATGGCATCTATAAGCCCATCCTCCTATCCGTCATCTCTCCAAATGGCATTTGTAAGCCCATTCCCGACATCACATTGCTAATATTCTACTATGCGAGTGCAAATTTCTGGGCACTTTAGTGTTCAATCATCTTCCACCTTCGGATCACGAAAGGCACGCAAGCCAATCTACATCCTCAGGTCTAAGAAGATTGAACAGGGGCAACTGTTGTACCCCAAAATTTGCCCTCCCATATTCTTCAAAGTTTGTCAAGAATCATCTTCAAATGGTTCAAGATGTCTCAAGGGTTGCACAGTCCCAACCACCTCCTAAGCCAATCAAAATTAGGGTTTTGGTTCTCTCAAGGAATTTGAGGTTTTCAATGGCTCAATCAAGTCCCATAGGCCTATACACATTATCAAGCATCTACATGCCAAGTTTCAAGGCTCACAGGGTCAAGTTGCACAGTCAAAAGCCCTATTTGGTTCATAGTCAACTGTAGGGGTAAAATGGTCATTTTACAGTCAAAAGTCAAAAATTTAGTCAACATCTTATTTTGAGCACACAATCATCATTTGATCAAGTCTTGATCATGATTCCACAAGAATGGCTCAAAAATCATCAAGATGCAAAAGTTTCCATTTTGGGACAGCTAAAAAATCAATTGTAACTTGACCAAGGCATAACTTTTTCATGGTTCATCAGAAAAATCCCACCCATTTCTCATTTTGAAGTAGAGGACATTTCCTACAACTCATCTTCACATTCCAAGTCCAAGAAATGCTCTCACAAAAAGTTATCAATTTCTACATTATAGGTCATTTTCAAAAGTCAACAAAAAGGCATTTTAAGTCAAAGACCATAACTTGAGATTGGTAAATCCAAATGACATGGGACCAAAGGCATTGGTTAGAGGACTTCAAGACCTTTCCAAAATGTCCAAGAACATGTTCATATGATCCAAATCGAGCAAGATATGCATTGGAGAAGTTGGGAAATTTTTGTGAAATGGCAAAAGTCAACTATCCTTAAAACTTCAATTTTTGACAAAAGGGCCCACTTTCTTCCACTTGATTCAGCCTTGTCATGCCACCCACGTGTCCCATGATTAATTTCAAGATCAAACATTTATTTTTCCATTTTATTTAATTTTTATTGATTTAATTCATTTTAAATCCATAATAATTCAAATAAAATCTAAAAATTAGTGGAATGGCATCTTTTGGATTTAAACAACTTTCATATACCACATGCCAGCTACCAAATTCGTGCTAGGCTATTTTGTGCATGAAATCTTGGTTTTGCTTCAAATATGGAAAGGTCCTTTAATGGTGGTCATCAAGTATAGGGTGTCTTAGAGGTCGCCCTCTTGTCTAAAGATCCAGTTGACTCGAAACGGTTGCCTCGGATAAAAAGGATCTAGGACATTAGGGTTACCACTAAGGTGTCCTACCATTGCTTTGGTGACCACATTGTCCCTATAATCGAATTGACCCGAAAACCTCCAACGATGGTGCTACCTACCTCTCAATGGTGGGATAGCACTATCTAAAGGACTCTTACACAGCCTAATTCCTTAGAGTAGGTAGATTTCTCCTGGGTACTTGCTCTTTCAAAAAACAAACAAAATACTTTTCACACCCACACTTTCAAAAGGTTTTCAAACAAATATTTCATACACTCTTGAGGACATATACAAGAGTTACCTAGAAATTTTTCAAACGAAACTTTTTCAAAACCCACACACACACTTGAAAAGCAAAAAAATTTTGAAAACATAAGAGCAAGTACCTAAGAGCCCGTGGATAACCACGGATAGAAAGGGTGCTAACACCTTCCCTTTCTATAAATCTACCTCTCGAACCGAGAAACATTCTCAAAAAAGGAATTTTGCTGTGCTTTTGTCCTTTCCTTGTTGGAGAACATAAAAGACGGTGGCGACTCTTGCTTACCGCGACATTTCATGAACCAGCTTAAAAAACAGTCAGTTCTATTTCCACCGATCACACTCGCTTGCTCACAACAAAAACATTTTATACACCAACACTCTCATTTTGAAATATTTTCAAAAGACAACACTTTGTACGTGTTCTTATAGAAACGAGATCCATTACAAAGACACCTTTTCAAAATCACTTTCAAAAACACATTACACTAACACCTCTTTGAACTATTTTTCAAACAATACTTTGTATGCATTCTTATGAGACAAGAATCATTACGAAGGAAAGTTTTCAAATACTTTAAAAAATCACACCACAAGCTCACTTTCAAACAAAAGCAAGTCATCTAGCAAGCAACTAAGAGCCCGTAGATAACTACGGATAAAAAGGGTGCTAATTCCTTCCCTTTTCATAATCTACCCCCCGAACTCAGAAATAATCTCGAAAGGTCTTTCCTGTTCTTTTCAGCCTTTCCTTATTGGATAGAAGAAAATTCGATAGCAACTCTTGCTATCCGCAACATTGTGATAAAACGAAAAACACCCAAGTCATTTCTCCCACTGTGTTACAGAACTGGCGACTCTGATGGGGAAATTATCTTTAAAATGGGGTTACCTTAGGGTTAGATCACCTTTACTTGCTTTCATTATTTGACTTGCTTGCTTTACATTCTTTGGGTCCTTGTTTGGGTTACTGTTAAAGATCCTACACATGGATCTGGGGCACTTTTTAGGTAAGTAGCAATAAATCATGGAATCTGTACAGGGTATACCGATATGGACGAAGTGATAGGTACGTTAGCGTGATACTTTGGCTTGTACTAATGTTCCTTGAGTCAGTCAAGGATAAATTAGGCTTCCTTAGTGTCATTAAGCGCTAACTGACCTTTAGAACCTTTTAATTGACTTATCCTTGGCCATTAGGAAGTAGTGAGATAACCGACTTTGGTTTTGATCGAAGATTGGTTGATACTCGATACTACGCTCATTTAGATTTGACTCTCGAGTTTTGTTTGGTGGCAAGTCAGTTGTCGATCAGAACGAAACTTGTGGTAAAGATCGGTGATATTGAGATCCCTTAGAACCCGGTTACTATTACTAGGACAGGTTGAGCCAACTAAACTTTAAGAGGGTACTTACCTACAAACCTCACGCAAGCCTAAAACTAAGGACTTGTCGGCTTTGTATATGACTATTTGTATATAACAACTTGCTTACTTTGCGTACTTGTACAAAACATCATGACATCATACCATAGCATTTTCAATAACCATTTCAAGGATCTCAAGGGTCTATGATGCAGGGTCACGTTAAACTAAACGTCTATCAAGTGGCAAGAGAATTAATTTTCCTCTAACCAAACATCGTCAAAGATCAAGTACAACAAACTTGAGTCTAGGGCTATCACCCACTTGAAATGGTGAGCTTAATTCTCATGGAAGGATATCCATCGATACGAAGTTCTCCAATCAAAGCTGTAAGTGACTACTAACATTTACCCTGCGAGATCCTTGAAAACATGCATCCACATATCATGCATCATATCATGACAGGTTTCTCCCATACAGGTCTCCTTATCTTCCTACTGTTTATTTCAGTAAGATGGACATGGAACAAACGATGAAGGATCTCTAAGCACAAAATGCCCAATTCCAACAAATGTTCCTAGCCATGGATAAGGGGAAAGAGGACCTGAAGACTCTTCTTCTCAAAGACAAGAAGAAGAAGCCTAAGAAGCCAGTAGGCGTCCTGAACTTGGGAAGAAGACTTAGAGGACCAATCAAGAAAGCTCTAGATCTCTCAACTCCATCCAACATGGGGGATAATCATGAAGAAGACAACATTCTAGAGATTTATGAAGTCGAAGCTGACTACTCTAAGGAACAATATCCTCCCGATGATGACAAGTACAAACAGTTGGAGGATCGCCTCAATGCTATGGAGATTCAGCAGATACCTGGCTTGGACTTAGGAGACATGGGTTTGGTTTTTGGAGTGGTCATCCCGCCAAAGTTCAGAATCCCTACATTTGCCCTGTACGATGGAGTCTCTTGCCCTAAGATGCACTTAAAGTCTTATGTTCGCATATTCAACCATACACAACTGATTTGAAGCTTTGGATCCATTTCTTCAAAAAGAGCATGGCAGGGACTCAACTTGAATGGTTCTATCAATTGGAGGGTTCTCGCATCCCAAGTGCCTGAACATGAATTGGTCGAAATGGCAGCAGGGGGCCTGGATTATTCCATTAGGAAAAAGTTAGATACCCAATACTTGAGAGACATGACCCAGTTGGCCAATAGAGTTCGACAAGTAGAACGCCTTAAAGCCGAAAAGGCTAAGGCGACCAAAACTCATCGAAGAGAAAGAGTAGCCTATGTCGAAATGGATGATGACGATCCAGAGACATCTAGTGATCCTATAGATGTCGAAGAAGGCGAGATAGATTTAGCGGAATTAAAACAAGGGCCTCCATACTCTTGTAAATTGCTAGTGCCCTCAAATGGAAAAAATCATGTAGAGTCTGAAAGGAACAGTGATAAATTCCTAAAGAAAACATATAGTTTTGACATCAGTAAATGTGATGAAATATTTTATTTATTAGTCAAAGATGGCCAAATGATAGTACCCCCATGGGCAAAAATTCCTCCTTTAGAACAAAGGAAGAAAAGAGGTTTTTGTAAATATCATAATTGTTTGGGCCATAAAACCTGACAATGTTTTCTTTTCAGGGATCTTGTTCAAGGAGCACTCAAAGAAGGAAGGCTTAAGTTCGCTGACAAGCCGACAATGAAAATTGATGCGAATCTGCTACAAGGGGATGCACATTATGCTGAACTAGTGGGCATCCATATGGTTGAAGTTTATGAGGACTTCATTAACAAGCCCGTATTTGGCAGTTTTACTGGAAACATATATAGGAAAACTATCGAAGAGGTGAGGAAGGCCACTGAAGGCCTGAAATTGAAAAAAAGGAGCTGCTGAAGGCTCAAGCAAAAGGGTTACTGAAGTCCCAAACATAAACAAAGGAGTTGTTGAAAGCTCTAACAAAAGAACCACTACAGGTTCTTACTTGGCTGCCGTTAAAGGTTCGACAGATAACTTGGAGGCCTAGATGCAGAAACTGAACCTCGTTGCCAAAAGCAACATGGAGGTAAACATGGTCGAAGTATCTGAAGCCAAGGCTTCAGAAGAGGCCATTCAACAAGAGGAAGTGAACAAAACAACATTTCCTAAAGAAAATGAGGATCTGGAAGAATTTTTACATCGATGCCAGAAGAAAAAGTCTGAAGTGATGCTGTGTCCCAGATGCAGTTCTATCTTCGACAAGAAAGCTGCGGAACACATACAAGTTATGAGAGCAGTAAAGGCAAAATGGGGCACCAATGCTCAACCAAAAATGGATCCAGAAGATAGATACGATCCCAAAAGGGGACATCAAAGAGGACCCGTGAACCAGGTAAGGAGGCCACCAAATTATCGGCCTCCAACTAATGTACTTGTAGGTACTTGGCTTAACATTATGGATAGAAAAAGGCCCAATGAAGAAAAGTGGCGAACGTTCGACGTGCCAAGGGGCTCTTCTTTGGATTACAGAAAAGAGTACCATGCCACTACATCAAATAAAATGACTCACATATCGAGCAACTACAAGGGGAAGAACCCCATGTCTCGTTCACAATGGCGAAGATTCCAAAGGCGACGAAAGGCCGAGAAAGAGTCTGCAACAGAGCCTCACCCAAAATCTAGCACCAACGTACAAAGAAAAGGAAAGCAAAGAAAACTTCTGGTGTGGCCAGAACAATATGGGTCGAATGACGAAGGAGACTCCGACTCTGATGATACTTTTGACATCATGGTAAACGTCATATCGGTGCTGCCTAGGGAATACAACCGTCAGGTCGAAGTTGAAGAAACTGACTTGATGGTCGAACAGGAAATGGCCAGACATAGGCCAATGTGTTACTATGTAATGAATAATGGCTGCATGGAGGAGCAGAACGCTTTCTTCGAGCCACCAACTGAGGCGATGAAAAATCACCTCAAGCCCCCTATTTATCAGAGCAAAGATAAGGGAAGTGACTATAAATAAGATCCTGGTTGATTGCGGGGAAACCATAAACATAGTTCCACAATTCATGCCGGGAAAACTAGGAAAAGGGGATGCTGATATCAAGCCCCACAACATGGTCCTTTCAAACTATGAAGGGGGTATTGGAACCACCATTGGAGTTATACAACTCGATCTCAAGGTGGGCTCCATTCTTCGACCTACCATGTTTATGGTGATTTCAGCGAAACCAAATTATAATCTGCTCTTGGGTCGAGAGTGGATACATGGCATAGGTGCAGTGCCATCTAAGATGCATCAGAGGGTTACGATATGGCATCCCGATGGTATCGTGGAAAATATTGAGGCAAATCAAAGTTACTACCTGGGAGAAGTTAACAACATTGGAAAGAATAACTTCGACAGGAATTTGGCTCATATAGGGCCATGCAGTCCTCCTGAATTCGATCTGACTCCAGCACCCAATGCTTTCTGCTCTCTTTACCTATACTCTGACAATGGGTTTCAGGGGGATAGAGAAGATTTTTCAAACATCGACTATGGAGGAGTTGATGATATACGACCAACAGGATGGGGAAGTGAGTTTGGTGATGATGACTAAGTCACAAGCTCTACAAAAGATTTCGGCATATGTAGCCGAAAATAGAATGATAGCGGCCTTAGAGGCTAAAGTCAAGTACATGGCTCTTGGAGCCAATGAATAGGTCTCTTCCCAAGAAGGCCCTGGGAAAGATTTCGACCCAGAACCTCCTGATTTAGAAGAGAAAGAAGTGAAAAATCAGAGGTTAGACGCCATCTATGATGATGAACCTCTAGGTTTCGAGAAAGATCCATTGGCAGACAATGTTAGAATGCTAGCACAAGACCCCTTAAAAGAAGTAAATCTAGGCGAAGGTCCTATAAAAAGCCAATGTATATCAGCGCAAAGATAGATCCAGGGCTCAGGATCAAAATGATCCAATTGTTAAAAGAGTTCAAAGATTGCTTTGCATGGGATTATGATGAAATGCCTGATCTCGACAGAATTTTGGTGGAACTTCAATTGCCAATAAAACCTGGAAAGAATCCTAACAAGCAAACTCCAAGGCGCTTTGCACCGGAGATTCTGTCGAAAATCAAAACGAAATTCGAAAGACTACTGAAATGCAAGTTCATCCGAACGACCAGGTATGTCGAATGGATTGCAAATATTGTACATGTTATAAATAAAAATGGTACTTTAAGGGTATGCATTGATTTCATAGATCTGAATGCTGCAATACCCAAAGATGAATATCCAATGCCTGTGGCAGAAATGCTTGTCGATTATGCTGCTGGTTTTGAGTACATGAGTATGCTTGATGGATACTCTGGATATAATCAAATTTTTATTGCTGAAGAGGATGTGTCGAAAACAGCATTTCGTTGCCCTGGGGCCTTAGGCACTTACGAATGGGTAGTGTTTCCTTTTGGCCTAGAAAATGCAGGGGCAACATATCAAAGAGAAATGAATTCGATCTTCCATGATTTTATTGAGTATTTTATGCAAATTTATATTGATGATATTATTGTCAAATTTGTTTCAGGGAAGGATCACATGGACTATCTTCGACAATCCTTTGAGAGGATGAGACGCTATGGTATGAAAATGAATCCTCTAAAGTGCGCTTTTGGTGTCAAAGCAGGGGACTCATTAGGCTTTATGGTCCATAAAAAGGGAATCGAGATAAACCAAAACAAGACCAAAGCTATTTTGGAAGCCAAAGTGCCAACCAACAAGAAGGAATTGCAGTCTCTACTTAGGAAGATAAATTTCCTAAGGAGATTTATATCCAACCTCAGTGGGAAAACGCAAGCCTTCTCACCACTACTTCGACTCAGCAAAGGAGGCTTTAAATGGGGGTAAGAACAGCAAGAGGCCTTTGAAAAAATCAAAGAGTACCTCACCAAGCCACCGATTCGGGTACCTCCTTGTAGAAATAGAAGTATGAGATTGTACATAGCTGCATCTGATAAAACCTTAGGGAGAATGTTAGCTCAAGAGGATGAGAATGGTGTCGAAAGACCCATCTACTACCTCAGTAGAGTTTTAAATGATGCGGAGACTAGATATAACGAAGTTGAAAAACTATGTTTATGTCTTTACTTTTCATGTACAAAACTCAAGCAATATATTAAACCAGTTAATGTTTAAGTTTCGTCTCATTTTGATGTTTTCAAATATATGTTTTCGAAACCCATTTTGCACAGCAGAATTAGAAAATGGGCACTTGCATTAACTGAGTATTCATTAACCTTTATGCCTCTCAAGGTTGTGAAAGGTCAAGTGGTAGAAGACTTTATAGTTGACCACTCAATAACAGAAGAATCAATAAATTATTTGGAGATTGAACTTTGGAAGTTATACTTCGACGATTCTAGTCATAAAGACGGAATTGGAGTAGGGGTTCTCATTATTTCTCCAAACAAAATTCCAACAACATTTAAGTACAAGATCGAAGGAGATTGTTCAAATAATGAAGCTGAATATGAAGCTTTAATCGTAGGCCTTGAAATCTTGTTGGAATTGGGGGCAACTCGAGTCGAAAGAATGAGAGACTCAGAGTTAGTCCTAAAACAAGTTACGAAAGAATACAAATGCATAAGAGAAAATCTTATCATGTATTTCGTAATAGCCAGGCGTTTGTTGAAGAATTTCGAAGTGGTTAACATTCGACATATACCCAGATTGGAAAATCAAGTAGCTAATGATTTAGCACAGATCGCTTCCGGGTATAAAGTTTTGAAAGAAAAACTACAACAAGCAATTGAAGTTAGAGGGAGAGTAGCATCCACAAAGTTGTCTCTAATAGATTTGGAAACCACGACGTTGGGATACACAGATCACGAAAACTTTGAGATTTCGTTCATAGACAATCTAACAGAACAAGATTGGAGAAAGCCTATAGTATATTATTTACAAAATCTAGTGGCTTCGACAGAGCGAAAGATAAAGTATAGGGCACTAAGCTATATACTAATGGGAAATGAATTGTTCAAGAAAACACCTGAAGGTGTGCTGCTAAAATGCCTAAGTAAAACAGAAGCATACATAGCTCTTTCGACCACACACTCCGGGGCATGTGGAGCACATCAAGTAGGCCATAAGATGAAATGGTTGTTGTTTCGACAAGGACTGTATTGGCCCACTGTGTTAAAAGATTGTGTTGAGTTTGCAAAAGGATGTCAAGAATGTCAAGTGCACACAGGCATCCAGCATGTACCAGCAAGCGAACTTCATTCTATTGTGAAACCTTGGCCTTTTAGAGGATGGGCTTAAGATCTTATAGGAGAGATTCGACCAACATCCTCTAAAAGCTAGAAATACATATTGGTGGGCATTTATTATTTTAATAAATGGATCGAAGCAATTCCTTTAGTCAATGTAGAACAAGAAAATGTCATTGAATTTATTCAAAAGTACATTATATATATAGATTTGGAACCCCTGAGACAATAATGACAGGTCAAGGATCAGTCTTTACTGGTCTAAAAATGCAAGAATTTGCTACAGAAATGGGATTCAAACTGTTAACATCTACACCTAACTATGCACAAGCTAACGGCCAAGTCGAAGCAGCAAACAAGGTAGTAATCAGTTTAATAAAGAAACATGTGGGAAAGAAACCAAGAAATTGGAACGAGACGTTGGATCAAGTTTATGGGCTTGTCGAACCTCGCCTAAAGAAGCTACAAGAACAACACCATTTTGCCTAACTTATGGTCATGATGCGGTATTGCCAGTGGAAATTTGTCTACAATCAACGAGGGTTCAGAGACATCAGGATATTCCTTCTGAAGTTTATTGGAATATGATGTTAGACGAATTGGTTGATTTGGATGAAGAAAGGTTGAAAGCTTTAGACCTCTTAAGATTACAAAAGAAACGGGTCGAGAAATCCTATAATCGAAAAGTAAAGCCTAAGGCATTTTTGCCTGAGGATTTAGTATGAAAGGTAATTCTTCCAATGGATTGAAAAGATAGGAATATGGGAAAATGGTCCCCTAAGTGGGAAGGACCTTTCAAAATTATCCAAACTTTCTCTGGAGGAGCCTATGAAATCGAGGAGTTAAGTGAAGATCAAATGCTTCTAAGAGTAAACGGTAAATACTTGAAAAAGTATAGACCTATGCTTCAAGAGGTTAAAATAGACAAAGTATAGTCATGGTCGAAATAAGCTAAAAGCCAAAATGGAAATTTAAATTTCATTAAAAATTGCCAAAATGGCTGAGTCATTACAATAAGTGATTATGCAAATATAGAGACAAAATTCAAAAGGGGAGATTGGACTTGATCTAGAGGTATTTTATCCTCTGTAATTCCAGACGCCGTTCGCAAAGAGCCTTCGACTGATGAAGGGTTTCAAGTTTAGCATCAAGCCTTTGGGCTCGATCAGCATGCTTCAACCCTTCAGCAAGTTCCTCTTGGCTTCAAGACTCAGTATTAGTGGCGATAAGTTATTCCTTCCTTTTATCATGGGCAGAAATTTTAGCCTCCAATTCTCTGATCTGCGCCCTCATTTTAGCCGTGTCTTGATCGATCTCCTCAGCTTCTTTCTTCCTAGCCTCTTGAGCCTTCGACAATTCTTTTACTTTGGAAGATGATTCAGTAGCAGCATGCCAAGCAGCAGCTACATGGCCATTGGCCTCTTCGATCTTGCGAACAAGAGTCCTTCGACGATTGTAGTCCGCTGACACTTGGTCAATAATGGAAGTTAAATCCAGAATGACGCTAGCTACGTCTGGAGAAGCAACGAGGAGATCAACAACCCTCAAAATGGTCTTCAGGAAGGAAGGAACAGTAGGTTTTCCCTCCAAGGTTAGCATTAAATCTCTTTTGAAAATTTTTGCTTTAACCTTCTGAAGTGCCTCATCAAGATGGGACGTTGAAGTGGACTTTTCGGACGCAGTTGAAACACTATGGTCAGAAGAAGTTTCTCGCCCTTCGAGAATGGCAGTCAAGTAGCCCAGAGGATTTTGCTATTTCATCAAGGCCAAAGCTTCTTTGGTTCGAGACCCTATCGAAGGGGAACCCTCATTAGTGGCAGTAGCCACATTAACTACCTGTGTTGGAATATAGGCAGCTTCGGTAGTCATCAAATTTTGGGCCCCTTCAGTAGAGTCTTCTCTGCCATCAGCATTTGGAATTCTTTCATCTAGATTTTCCCCCTCCAGCATATCTTCCCTTTTTGTTCCAGCTACGGCATCAGTAGCCTCCTCCTCTTCACCTTCCTGTGAATCACCCAGAGGAGCCCTAGTTTCTTCCTGTTCGCCTATAGGGCCTTCTTCGTTTGCTTTATCTATGGTCTCATATTGAGGCCCAGAAGTTTGGTTCACCTCATCAGTGGAGCTAACAAAGGAGCCTTTTTTTGAAGAAGGCCTATAAGTGGGATCTCCCTCACTATTTAGTAGAGTGGCAGATCCTTCGACAGGGGTGGGACCTTTTTTAGAAGTGCAGGTAGTATCCTGAAGATTAAGAAATTTTATTCTCATAATTCTTATGAAAAAAGGGGTTAGTTCAGGAAGTAAGCAGATGTCTGTCCAAGTAAATACCTGAAAAGGAACTTTGACACCGGGGCTGGAATTGTAACTCTCACTAGGGTTGTTTAGCCTAGCGGCTACCTCTTGCTCAGTGGGTTCTCTGATGACTATAGGAGGAGGCCTTGATTTGGTAGCTGTAATTTTAATTTTTGTTTTTGGACGAGGCTCAGGTGCGGGAGCTTCTTTCTTTAATTTTTGTCTCTTCAGAGGAACAGGAGGAGACTCCTCTTCTTCATCACTAGAGATTTCGATTTCCTGAACCTTCCTTTTCTTGGGAGTGGTTTTCTGAACATCCAGAAAGATAAGAGTCGAAAACATCAGCATCTATATCAGAAAATAGAAAAGGAGAAAGGTATAGTAGAAAGTGAATACCTTTGATGGAGGATTAACAGAAAGGTCTCCCCTTTTGGTGCTTTTCAGCATCCTTTTTTGTACTGGTCCTCTTGATAGCTATACAAGAAACAAATATGAGGTGACATTGAATGATTGAATCTAAGACAAGGAAACAAAAAGAAAGAAAATATTACCTTTCTTGATCTTGTCAAGGACCAGTTTGAACGCCTCACGAAGATGGTGGGCGAAATCTTTCTCGTCGAATAATTCCTCATTATAATACTGCCTCCACCACCCCTCAAAATTGGGCGAACACATAAAATTGAGAGTGAAGTCGAACAGAGTTAGTACGGTCTGACCAACGTACCTACCAATGTGCTTGGTAGACACATCCTTTGAGTAATCTGCATTATAAAATAATATCAGTTTCTCTCGAGAGTAAATGGGAGATGGGAGTGACTGGACAATATCGAATTGTCGAGAGACAAGATTCGGTTGATAAGCAATCAAAATTAATTGATTCTTAGAACTCTTGAATCTCAATGTCATGATTATTGGTCGAAGAAACGACTCCCAAATGGCCATATATTCGTCCTCCAAGTCTTCCTCATCAGCTGAAGGAAATGGTCTGGTAAACCATTTTGGGCCAACCTTTCGACTGACGAAGGGAGCCATGGTCGAAACAAAATTTTTGCGCTCTGCAAACATCATCACAAAGCTGGTAAAGGCCTTTTGAAATTGATGAACCTCGTCAGTCGGAGTTAGCAAAGCTAGCCTGATGCCTTCGACCCTCCTGTTCAAAATTTCTGGGGCTTCTTCGTTTATCATATTCTTTTGGGGAAGAAAAGATTCGAAGGTGGCGTTGAGCCAAAGTTGAAGAAGCCAAAAGGGGCCAGAAAGGAGCAAGCTTTCCCTGTCTCCTATGACTTTGAGTTGAGTCACACCATTGCTGATGGACTCATACAGATTAGCTAGAATCAATTCAGCCAAGCAGAGAGGGTAGCCGTGATGAAGCTGTGTTGCGAGTGGAGCATCTTCTTAGTCACTTGAAGTGACTTGGTACAGAAGACGAATCGAGACAGGCACATAGCGAAGAAAGCTATTTGTTCGAACTTCGACATAGTACTGTAGGATTTATCATGAAAATGGTTAATGAATGTGGTGTATGTGGGCTTTGTAGCTGAAAACCCAATGGTATCTTCATATAAGTCCTCTGGATCGAAGTAGTCACCAGTTGGTCGAAGGCCGGTGATTGCTGCTATGTAGAAGAGAGTTGGAGTCACCATTCCACAAGGAAGGTGAAATGTGAAATGGGCGCTGTCCCAGAAATATAACGAAGACACTAACATAAGAGGGAAGTAAGAAAACCATGTCTTCGATAACATCACCAAATCATAAATCTCCATTTCCTTCCAAAATGGGGTTTGCACCTTTTTCATCTTATTAAGCCAGTGTGAATACTCTGAAGAGAGACTAGGGCACGATCAAAAGATCCTGGTCCCTTTGTTCATGAACTGAAGGTTAATGTCCTCCTTTGTCTGAGCGTGTTGCTGGTTAGCTGGAGTCGCATCCTCAGGATCATTCCTGAGCTTCTTTGCACAACCTATGGGTTTGAGCTTGGGGTGAGTGGAGAAGAAAGCACAATTTTTCATTGGATCCTCGACGCATGCAGATAGAGGGCCAGACATGGCGTATATATTCTCATGATATCTGACAGGGATGAGGAGCTGGGAATCATACGCCTCACGCCATTCTCTATTCATGGGTTCAGAGAAGAACCTTGGCCCCTCAGTCGAAGCAGGAGAAGAGTTTGTGGGGAAGATTTCTGGTTGACGCTGTACATCAGTCACATTCTTAGGTTTGGGGTTGTTGGGAGCGTTAGAAAGGAAAGCCATTGTTATGAGATAGTAAGGAACGAAGATGACGGTGTAAGGTGTTTTTCTTTTCTGCAAAGGAGATAAAAAATGCTAAGTGTTGTGAAAGTTCCAAAAGAGAAGGCTCAAGGCTATTTACAGTGTCCAGAGGGAAGTGTGTCTTGTCAAAGCCATTTAATGCTATAGACATAGTGGGGCACGTGGCAAGCTGCAAAGTAGTAATCTTGCAGATTATGGGAAACATTTGACATGCTTGCCTAGGTTCTAGGAGTAATGGTCATAATGGCAGAATGGTAACAGCTGATTGAAAAGACGTCTTGGGAAAAGAGTAATGATGGTTCTGAGTGTGGCAGCTGTTGGAAGACGAAAAGCGCATGTTAAAGCCTTTTTGGACAAAAAGACAGGTGTCGAATGGGAATGTCAAAGAATGATTGTTTCTATCGACGTCGAAACAGGCATTCTTGGGGGGAAATTTGTTGGCTCTTGAATTCGACACCTACTATATATTGGCCCCATGGACCAATAATAGAGCAGATAAAGCCAAGCTAGAAAATGCTTCGACGGATGGGAAAAACTTAGATAAAATATCTGAGTTACAAATTGGTCTTCGACCAGACATCACCATCAAGCCTTCGACGGAAAAGGTCCTGTGGCCTTCGACTAGAAGAACAAACCTTCGTGTCAGCACCAAAGGCGAAGGATATTTGAATTTGAAGATTTGAGGGAAATGCAGTTCGCCAGCAGTTAAGGGAAAGCGACGTGGTAGGAAGATAAAAGTCGACGGACATGCAGAAGACACTTGTCTTCATCCTAGAAGCAAAGCCACCCTCGACAGTTACATAATTTTAGTATAAAACTAGGAAGTTTGTGTAGAGTTTCTGTGTGTTCAACCTATTGTGCTAGTTACTCAATATTATTCAAGTACCCGCTATGTGCGAAAGAATAACTGAGAATGTACGTTGGAAACACCATTTTTTATTAATAAAGTCTTTTTACATTGTTTGAACTTCTTTTGCAAAGTTTACATTTCTACATCTTTATTTGCACTTATAGTTACTTTCTTACTTTCCAAAACCATAAACACAATATCCTTGGTCGAACGTGCGTTCTTCCTAGATATCAACTTTTACATCAAACCAACATAAAAATTAGCATATGTTCTGGGATCAATCTGATCGATCCTGCGAGTAACCAAAAGGACTTTCCTTTTTGGAGGATCAGCGGTTGTTTACCAAAAACCACGGTAAACAGTATACAATTAGTGATCAAAAAAATTCCTCTGGAATCAAAGAACAGTGATGGTTCCCTACCAAATAGGCAGTCATTATCTCTCAAAAAGAAAAGCCCACTAAGTCAAAACCTAAAAAGGAGACTTAAGAAAATCTAGGGCATCCCGCCGACTGTAATCTCAAAACAAGAATAGTCAGGCAAAAATTAGGGATAACAAATAAAAAGAAAGAGGTCACTACAAATCCTCAACAACATGAAAAATGTTACAAGAAATGACTGCCTTCTGATAAACTTAACTTGTCTGAACCATCACCAAAATGTCATTCAAGATTCAATTGGAGTTCGAACGCGCAATTAACTGAGTTTAGGACTGAAGAACATCATGAAGAATGGGCGGGTACAAATACACTTTGAGCCTTTATCCTTTATTTCTTAAACAGTGAACCAAGCCACGTTACAACCCTTCAAAAGTCCAAATTGAAGCATGGGTTAGTTCGAAAGTATACTGTTACAAAAGGTATCCTGACTCCTGTAAGGCTTTAATCCAAATCCTGTGTTTGAATTTTCTTACAAAATTTCTTTACTTTCTAAAACGCATTTTCAAAACTTCAAGACAAGCATAAACTTTGCATTATTTGAATATTTTTGTTTGCATATGGCTATTTGTTTGACAACGGATAAATTCACACAACGAATATCTGATGAACGAAAGTTCTCTCAGGGAACAAAATCACTTCAAGTGGGATGACACTTCCAATGATAAATCTCCTAAGAAAAAGGACACGACATGACATGTCACTATCCAGCACACCTGGGGCAGTCCAGTAAAGATTCTAAGAAATTTCTCAAGAAGTGCATAATAACTAGGGGCAGGTCTCCATCTCCATCATTTGGGGCATTGAACGCGAATCCCAACAAAGGGTTACGTACAATTAATTAGTTCCTGGAAGTGCCACAAACACTTGCTACTAGGGGCAGTGACAAATCTTCCCAAAATCCTTCTAATAAGATGACTCCCAGCCAGAGATTAATCTTTGAAAACCTTCCCCCAGCTGAATCGACCTCAAGAATCCTCGAGGATTTTCCCTAGTGAAGTTGCCACCTCTCCAATAGACTGGTAACAAGGTTTATTTCCCCAACAAATGGCAGGATTCCCCAGCTTGAGTTTACCTCTCCTATTACTACAAATCATAGGACCACAACTCCTCTTCCCCGGTAGACTACTCTACAATCCCCAGCAAGTTACTGTGAAAACTGGACCCAACCAGATATTAATTTAACTTCGACTCCCCAGTAGAGAAACGGACAACCGAGGCTCCTGAACTCTTTTCCCTAAACAAGAATTAACACTCTCCACAAAGTTTTCAACATTCCCCAGCGGATCTATCCTCAAACAATAAAACAGGAATCCTTGGTGGAAACATTCTAAGCAAAGACACACCTACTCTTCAATGGCAGTCCGGGATTTAATGACTCCCCAACATTTGTCAAGGATTTATTTTCCCAGACAAGAAATACATTCATAAACATTTCACATTTCATACATCCTATTTACATACATGATAAGTGCATATGACATAATCTCATTTATTTTGAGAGCATTATTGCACCATGCATTTCCTACATCATGACATTGCATACAACTAATGTTTTACCTTTTTCAAGAAGAGGTCAATCAACAGATAAAGGTCATCATCCGTTGAGGTAGTGATCGTCCAAGATTCCTTCATCATCCCGCTGAGGTAGTAGTCGTCCAAGATTCCTTCATCATCCTGCTGAGGTAGTAATCGTCCAAGATTCTTTCATCATCCCACTAAGGTAGTAATCGTCCAAGATTCCTTCATCATCCTGCTGAGGTAGTAATCGTCTAAGATTTCTTCATCATTCTACTGAGGTAGTAATCATCCAAGATTCCTTCATCATCCTGTTGAAGTAGTAATCGTCCCAGATTCCTTCATCATCCTGCTGAGGTAGTAATCGTACAAGATTCCTTCATCATCCGACTGAGGTAGTAATCGTCCAAGATTCCTTCATCATCCTGCTGAGGTAGTAATCGTCCCAGATTCCTTTATCATCCTGCTGAGGTAGTAACCGTTCAAGATTCCTTCATCATCCTGTTGAGGTAGTAATTGTCCAAGATTCCTTCATCATCCTGATGAGGTAGTAATCATCTAAGATTCCTTCATCATCCTGCTGAGGTAGTAATCGTCCCAAATTCCTTCATTATCCTACTGAGGTAGTAATCGTCCAAGATTCCTTCATCATCCTGCTAAGGTAGTAATCATCCAAGATTCCTTCATCATCCTCCTGAGGTAGCAATAGTCCAAGATTCCTTCATCATCCTGCTGAGGTAGTAATAGTCCAAGATTCCTTCATCATCCTACTAAGGTAGTAATCATCCAAGATTCCTTCATCATCCTGCCGAGGTAGTAATCGTCCCAAATTCCTTCATTATCCTGCTGAGGTAGTAATCGTCCAAGATTCCTTCATCATCCTGCTGAGGTAGTAATCGTCCAAGATTCATTCATCATCCTGCTGAGGTAGTAATCATCCAAGATTCCTCCATCATCCTACTGAGGTAGTAATCATCCCAGATTCCTTCATTATCCTGTTGAGGTAGTAATCTTCCAAGATTCCTTCATCATCCTTCTGAGGTAGCAATCATCTAAGGTTCCTTCATCATCCTTCTGAGGTAGAAATCGTCCAAGATTCCTTCATCATCCTGCTGAGGTAGTAATTGTCCAAGATTCCTTCATCATCCTACTGAGATTGCAATCGTCCCAGATTCCTTCTAAATACAGTCCAGATACGATCCAGATTCGGATGTCATTCTGTCACTCATTCAAATACAATCCAAATACGATCTAGATTCGGATGTCATTCTGACGCTCATTCAGTACACCTTTCAGATACAACTCAGATGCAATTCATTTATGGATATTATTCTGATACTCTTTCCAGACCTCTACTGGTTCAGTTAAAATCTCTCAATGATTTATCCCGATTCTTACCCGCAGACATTTCCTCTGGTTTAGATAGATCGCTCCAAGATTTATTCTGATTCTTTCCAGTTAAAGAAAATTCAAGAGCTCTATTGGTTCAGTTTAAATCTCTCAATGGTTTATCCTGATTCGTTCCCGTAGACATTTTCTCTAGTTCATATAAATTGCTCCAAGATTTATTCTGATTCTTTCCAGACCTCTGCCAGTTCAGTTTAAATCTCTCAACGGTTTATCTTGATTCTTTCCCGTAGACATTTTCTCTGGTTCAGATGAATCTCCCCAAGATTTGTTCTGATGCTTTCCAGTTAAAGAATATTAAAGACCTCCTCTGGTTATATTAATTTCTTCCAGTTAATGACAGGAAATCAAAGACCTCTACTGGTTAACTTTAAATCTCTCAACGGTTTGTCCTGATTCTTTCTCGTAGACATTTTCTCTAGTTCAGATAAATCGCCCCAAGATTTATTCTGATTCTTTCCATACCTCTGCTGGTTCAACTTAAATCTCTCAATAGTTTATCCTGATTCTTTCTAGTAGACATTTCCTCAGGTTCAGATAAATCTCTCCAAATATTTTATTCTGATTTCCTCTCCAATTGAAGTCAGAATTTAGACTCAGTCTAATTTCTATCAACAATCACTCTGGATGGCATCTATAAGCCCATCTCCAACAACTATCCATTATTTCTCCAAATGGCATCTTTAAGCCCATTCCCAACACAATCAACCACAACATCATCAAGTGAAAATTTATGGGCACTCTAGTGTTCAATCATCTTCCACCTTCAAGTCACGAATGGAAGATTTTCTCATCTAACTCTTCAGGTGTAAGAAGATTGAACAGGGGCAGCTGTTGTACCCCAAAATTTGCCCTCTCAATTGTCAAGGCTTTTCTCACAAAGATTCTCAGGGTTCAAGCTTGCACAAGTGCTTTGGGATTTTCCAGTACCAAAATTAAAAGGAAACTGTCAAAAAGGGAGAAAACAGATAAAAATAACATTTTGACAAATTTAGGCCTCCTTCGATTCAGCCTTTCGATTGGACAAGTGTGCTTCCTGCATGCTTGCAATCGAAGGCCATGACATGCTGGCAACACGTGCCCCCTACAAGGTAAACCCTTCGATTGGACTTTTCACCTCCTTTAATTATTCAAAAGTATGCTGCCTGTAAGCCTGCTTCGATTGGGCACATGCTACCTGTAAGCCTACTTCGATTGGGCACATGCTGCATGTAAGCTTACTTCGATTAAAAAAGTATGATGTCTGCATGCTTGCTTCGATTGGACAAGTTTTCTGCCTGCATGCTTGTTTCGTTTGGGCATGATTCCTTCAGCACAAGGTCAAACCTTTCGTTTGGGAATTTAACTTCTCTCATTCTAAACAGTCACAAGACAGGGACCCCCCATGTACACTCTTTTGTTTGGCCACATATGACCATGGCAAGGCAAGCCTTCGATTGGACAAAAGTACCCACATGCAAAGCTTCAATTGAAATGTTGATTCCCTTCGAATCAGTTTACTTTGAATCCAAGTTGAACCATTCAAAGCAAGTTTCGTTTGAAACAAATCTAAGGAAATCTCATAGCCTTACCCTACTTGATAGGCTATGTTGCTTCCAAATCTTTGTATAATCAGAGGGCCAGAAGCATAAGTCACATCTTCTGCACCCCAACTGCCAAAAGGCCCCACACTTGTACTTTCACGTTACATTATTTTATCATTTCTTTGCAAGGCTGGCGTGTCCTTTCTTTCTCTATAAATAGAGGAATTCTTTGCAAAGGAAAGAGGAGGATCTTTGGACTAGAGGAACGAATCTCCCAAATTTTCTCAAAACACAACAAATCTCTCAAGTCCCTTCAACACTTGTGAGAACAAACCCAGAATCACATACTTACTTCCTTCGATTCTGAAGAACAAGCACTCTTCAGTATCCTTCGAATCCAGTTTGGAAAGAAACATAAGACTTGTTTCTTCCCTTCCTTCGAATCCAACATTCCAAGCACAACTATTGGCCCCCTCTTTCGAATCCAGCACCCCGGGCCTCCACTTAAGGTCCCACACCCATTCAAAGCCTCCAGCAAGGTAAGTCACTCTTACCCTTGAACCTTTCGTTTCATGGCATAACATGTAAATAAGCTTTTCTTTCGTTTCAAGCATGTACATACCATTGTTCCTTTCGTTTCCACCCTTTTAACATGTTTTTCAGAGCTAACCCTTTCATTTTTCTTTTTGTTTACCTGAACTTGCTTTAACTATTAAACTATTTGCAAGACAAATACTAGCATGGCCTTAGGCCATGTTGCCATTTAATGCCTTAAACGAAAGAAACATGGGGAAGGAAACATGAAACGAAGCCTTGGGCTTCCTTGCTGACTTCCAAGACAGAAAGGCAGAATCAAAATACATGCTTGCACTAAAGTCTAGCCAAAATCGAAGGCCATGACTTGCTGCTTCCAGCCTCAATCGAAGAAGGCAAAAAGGCAGAACCAGAAGGCATGCCCAGCTGCTGACAAGCCCAATCGAAGGCCATGACTTAACTGGTGCCAATGCCCAATCGAAGGCCATGACTTGCTGGATACCAACTCCTAATCTAAGGAGGCCAATCGAAGCAGAATCGAAGGGTTCTCCTGCCCCAATCGAAAGACCTTCATTTTTTCTTGTTTTTATTTCATTTTTGCCTTTACATTTTCCTTGCCTTTCAATATGGTTGTAAGAGTGTAGGATTTATTTTCTGCATTTTTTTTATTACTCTTGTAAAAATGCTAGTAAATAGGATGTATGGCAAGATAAAACCAACAAGTAGACAACCCAAAAATCAAAGACAAATGCATGCAATCAAAAACACTATTCACACATGCACCCTTAGGGTAATCTCACTTGTTGCCTCGAAAAAATAGTCATGTCCCTCGAACATGGGCGTTTTAGCAAAGACCCTCGATAAAAGATCGTAGTCCCTCGATGACCCTCGATGTTGCCTTTGGTAAATGATCTAGTCCCTAAACGACATTGCTAAAATTTCTCATAGGTTGCCTTCTATGACTATACAAACGTCCCACGACCGTCCCTTCACATCCAATGATGGGGCTTCTTACCAAAACAATGGTAAGATATCAACATCTAAAGGAGGAAGAAAAGAACATCTAAGACCTTTTGAGTAGGTAGATTACTCCTAGTTGCTCACTTGCTCACAAGAAAAACATTTTATACACCAACACTCTCATTTTGAAACATTTTCAAAAGACAACACTTTATACGCGTTCTTATAGAAACGAGAGCCATTACAAAGACACCTTTTTAAAATCACTTTCAAGAACACATTACACAAACACCTCTTTGAACTATTTTTCAAACAAAACTTTGTATGCATTCTTATGAGACAAGAATCATTACGAAGGCAAGTTTTCAAAATACTTTCAAAAAATCACACCATAAGCACACTTTCAAACAAAAGCAAGTGATCTAGCAAGCAACTAAGAGCCTGTAGATAACTATAGATGAAAAGGGTGCTAATACCTTCCCTTTTCATAATCTACCCCCCGAACTCAGAAATAATCTCGAAAGGTGTTTCCTGTTCTTTTCAGCCTTTCCTTATTGGATAAAAGGAAAGTCGGTGGCGACTCTTGATATTCGCAACATTGCGATAAAACATAAAACACCCAAGTCAGTTTTCCCACCGTGTTACAGACATCAAGTGACGGTCTCTTCATGAGCAGCTTGTGTGTTATTGACATTCTTGGAAGACAGCAAGCAGAGGTCTCTTCATGGGAAGCTCATGTGTTATTGACATCTTTGGAAGACAACAAGCGACAGTCTCTTCATGAGCAGCTTGTATGTTATTGATATCTTTGGAAGTCAGCAAGTGGCGGCCTTTTTATTTGAGCAGATCGTGTGTTTAATAATATCCTTTGAAGACAGCAAGTGGCGGCCTGTTTATTTGAGCAGCTTGTGTATCCACAACAATATGTTATTTCAGCAGTAAATGGTATCTCTCTAGAAAAGTTCCGCAGAGAATTTTGTTATGAAATCTTTACCTTCAGTAAAAATCGGTTGTTCATTATCAGTAAAAGTTGGTGTATCTTTTTGTCTACCTTTGACCATAAGTTGTAAACTCACCATCATCTCGAGTCAACAACCATCTATCTTTTCGTAGCCTATGCAAGGCGTTTTCTTTGATAGAGTTAGAAACTTTTCTTCTCTCGAGGTTATTCCCCAATAAGCGTCTCTCTTTCAAAGTTTGTGGCTCTGTTTCTCCAGTAGAGTTTTAATCTCTTCCCCTGTGGATTATTTTATCATGTGCTTGATTTCTCCAGCATTAGTTTGTCTCATGCGGCATCATTCCCCATAGGATTCGAATATCATATTCATATCATATCATAAACACGATGGCGGTATCTTAGGGCTAAAAATTGCGTATTCTGTATTTAAGTCCCTTCAATATCGTCGAGACAAAGACTTAAATCTTCATATCTTCGGATAGAAGAAACTTAAATAGAGGCAGCTGTCATACCCCAATTTTGGACCTAAGATCCCATCTTCATTTTTCATTTCTTTATATACATCAAGGTCACGAAATATGGTCCATTTCGAACTTCTTACCTTCAAGCATTGCTTGTGTAGAGATTATCGAGTATTGTGGACATTTTATCTTGTGAATGACTAACTTCTAATCAAGCACGAAGTGTATATTTTTTGTTTCTTTGATTTCATGTGCAGAAACAGATCTGAATCAAGAGCATTAGGCGTCACGCCTTAATTAGGGTTTTGAGTCTCTCAAGCCAGAAGTACAATTGATCGTTGATTCTCGAAGACGTATTCATCAAGGTACAACTTCTAAGCTCAGAGCCCGGAGTCTCGAAAATCATTTAGGCTCATTTTGATCACGGATGGTTCAAGTGTGATAGCTTGTTTTGGGGAACTTTCAGAGAACCATGTGTTTATTTCCATGCTTTGTCCAACAAGTGGCCTCAAGCTTCTCCGAAATTCTTTAAAAAAAATAGTCAAGGTTCCATGATCACCAGTTCACGTGTGTTTTACCATGTCTTGAAATACAAGAAAGACCAGGCAATGCAAGTCAATTCCAAGCACTTCGACCAAAAGTCATCTACAAGTTTTCTTTAAAAGTTGAAGACAAATTATGTTTAGAAATCCATGAAAAGACTTCATAGGATGTTTGCCATGATTTAAGAGTTTCTTCATCTCTAAGTTCAGTTCACTGTGCCAATTTCTTAATGCAATAACATTTTGCCTCAAATCCTACTTCTAGTGATCATTTGAAGCTTTTAAGTATGGTTCGATTTCTTATACTTACATGACGCAGGGTGAATTTCGTTAGAGTGGGGTGATTGAATTCAAGATTTCTTTGGAAGAATTTATTTAGAATACTTGGAATTTTCATCATTCGAATTCAAGTGTTAACTAAATAGAAGTTATCGAAAGGGCTCATTCAAGATTCAAATTATTCCTTACATTGCATTTATTCAAGATTATTTTTGTGTGATTACTTTGATGGATTCACACCATGGCCATTTGAATTCACATGAGGCATTTATTAAAGGAAATATTGAAAAGAGAAATTTGATTCAAAATTGTCATTCATCACAAGAATAAATACATGATGGTTACAACTTCATTACAAGATCAATTCATGTAATTCATTTGGATCTCTAACACAAGATGCAAGATTGAGGTCTTAAGGCTTGCATCATTGTTCATTCATTATTCAAAAATTCATTCAAGTATCAATCAATCCCTTTCCAAATTCAAGTGGAAGATTTCGAATTTCATCGAGATGAATATAAAGATTCAAAGTGTTTACAATTACAAAGGAATTGAGAGAAAATTATATTCAAGACAAGTTTCCATTCATGTTACATAAAAGATAAATTCTAGACCTATTGTTATTTTTTTATAGCTTCAAATCTTGCTCCAAAAAAAGCCTTGATGTCCAACAATACAAATCAACCCAATATCATGTTGCAACCCCTACAAACAAATACAAAAAACAGCAGCCTGCTGCCCATTTTCCAGCCTTGTTTCAACAATAACAGTCTAATTTTTGTGGCACTTTTGCTGTCCAAAACAGCAGCTTGCAACAGTCAAAATTCTGCCAAAAAATACTATAAACCAGTCCAAACAGTAGCCTATAGATCAGTCCAAATTCTGATATAAAACTGCAAACAAAACTGCTATAAAACAATCTGCTATGCCACTGCTGCAACCTGGATAGAAATACCAAATAGAACAAGACTAAAATTGCATCAAAATGGCAAGCATCAAAAGCTGTCTCACAAAGCATTGAATCAGTGACCATAAATGTTAAAATGTCTCCCTTTCCCCCCCTAAAACACCATATATTTCACTATAAAATCCACCTTCATAACAGAAAAGGAGAGGAAGTTTTGTTCAAAAGTCATAGAAAGAATCAAAGTAAAAAGAAGCTTGAGCATCAATAAGTGTTGAAAGGAGAACTTACTATTTTTTAAGATCCATCAGAGACTCCGATAGGTATTTCTTCTCCCTATTGTTTCTGCATATATCAATATCTTTTTCCTTGTTTGCATAACATCAGTAATTTGAATCTTCTTTTTGCACCACTTTTATGCCATATGCTTGCTTGATTTATCACTTTGCTGTATTCTGGAGTTGCTGCATTATGGATATTTAGAAATGTTTATAATACTAATAATAATAAGCACCGATAGCATTGTATATAAAATGACACAAAAAATTCATAGATAAAAAAATATACCTTCAAATCTTTTCTGAGCATACAACTCTCATACAGAAAATTGCCACTCTCATTCACCGAATCCACCCTAAGCTTCATACAACTTTCAACTCACCCTTCCAAAATATATTACTGTGAAAATCTCCCAACCTCTTGTCTTCAACTTCCTCTTCCAATTCCATTGTCTCGAATCCCTCTCATTTCTTCTTCCATGGATTCCAATGCTGCTTCTGAGACTGGTAGCTCTTTTGTGCAAGAAAATATTCAAAGTAAATCCCCGATTGGCAAAAATCACGACAATGAGATACCATACCCAGCATCGTCGGTAACTCTCGGAATCCCTTCAGTTAGTCGCCCTTCCTCTAATTACAATAAACAGTCTCAACAAATAAATGGCCCTCATAAAGCTGTTTCTAATAAGTAATGGAAACTAAAGTACACAAATACATATAATCAGAATTCTAGACCTGCTACTGCACTTGGGGCTCCTCTTGTATTAGCTGAAGTAACTAGACAGTTAAAGTCCTTGACCACTGAAATGCCCTTGACCACTGAAGAATCTACTTGAACACTTCAGAGAAAGCTGGAGAATTTACGTATTGCACAGTATCAACATGTTATACTTCCAAATCATATCATAGTACCAGAGTCTGAGAAGAAGCAGTTTTGATTTGGAACTTTGGGAATCAATTAATGGTTGTATTGTTCCCTTCCTATAACAACAACCCGACGATAGAACTTATGCCCTCATGTTCTCTCTACCTCTGTTATGAACCTTCCTTCATGAAAACGCTTCCGGAGCCACCCTCTCCCTTCGTTTAACACCACCCATCAACATAACCAACTGCTAACAACCATCCAATGTTAAATCGCAACCTCTATTCTTTCCAGTACTTTAAATTACATCACCATATTTCCACTATACCTCCATTTCTGCACATCTCTACATATACTCATTTTCGCTCGCACAATCTTCATCCCTTCAGCGCCCACTGTTCCACACAGATTTTGACGATGACACCTCACGATTTTCATCTACTGTTCAATCATAATTTCTAACTTCTCCTCTCTGATTCTGTCGCACAACACTCCCTCGGCCTAGCTTCTGTTCGTTAATCTCCATCCCTTTTGCTTGAATAAATTATTGATGTGATTCAATTTCAGATTTCGCCTCCCAAGACTGATATTGAACAGATTTTTGTGATGAGTGATTATTCTCAGATGGATAGAATTTTGGTAGGGGAGAGAGAGTTTCGATTTTTGTTTTTTACAGTAAATATTGGATAATAAAGTTTATTCTAAATAATGATAATCAATTATATATTGCTCCATTCCCAACAAAAACCAAGCGGCGCCTCCCTGATTATTTAGGGTTTCGAGAAACCCTTCTTTTGTCTCTTCCTAAATCGGGTCAGCCCCATTGGGCCTGTTGGCCCAATCACATTATCAATATTCTCCTTATATTTTTTTAATTAAAACATAGTCAAAACAGATAAAATAACAATAGTTCAGTGGCAAGACATGTCTGTTGCAACCTAAGGAATTCAAGTTCTACCCCTTGCTGGGGAATTTTTTTTTTTAGTTCTTTAGTCTTATTTCCTAATTCTATTAAATATTTTATAACAAAATGTTAGTTTAAGTTTATTTTATATATATAATTATTTCTTGCTATTATAAATTAGTCTTTATTTTATTTTTGTTATTTATTTAATTGTTTAAAAATACATGCTTTATAAATTAGACTTTTATTTAATTAATTAATTTATTTAATTGTTCAAAAATACATGTTAGTAAATTAGTCTCTTATTGAATTTTTGTTATTTATTTAATTATTCAATTTTCGCCCTAATTAACTTTATTCTCGATCATTTAATCTCTATATCTTTCGTTCGTCTAAATTCTAAGGGAAATGTTTTAACTTTGTTGACTTCATGTCATCAAATACATCTTATATGATTGTGTGAATCCCTTCATTCATTTTTGTTTTACTATTTTGTTAATCTTAAGTTAATATTCCTAAAAGACTCAATTTTAAATCTCTCACCTTTTAAGTCAAAACTTTGACACTAGGTCGTCGTATCTTCAAAATCTCGTCCACACCCATTTTGATCAAACAAACAATTTTAACCAAAAAATAGATATTTTAAAAGGTTCCCGTGGAGTACTGTAGATGCATTGGGTTCTAGTACCTTTCCATTGTATAACTAACCCCCAAACCTTCAATCTCTTTCAAAAACGCATAATATTTTCATTACTTTTAAGTATTACTTTACATTACATATTTAAGGGTTTTATTTCGCTCTTTTCCCTTTTCCCTTGGAAATGATAAAGCGTGGTGGCGACTCTTGCTTTTGCGAGTTGAGTTAATTAATAGCTCGATCTCCGATTTACACCATTACATTTTTTATCGCTACAGACACAATCAATACATTCTTGATCAATGATACCTTATCATCATTCCTTTGTTTGGCTACATGTCCCATTCCTTCTACCATAATGGATTTGTTGTCAGCCAATTTTATTTGGCCTTCTTACTTTCATCAAAATCAACCAATTAGTCTTTCCTTCCAGTCATATGATTGATGCAACAAATGTCAAGATACCCGATTTGGGAATTTGAAACCTCAACATTAGTTACACCCATGAGCATAACTGGATCTGAGTTTGGGCTAGAGTTTTCTTGAGATATATTGGCTTTTCTTCACCATTATTGGGCTTCTTTCCTTTTCCTAGCCAACAATCATCTACATTCACCATTATTGGGCTTCTTTCCTTTTCCTAGCCAACAATCATCTACATAGTGTCCCATCTTCTCACAATTGTAGCATCGTACCTTTATTTTGTTAAAACTCTTCATATTGCTTTGGTTCTCTACAAGCCCTCCACCATTATTGCTTGATTTTTCAGGCTTAGCATCACCTTTTTCTCTTTCTTTTAATTGACTCTTTCCTTTTTCCTTTTTCCATACTTCTTTGTTTGCTTTTTCATATTTCTAACTCATGATGAATCATGTCATGGAATAAAGCTACCATGGCACGCTGATAAGTTGCCCATGTGTTCTTCAATCCAAAAGGCATGACCTTGTAACAGAATGTTCCCCACTGTATGACGAAGGTAGTTTTCTCCATGTCTTCAGGCACCATCTTGATCTGATTATAACCCGAGAAACCATCCATGAAAGAAAATACCTTGTGTTGAGCGGTGTTGTCGACTAGGACATTAATATATGGAAGTGGGAAGTCATCTTTAGGGCTTGCCCTACTCAGATCCATGTAATCTACACACATATGTACCTTGCCATCTTTCTTTGGTACGAGAACAACGTCGGCAACCCATTTAGGATACGACGTCACTGCTAAGATCTCTACATTGAACTATTTCATGACCTCAGCCTTGATCTTCTCAGACATCTCGGGACGCATGCGACGAACTTTCTGTTTAATTGGAGCACAACCCTCTTTCATCAGTAGACGGTGAACCACAATATCTGTATCGAGCCCTGGCATGTCTTCGTATGACCAAGCAAAGACCTTAAACATATTCGTGCAACATCTAAATCAATCTATTCTCTACACTATCTTCCAGGTTTGTGCCAATCTTGACTTATTTCCTATCTGTCTCAGAACCCAAGTTTATCACTTCGACCGACTCTTCATGTGGTTGAATAGCCTTTTCTTCTTGAATTAAGAGTCTGGCGAGTTCTTCGGGTATTTCACAATCTTCCTCACCTTCGTCTTCGGCTTGGTAGATTAGATTTTCAAAGTCATAGACGACAATAGCAGGATCGTTATCAACTAGATCCAGAGTAGATGGTGATCTGCAATATAGTGTGTGGGTGTGTGTAAGAACACATAGCTATTTGAAAGTGCAATAAAGTAAAAGAAAGACAAAGATAAAAAAAGTGTATGCAAAACGTCAAATGTTTTTTTTCATTAAATGAAAATATGACATATGAAATGACAGCCCTTAACAAATGGATCATTGTTCCCCGGGCCAGGCATAAGGTTTAAAGTCACTGTTTTAAAAGGAATTACATAACCAAACTTCTTAAAGTGATAAAAATAGGAAATAACAATTACTCCTAACTAAAGGAGATGTGTACAAAGACATTAGCTTTCCAGTTGTTGAGTTTGCCATCAACAGTAGGGAATATCCAGTTGTCCAAGTCACCATCACTATTAGTGTCTTCCAGAGAATTGACTTCATTATTGCTAATACGAAAAGGTGGTCCTCAACCACGAGCATGATCAACCTCCATCTGAGCCTTTGTGGTGAAACCTAGATCAAATTTGTTGGACTTGTAGGGGATATCGAGAAGCTGAACCCAAATAGAGAAACCACCCTCTTCTATCACAACTCTAGTATCCTTCAGAGAAACCATTCTTGGTGAATACTTGATGATCTTAGGAGTAGAAATATTAGCTTTAGAAACAACAATCGTCAGAGGGATTACTTCAAATGCTTGGCAGGGAGTTTCAATGAATTCACCATCCATTTCAACATATTTGAAAGAATTCAATTGGCTGACCATATATTCTTCCTCTCTGCAGACTATAACGATCTTTCCTTTCACTGGATACTTCAATTTTTGATGTAGCATAGAGGTAAAAGCGCCTGCCCCATGAATCCAGGGGCGTCCTAGAAGACAGGAATATGCCGGGCGAATATCTATTACATAAAAAGTGGAGTTGAAAACCTGAGATCCGACCTTGATAGGAAGATCAACTTCTCCATGCACCATTCTTTTTGACCCACCAAAGGCTCTTACTACAATATCGCTGGGTTTCAGCACCAGCCCTTCACAGTCCAATCTATCCAGAGCACCTTTTGCTAATTCATTCAGGAAGGAACCTGTATCAACTAACACATGTGTCAAAGTAGTGTGCTTACACTCAATAGAGATGTGTAGAGCTTTGTTATGATTCTTCCCCATCAGATTTAAGTCAGCATCAGAAAAGCCTAAACCATTATCACCTGTTCGGCTTGCAACACAATTATCAAATTGATCAACAGAGGTCTTTTGTGGTACATGAGCATTCATTAAAAATTTCAACAAACCTGAGCACGAGCTTCGGAACATAATAACAAGGACAACATGGATATCTTGGAGGGTGTCTGCCCTAGTTGTTCAACTATTTTGTAGTCACTTTTACGAATGATCTTCAGTATTTCCTCCATCTCTTGTTTAGAGGAGTCTCCAGTTGTAACATCTTTTGAGGGTGCCTCTATCTGGGCAGGCTCAGTCACTTTCTCTTTGCCTCGGGCGTTAGTAGTTGACCCGGCAGCAGGAATATGAACATGTGTTGTGATAGTTTTTGGAGGAGAGATCTCTGGGGAGAAGATCCTTCCCGTTCAGGTAACTTTACTAGTTCTGACAATATTTTCGACATTGAGATTGGTAACTTTAGAATCTTCATCTTCGGTGATCCATGGCTCTTGCTTAACACCATGATAATAAACCGCCCCATAGTTCTAGGGAACAACCTTGTCAGAGGAATAGGGGACTGGCCCCGATGCAGTGATGATTAGGGGAGCCACTCTTGATTCAACAAGAATCCTTATAGAGCCTCTAGAGGTGATCCTTATAGGAGTATTGGAAATTGTGATTATAGAAACATCTTCAAGTATCAGTTCTTGAGATGTACTTTCATACAAACTCTTCATGGACGAAATTTTCTCGAACAAAATTTCACGACTTTCAATCAAACGCTGAATACCCTTCTTCAGCCACATACAACCATTAGTTTGGGAAGCACAATGGTAACAATTTTTAGGACAACCCAAAAATAAACCAGATCGTAACAGATTCTTCTTAACGATCATCAAGGGACTGGTCAAGTCACTTATGGTGGAGACATATGAAACATCGTCAATAGAATTAACACCTTTACCATGACTGGGCATAGGCGCAGTAGTCACGTTAGGGGTCTTGGGAGGATCAAATTTAATTTCCTTTGCATCAATCATGTCTTGGATTTTGCTTTTTAGGGCCCAACAATCATTGGTGTCGTGCCCAGGACTATTGGAATGGTATGCACACCTTGAATTTTGATTATACTTCGGAGATGATGTGTTGGGATTTTGAGGAGGATCCTGTAGTGTTATCAATTGTTCTTTCAACAGATGTTGTAATGCTTGAAACTGTGCGTGTTGAGTCTGCAGACCTTTGACGGTTTACTCGAGAGCCATCTTATACTGAAATAAACAGTAAATAGATGAAGAAACCTATATTGAAAAACCTGCTTATGAAATGATGCATGATATGTGGATGTAATGTTTTCAAGGACCTTAAAAGATTTAAATTTTCTATTTTCATACCCTAATTTTTGACCTAAGATCCCATCTTCACTTGCATTTTTATTCAAAAAAATCAAGGTCACGAAATACAGTCGGTTTTAACCTCTCACCTTTGAGCATTGCCTAAGCATAGATTGTCAAGTGTTTTGAACATTTTTAGCCTATGTATCACTAACTTCTAATTGCATACAAAGGTTTATGTTCGTGTTTTATTTTGTTTCATGTGTAGAGACAGGTCTGAATCAAGAGCATCAGACGTCGCACCTCAATTAGGGTTTTCAGTCTCCCAAGCCAGAAGTACGACTGATTGTGGATTCTCGAAGACTGATTCATCAAGGCATAACCTCTAATCTCATAGCATATAATCTCAAGTACATTCAATCTCATTTTGATCAAAGATGTCTCATGGAACTTCATAGGATAGTGTGTTTATTTCTATGCCTTGTTTGGCAAGTGGTATCAAGCTTCTCCAAAACTCCCTCAAAGCACAGTCAAGATTTCATCATCATTGGTTCGCATATCCATCAATGTGCCTGGGAATGTGAGGGAGGATCAAGTTCGTAGATTGATTCAAAGCACATTAACCAAAAGGTCAATGTTTACAAGTTCAAATTCTGGAGGTTAAGAGCAAATTTGTGTTTAGAATGATATGGAATTTATCAAAACTTTATAGAACATTTTCTAGATTAGAAGTTTCTTGACCAGTCTAAATTATGATTCGTGGCGCTATAATTTCTTCAAGTCTTATCCTTGTGATCATTCAAGTCAGGAACCGTGATTATTTTTCAAGATATCATGTCAAATCCATGGATTCATGTTCACTCATAATTCAAAATATGGAAGGAAATTATTGCTTTCATGAGTTTGGAAGTTCCAAGTCAATGTTCAAATTAAAACATCAAGCACATTAATTCTACATGATGCTTGGAAACTAATATGTTCATCAATTTTTTAAGTTTTTTATCCAAAGATCACTCTCAAGATTAAAAATCAAGAGATCACGTTCATAATATTCAAAGTGAAATCAAATTCTATAATCCACTTCATGATTCAAAGTTCAAAACTCCAAATTCAATTCTATTGATTTCAAATTGGCAAAAGTTCAACATCATTCAAAGGTTCTCATTCAATTTTCAAGACACCTCAAAAAATACAATTTTAAAGTTCCAAGTAACCATTGTTTCATTAATTTGCAAATTATACAAGTTAATGCCCAAGTTACATTCAATAAAGTTTCAAGTTACAGTCACAAAAGAAATTCTTCAAGTTTCTATGCCTAAAGACTTCATCTTCAAGGTCTCTTAAATCCTCCATGCCTTCATTATCAAAGCTCCATCTTCCAATCTTCATACTTTCTTCATCAACTAGTGAAAACAAAAACAAGTGTGTGATTAGCAAAAATTTTCAACAATGCAAAAGAGTTTAAAGGCCCATAAAAACATGTCAAGATCCCTTAAAACATGCCAAAATAACACAAACCAAGCCATGTATTGTTGCTGTCCAAAACCAGTTCACATACTGCCCACAAAACAAAAAAAGCCTGCTACTGTCTTGTTGCCACAAACACTTCAAACAGTCCAAAACCTATCCCAAACCTGCCAAAACTATCCAAAATCACATGAAAATTACACACAAATGGCTAAAGAAAAACTGCATCGAGAAGGTATCAAAACAGTTTGTCAAAACAATTCAAATATTATACTATTTCCCCCCTAAATGCCTTGTTCTTTATCTATAAAAGCAGACGTTCATCAACAGAAAAATGGAGGAAGTTTGTTCAAGCATCACAGCAAATAATCAGGGTAAAAAGGAGTTTGAGCATCAAGGGAGAACTTTCTGTTTTTTTTTGGAAGCTCCACCGGAGAGACTCCGATAGACAAATTCACCACCAGTAACTAAGAACAGAAGTCTCAACTACAACATGCTTACATGTTATACCCCAAAACTTTCCCTCTCATTTCTCAAGTAATCTATCACAAGATCTCCATTGATTCGAGACGGTACAAGGTTTTATCAGCTCAAGACACCTCCTCAAGCACTGATAACTGAAAATTAAGGTTTGAGTTTGCACAAGGACAAATGGACTTTTAATACCCCATATGACTTTGATGGATCATTTTGGACCCTCAAGATTGCTCATGTCAAGTTTCAAATCTTGGATCACATTTTTGCTCAGTCAACTGATCAGTTGACCTAAAATCAGTTGTATTGGGGAAAAAGTCAATTATGGTCAATTTACAGTCAAACTTCCAAATTTTTTATCTATATCAACCTCATGAACTCATATATGTCATTTGATCAAGTATGGATCACAATTGCTCAAAAAATTTGATCAGATCATCAAAAGGGCAAAATGGTCAAAATTAGGGTTTTGATTGAGAAGGTGCAATTTCTGATTTTTGACCTAACAAATGATTTATTGGTTCAAGGCATGATCTCAAGGATTCAAATGCTTCATTATGACCTAATGACATGGCTCAAAACATTTCTCAAGATCAATTGATTGATAGTTGAATTTCAGTCAACTGATGAAAAGTTAACTGTACACTAAAAAGTCAAACTTTGACCTTTTGATCAAGATCAAGCTTCAAAGATTATAATTCATAAAGACATGTCAAAATATTAAACTTGTTCATTAAGAAATAAAAAAGTGAAGATTTCATTTTGAAAAGTCAAAATTTCTAAACTTAGAATTTTTTCTAAGTGTTGGAAATTCACAATTTTTTCACAACTTTGAGCCAAATTTTCACCATGATGCAAGATGATTCAAGAGTAACTTCCAACATGAAAGTTGTAGATCTCAATGAGACTAAAAAATTGTAGAGCATAAATTTTTCTATAAATTCTTGGATTTCAAGTTATGATTTTGTTAAGACATGTTCATGAAACTTGAAGACTTAGTGAAATATTGCCCTAGTTTAGGCAGGATTTTGACCTAACTTCATGGCAATTTTTCACCTAGTTCAAATTTGAATTTTCAAAAATGTCTAACATAGAGGTTGTAGAGTATGTTACAAGCTTTCCAAAATGTCCAAGAACTCATTAAGATCATACTTGAGCAAGGAGAATCGAAGGCAAGAAGTTAGGGTTTCATTCTTGTTTTACAAGGCAGATTTTTTAGGATGAACATGAACCAAATCCATGCTAGGCTGCATAGTCTTTGCTTTGCAGGCCTCAAACTTGTTTGTCACTCCATATTTAATGTTTTACACAGCTGCTAGAAGCTTTAATCCAAGCATTCAATGCATTACCCATTCTTAATACCATTTTAGGAAGAAAGGCAACATTAATATTTTGGAAAAGTGGCTTTATGCACAAAGTCCACTCTTCTTGAGCCTCTAACTTATTGTTCTGAACACACACAACAAGTATGCTCAAAAGCAACATGTTTAAAGCTTCTAGGCCACCCTATGATCCAGGTACTTCTGCATTGGAACCACATTTCTCAAGCTTTCTTCAAAATCAAGCAAAAAGCCATAAACATGTGGTTTTTGAATTATAATCAAAGACAAGTCTCAAAACTTGTTGCTTATAAATAGAGGCCCTATTTTCAAGCTAACACACGAGCTTAAGCACCCTGAAACTCTCCCAAACTCCCTCAAATCAGAACTTGCATCAAAACTCCATTTATGTGCACATTCTGACTTTGAACTTGAAACTCACAATTCCCTCGTGCGTTTTACTTCTTAATAAATCACAAATATCCTATACATCAATTATAGTCCATACCTGTCCCTGTTTCACTTCTATAACTCCATTTCCATCATCCTCCATAACCAAAAATAGACCACTACAAGTTGACTTCTCCAGGCCATTCCAACCATCCATTGTTCAAGCTAACCATTGCATTAGCTTCCTGGCAACTTGAGGAAGCTAACTTCATCATTGCAACACCTTGAATCAAGCTCATTTGCATTTCACGATTTCCAGTTTTGAGGTACATTTTCTGAACTTCTATCTTTTCATTTAGGCATTGTTTGGCTTGCATTTGTGAAGATAAAATGTAGATATCATTGCCCTGAAACTGTACATGTCCATATATTTCATTTATATTGATTGAGTTTAGAGAATTATAGGTTAGAATCTCTGAAAAAAGTTAGGTCAGAATTTGGTACTTTTAGAAATTCTCATTCATCTTTGATTTATAGCTTATGATATTTATATGGTTGGATTCGTATGGAAAAATGGAGAAACTTTCATGTTTGCATCTTTCATTTTTGTTGAGAAATGAGAAAGTTACAGGAACCATGGCTGGAGGTTGAAGATAAAGTCATTTTCAGGACTTAACTTGTGTTATGTATTTATTGTTTTGTTTATGTTACCGGATGTACAGCCACCCCAATGGCAAAGGTAGCGCGCGTATATGGTGAGGGTCATGGGTTCAAGTCCCAACGCTACCTTTTGTTCAATTTTTCAATATTTTCCTTCTTTTTTGTCACAAACAGGCGCCTGGGCCTCCATCATTGGGCTTTGGATTTTTGCTCCATTTTCAACCCCTGCCTACTTTTGCATACTGACCCAAACTTTTATTTTTATTTTTATTTAATTTATTTTCTTTTATATTTTATATTATGTTTATTTTTTATTTTTTATTTTTTTATTACTATTATTATTATTATTATTTTTATTAAAAATCCAAAAATATTTTATTTATTATTTTCACATTTATATGTTTATTTTCTTTATAAAACAAAAAGAACAAAAATATTTTCTTAACAATTTAATTTCTTTTTTTATATAAATAGTAATTAGATTTAGGTTTAGTTATTTTATTTTTTTCATTAAGTTAAAACCCTTTTTCATAAAAAACCCTAAAAATGCTTCAAAATTATTTTTCTTTTCTTATTTAATTTAGGTTTAATTTTTATTTATATTTAATTAATTATTTCCCCCTTTTTTAATTAGGTAAAAACTAAACCCCTTAATAAAAACCAAGCAAAAATCACTTCTTTTCCTTTTATATTCTTGTACATTATATTTTCAATTCTTGTATATTATTCAATATGGTTGTAATAGATAATTAGGTTTAATTTTCTTGCAATTCCCATTTGTAAATTTGTATACCCTCTCCCCTAATGATGTAATAGCGTAGTAATTTTTACTTCCCGTAATTTATCGTTTTATATAAATGTTAGTAATTAGGGTTTGTATGGCAAGACTAAAATCAACAATTAGTAAACCCTAATTCAAGATAAACAATGCATGTAAATCAAACACACTTGCACACTTGTACCCGATGGCGACTGTTGCTAACTGCAACATTGCAATCAAATGCAAAACATCCCAAGTCAGTTCTCCCACCGTATCACAGAACTGGAGACTCTACTGGGGAGAGAGATTAAAAGTGGGGTTACCTTAGGGCTAGATCACCTTTATTTTCTTTTATTGTTTGATTTGTTTACTTTACATCTTGGGTCCTTGTTTGAGCTTGTTCTAATCCTCTACCCGGATTTGGGATACCTTATAGGTAAGTAGCAATACATTGTGGAAATTGTGCGGGGTATACCGACATGGTCTAAGCAATAGCTACGTTAGTGTGACACATTTGTGGGTACCGGTAGCCCTTGAATAGTCAAGGAGAATACGGGGCTGCTGTGTGGTGTCATGAAGCACTAACTGACTTTAGAACCTTTACTTGACCAACTTTAGCCATTAGGAAGTAGTGAGATAACCGACTTTGGTGCAGTCTGAAGTTAGTTGATACTCGATACTACACTCATTGAGATTAAACTTCTCGGGATATTTCGGTCGCCATTAAAGAGGCTTGCGCTGAAACCATGTCCAACAAGAAAGATCAGTGATATTGAGATCCCTTAGAACCCGGTTACTATTTCTAGGACAGGTTTGAGCCAACTAAACTTCAAGAGGGTACTTACCTATAAGACTCCATGCAAGCCTAAACCTAATAACTTGTTTGTCTTGTGTGTATATGCTTACTTGTACATAACAACATAAACATCATAACATCATATTCATTCTCACTGACCATTTCAAGGATTATTGGGATTTATCTTTGTTCTGTTTTGTAGGACATGGCTTCTATTCACAGGAAAACCATTCAAGTCAATCTTGTAAGAATTCCTTCTCAACTCAAAGAGTTAGCATCAAGGATCCCTGAGAATTCTTCATTCACCGAAAGACATGGTTGCCTCATAAACTTGGTTACCTCTAGCACAAATGAAGATATGATGAAGGTGTTGTTCCAGTTCTTTGATCCTCTACACTATTGCTTCACTTTTCCCGATTATCAGCTTGTACCTACTCTTGAAGAATTCTCTCAACTATTGGGGATTCCCATTCTCAATCAAATACCCTTCAATGGTATGGAATCCAAAACCTGAAGAGATTGCCCGAGCACTACACTTGCAACAATATGATGTCATGACTAATTGGGAAATAAGGAGTGGTGTCAAAGGATTCTTAGCCAAGTTCTTGTTTGAGAAAGCACAGGACTGTTGGAACTCTTTGGACTTACAAGCTTTTGAAGAAATCTTGCCCCTTCTCATCTATAGGATGGTTTTGTTTCCAAACCCTGACCAACTTATAGATATAAATGCTGTTAAAATCTTCATGTCTCGCAATCCGGTGCCTACTTTGTTGGGAGACATCCTACATTTTATCCACACTTACACTATGAGGAAGAGAGGGTCCCTCATGTGTTTCACTCCCCTCTTGGATATACGGTTTATTTCGCATCTTCCCCGGTCTGTGTTGAAGAACGAGCAAGGTTTGAGGTGGTCCCATAGGCTGGTGACGCTCAGACATTCAGATATTCATTGGTGTTCTCGATCCTTGGAGAATGTTACTATTATCGACCGTTATGGGGAATTCCCTAATGAACCCTTTCTTGGTGTTGTACCCCAAAATTTTCTCTCTCATATCACTCAACATATGCTCATTGAAGCCCTCAATCTGCTCAAGGATGCCCAAGAGTTGACCAGACAAACTATCTCCTAAAGCAATGAATCTCCAATTTGGGTTTCCATTTTCATAAATATGGGTGACCTACAAAGGCCTCAAATATTTTCCATGGTCCTAATATGTTCTTAAGATCATCCATGCCAAGTTTCATGCCTTTCAAAAGAAGTTTGCTCGGTCAACTGCTCAGATGCCTGGAAATCAACTATGTTAGGTCAAAAGTCAACTATGACCCACATACAGTCAAACTTCAATATTTTTAATCAAAATCAACATTTTGAAGTAATATACATCATTTCATCAATGGATGATCATGATTCCTCAAGGGATACCCCAAATTCATCAAAACTCAAAAGTTGCTAAATTAGGGTTTCTATAGGAAAAGTCGACCAAACTTTGACCAGGCATAACTTTCTCATACTTTATCATAAATTTCTCATCCAACGCTCATTTTGAATAAAATCCAATTACCTACAACTACTCTTCATCCCTCAAGTTCAAGAAATGCACTCATGAACAGATATAAATTCAGACATTATAGGTCATTTCAAAAAGCCAACAAAAACACCTTTTGGGTCAAAGCTTCTTACATGAGCATGGAATATCCAATTGAGATGAAACCAAAAGGGTTGTTTAGGGGACATCCTAAGCTTTCTAAAAATTCCAAGAACACTTTATTAGAGTTAAAATTTAGGGAGATATGTATTGTCAAATTTGACCTATTTTTGGAAATATGCATGAAGTCAACATTGATCAAAATGACTTTTTTTTCCAAATGGGACCATGTTTTCTTGTTTGAATCTTGTTCCTAAGATGGCCCACGACCCCTGAGCTTATCCACCTATTATTTTATTATTTTTATTATTTATTTTGATTTTTTATCCATTTAAATCAAAATAAATCAATTTAAATAGTAGAATAATGAAATAAAATCCAAGATTTGATTTTATGAGCATATTATGAGTCAATGAACATCTAGCAAATCGTCCAAATTGTGAAAGAGCTAATTGATTGGAAAAGATCATGATTTATCTTGTTTTAGAAACAAATAATGCAAGGAACAAAATCAAATCAAATCTCAATAATGTGTGAAGATACAGTCCAATTTTGTTAACCTAATTCACTCAAATATAAGCACATAACATTCCCAAGGTAGAAAAAAGGAGGATTGATCGTGTAAATTACAAGAACAAGTTTCAATTTTTTCTCAAAAAGTGCAGGTCGCTTTTGATTCCATAGGCCATTTCAAGCAATTCCAAAGCCAGCAATCCGTTCCTGGACATTTTCTGAAGCTATTCCAATAATCCTCAAGACTTGAAACCTTCAGAAATCGCGCCTCACAGTACCACGATTTGCATCTTTTTTCAAAATTCGTTTTCAATGATTTATCCATCATAAACATGTTTTGATCATATGTCCATGTTTGCTATCATATTTGAAATGTTTTTGATTGGTTTGATTGAAGTTTAAGTGCAGGAATGGCACGATGCCATTGTTAAGGTTTTGAGGTCCTAAATTGGGAATTCCATATAGAGGCAAAATTGGACAAAATTAGGGGTAGTATCATGCTCAGGAGATGATTTGCAATTGATCCATGTCTTTGGTTTGAATTTATTCTGCTTGTGCTGCATTTTTGAATTTTACAGGTTTATAGCTACGAACAAAATCCGTCACTATAGCCTATAGTGATGGAAATAACTGTAGGTAAAAGCTTAATACCTAAAACGACAATTCTGAATTTTACAGGTTTATAGCTACGAACAAAATCCGTCACTATAGCCTATAGTGATGGAAATAACTGTAGGTAAAAGCTTAATACCTAAAACGACAATTCTGGGAAGAAGATGAGGGCGTGGCAGCATCCCACTGGCCCGTTTGAATCCACGCGTGTTTTTCTAGATAAGGAACTTTGTTTACATTATATTTTATTTATTTCATTATATGTACAAGTGAGCTTTCCAGCGCAGTTGGTCAGGGAGCGTGTATATGATGCAAACGTCCTGGGTTCGACCCCAGGCGTGTGCTTTTATATTTTTCTTGACAATTAATTGCAGATTCAGCGCACCTCCTAGTGAAGCATCCACCGTGCGCTCACAGATACCACCCTTTGGATCATCTCAAAGCAAATTTGACGTTCCAGAGTTGAAAACCCATGGTGAACTCTCAGAAGCTGGTCCACACTAGACCACACGCAAGGCAGATGAGCCTACCATTTTTGGCCTGGACAAATTCTTCTTCACACCTCCATAATTGCTTTCACACCAGGCCCAATCTAATTTTTCTCTTTTGAATTTCTTTTATTTATTTTAATTATTTGTTTAATTATTTTTACAAAAAAAAAACAAAAATCATTTTTTTATTAAATAAAAAATCACAAAAACATTAAAATCGGATTTTTTTTCACACAATATTTTATTTCATTAATTAATAGATTAATTTAATTAGGGCAATTTAAATTATTTTTTTTCATAACTAAAATCAATTAGAAAATTAGAGTTAATTTGCAAATAGTTAAATTTCTCAATCAAAAAATAACAAAAAATATTTTCTTTGATTTCCTTTGATTTTAGACTTTGATTCCCTTATTTAATTCGTCGTGTGTGCAATATATTATTTTTTTAATTCCAATTATTGTATTTGCTTCGAGTTTGTAATAGCTTTTAATTAGGGTTTATTTTACTGTTTATTTGCAACTATAAACTGTCTAGATGTATGGATAATAGGCTTGCATGCAAAAGACAAATGAAATTAAAACAGTAAAAAACCCTAATTGTGCAAAGATAATCAACTGAAATAAAACACATGCACATGTTCACTCCTAGGGTTTATCCCACTTCGGTTGCCTTCAGTATACGGTCGTGAAGTATAGGGAATTTTAGTGGTTGCCCTCTAGTCCCAAAAGATAAATAATGACCCATTTGAATGTTGCCTTGGAAAGATCTTTAAGGCTCTAGGGTAACTACTAAGGTTTCCTAACCATTGCTTTTATGACCGTAAGTGTCCCTTCGAATGTCCCTTTAATTCCAACGACGGGGCTACCTACTCCTTAATAGTAGGCTAGCGTTGTCTAAAGGAAACGAGAAAATGAACAGACTTTTTCGAGTAGGTAGAAACTCTTAAGTACTTGCTCAAAACAGCAAAAAAACTCTTTCACAAAAACACATTCAAAACAGTTTTCAAAAATAACTTCGTCACACTCTTGAGGACAAATACAAGGGTTACCACGAAGTTAAACAAAAACTTTTCAAAACACACACAAGCAATTCCAAAAATGAGAAATTACCTAAGAGCCCGTGGAAAACCACTGATAGAAAGGGTGCTAACGCCTTCCCTTTCTATAATCTACCCCCCGTAATCAGAAACATCTCGAAAAAGGTTTTTTCTATTCTTTTCCCTTTTCCTTTGTTGGATGAAATAAAATTCGGTGGCGACTCTTGCTTACCGCAACATTTGCGAATACAAAATGCAAACTAATATAACAGTCGGTTATGCCACTGTATCACACTTGGCATTAGAGAAGGTATCACTAACAACCCTTGATTAGCCTTACGCCAGTTTGGATATGCCCGAAGAGATGGTCCGCACGATATGCTCATTCAAGGAGTGGTATTCGACTACGAGAGCGATGATTAAGGTTACCACCAGAGGTCTATACGAACTTGGAGGATGGTAAACAAGGTGGATAGAAAGATGTTGGGACACAAGAATTCTATCCCACTTGAGCCTTATCTTAGGTGGGTACGAGCTCGTGCTCAGAAGCTCGTGATGCCTTATCCCTCCATCTTACCAGTTATCATGGAACCTGTGGTTGAAGGAGATGTCCCGTACACTGTCCTCCATCCCGACATGCCTACTTTTCTCAAAGACTTGCAAAAGGGTTGGATTCAGCTGAAGGAGGAACGAGATACCTTCGAAGCTCAATTCTATGCTAGTGAGAAAAGGGTGTTGGAGCTTACAAAGAAGCTACATGAAGAGCAAAGTGTGAACGCCTACATTGCATCAAAAAGGATGTGTTCGGTCTTTTTATCTTAAATATTTATGTTGTAAGCCCAAGAGGCATGTTGTAGTCATTTTAAACCAATTAATGAAAATTGACGTTTGTTCATTCTTTGTCTATACAAATTTAAATCTCATAAATCCTTGAAATCATTTGCATATACATCTTCCATGCATCATAACATAACACGTTTTCACACAACAGGTGCCCTTATCTTTTTGCTGTTTATTTCAGTAAGATGGATCTAGAGAAAACTGTGAAGGACCTTCAAGTACAAAACTCTTAGTTCCAAGAGACTCTACTGGCCCTAGCCAAGGGGCAACAAGATATGATGGCATTGATGGTAGTCAAGAAGAAACCCAAGAAGAAAGCTCTGGTCAACATGGGTAGAAGGTTCAAAGAGTCGGTCTGTCAGATCCTTGTAGTGGAAGACTCGTCTGAGGAAGATGAGAATCAGATTGGAGAAGCTAGAAGTACCCATGCTGGGTGAATTAATGATCAAGCGTCTGATGAGGATGATTATTTTGATGAGCAGTATCTTCCCGCCGATGTCAAGTATAAGCAGCTAGAAGACATATTGAAGACCGTCGAGATTCAAGCCGTCCCCAGTTTGGATTTCGATGATTTGGGTTTGATCTCTGGGGTTGTTATCCCCCAAAAATTCAAGATACCAGTCTTTGCAAAATACGATGGAGTTTCCTATATAAACTTCACCTGAATTCCTATATGCCCAAGATACAGCCGCACACCGCTGATAATAATGAAGGATTCAAAGAATACACACAAAAGTGGAGAGGCCTTGCCAGTAGGGTTCAACCACCTTTGACTGATAGGGAGCACATTGACATGTTTATGGGAACTTTATCTGGTCCATTCTTTAACTTATTGGTTGGTTATTCTTCTTCCGGTTTCACCGAGCTGATCTTAACCGTTGAAAGAGTTGAAAGCGACATCAAAAGTGGGAAGATTTCCATGGCATCTGCCTCCACCTCCAATCCTGTAAAGAAACCTTTTACCGCGAAGAAATAAATCAATGTTGTGTATGGAGAAAGGGCCCGTACCAAGAAGGATGTCCACCAGTCTGTTAATGTTGTCCGAATTTCCAATCTAACTCCTGCTCAAAGACAATCTGCTAATCATCAACGGTTTGAAACTCCGAGAATACAATTCACGAGGTTAGGCATGTCACTATCTCAAGCCTTATAACACTTACTAAAGTCTAATTTGGTGACATTGCACGATCCTCCAGCCAATCCAGATAACTCTTCACCAAAGTATAATCCAAGCGCCAAGTGCGCTTACCACTCAAGTAGCCCCGGGATTCAGGACTTGATCGATAATAAGACTATTGAATTTGATCCACCTCCAACTCCAAATGTAATCACCGTACCTATGCCAAGCCATGGCAAGGGTGTCAATTCTATTGAAGATACACTTTTTGTTTCCTCTATTAAAGACTTGACTACTCCGTTGAATATCATCAAAAAGAATCTGTTGAAAGCCGAGATTATCCCTGGTTGTGTGAAGAATTGTGTTTGCTGTGCCAAGAAACTCAATGGACGCGAAGGGATGAAGGAAGGCATTCAACGCCTGATGGATAGCCACGAGATCCTATTTGAGAAGAATCCGCTTGCCAAAAATTTGACTAATAAATGTGAAGTTCTCTCCATTATAACCATCTCAAACAAGCCTCTTAGGATCTCCTCCAAGGGTCCTATTAGGATTTCAAATGAACCAACTGTTGCTTCCCTAATAATTACCAATCCCGGACCAATTCTCTACTCTTCAAACAAGGCAGTGCCATGGAATTATGGCGCTGAGGTGTTTTACCATGGGATAAAATAAGACGCTTGGATTGAAGAAAAAAAAGCTAACGATGTTGGTAATATAACAGGCTCGAGTAAGGTAACTCGAACTGGGAGAATCTTTTCACCCAACATCTCACCATCAGTTATTACGAAGGCACCCGTCTGCATCACCGCTGCTAGGCCAAGTACTGATACAAGAGGGAAAGAGAAAGTTGTTGAGCCTGTCGTGACAAAAATACCCGTAAAGGACGTTGTTGATTGAGAACCTTCCACTCGTGAGATGGACGAGATCTTGAAAATCATAAAAAGGAGCGATTTCGAGATTGTGGAGCAGTTGGGGCAAACCCCTTCCAAGATTTCCATGTTGTCGTTGCTACTCTTTTCCGATGCACGTGCTCGAGAATTAATCAAATTCTTGAAGAAGGCTCATGTCCCTCATGAGACCACAACTGACCAGTTTGAGAATTGTGTGGCAAGCTTGACGACTGATAATGGTTTGGGGTTCTGAGATGCTGATCTGACACCGCTTGGGAAGAACCATAATAAAGCTCTATATGTGTCTGCCGAATGCAAAGCAACTACCTTAGCACATGTTCAGGTCGACACTGGCTCTTCTTTAAACGTACTACCCAAGGGGGCGTTAGACCGTCTAGACTGTGAAGGTTTAGTCTTGAAACCAAGTGATATCATTGTGAGGGCCTTCGATGGATCAAAAAGGACAGTTCATGGAGAGGTAGATCTTCCAATCAAGGTGGGCTCACAAATTTTTAACTCCACCTTCTACATCATGGATATCCGTCCTACATATTCTTGTTTTTTAGGTCGCCCTTGGATCTAGGGAGCTGGGGAAGTAACCTCAACTCTTCATCAAAAGCTCAAGTATCCGGCTAAAGGAAGAATTGTCACCATGTGTGGTGAGGAAGAGTTCATGGTAAGCCACCTTAACTCTTTCAAATACGTGGAGATGGATGGAGAATTCATAGAGACCCCGTGTCAAGCCTTTGAAGTTGTGCCACCAATGATTGCTACTGCCAAATGTTCCTCTGATGTGTCCAAAGCTGCTAAGGTCGTGTCGAAGATGATTTTAGTCAAAGATGATCGTGCTGCAATTGAAGAAGGAAGTTGTGATACTTAGGGGCAACTCCTTGATATCCCTTTCAAAGCGGACAAATTTGGTTTGGGTTTCACCGTCAAGGCTCAGAAGGAAGTGAGGCCCGCTCGTGCAGGGAAGCCTCCTCTCCATATTGGAAGCCACGAAGTCAACACTGTAGGTGATTCTAATGATGAGTCTGCATTTGAAGATTGGGTGTATCCTACTACAACGAAACTCAACAGTTGGTAAGCAAAGGACTTCACACCTATCTCCTTCATTGAGGAGTAATCACTTGTTTATTGCTTTATTTTAATTCAAGAACATTTTGTCTATAATATTAAACAATGACTTTTAAGCCATGTGCCTAGCCCGGGGAAGTATGGTCCATTTGTCAAGGGTTTTATTTATATTCATATTATCATATGATCATTCAATACAAATCATTGGACTCTTTTGCATTCAAGTATTTATGCTCATTTGTCTTTATTTTCTTCAAATACATTTTTCAAAATAGTCATGTATCTTACATGCACACACACACTCTTGCAGGTCCTCATCCACTCTGGATCTCATTGCCAATGACTCTACTATTGCCGATTATGATTTTGAATGTCCAATTAACCAAGTTGAATACGAAATCGAGGAAGATTGTGAAATACCTGGAGAACTAGCCAAAATTCTATTACAAGAGGAAAAATATATTCAGCCGCATGAAGAGTTAGTTGAAGTCATCAACCTGGGTAGCGAGACAAATAAGAAAGAAGTCAAGATCGGCGCTAACTTGGAAACCAGTGTTAAAAGCAGATTGGTCCAGATGTTGCATGACTATGTGGAAGTGTTTGCTTGGTTGTATAAAGATATTCTAAGGTTGGATACCTACATCATAGTTCATCGTCTGCCGAGAAAGGAAGATTGTTCTCCTATCAAACAAAAGGTTCATCGCATGAGGCCTGACATGTCTAAAAAGATAAAAGTTGAAGTGATGAAACAATTTGATGCAGGGTTTCTAGCTGTGAAATCTTATCCCCAATGGGTTGCAAATGTGGTGCCAGTTCTAAAGAAAGACGGAAAAGTTTGCATGTGCATAGATTATAGGGATCTGAATAGGGCAACCCCCAAGGATGACTTCCCTCTACCTCATATTGATGTCTTGGTCGATAACACTGCTCATCATAAAGTATTCTCTTTCATGGATGGTTTCTCAGGCTATACTCAAATTAGGATGGCTCCTGAAGACATGGAGAAGACCACTTTTGTTACGCAATGGGGCACCTTTTTCTACAAGGTCATGCCATTCGGATTGAAGAATGCAGGGGCAACATATCAAATGGCTATGGTAGCTTTGTTTCATGATATGATCCATCATGAAATAGAGGTATATGTCGATGACATGATTTCCAGATTACAAACTGAAGAGGAACATCTCGATCACCTGGACAAGCTATTCGAAAGATTGAAAAAGTACAAGTTGAGGTTGAACCCTAACAAGTGCATATTTGGAGTACGATCTGGAAAGCTTATAGGCTTTGTTGTCAGTAGTAAAGGAATCAAAGTCGATCCTGCCAAGGTAAAGGCCATCCAAGAAATGCCAGTCCCCCATTCTGAAAAGGAAGCTAGAGGATTCTTGGGTCATCTCAACTACATCGCCCACTTCATATCTCACTTGACTGCTACTTGTGAGCCAATCTTCAAACTCTTGAAGAAAGATCAAGTAGTCGGATGGAATGATGAATGCCAAGCTGCCTTTGACAAAATCAAAGAATATCTACAAGAACCTCCTATTCTCATGCCTCCAGTTGAAGGAAGACCCTTGATCATGTACTTGACAGTACTAGAGAACTCTATGGGGTGTGTTTTGGGCCAACATGACGAGTCTGGCCGAAAAGAGCATGCTATTTACTACCTGAGAAAAATGTTTACCGACTGTGAAACTAGATATTCACTGCTCAAGAAAACTTGTTGTGCTCTGGCATGGGCTGCTCGCCGGCTAAGACATTATATGTTGACTCATACCACTTTTTTGATTTCTAAGATGGACCCAATCAAGTACATCTTCGAGAAACATGCTCTTTCCAGACGGATAGCTAGGTGGCAAATGATCTTGACTGAGTACGATATTCAATACACAATGTAAAAGGCCATCAAAGGAAGTGTACTAGCAGATCATTAGGCCCATCAAGCTGTTGATGATTAACAGTCTATGAACTTTGACTTCCTGGATTAGAACATCATGCTAGTGACCGACTTCACGAAACCTAGATCGTATGACAGACCTAAATAAGGATCCCGATGGACTATGGTCTTCGATTGGGCTTCCAATGCCTTGGGTAACGGAATCGGTGTTGTGATCTTCTCCCCTGAAGGTTTCCATACTCCTTTCACTGCCAGATTATGCTTCGATTGCACGAACAACATGGCTGAGTACAAAGCGTGTATTTTGGGCCTGAGAGCTGACATTGATTTGAGGATCAAGCATTTGAATGTGTTTGGGGATTTCGCTCTAGTGATTAGCCAAGTAAAAGGAGATTGGGACACTAAGTACCCTAATCTCATACCTTACAAGGAACTTGTGCTATCTCTGATTCCTTACTTCGAAGAGATCACCTTTGAACACTTCCCTAGGGAGGAAAATCAGTTGGCTGACACCTTGGCCACCATGTCTTCTATGTTCAAAGTCAAATGGGACAATGAAGCCCCTATGATTACGATTGAGAGATTCAACAAACCCGTGCACTGCTGTGAGCTTGAGACTGGCACGGAAAACCCATGGTACCATGAGGCGAAGAGATACCTCGAAGCGCAAGAGTATCCCGAGGAAGCATCCATCAATGACAGAAAGTTCTTACGAATATTCTCATCCAAATTCTTCCTAAGTAACAGGATATTATACAAGCGCAACCATGATTCTAATATACTCCGATGTGTGGACAAGAAAGAGACAGAGGAAATTATGGAAGACATGCACAATGGTCTCTTTGGCACTCACTCAAGCGGATATACTATGGCCAAGAAGATCCTGAGAGCTGGTTACTATTGGTCAACAATGGAGACTGATTTCCATCAACATTCTAGAACTTGTCACAAATGCCAAATCTATGCTGACAAGGTCCATATGCCTCATATCCCTTTGAATGTCATGACCACTCAAAGGCCATTTTCAATGTGGGGCATTGACATGATTGGAGAGATCAAGCCCACCATTTCCATTGGACATCGCTTCATTCTGGTCGCTATTGATTATTTCACCAAATGGGTCGAAGCCGCCTCCTTTTCCTTAGTCACCAAGAATGTGGTAGCCAGATTCATCAAACACAACCTCATCTTCTGTTATGGTATCCCCGAAAGGATCATCACCGACAATGGGACTAACCTCAACAATGCTATGATTACTAAACTTTGCACTCAGTTCAAAATCAAGCATCACAATTCTTCTCCATATAGACCTAAAATGAATGGCGCAATCGAAGAGGCCAACAAAAACATTAAGAAGATTGTGTAGAAGATGGTAGTGACCTACAAGGATTGGCATGAGATGTTACCGTTTGCTCTTCATAGCTACCGTACTTCAGCTAGGACATCAACTAGGGCAACTCCCTTTTCTTTGGTATATGGCATGGAAGTTATTCTACTAGTGGAAGTTCAGATTCCCTCACTAAGGATTATGAATGAGGCAGGCCTAGGCGAAGACGAGTGGATTCAGACATGATTGGATCAGTTGAACTTGATCGATGAGAAGCGATTGGCTACTATTTGTCATGGTCAGACGTACCAAGAGTGTATGATCAAGGCTTTCAACAAAAAGATCAAACCTCGAGTATATTAAGCTGGTGACTTGGTGATAAAACACATCATTCCGCCACAAGGCGACCCTAGAGGCAAATTGACTCCCACCTACGAAGGGCCATTTGTTATCAAGAGAGTGTTCACTAGCGGTGCCATGATGCTGACTACCATGGATGGTGAAGACTTCCCACATCCTATGAACATGGACATAGTTAAAAAATACTACGCATAAAGGACCCGCTAGGTTGACACACCTATGCAAAATAAGGGCATCCCGGTAAACCAAAAGGTTTAGGCAAAAATTAGGGATATATGCAAAATATTGTACACCCAACAAGTTGAAAACCCGAAAGGGAGACTTGGGCAAAAATGGGTATCCTGGTGGGATGAAAACCCGAAAGGGCAGTCCAGGCAAAAATTAAGGATTGAAAGCGTATGACTATGTCCCTTGGAATCACCACAATAAACTTTATTACCAAGGTCCAAGTTCAAACGGCCCAAGATCAATCCAATCAACTTCTGTCAACGGCAAGGGGCATTCGAAGACATTGAGGCGATAGTAGAGTTTGAATGCAATGAGATCATTTCACATGGCTATTATTTTTGTTTTCAAAATTTTGTTTTCCTTTTGACGATTTACTCTTACTAGGATCTCCGTCTCTTTGTACAAAAAATGTCTATTCATGGGCAAAATATCAATGCAAATATACTTTGAAGTGCAAACTTTCTGTTTTTTGTTTTGAATGCAAAAATGTCCAATGACTAAAATTGAACGAACATATGCATGTGAACATAATTAAAACTGTTTGGCACATGTGTCATGCTAAGCAGAAACAAGCATCTCTTAATGTATATGGAATATCCCCACAGATTTATTTCATTAACATTATCCCCAAGGACGACTACAATAAACCAATCCTCAACATAGTTGCTCACAAAGTCTCCTTGCATAGGCTGACCTCCAGCCAGAGTCTCAATCTCTTGATATCTCTCTCTCCAGCCGAGTTGGTCCTAAAAGAAGAAGCCTTGCAGATCTCTTCCTAAAAGAACTCACCTCTTCAGCAGTTCATCAAGTATTCATCAACATGGTTTATTTCCATAACAAACAACGAGTAACATAACTCCCCAGCTGATTTTGTATTCCTCCGGTATAGTCTATCTTCCCAACTGAGTCTGTCTTCCCCAGGCGAGTCTATCCTCTCCAGCATGAGTTTGACTTTTAGACTATTACAAATCAGAGGGCCACAACCCCTAATCCCCAGTAAAGTCATCAACAAAGTCTTTACTATCTCCAAAAGTTGCTATAAAGCCTGGATCCGACCAGATAACAATCAACTTCATTCATTCAAAACACTGTGAAGCCTGGACCCGACCAGATATTAATGTAACTTTTCAGATGATAGAAAGACTGGACCCGACCAGATAATAATACAACTTTCCAAATGCTATGAGGACTGGACCCTACCAGATAATAATGTAACTTCTCCAAGTACGTTGAAGCCTGGACCCGACCAGATAAAAGTTTAAAACTCTTTGAGATATTGAAGAACCTGGGCTCAACCAGACCATGGATTAACTTCTTTTTCCCAGTAGAGTTTATCTCTACCCCAACAAGTTACTGTGAAGCATGGATCCGACCAGATATTAGTTTTCAACTTCATCTTTTCAAGTAAGTTATTGTAAAGCCTGGATCCGACCAGATAACAATTCCCCTCAGAAGTTCGTTGTGAAACCTGAAATCTGACCAGATAACGACTAAGTTCCCAGCAAGTTACTATAAAGCCTAGATCCGACCAGATATCAGTTCAATTATATCTCTTCAAACTAGTTTATTGTGAAGCCTGGACCCGACCAGATAACAATTAATTTCATCCACCTCAAAATCTGTGAAACCTGGATCCGATGAGATATTAGTTCAACTTCGTCTATTCAAGCAAGTTATTGTGAAGCCTGGAATCCGACCTGATAACAATTAACTACAATCCCCAGAAAGGCACTATAAAGCCTGAACCCGACCAGATAATAGTATAACTTTTTGAAAAAAAACCATGAAGCCTGGACCCGACCAGATTGTAGTTACCACTTCAAGTTTATTGTGAAGCCTGGATCCGACCAGATAACAGTTCAATCTCAAGAAATTTTCTGCGAAGCCTGGAATCCGACCAAAAAACAGTTAATTTATTTTTCCCCAGTAAGTTACCGTGAAGCCTAGATCCGACCTGATAGCAGTTGACTTCCTCATCCTCAGCAAATGATTGTGAAGCCTGGACCCGACCAAATAACAACTTAAATTTAAGATATATTCCCCGGCGAAAGCATTCTTTTAACAAGTTTGAAGATATGTATATTCTTCATCCCCAACAGCAATTCAAGATTCAACTTCCCATAATTCCTCAACATTAGTCAGGGATTTATTTTCCCGGACAAAATATGCATCTCACATTCATACATCATAGCATATACATACAAAATGCATTTAGCATGATCTTATTCGTCTTGTGAACATCATGCATACATCTACATTTAACTAACCCTTTTTCCCACAGGTTAAACATCAAGTTTTAGTATAAATCGACCAAATATTAATGTTGATACTTCTTCCAGTATTTACCATCACTCCTCTAAATGGCACTATAAGCCCATTCCCAACCCATCTCCTAGTGTAAATTTCTGGGCACTCTGGTGTTCAATCTTCTTCCACCTTCAAGTCACGAATGGCGGATCCGCCAATCTACTCTTCAGGTCTAAGAAGATTGAACAAGGGAATTTGTTGTACCCCCAAATTTTCCCTCTCATTTCTCAAGTAATCTATCACAAAATCTCCATTGATTCGAGACTGCACAAGGTTTTATCAGCTCAAGACACCTCCTCAAGCACTGATAACTGAAAATTAGGGTTTGAGTTTGCACAAGGAAAAATGGAATTTTAATACCTGACATGACGTTCATGGATCATTTTGGACCCTCAAGATTTCTCATGTCAAGTTTCAAGTCTTGGATCACATTTTTGCCCACTCAATTGATCAGTTGACCTAAAATCAGATGTATTGGGGAAAAAGTCAACTATGGTCAATTTACAGTCAAACTTCACAATTTTTGATCTATATAAACCTCATGAACTCATATATGTTATTTTATCTACTCTGGATCACAATTCCTCAAGAAATTTGATCAGATCATCAAAAGGGCAAAATGGTCAAAATTAGGGTTTTGACTGAGAAGGTGCAATTTCTGATTTTTGACCTAAAATTTGATTTATTGGTTCAAGGAATGACCTCAAGGATTCAAATGCTTCATTTTGACCTAATTACATGGCTCAAAACATTTCTCAAGATTAATTGATTGATAGTTGAATTTCAGTCAATTGATGAAAAGTCAACTGTACACTGAAAAGTCAAACTTTAACTTTTTGATCAAGATCAAGTTTCAAAGATTACAATTCATCAAGACATGTCAAAATATGAAACTTGTTTATTAAGAAATAAAAAAATTCAAGATTTCATTTTGAAAAGTCAAAATTTCTAAGCTTAGAATTTTTTCTAAGTGTTGGAAATTCACATTTTTTCACAACTTTGAGCCAAATTTTCACCATGATGCAAGATGATTCAAGAGAAACTTCCAATATGAAAGTTGTAGATATCAATGAGATCTAAAACATTGTAGAGCATAAATTTTTCTATAAACGCTTGGATTTCAAGTTATGATTTTATGAAGACATGTTCATGAAACTTGAAGACAGTGAAATTTTGCCCTAGTTTAGGCAGGATTTTAACCTAAATTCATGGAAAATTTTCACCTAGTTGCAATTTGAATTTTCAAAAATGTCCAACATAGAGGTTGTATAGGATGTTACAAGCTTTCCAAAATGTCCAATAAATCATTATGATCATACTTTATCAAGGAGAATCGAAGGCAAGAAGTTAGGGTTTCATTCTTGTTTTACAAGGCAGATTTTTTAGGATGAACATGAACCAAATCCATGCTAGGCTGCATAATCTTTTCTTTGCAGGCCTCAAACTTGTTTGTCACTCCATAATTAATGTTTTACACAGCTTCTAGAAGCTTTAATCCAAGTATTCAATGCATTGCCCATGCTTAATACCATTTTAGGAAGAAAGACAACATTGCTATTTTGGAAAAGTGGCTTTATGCACAAAGTCCACTCTTATTGAGCCTCTAACTTATTGCTCTGAACACACACAACATGTATGCTCAGAAGTAACATGTTTAAAGCTTCTAAGCCACCCTATGATCCAGGTACTTGTGCATTAGAACCATATTTCTCAAGCTTTCTTCAAAATCAAGCAAAAGCCACAAACATGTGATTTTGAATTCTGATTAAAGACAAGTCTCAAAAATTGTTGCTTATAAATAGAGGCCCTATTTACAAGCTAACACACGAGCTTAAGCACCCTGAAACTCTCCCAAACTCCCTCAAATCAGAACTTGCATCAAAAGTCCATTTATATGCACATTCTTACTTTGAGCTTGAAACTCACAATTCCCTCGTGTGTTTTCCTTCCTAATAAATCACAAAGATCTTATACATTAAGTATAGTCCATCGTTGTCCCTGTTCACTTCTGTAACTCCATTTCCATCATCCTCCCTAACGAAAAATAGAGCACTACAAGTTGACTTCTCCAGGCCATTCCAACCATTCATTGCTCAAGCTAACCATTACATTAGCTTCCTGGGAACTTGAGGAAGCTAACCTAATCATTGCAGCACCTTGAATCAAGCTCAATAGCATTTCACAATTTCCAGTTTTGAGGTGCATTTTCTAAACTTCTATCTTTTCATTTAGGCATTGTTAGACTTGCATTTGTGAAGATAAAATATAGACATCATTGCCCTGAAAATGTACATGTCCATAGATTTCATTTATATTTATTGAGCTTAGAGAATTTTAGGTTTGAATCTCTGAAAAAAGTTAGGTTAGAATTTGGTACTTTTAGAAATTCTGATTCATCTTTGATTTATAGCTTATGATATTTATATGGTTGGATTCGTATGGAAAAATGGAGCAACTTTCATGTTTGCATATTTCATTTTTGTTGAGAAATAACCAAGTTACAGGAACCATGGCTGGAGGTTGAAGATGAAGTCATTTTCAGGACTTGACTTGTGTTATGTATTTATTGTTTTGTTTATGTTACCGGATGTACAGCCACCCCAGTGGCAAAGGTAGCGCGCATAGATGGTGGGGGTCATGGGTTCAAGTCCCAGGGCTACCTTTTGTTCAATTTTTCAACATTTTCCTTCTTTTTTGTCACAATCAGGTGCCTGGGCCTCCATCATTGGGCTTTGGATTATTGCTTCATTTTCACCCCTGCCTACTTTTGCATACTGACCCAAACTTTTTTTTATTTTTATTTAATTTATTTTCTTTTATATTTTATATTATGTTTTATTTTTCTTTATTATTATTATTATTATTATAATTTTTATTAAAAATCCAAAAGTATTTTATTTATTATTTTCACATTTATATGTTTATGTTCTTTATAAAACAAAAAGAACAAAAATATTTTCTTAACAATTTAATTTCTTTTTTTATATAAATAGTAATTAGATTTAAGTTTAGTTATTTTCTTTTTTTAATTAAAATTAATTTAGAATTTAAGTTCTTTTAATGAATTAATTTTTGTATTATTTTCATTAAGTTAAAACCCTTTTTCATAAAAAACCCTAAAAATGCTTCAAAATTATTTTTCTTTTCTTATTTAATTTAGGTTTAATTTTTATTTATATTTAATTAATTATTTTCCCCTTTTTTAATTAGGTAAAAACTAAACCCCTTAATAAAAACCAAGCAAAAATCACTTCTTTTCCTTTTATCTTCTTGTACATTATATTTTCAATTCTTGTATATTATTCAATATGGTTGTAATAGATAATTAGGTTTAATTTTCTTGCAATTCCCATTTGTAAATTTGTATACCCTCTCCCCTAATGATGTAATAGCGTAGTAATTTTTACTTTCCGTAATTTATCGTTTTATATAAATGTTAGTAATTAGGGTTTGTATGGCAAGACTAAAATCAACAATTAGTAAACCCTAATTCAAGATAAACAATGCATGTAAATCAAACACACTTGCACACTTGCATCCTTAAGGTAATTCCACTTGTTGCCTTACAAAAATGGTCATGTTATGCATGTGTGATATCTTAGCAAAATAAATCAAAATACAAGATCATAGTCCCTCGATGATGCTACAAATGTTGCCTTTCAAAAGGATCTTAGTCCCTCAAAGAGAAATGCTAAGATATCTCAACATTTCTATCATGACTATACAATGACCCATGCCTGTCCCTTTACATCCAAAGGTAAGTATTCTTACCAAATCAATGGTAAGATAGAAATATCAAAGGAAAGGAAGAAATGAACAAAGACTTTTGAGTAGGTAGATTATTCCTAGTTGCTTGCTCGCTTTCAAAACAAACATCCTTGCTTATTTTCAAAACAAACACCAAACACTTTCAAAAACACTTTCCAAACATGAAATATTTTCAAAATTTCAACACTTTGTATACGTTCTTACGAACGAGTACTATTATAAAGTTTTCCTAAACGAAGGCGCCTTTTCAAAATACTTTCAAAAACCACCACAAAGCACATTTTCAAACAAAAACAAGTGATCTAGAAAGCAAATAAGAGCACATAGATAACTATGGATGAAAAGGGTGCTAATACCTTCCCTTTTCGTAATCTACCCCCCGAACTCAAGAAATAATCTCAAAGGTCTTTCCTGTTCTTTTCCACCTTTCCCTTTGAATAAAAGAAAAGTCTGCGGCAACTCTTGCTAATTGCAACATTGCGATCAAACACAAAATATCCCAAGTCAGTTCTCCCACCGTATCACATTACCACAGCTACAGATTTTCAGTCACAATCGTCACCATTGATCTAACAGTGGCCTCTATTGTTTCTAATGTTTATGGATGATCCTCATTATTTTCGTCACTGTGCTTTTCAAACTCAATAAACAAATTCACAACTTCAATATATTGATTCTGAACCGCATCTTCATCGAAATAAAAGCAAGGAGGATTTGAATCATAGTCACATACTAAAGCTATCATCAGCTTAGATTTGGATTCAAAATTAGGTATCACGTTATTTCTTTATTCCCGTTGATTGCTTTTGATTCGGCCATAGAAGTTATTAGCTTTAGTTAGTTTATTTGAGAATTTGAAGAAAAAAAATGAGAGTGAGAGAGCAGAGTTGGAATAATCTAAGAAGATTATTTTTTATCGTTTCATTTATAACTAGTGAGAACAAAGCGTTGAGAGTAGAGAGACGATATCGAAAGTGGAGAGAGGAAGCGTGAACTGAGAGAAACATGGTGAGGCCGAGAGAGTTCAAGGAGGGAGTATTTTCGGAGAAGGTGGAGTGTTGTCATTTTTGTTGTTTCTTCTTAGCGTAGTATAAGAAGACGGGGGAATGGTCACCGAAAGTTGTTGTTGTTACGTTGAAAGACGAAGAGAGAAGTGAGTGAAAGAACAATGCAAAAACAGAGAGAGCGAGAAAATTTTGAGCGGCTGTCTCTTAGATAGTTTTAGGTTTTTTTTAGCTTCAATTACATTTGGGCTTCATGACCCCTTCATCCCAATCCATTCACTTCTCAACTACATTGTTTGTTTGGATTTAAAAAATATTGCTTTGGGCCTGTTTACAGTGATTTCTGGTAAACAACCGCTAGTCCTCCAAACCATCAAATAATCTTAATGACTGTTATTTAATCTCTCTCGTAACTTGCAGGATCGACTAGATTGATCCTATGGGGTATTGGTCGTTTGGATAACTCTAATTGTAAAACTGATATTCATAGTTAGGATTTGTATTTGAAATGTTTTATAGACGTTCAACTCACTTCGATTACCATATTAAAATGATCTAATGACATGATCAAGTAAAAACATACGAAACTGAATTGTATGAATAAAGACTCGATTGCAAAGAAATGTTTAAATGCAGAAATAAGTAAATGAATTTGAATATAAAGATTTTAATGTAAGAAGCATGAATATAAAAGCATGAAATGTAAAAGAGTTTCTGAAATGTAAAGGATTCGAATAGAAGAAAACGTTTAAATGCAATAAATAGGTAAATGACTTTGAATGTAAAGGCATATGAATGACATCGACATGAAAATAGAAGATGAACTGGAAAAGGTAAAGAGTTTTACTGAATCATAAATGTTTGGTGTTATCATACGTACATTGTTCGAGCATTCGTTTCCCTAGCCATGTGGTATTTTGAATGTTTACTGAATTTTGTACAATAGATATGACACACGAAATCCTAATACTAAGACTTCTATTTATACTACTTAGACCATAACGGTCTTGCCTATAAGATTCTGCCACGTTCAGAACATGCAGAGCACTGCTCCTTTCTAGCTTCCACGCATCTTCGAACGCTCCAGCGCATATATATTTGAATTTCCAACACCCCGCTTGCGTTTGAATTTCAAATGCTTTGGCACTCTTCGCTTCGAACTCATTTCTTAGACACAGTCTCGTTACCATTTCGAGGCTTCTTTTAAATATATCTTCACAACTGTCACTCGAAGCTCCGAGCTTTGACATGTTCGTTCGAAGAACTGCTTCTACCATTCCGAACCGTAACATCTTGCTTTATTCCAACGAAACATCCAACTTGCTTCATTTCGAACTGTATCATCAAAATCTTCAGCCAACAAAATGCCCCTTTAAAATATGTATTTCGATCCCTTGAGAAACACTTATTTTTAATATATTTGCAAGATTTTGATGTGACCTTTGAGTAATCATAACATTTATTGTGTATGACCCCAATCACGTCAATCATGACGCCTCTTGGATTTCTTAACCGTCTTGAATCAGTATTTCACAGCATGGTGCAGTTATAAAACAATGATTATTATTAACCACACTTATTACCAATATCAGCCTTTACGCCACCTCCTTCTCAATCCAACCCACGACTCCCACGTATCCTAGTCTCACTTAGTGGATGTTTAAGCTTCCACACTATAAAAACTAATCAACTTAGTCTTTTATTCTTTTTCCACATTCTGAAACTTTTTCTTCCTCTCCTCTTACTAAAACCCTAAAACTTCCAACAATCTTCAACAATGTCTTCAACAACATCATCCGAACTGAAGAAAACTTCCAAGAAGAAAAGCAAGAACACAGGAACAATTATGGAAAGCAAGGTTGGTACTTATCAAGGTCAATCTGTGCTTATCCCTCAAATGATCTCCAAGGAAAAGGAAATGCTCTACGCCTCTCAGGTATTGATTCCAACTAACACTGCTGGAAAGAGGTTTGCTCTAATGGGTCCTCTTACAGTTTTTGAAATCTTGAAAGATACTAGAAAAATCTTCCCTGTTTGTTACAACTTTAAGCCTTTGTTTAATAAGATGGATATCCCTAAGATAGGTGAGTCTTATGATTTGACAACCATAGAAACTCCAATTGTTCCCCCAAAATATCCATTTGTGTTAGACTACGTGAAGAGCAACTTTAAACCATTCTGATCCTGCCCTACCTCTGACATAGCTTACCAAAACTGGCTTACCAAAGTAGAAGCCAAGAAATCCCAGCAATGGGAGGAATTAGGAATCTATAATCTGATTAAGTTATCGAAACCAGGCTTCACCTATAGTCATCCATTATTATTTGCATCCTTATATTTCTGGGACAACACCTACAACACCTTTCATCTCCCTGGGGGAATGATAACACCCACATTTTTCGATATAGCAGCCATCATTGGTTTTTCACCAGTAGGAGAAACCTACATCCCTGATAATGAAGAACACTCCAGCATTATTGACTTCGAAGTCCAATTAGCCAGTTTTTCCAAATTCATTAGCCATTACCACACTGAAGGAGATAATGTGTCAGATGTGGAACATATTGCTTTCCTCACTTTATGGTTATCAAGATACGTATTCTGCAGCAGGTCCTTACAGGTAGCAAGCAGGTTCATCCCTCTAGCTAGAGACTTACATGAGAATAGGAGGGTATGTTTGAGCGATTTGTTACTTGTTGATCTTTACGAAAGCTTAAGATCAGCCGTTTCGAGTTTGAAATCCCATACTCCCAAAAACATCCTTCTAGTTGGCCCCTTCTGGTTACTCCAATTATGGCTTAATGCCATGTTTGAACCCTCATTATCAACTGCTGACACCGTTGTTGAACAAGATCCGGAGATAGCGGATAGAATTATTGAAGGTACAAGGCTGCGAAAACTCACCCCAAATGATGATAAAGATGACTTCAAAGTCTTTTTTTCAAACTACATCATGATTTTTTCCAAAAGATACAAATTTGAAGAGACCATGGCACCCTTTGCTTCAAGGACTCATGGACCATCATGGTTCACCATGTCTCTTTTAGAAGCAGTTAAAAGCAAAGAAATTCAAGATATTTGGAAAGCCTTTTTGCTTCCTAGATTAATTTCCTCACGAATCAGTCCTTCCAAGAATCAAATCTTCCTCTTTGCCTATCAACCTAACTTTGTTTCCAGACAATTTGGCTTGTGCCAACTAATCCCTGAACCTCTATTCCAAACAGAGAGTGCCATCACTTCTGGTCGAACCTTTAAAGCAAGAGAAGCCAAACTGCAACAGGAACAATATCAAGACTTTGCTCAATTTGAACTACTACTCTTTGAGCCCACACACTTCACAGTGAAGGGTTTTCTGGAATGGTGGACTAAGTTCTACCAATCTTATATGTTCGATACCCTCTCCATTCAACAGAAACTAACTGATGCGTTTGATGTGCAGGTACACTCCAAGAAAGGTATGTTCACTCACGCCAAAGAGATTAGGGCTTTTCAAAATTATTTCGAAACCACTTATGATCCCACACACTTGGAAACCACTGTGCATCAAGCGGTTGAGACCTTGAAGGAAGAATTTAAAGAAAAAATTTCTAAGCTCAAACTTCCTTCAGGGTTGTCACCTGAGGATAGGTATAGGTTGGCACTCGAAATGCATCCACCTAAATTCCCTAGATTGCCTACCTCAGAACTGGCTATGGCTTGGTTTCCTCCATACCCTTGGTGGTTCACTTGCAAAGAAATGTTCAAATACCTTCAAAAGAAACCAAAGCCATCTGAGGCTGTGACATGGGCTCGTCATTGGCTCCATGATTTCCCAGGATATCTTCGCTATGACCTTTCTGCCATGTCGATTATATCTAAACAAGGCGCATGTGCGAATGCTTGGGGAAATCCCAAATGTTTCTTACTTTCTTCATTTTTAACTTTTACCTTAATTGTTTCGATTTTCAGCCATCAGGATAAAGTCCGTTGCTTCGAAGTCTAAAGAAGGAAGTACCTCCCAACAATCTGTCGAAACCACTGATGATGTGACCTTAGCCATACCCACAACAACTACTGCAACAACAAAAACACCAGCAATAACAACTGTTCCAACTCCACAGGTAATTAATTAGCCCTGATGTTTCGAATAAACTGAAATTCATGATTTAGATCTAACTCATGTTTAAATCTTTTCAGACTAACAAACTCCCACCAACCACTCTGAAGAAAAGGAAAACAAGCACTACTGGGAAGAATCCCAATGCTGGAGGGAATTTACCAACCGCTTCGAAGAAGAAGCAGAAGAAAGAAGCTTCCAAAGGCGCTGAACCAACTGGCATTTCTGGACTCGATTCCAGAGATGCTGCTCCCTCAACTAAATCCAAAAAGCCACCTTCGACCTCCAATGTAATTTTGGAACATATAGATAGTAACCTTTCCTCTGAGAATCCACAGGTAAATTAAACTCGAATCTTTAACAAAAACAGTTATTCATTACCTTGGTGCATGCTCTTAATATTCTTTGTCTCTGTAGGACATTTCGAACCCAACTCCTATTACTTCGACTTCTCCATCAAAGACTGTTGCTCCCATCAACTCTTCTCCTCATGGGGACTCAAGTAACCTGGTGCAAAACAAAGGATCCTCCAACATGGCGGTTCCGAATGGGGCTTCAGAGCAACAAGATGACCAAAGCAGTTCTCCTCCTTTGAAAGAAACGAATGAAGCAACGCTTCATGAATATGCAGAGATTTTTCCAGAAACTTCTCTTCAAAAGTCTCCTCTCGAAACCCTTCAAGAGAACCCAAAGGACATTCATGCTGAAGAGGAGAAGGCTGATTCTGATCAAGAGAACGAAGAATCTGCAGAGGAAGGATCCGAGGAAGAAGATGCCCAGAATGGTTCGACTGCTGGAACAGAGTCAGATGCCAATAGCAGTGAGAACAATGATATCGAAGTGGTGGATCTGGTTGATAATGAAGAAGGCAATGAGCAGGAAACAAGTGAAGGTGATGGTGACCAGACCAATGAGCCTATGGAAGTCGAAATGGATGTGACTCCCTTGCGTATGGAACTTCCTCAATCGTCTCAATCTCAAATGACTGAAGAGGAGCTAGCTCTCCTAAGACGAAATGACCCAATTGGGTATATGAAGGCTAAACTAGCTCAAAGGGACATTCCTCTTGCTAGGGCTGGCACTAGTTCGACTATCAATCCATTGCCCTCAGATGATAGAGTTGTACTCCTTAACAGAATTAGGAGAACAATCCTTGATGTGGACTTGTTCGAAGTGCTCAAGAAGGATAGTACAGCTTGCTATACCATGAAGGAGCTACTTACGCAAGTTAACCTCGCCACCTGCTCTTTTCCAGTCAGTACCATATTATTCGATCTTCAATCTTTGTTAGATAACGTAACTGGGTGTCTTCTTCAAGACGAATTTTCTACTAAAAAGGTCCAGGAAAAACGAACTGCCATGGACGTTGCTTATGAGCATGCTTCGAAGCTCTCTAAAGAAGCTGAAGACCAAGCCATGCATATAAAGCAAGCCAAAACTGACTATGAAGCTCGAGCTCAGTCTATTCTTCTCTGGGAAAAGAAAATTCAAGAGCTTCAACAAAAGGTTAAGGAGGCTCAACAACAACAATTGGCCTATGAAACCAATACTGCTGGTCATCAGTTCGAAGAGCTCCTCAACAAAGGACTTGCAGAAATGGAAGCAGCAGAGCAACTTAAGGGAGAAGTAGCTACCCTAGAAGGAGCAAGGCGTTTTACTCAACAAAGGCTTGAGTCCTTTCGGAGTACTTTTAATAGATTGAGGAACAATGCCTATTTTTAAATCTCTGTTTATTTAATTAGTTTTGAAACTTGGTTGAATTTTGGTCTATAATATCCAAACAACGTCATTTTGGAAATCTATATTACCATTTTGGCATTCCTTTATGATGTTTCGATTACGTTGTTATTATTCGAATCTCCTGCAGGCGTGGCTTATATTTCTTTAAATATTTCCCATTAACCTTTAGGATTCGCTTATCATCAGCCAACTCTTTGATTTCATATGCATTGTTTGAAAATATCTTTACTATTCGAAAAGGTCCTTCCCAATGAGGTGACCATTTACCTAATGTTTTATTTTTCTTGTCCATGGGCAATATGACTTTCCAGACTAAGTCATTAATAATGAATGCTTTTCCTTTCACCCTTTTGTTATATGCCCTGGCTACCCTTTCCTTTTGTCTCATTAGGATTTCTAATGCATGCAATCTAACTTCATCTAACTCAACTAACTCATTCATCATCATCTCCCAATATAATGCAGATGGGATTTCGTTTTGTCTTTGAATTCGAACTGATTGTAGATGAATTTCTACTGGTAGAACTGCATCATGACCAAATGTTAGTTGGAAAGGCGTGGTGTTAGTAGCTTCTTTAGGAGATGTTCTACAGGCCCATAGTATTTGGTCCAAAGTCTTGTGCCAGTTCCTTGGCGTTTTACCAACATGTTTCTTAATTAACCCTATTATCACTTTATTGGCTGCTTCGACCTGACCATTTGCTTGAGCATAATATGGTGTTGATGTTAGTAATCTAAACCCCATCTCTTGAGCAAATTCTTGCATCTTCCTACCAGTAAACACAAAACCTTGGTCTGTGGTTATGCTCTCTGGCAATCCGAACCTATAGATAATTTGTTTCTGTATGAACTCAATAATAGCCTCTTGATCAGCAGCTATTAATGGTACTGCTTCGATCCACTTGGTAAAATAATCTATTCCTACCAAGATATATTTATGTCCTTTAGACGAAGCAGGATTAATTTCTCTTATTAAATCTAATGCCCATCCTCTAAAGGGCCATGGTTTAATGATCGAATGTAACTCACTTGCAGGAGCATGTTGAATCCCTGCATGTTTCTGGCATTCTTCACACCCTTTAGCAAAGTCTATACAATCTTTGAGCATGCTGGGCCAATACATGCCATATCAAAATAACAACCATTTCATTTTATGACCTGCTTGATGTGCCCCACATGCCCCATTGTGGACTTCTGACAATGCTAAGTATGCCTCACTTTCTTCTAGGCATTTCAGTAATACGCCTTCCTGGGTCTTTTTGAACAATTTGTTTCCCATGAGGACATATGATAATGCTCTATATTTTATCTTCCTATCAACATTCAATGTTGGATTTGTTAAATAACTCACAAGTGGACTTCGCCAATCTGCATCTGATAAGGTGTCTATGGCTAGTACTTCGAATCCCTGTTTATCAGCACAACCTAATTTTATACTCTCTAGATCTGATGGTATTAATCTAGTAGCCATAACCCTACCTCTTAACTCGACCAAATCCTCAAAGTTTTTGGTAGAAACTTTATAACCTGAAGCCAACTGTGCTAAGTCATTTTCTTCTTGGTTTTCTATTCTTGGTATATGTTGAATATCCATGTATTCGAATTTTCTAAGTAGCCTGTTAACTATGACGTAGTATGTCATCAGATTTTCCTTTATGCATTTGTACTCCTTTGTTATTTGCTTGACCACTAACTCTGAGTCTCCTTTAATTTCGACTCTAGTTGCCCCCAATTCCAACAAAGCTTCAAGCCCAACAATAAGCGCTTCGTACTCAGCTTCGTTGTTCGAGCAACGAGGACCATCTAACTTATACTTGAATTTTGTTGGAATTCCTTCAGGAGAAATTATAAGAACTCCAACACCACTACCATCCCTATGGGTCGAACCATCAAAGTATAATTTCCAAGGTTGCATTTCAACGTAACTCATGACAGTATTTTCGACCAGTGAATGGTCCACAATGAAATCAGAAATGACTTGACCTTTCACAGCTCTTAAAGGCATGAAAGTTAAAGAATATTCTGTTAAGGCTAAAGCCCATTTACCAACTCTACTATGCATTATTGGTTTCGAAATCATGTGTTTGATAACATCGAAATGAGATGACACATAAACATCAACATGATTTATATAATACTTAAGTTTCATACAAGAAAAGTACAAACAGAGACATAGCTTTTCTATATTGCTATATCTAGTCTCTGCATCATTCAATACCCTACTTAAATAGTATATGGCTCTTTCGATGCCATTTCTATCTTCTTGTGCTAACATACTACCTATACTAACTTCAGAGGCAAATATGTACAATCTCATGGGCTTTCCCCATGAAGGTGGAGACAAGATGGGAGGCTGAGAGAGATATATTTTTATCTTGTCAAATGCCTCCTGATGGGCTTCGTTCCACTCGAAGGCTTGGCCTTGCTTCAAACAAAGCAACGGAGAGAAAGCTTGGGTTCTTCCACTTAGATTCGAAATGAACCTTCTGAGAAAGTTAATCTTCCCTAGCAAAGATTGCAGCTCCCTTTTTGATGTAGGTGCTTTCGTCTCCATTATGGCTTTGGTCTTATTTTGGTTGATCTCGATTCCTTTTTTATGAACCACAAAGCCAAGGAAATCTCCAGCCTGCACAAAAAATGCACACTTAAGGGGGTTCATTTTTAAGCCATGTTTTCTCATTCGTTCGGATGATTGGCTCAAATGATGCAAATGGGTTTCTGCAGATATAGACTTGATGACTATATCATCAATATACACCTGCATAAAGGTTTCAATGAAATCGTGGAAGATCGAATTCATTTCCCTTTGATAAGTTGCCTCAACATTCTTTAAACCAAAAGGCATCACTACCCATTCGTAGGTGCCTAAGGCTCCTGGGCAACGAAATGCTGTCTTGGCAACATCTTCTTCAGCAATAAAAATCTTATTGTACCCAGAGTATCCATCTAACATACTTAAATATTCGAATCCTGCAGCCGAGTCTACTAACATTTCTGCCACAGGCATGGAGTACTCATCTTTAGGGGTTGCAGTATTTAAATCCCTAAAATCTATGCAAATTCTCAGAGAGCCATTTTTCTTAATAACAGGCACTATATTTGCTAACCATTCGACATACCTTGTGGTTCTGATGAATCTGCAGCGCAGCAACCTTTCGATCTCATCTTTGATCTTTGTGAGAACCGCCGGTGCGAATCTTCTACGAGTTTGCTTGATGGGCTTCTTGCCATCCTTGATTGGAAGTCTGTGTTCCACTAACTCCCTCTTTAAACCAGGCATTTCATCATAGTCCCACGCGAAGCAATCTTTGTTTCTTTTGAGGACTTCGATCACTTCCTGCCTGAGGCCTGGATTAAGTTTTGCGCTTATGTAGGTTATTCTTTTCGTGTTCTCATCCCCCATATTCACTTCTTCGAGCGGATCCTGCACCAACATTTTGGCACCTGAGTCTATGGGGTCCTTCTCGAAGCCTAAGGGTTCTTTATCATAGATGGCATCTAGCCTTTGATCTATTTCGTGTTCTTCAAAGGGTGAGTCTTTCGAACCATCCCCATTTATTTCGTTCACTTCTACAGCCAATTTATCTATTTCAGCCTCTAAGGCCGTTTTCGATTCGTTCTCAGCCATATAGGCCGAAATCCTTTCGAAGAAGGAGGACTCAATCATGAGCAAGGTTGTCGAACTCCCAGCCTGCTGGCCGTCTTTGCGTAGTACCTTTAACTCCTTCATCTTCACTGACTATTCTTCTATCCCAATACATGCCATCATGGTGAAGGGTCATATAATAGTGTGTGTTCCTGGTTTCGTTGATTTCGTCGTTAGGAACACAAGGAGCAATCTTGGCCAAGTGTTTGTCATAATGCCTCTTGTCAACTAAGTTGACTGCTGTCATGAAATAACTCTGGTCCGCTTCGATGTTCTCCACAATCCCATCTTCTATCCATAAAACCAACCTCTGATGCATTGACGAAGGAACTGCTCCTACGCCATGGATCCGCTCTCTTCCCAACAACAAGTTGTAGTTGGCTTTGGCTTCGATCACCATGAACATGGTGGGCCTGCAGCTTGATCCTACCGTCAAGTCCAGTTGAACTACCTGAAGTGGTGAAAAACACAAGAAGGGGGGGTTGAATTGTAAAACTGAAATCTAATGCAATGAACAAGATATTTTTATCCTGGTTCGTTTGATCTCAAACTACTCCAGTCCACCCGTCAAGGTGATTTCGCCTCTCTCCAACGAGGTCTTAATCCATTATATTCAACTGAATATTACAGACTGCTTTAACAACTGCTAAAGCCTTCTTGATCCAAACCACAACCCGGTTTGTCAAGGTAACACTTTCTTACAAAGAGATAAAACTAAGTGTGTGAATGTTTTCTACAAAACTTTATCACAACTGTGATGTATACACAAATTGAAGCTTAGAAACTAGATTGCTAAACAATGATAGAATATCAGAGTGTGTGGTTTAGCAAAACTGAGAGAAGATTATAATTAGCTTTTGTGCGTGTAGAGATTTGGAGAGCATTAGCCATTTCAATCTTCAAAGCCTTGTTTATATAGCACTGAGATGATGAACGTTGGATGCAATATTCTTGATTCAATGCTAATAACAAGCTTTCCTTTTTGAGCAGATCTTGTCTAGAATGAGGCCGTTGGAATTAATTTGCTTTCAATGCACAGTACCGTTGCTTACTTAATGCAAGTTCTGGCTTGGCTCATTCTGACTCTGCTTCGCTGCTGATGAACTGTTGTGTTTCTTTATCAGAGTGTTGAGCGCAGTCTTGTTCATCAGGCTTCAGCATGTACGTGAGTTGATCATCTGATTTTGACATTCTGATATGGCAACTTCTGATGCTGGTGTCTGAAATCAAGTTCTGATGCTGAATAGATGTGATCTTGCTTATATCAATCAGAGTATCTGCAAGTCAGAACATAATAATTTTAGGCAGCAGATAGTTCATACATGAAACTTATAAATACTATATCTTTTCACATTGTTATCATCAAAACTTAAATATAGGGTAGTAGATTCAAACTTTGTTCTAACACTACCCCCAATGTTTGACCTACTTTCCCTTCATAGTTGGATAGGACCATGTTGTGTGGTTTGATGTCACCTTCGCGTATTTCTAACTTTTTCAGCATGAAATGGGGTATTAAGTTAACTGCAGCGCCCCCATCCACTAAGACCTTATTTACGCCATGGGCACTAACCTTTGCCCGAACGAATAATGGCTTCAGATGATTTTTCATAGCTGGCTCTGGGCGCTCGAAGAAAGCATTCTGCTCCTCGACAGCTCCGTTATCCATTACGTAGTAACACACTGGCCTATGCTTCATCAGATCTATTGTATCATCCTCCTCATACTCTTCGATTTCAATTTCCTGTCCAAAATCACAAGGTAGTACAGATACCACGTTGCAATTGATATTGAGTGAAGACTCCCCCTCTGATTCGAAGTTGTCCGTTAGCATATCCTCGTCTTCTTCTGGACCTGGTGTGTACTCCTTCGATTCGTTTGGTTGTGCTTCAGAGAAGAGTCTCCTACTAACTGGGGGTTTGTCCTCAGGTTGATTATTTGGTGTAGGTTTGTTGGTGCTTGATTCTCCTTGGTTTTTGATCTAAGTTGCTCCTTTATTTGCCATAGCTTCCCTTTCAGCCTTTCGAATTCTCTGTTGCCTTCGCCATTGTGATCTTGACATAGGGTTTCTTCCTTTGTAGTTTTCTAACCTCACTTCTTCCCTCTTCACCATGTTGAACTGCCTTCTATATGTCATGGCATGGCGTGCGTTTCGTTCATTGTTTCTCCATTTGTCTTTGCCCTTGTCAGTTCTGACTTGCAGCCATTTGTCTGTTGGTATTTCAGCAGGAATTTTGAATGTTACCCTTCGTGCGCCTTTGGGATGAGGACTATCAGGCCTTCGTTGAGTGTATTTGCTATCGAAACATTGGCCCATCTGACCAGTCTCTTGGTGGTTCCAGCATGGGGCGAAAGGGATTGTTTCGAAGGCTCTGGCCATACTTTGATCATACACTGCAGAACACCTTGGGCATACTAGGCATTTGGTTGCCCCTTTGTAACAGCGAACCAAAAAATCCAACAAACTTTCTCCAGCTTTAGGGTAACACCTAAATAACTGGTTATCCTGGCGCCAGTTGATGGCAGTTCGTGCCCTTTATTTCCTCTCGAAGTTTGCAGCAATTATCTGGTTGCAGATGATGCTGCATCTAGGGCATAGTATCATTTCGGCATCTCCTTTGTGGCACAACATGAGGTAGTCTTTAAGACTGGCATCCCTAGCATAACTATCGTCCATTTTGTATTTCTCTTTTTCTAAGCATCTCTCCATCTCCTCCATTTCAGAACGAGGTCTGTCCATATCCACCATGTTGACATCTACATCCTCCCCCTTTATGTCATCATCTCCCCATCCTGTAGGTTTTACATCTTCGATTTGGATTTTTGAACTTTCTGGGGCAGAATACTTCACCAAGTAGTCAAACTTTCCACTGGGCTCTCCTAAAGTATCCCATATTTCTTTCTGAGGGGAGGCTGGCTTTGTGATCTGGACTTTCTCCAATTTTAGCCTCAGGCCTTCAGTAACCTGTGTCAATTCTTGCTTTTGGTTCTTCTGGCCTTCAGTAGCCTGGATCTCTTTCGAAACAGCCAAAGGTACTGCTTTGATTGAAGCCTCTAGTTGCTTGTGGAGGTCCTCAGTGACCCCCTTGTTGACTTCGACTAACACCCAGTTTTCATTCTCAGTGCTTTTTTCTCCTAATGGAGTGTCATCTTGATCTGCTTCCACCATATTGATTTCTCCAATGCATGCAGGCTCGAAGTAATTGGTGTCTGCAACATCCAAAGGGTCTTCATCTACCTCCATTTTTGGTTTGTCAGCAAATTTCAATCTGCCATCCTTAATTGCATTTTGAATCAGATCCCTGAAAAGAAAACACTGTGAGGTTTTGTGGCCTAGGAAACTATGATATTTACAAAATCCTCGCTTCTTTCTTTCATCTAAAGGAGGTATTTTGACATTCGATGGCACAATGAGTTGGCCATCTTTGACAAGCAAATCAAAAATCTTGTCACACTTTGTTACATCGAAAGTATACACCTTCTTTGGGAATTTGTCACTTTTCTCATTTTCAACAATTTCTTTCCCCTTTGTGGGAACTAATAATTTACAAGAGTAAGGTGGAGCTTGTTTCAATTCAGCGAGATCAATTTCGACCTCTTCGAATTCAGGATAATCTTCTGCTTCCTCAGCTCCAACATAGGAGACCCTTTCTTTCTTGTTATTTTTAAAAACTCGGGCCTTTTCGGCCTTTAGTCTTTCGACTTGTCGAACCCTATCGGCTAATTGAGCCATGTCCCTCAAGTATTGTGTGTCTAATTTCTTTCGAATAGAGTAATCCAGGCCGCCAGCAGCCATTTCGACTAACTCATGTTCAGGAACTACTGTGAAGCATCTAGATTTCAAAAGTCTAAACCTATTCAGATAATCATCTATGGGTTCAGTAAACTTCCTCTTGACACTGGCTAGTTCCTTCAGACTTATTTTAGATTGTCCCATGTAGAACTGTTCATGGAATAATCTCTCCAACAGAGCCCAAGTATCTATGGACCCAGGAGGCAAAGTGGTGAACCATGTGAAAGAGTTCTTAGTTAGGGAACTTGGGAAATATTTGATCCTAAGGTCTTCATTATTTGCTATATCTCCTGCTTCGGTTAGATACATGGCTATGTGTTCGACTGTTGATTCATTGGTATCTCCAGCAAACTTTGTAAACTTAGGGACCTTATATCCCCTTGGTAAATCAGTATGCATTATGTAATCTAATATATGAGAGGCATAATTTGGCCTTCTAATTCCTGTATTGAGTCCATTTTAGGCCATGATCCTCTCTATCATGGTGGTTAAATTATTTTATGCCAAGATGTTATCGTTTCGAATTCTGTGAACGACTGCATTAGCATCTTGATTTCGTCCCACCATGACGACTCCTCTAGGTTGTTCTTCTCGAAACTCTGGGACTTCTAACCTTTCGATCCTTGCCCCTGGTTCTATAATTTCCCTTTGTGGGCCTTGAATCATTGGGGCTTCTAACCTTTGTACCCTTACCCCCAAGTTAACCCCCTCTCTGGCTGGTCTATAGAGTGGGTCATCAGCAATTTGTTCTATGATAGGTATGTTTGCTCGAACCCCCACCTAATTCTGCCTACGCCTTTCTGGCGGAGCGAAAAAATCTGCTATTCGACTCATGTTATCCGCATTTTCTCTGTTTGTCACAGTTACATTTTATACTATTGGGGCAAAGATCTCTTGCATAGTTTGTGCTAACACTCCTATCATATTATGGTTACTATCATCCATTAATTGCCTAAAAGCCATCTGATTTTCTGTGGTTAAGATAGGCAACGCACTATAACCTACTGACCCTTGGTTATTTGTCATAAATTGATTAGCCCCAGATCCAGACCCTACTTGTGGTGACGTATTCGATGTCGAAGTGTGCAGACCCTCCATAAAAGACGTTGGCATCCCATAAGAGGAATTTATGTGTCTGTTACCATTGAAACCGGGTGGTCTAGTTAGTGGGGTGGCGAAATGGGTTTGTGTCCCTGATGGTGGGACGAATCCCCCAGGATAACCAATGGTTCCTGTATTTCCTAGGATCGAACTGTTAGTCGATATGCCACTTGTTCCATTCATGGCTACACTACTGGTAGAAGATGCAACAGATTGTGCGTTCGAAGGGATCGCATTAGACGTTCCCGTCGAAGCAAACATATTAGTGCCTGTTCCATGTGGGGCATTTTGTTCCCCTTGTTGATTGTTTGGATTAGACATCTTGTTATTACGTTTTATTCTGGGTAAGGGTTGGTTGTTATTGGTTATTCTACCACTTCTAAGGTTCATATAACAATGAACTTATCACCCAGAAATAACTTTTACAATGATTATATCCTAACAATCTTTACTTTATTTTAAATTTCGTAACGACCACTGGGCGTGCCATCCGAATTCTTGCTATTCTAACTACCACAATTATGGGTACACCCTAGTTTTAGTTAGTTTACTTTTATTAATTTTCTTAGCTTTATTGTTTTATTAATTTAGATTTGTTTTTTTTAAATGGCCATGTAGACTTTTATTTAGATGGTTTAAGTAATTAATTTCAACTTAGAATTATTGTAATAATTTTATAATTTTAATTTAGTTAGTAATTTTAAAATTTTAATTTAATTTAGATTTAATTTAGTAACTTTAAAATTTTAACTTAATTTTAGAATTAATAACTTTAGAATTTTTTAACTTAGAATCAATTTAGTAACCTTAGAATTTTAGTTTAGTTTAGATAACTCGGTTACATCTTTCTTCTACTTTTAATTTTTCGTCCTCATTGTTTACCTGTCATTCATTGTTGTTTGGATTTATTTCTTTGTGATTTTTCTTTCAATATTGGTTAACTTTGCGATATTTTTGATTTAGCTCATTTTAAATTCTATAGCTTACTATATCGTTTGTTTGCTTAATTCCAAGGGAAATGTTTTAACTTTGTTGACTTCATGTCATTAAATACATCTTATACGATTGTGCAAATCCCTTCATTCATTTTTGTTTTGCTATTTTGCTAAACTTAAGTTACTTTTCCTAAAAAAGTCAATTTTAAAACTCACACCCATTTTAAGTCAAAACTTCGACACTAGGTCGTCGTACCTTAATAATCTCATTTATACCAAACAAACCATTTTAACCAAACAAACAATTTTAACCAAAAAACAGATATTTCAAAAGGTTCCTGAGGAGTACCGCAGTTGCATTGGATGCTAGTACCTTCCCATTGTATAACCAATCCCCGAACTTTTGATCTCTTTCAAAAATGCATTGTATTTTCATTACTTTTTAAGTATTACTTTACATTGCATATTTAAGGGTTTTATTTCGCTATTTTCCCTTTTCCCTTGGAAATAATAAAGCGCGATAGAGACTCTTGCTATTTGCGAGTCGAGTTAATCAATAGCTTGATCTTCGATTTTCACCATTACAGAATGGGTGACTCTGCTGGGGATTGTATTTTCTAAGTGGGTTAAACCTAATTTGTTATATCTGTTTTTGTTATTATTTCTTGTTTGCTTATATATGTTATTTTGTGGTTTCTTTGGGTGTTAATTACAACAGACAAGTCCTATACCCGGACTAAGTTCACTTAAGATAAGACGGGTGGTATAGTCATGTTAACTTTGAGGGAGTAATCCTGAAAAAGGAGGCATGAGATCCACCAATCAGTGGAGGCCCCTTTGACTGTAGTATTTGTTTACTGAGTAATCGAAAAGACATTGCTGCTCTCGACCTGGGAACCAGAGAAGCTGAGAGCCGTAGAACCCTTAACCCATCTTGTCCTTTTAGAGGTAGTGCAGAGACTATGACCGAGTAATCTGAAAGTAGTTGTCACGCCACGCTGCACTTAGACGAGTTTTTCTTGAGAATATTGCTAATTACCGAGTAATCAGGAAGTTGGTAATATCCGAAAGAAGAATGTAGACTTTGGGATCCATTATAACCTTAATCTACAGGTGATTTGAAAACCTTATTCCATACCTTTTGGGTCTTTTTTACCCGCGACTCCATGCTCGTGACGTTAAACCTTTCAACTTTATTTGTGACCTTGCTTGTGGTTGTTGCATAGCCATGACTTCATGCATCCATGAAACCCTTTTCACTTGATTTTCAAAGAATTTGCAAGTCTTTCTTTGTAAACATCATAAGTTTCGTTAAGCTCAATTGATCTTGGGTGTTGATGGGATGAAAAACCTAACCTACCAAAATGGATGATTGATCTTGATGATAACTCGATCATTGTTTTGATCCAATTTAAAATTCATCTTCTATCTACATACTTTGATGTTTACAACTTAATATCTTGAGTTCCTTTAAAATCAAATAAAAACACTCTTTTGCATATCATGTATCATTCTACATATTTTGTTTCACTTTCAAAAGTCATTTCCAAGCCTTATTTTTCCTTTGGTCTCACCGGTACAACACTCGCACTAAGAGGAAGATGGAAAATATTAAGCAAGATATTTATGGACTCCGTAAGGAGATGATTACTTTGAAAGCTGGTATGGAGCATTGTTGTACCCCAATTTTTTCCTCTATGATTCCCCTATCATATCATATCAACTCGATCATAACAAGATCATATTAGGGCTGGTTCTTCCTCTTTTTCTATCACCTATATTTAAGTTTGCTCTTGATGAATCTCTAAGCACCTTAGTTGTGTATTTTGTATATGTGTTATTGACTAACTTCTAATCAAAATACAAAAAATATTTGTCTTTGAATATTTGTGTTTTGTAGGTACCGAGTCAAAGCATCTGACAAATAAGGTTTTCCGGTATTATTTTCCTAAAATCTCTATTTGCATAGAAAAAATAATTAATAAAAATTCTTTTTTTCACTGATGCAATTGATTTCTCTTGGAGTGCAATCGATTGCACAAAGTGCATTTTGCGCCATTTTTGAAAAAATACACTGATACAATCGATTGAGCCTAGAGTGCAATCGATTGCACAATGTGAAAATTTGAAAAAAATCATCAATTTCAAACTTGTCAATTTTGGCTCCAATTTTTCTTCATTTTTGAAATATATATCATTAATTCAAATTTTGGTTCTAATTTTTCATTTTTTAAAATATATATCATTAATTCAAATTTTGGTGCCAATTTTTCATTTTTGAAATATATATCATTAATTCAAATTTTGGCTCCAAATTTTCATTTTTTTGAAAGATATATCATTAATTCAAATTTTGACTCCAAGAATCAATTACAAAATTACCACTAATCCCAACTTAAACTCTAATAGAGTCCTCATTTCATTCAAATCTCAAGCTTTTGATAGCCAAACTCATTTTTCTAAAAAATCTCTCAATTCTCTCCATATACCAAATTCACTCAAAGCTCCATTTTCAAAAAAGTTGGTAAGCTTTGCATTGAGGCTTACTAATCTTTGAGCTAAACCTTCATCCAAACACTTTTTATTCATCAATTCCATACATCCAAGCTTGAGCAATTGATTCTTGTGGCTGAATTGAAGCAAATTCTTGAAGTTGTTTTGATAATTCTCTAGATCTACCTTTGGTAAGTTGGATTATTCATCTTTCACAATATGATCTCTTGTTGATCTTTGGGTTGATTCATTGAGCATTATTTTGTGATTCCAATGGTGCTATTTTCTTATAATTTGATGGAATTTTCGTGCTCAATTGAATCTATGATCATAAGGTGTTTGATGGAAAGTTTGAACAAGAATTTTGCCTTTTGAAATGCTGATTTTTTGTTTTTCAGTGAGCAATCGATTTCTCCCAGAGTGCAATCGATTGCACTAAGTAAATTTCGCTCAATTTTATTGAAAACTTCACTGTGCAAATTGATTTGCACTGTAGTGCAATCGATTTGCACAGAAACAAAATGCATTTTTTTGCCTTGTTTTGGGGCAGCTTTGATCCAAAATGTTTTTTCTACTCACTCATTTTGATTGTTGATTTGGATTGCAATTTTAAATATCCAATTTCTCTTTAAATTCAATAGACTTTGGGGTGTAGATGAAGTTGGATAAATGTTCATCAATTCAAATCTATCAAAGAGTGAATCATTTAATTCATTTTTGGTGCTTTGGATTAATGATATGTTTAGTGCTTTAATCCATCTAGATGAGTGATTGAATTTAAAGATGAAAGAAATTTAAGCTAGTGATCCAAGTTAGCTTATCATTCCCCTCCCTCTTCATCTTATCCCTTTTCTTTTTTAATTGTGCTACATGTTAAGGGATGACGATCTCTATATCATTTATCCAAGCATGGAGTACACATATTTCTATTGACCGGCCTCAAAATAGGTACGACTTCTATATATGTCCACTTACGATTGCTTAACATAGCGCTACATTTTGTCCTGATTCGAATAAATGATCATTCGTGGCCCAAACTTACGTTTTCAATCCCAAGTATTTTAATTTGATCTCTTTGATCCAATAACCTTGAGATTCATTGTTAGGAGGATTTGGTTCTACCATTCCTCCAATGGATCTTCATCAATTTTGGTCAACGTGGATCACTTAAACATCATTGATTATTAAATATTGCGTTGAGGATTCTAAAATGGATGATATACTTGACAAAAATCAAATGCAACTTGTTGTTGAGAGGATTTGGTTCTACCAATCCTCTAATGAGTTCCAAATGCAAGTTTCAAGATGGTCATCCAACTAACCACTAATTCTTAACAATTGACTTTACTTTATGCTTTTATTTTTATGCTTTTACATTTATGTACTATTTACTTTAGCATTTACATTTCATGCTATCTTCATCTTTGCTCACTTAAGTATTTACTTTTATGTCATTTTTATTTTGCTCACTTGAGCTTTTCTTTTCTTTTTGAAGATACTTAATAATCAACATGAACCATAAAAAACATTAATGATACTTGGACTATTTGGTTACTATCCTTGGCATTATGGAGTATTGGACTTCTTGGACTTAGGATTATAGACCTTGACCTATGTTGGAGACCTTGTGACCTTAATTGATATTTTGTCTGAAGTTTTTGAGGTTTACCTCAAGACATTAGGTTGTTTGTTTGTTTTGTGTGCAAGTTATTGTGATTATATACTTTGTTTGTAATCTGGAATTCACCCGTATACAGCCGTTACTCTGCCCAACTTTTGTGAAGACTTAATACACTTGAAGTTTGGTTCTCTCAAGAGGTCTAGTATCTTTGCTTTCTTGGTTTCAATCCAATGAATGTGAATTCTATCTTGACTCATAATGTCAAGTATCGGCTTGTTGTTGGTTAGATGGTTCTTCTCCTTAGCTTTTACCTTATGCTATAGGATAGTCCATTCATCTCCTCCCATCTTCTTTAATTTCAAAAATCTTCTCCCTCCTTTTGAAAACTCTTCTTGTTTATTTTTAAAACTTGAACCACTTTCATAATAAAATTGGACTTATGTCCATGCATTTTCAAAACATTTTCATAAATAAACTTTAATCAAATTAATAATACCTTGACATTTTTGTGAGAAGACTAAAAGTCAATCAATCTCATTTCAAACCATTTTGCCGCTTTAGCTTTTACTTTAAAAAATTTCTCAAAAGATTGGACTCTTTTCAAATCTTGTAGTGATGCAAACAACTATACTTCTACAATATGTAGTGAAGAGAGATATTTTTCACTTGGGTGTTGAGTGAGGCATTGTTGATTTTAAAATCTAAGCCATATCCTCCACTTTGAGATGATACAAATTCTCCTTTCTCATGATTGTGGGTAGTAAGTATATTTTCCACACGGACAATGACGATGATGTCTTATCTCATAAAATTAACCAACACACTTGTGTTTTAAATTTTTTAAAGGTAAACTACGCACAATCATGGAAGGTGTACCCTGATCCCCTATTACATGGAAGGTGGTACCTAGACACTAAAGGTTCACAACCGCGGCGGGTGTAAAAAATCATAAAAAAACATTTCTTTTCTCACCTCCATCATCTATTTTTATACAACATACATGCTTACATAAGTCTCAACTACAACATACATGCTTACCACAACTACAGATTTTCAGTCACAACCGTCACCGTCGATCTAACAATAGCCTATATTATTACTAATGTTTATGGATGATCTTCATTATTCTCGTCACTGCGCTTTTCGAACTTAACAAACAAATTCATAGCTTCAATATATTAATTTTGAATCGCATCTTCATCGAAACAAGAGAAAGGAGGATTCGAATCACAGTTGCTACTAAAGCTATCATCACCTCGGATTTGGATTCTAAAATAGGTATTACATTATTGCTTTATTCCCCTTGATTGCTTTCGATTCGGCCATAACTGTTATTAGCTTTAGTTAGTTAGTTTGAGAATTTGAAGAAAAAAATGAGAGTGAGAGAGCAGAGTTGGAATGATCTAAGAAGATTGTTTTTTATCGTTTCATTTAGAACTAGTGAGAACATAGTGTTGAGAGTAGATAGACGATACCGAAAGTGGAGAGAGGAAACGTGAACTGAGAGAAATAGGGTGAGGCCGAGAGAGTTCAAGGAGGGAGTATTTTTGGAGAAGGTGGAGTGTTGTCATTTTTGTTGTTTCTTCCGAGCGTAGTAGAAGAAGACGGGGAATGGTCACTGAAAGTTGTTCTTGTTACGTTGAAAGACAGAGAGAGAAGTGAGTGAAAGAACAATTGAAAAACAGAGAGAGTGAGACAATTTTGAGCGGCTGTCTCTTAGATAGTTTTAGGTTTTTTTAGCTTCAAGTGCATTTGGGCTTCATGGCCCCTTCATCCTAATCCATTCACTTCTCACCCACATTGTTTGTTTGGATTTCAAAATTATTTCTTTGAGCCCTCATACAAAGCCCATCCGAATTCTTGCTATTCTCTCTACCACAATTATGGGTACACCCTAGTTTTAGTTAGTTTACTTTTATTAATTTTCTTAGCTTTATTGTTTTATTAATTTAGATTTTTTTTTTTAAAAATAGCCATGTAGATTTTTATTTAGATGGTTTTAGTAATTAATTTCGACTTAGAATTATTGTAATAATTTTATAATTTTAATTTAGTTAGTAATTTTAAAATTTTAATTTAGTTTAGATTTAGCTTAGTAATTTTAGAATTTTAACTTAATTTTAGAATTAATAACTTTAGAATTTTTTAACTTAGAATCAATTTAGTAACCTTAGAATTTAAGTTTAGTTTAGATAACTCTGTTACATCTTTCTTCTACTTTTAATTTTTCATCCTCATTGTTTACTTTTCATTAATTGTTGTTTGGATTTATTTCTTTGTGATTTTTCTTTCAATGTTGGTTAACTTTGCGATATTTTTGATTTAGCTCATTTTAATTTCTATAGCTTACTATATCGTTTGTTTGCTTAATTCCAAGGGAATTTTTTTAACTTTGTTGACTTAATGTCATCAAATACATCTTATACGATTGTGCGAATCCCTTCATTCACTTTTGTTTTTACTATTTTTCTAAACTTAAGTTAATTTTCCTAAAAAATTCAATTTTAAAACTCACACCCCTTTTAAGTCAAAACTTCGACACTAGGCTGTCGTACCTTAATAATCTCATTTTTACCAAACAAACCATTTTAACCAACCAAACAATTTTAACCAAAAAACAGATATTTCAAAAGGTTCATGCGGAGTACCGCAGATGTATTGGGTGCTAGTACCTTCCCATTGTATAACCAACCCCGAACTTTCAATCTCTTTGAAAAATGCATTGTATTTTCATTATTTTTTTAAGTATTACTTTACATTGCATATTTAAGGGTTTTATTTCGCTCTTTTCCCTTTTTCCTTGGAAATAATAAAGTACGGTGGCGACTCTTGCTATTTGCGACTCGAGTTAATCAATAGCTTGATCTCCGATTTTCACCACTACAGCTATCCAAAAAGGAAACTGAAACAAAGATTGCATTAATAAGTTAAAAATTACAAGTTCCTCTTGGGCTTACAATGAAAAAGCAAAATGGTCTCAAAGAGACAACAAAATGAACTCCTAAAACCTAAGACTCAAGTTTCCCACGGATGCTTCCTCTTCGCGTCGATGTATGCATTAAGGATTTGCTCCTCATGAAGTCGCTTTGTGAGCTCCAACACTTTCTTCTCGCTTGTATAAAATTGAGCTTCAAAGGTGTCTAGTTCTCCCTTGAGTTGAATCTAGGACTTATGCAATTCTTCGAGGTTAGTAGGTATGTCTGGATGGAGAATGGTATAAGGAATATCCCCTTCGGAAACAGGCTCCATGATTATGGATAGGATAGCTGGATATGGCATCATGAGGTTTTAAGCGCGAGCTAGAACCCACTTGAGATAAGGTTCCAAAGGGATAGAATTCTTATGTCCCAAAGTCTTTCTATCAATCTTGTTTACCATGTCCCAAGCCCGTCAAACCTTTAAAGATAACCTTGAAAATCGTTCTTGTAGTCGAACACAATACCTTGGATAAGTGCGTCATGAGGACCATCTCTTCGAGCATAATCAAATTATCGTAGAGTCAGAGAAGGGTTGTAAGTAATACCTCCCCTAATTCTAAGGAGCGGAACATTAGGGAATTCCCCATAACAATTAATTATAATAACATCTTTCAGAGATCGGGAACACCGATAAATATCCGAATGAGAGAGCGACACCACCCTTTGAGACCACCTCAAACCTTTTTCATTCTTCAATACTGATCGGGGAAGGTGTGAAATAAACCACCTATATAGCAATGGTATGAAACACATAAGAGCCCATATCTTCCTCATAATACGAGTGTGAAGAGAATGCAGAATGTCTCTAAGCAAAGTAGGCACAGGGTTACGAGAAAGGAAGACTGTGTCATTATTCACATCTATGAGTTGGTCTGGATAAGGGAATAACACCAAACCATAGATCAATAAAGCCAAGATTTTTTCAAAACCTTGAAAATTCATAGCATCCAGAAATAGTCGAGCCTTCTCCTAACATAAATTTAGCTAGAAAGCCCTTGACTCCACTCCTTGTTTCCCAATTAGCTACAATGTCGGACCGCTTCAAACGCAAGGCTGATGCAATTTCTTCAGGTTGTGGGTCTTTCTCTAAACTAGTGAAAGGTATTAGATTGAGAACAAGTACTTCCAGTAATTTAGGAAACTCCTCCATTATGGGCACTATCTGTAATATGGTGGGAGAACTGACATTCAGGTTTTGCATTTTATCACAAATGTTGCGGATAGCAAGAGTCGCCACCGACTTTTCTTTTATCCAATAAAGGAAAGGGTGAAAAGTACAAGAAAGACCTTTTGAGAATTTCTTGAGTTCGGGGGGTAGGTTATGAAAAGGGAAGATATTAGCACCATTTTCATCTGTAGTTATCTAAGGGCTCTTAATTGCTAGGTCACTTTTGAAATGCTTTGTGTTTGTGTATGTTTGCAATTATTTTGAAAATGCCTAAGTGCAGAAATTTTGTAATGATTCTCGTATCGTTGAGAGTGTATACAAAATGTTTGTTTTGAAAATATTTTTTGAAAGGGAGTGTTTAGAAAGATGTTTTGAAAATGCCAGTGTAAGGAAATTTTGTAATGATTCTCGTATCGTTGAGAATGTATACAAAATGTTTGTTTTGAAAAGTGTTTTTAGAATGTGAGATGTAAATATTGTTTTAGTTTGTGAGCAATCAATTATGAGAGATCTACCTACTCAAAAAAGTATTTTTTATTTTCCTCCTCCTTTAGATAGTGTTACCCTACTATTAGTTATGTAGGAAGCCCTATCATTGGTTGTGAGGGACAGGCGCGGGTGATCGTACAATCATAGAAGGCAACTTGTAAGACACTTTAGAAATTGTCATAAGGGACTAAGATCATTTACCGAAGGCAACATCAAAGGATCATCGAGGGACTACGATCTTTTAACCGAGGGTATTTGCTAAAGCATGTCACGTTCGAGGGACATGACTGTTTTAATCCGAGGCAGCAAGTGAGGTTAACCCTAGAGGTGTATGTATGCAAAGTATGTTTGATTCAATTATTTTATCTTTGAATTAGGATTTTGCTATGATTTATTTTAATCTTGTCATATAAATCCTAGTTACTAACATAAATATGAAAGCGGTAAATTACAAAAATTAAATATCCTACGCTATTACAATGCTTTGGGAATGGGGGATACAAATTTGTGAATGGGGAGTTGTTGTACCTCAATTTTTGCCCCTAAGATTCCTCTATCATATCATATCAACTTGATCATAACAAGATCACATTAGGGTTGGTTCTTCCTCTTTTTCTATCTCCTATCTTTAAGTTTGCTCTTGAGGAATCTCCAAGCACCTTAGTTGTGTATTTTGTATATGTGTTGTTGACTAACTTCTAATCAAAATACAAAAAAATATTTGTCTTTGTCTTTGTATATTTTTGTTTTGTAGGTACCAAGTCGAAGCATCTGACAAATAAGGATTTCTGGTATTATTTTCCTAAAATCTCTATATGCAAAGGAAAAATTAACAAAAATTCATTTTTTTCACTGATTTAATCGATTGCTCTTAGAGTGCAATCGATTACACATAGTGCATTTTGCGCCATTTTTGAAAAAAATACACTGTGCAAATCGATTTGCACTATAGTGCAATCGATTGCACAACGTAAAAATTTGAAAAAAAATCAGCAATTTTAAACTTGTCAAATTTTGGCTCCAATTTTTCTTCATTTTTGAAAGATACATCATTAATTCAAATTTTAGTGCCAATCTTTCATTTTTAAGAGGAATTATCATTAATTCAAATTTTGGCTCTAATATTTGAAAGAATTGTCACTAATTCAAATTTTGGCTCCAAGAAACAATTACCAAATTACCACTAATCCCAATCTTAAAACTCTATAAATAGAGCCCTTATTTCATTCAAATTTCAAGCTTTTGATAGCCAAATACACCTCGCTAAAAAATATCTCAATTCTCTCCATCTATCAAATTCACTCAAAGCTCTATTTTCAAAAAGTTAGTAAGCTTTGCATTGAAGCTTACTAATCTTTGAGCTAAACCTTCATCCAAACACTTTTTCTTTATCAATTCTCTACATCTAAGTTTGGGCAATTGATTCTTGTGGTTGAATTAGAGAAAATTCTTGAAGTTGTTTTGATAATTATTTAGATCTACCTTTGGTAAGTTGGATAATTCATCTTTCACAATGTGATCTCTTGTTGATCTTTGGGTTTGATTCATTGAGCATTATTTTGTGATTCCAATGGTGTTATTTTCTCATAATTTGATGGAATTTTCGTGCTCAATTGGATCCATGATCATAAGGTATTTGATAGAAAGTTTGAACAAGAATTTGGCCTTTTAAAATGCTATTTTGCTGTCTGTAATAGTGTGCAATCGATTGCAGTAACAATGCAATCGATTGTACAGAAGCAATTTCGCACAAATTTTTGAAAATTGTACTGTGTAGATTGATTTACACAGAAACATAATGCATTTTTTGACTTGTTTTGGGGCTTTTTTGATCCATAAATGTTTTTCTACTCACTCCTTTTGATTGTTGGTTTGGATTGCAATTTTAAATGTCCAATTTCTCTTTAAACTCAATGGACTTTGTGATGTAGATGAAGTTGGATAAATGTTCATCAATTCAAATATACCAAAGAGTGAATTATTTAATTCATTTTTGGTGCTTTGGATTAATGATATGTTTAGTGCTTTAATCCATCTAGAGGAGTGGTTGAATTTAAAGATGAAAGAAATTTAAAGTAGTGATCCAAATTAGCTTATCATTCCCCTCCCTCTTCATCTTATCTCTTTCTTTTTTAATTATGCTACATGTTAAGGGATGGTGATCTCTATATCATTTATCCAAACATGAAGTACATAGATTGCTATTGACTGGCCTCAAAATAGGTGCGACTTCTCCATAAGTCCACTTACGATTGCTTAACATAGCGCTAAATTTTGTCCCGATTTGGATAAATGATCATTCGTGGCCCAAACCTATGTTTGCAAGCCCAAGTATGTTAGTTTGATCTCTTTGATCCAATAACCTTGAGATTCATTGTGTGGAGGCTTTGGTTCTACCAATCCTTTAATAGATCTTCATCAATTTTGGTCAACGCGGATCACTTAAACATCGTTGATCATTAAATGTTACCTTTTGAGGATTCTAAAATGGATGACATACTTGACAAAAAGCAAATGCAACTTGTTGTGTGGAGGCTTTGGTTCTACCAATCCTCTAATTAGTTCCAAATGCAAGTTTCAAGATGGTCACCCAACTAACCACTAATTTCTAACAATTGACTTTATTTTATGATTTTATTTTATGCTCTTTACTTTATGTACCATTTACTTTTTGCATTTACATTTTATTATATTTTCATCTTTTCTCACTTGAGCATTTACTTTTATGTCATTTTTATTTTGCTCACTTGAGCTTTTCTTTTCCATTTGAAGACACCTAATAATCAACATGAACCATAAAAAACTTTAATGATACTTGAACTATTTATTTACTATCCTTAGAATTATGGAGTATTGGACTTCTTGGACTTAGGATTAGAGACCTTGGCCTATGTTGGAGACCTTGTGACCTTAATTCATATTTTGTCTGGAGTTCTTGAGGTTTACCTCAAGACATTAGGTTGTTTGTTTGTTTTATGTGCAGGTTATTGTGATTACATACTTTGTTTGTAATTTAGAATTCACCAGTATACAGCCGTTACTCTGTCCAATTTTTGTGAAGACTTAATACACTTGATGTTTGGTTCTCTCAAGAGGTCTAGTATCTTTGCTTGCTTGGTTTCAATCTGAAGAATGGGAATTCTATATTGACTCATAATGTCAAGTATTGGCTTCTTGTTGGTTAGATGGTTCTTATCCCTAGCTTTTACCTTATTCTTTAGGATAGTCTCTTCATCTCCTTCCATCTTCTTTAATTTCAAAAATCTTCTCCCTCCTTTTGAAAACTCTTCTTGTTTTAAAACTTGAACCATTTTCAAAATAAACTTGGACTTAGGTCCATGCATTTTCAAAACATTTTCATGAATAAATTTCAATCAACTTAATAATACCTTGACATTTTTGTGATAAGACTAAAAGTCAATCAATCACATTTCAAACCATTTTGCCACTTTGGCTTTTTACTTAAAAAAATAACTTTTCTCAAAAGATTAGACTCTTGTCAATCTTTGTAGTGATGCAAACAACTATACTTCTATAATATGTAGTGAAGAGAGATATTTTCCACTTGAGTGTTGAGTGGGACATTGTTGATTTTAAAATCCAAGCCATATCCTCCACTTTTAGATGATGCAAATTCTCCTTTCTCATGATTGTGGGTAGTAAGTATGTTTTCCACATGGACAATGACGATGATGTTTTATCTCATAAAATTAACCAACACACTTGTGTTTTAAATTTTCAAAGAGGAACTACGTGTACTCTGATCCCCTATTGCACGAAAGGTGGTACGTAGGCACTAAAAGTTAACAACCGCTGCGGGTGCAAAAATCATAAAAAATATGTTTCTTTTCTCACCTCCACCATCCATTTTTATACAACATTTCTCCATAGCCAAAATATACATTCCCTTTGCATAACCAACCCCCTTACCTTGAATCTTTCCCCCTCTTTTTGGGTTATTCGCTCTTTTCTCATTCCTTTGGAAACAATAAAGCGCGGTGGCAATTATTATTTTAATTTGTATAAAGTCTAGTCAATCCAATGACTTAGTCTTAAACATTTCTACCGCTACAGGAGGAAAACAATAAATCCCTAATTATCTATTACAGACCATTTACATAAATAATAATGTGAAATAATAAAATGTGCGAAAAATGTAAAGTGTAGAAAAGAAAAAGGAGGTTTGTTCTTGGTGATTTTCTTGATATAAAGAGGTTTGGTAATTAAACTAATTAAATTAGTTTTAATTATAAGATAAGTTAATTAATTAATTTAGAAAAACCTAAAAAATCTAAGTTTAATTGAAAATTAAAGAAACTAAAATAAAACCTAAGTCTAATGATTTTCTTTTTTAAAATTTGTTTAGAAAATAATTTAGATGTTTTATTTAGAAAAATTGTGTGAAATAATAAAAACCTAATTCTAATTATTTCACAAATTAGTTAACAAAATAAAGTTAAAATAATTAAATTAAATTAATTTGTATTTATGAAAATTAAATTAGTTGATTAAAAACTAAACCTAATTAAAAAAAAATTAACATAAATAAAAAGAAAATTAAGTGAGTGTGTGGTGTAAAAGCAATCAGGGGGGTGAAAAGGAAAAAAAGTTAGGCCCAACACAAGTCTTTTTAAAATCAGAAAAATAAAAATGTTTATAGTAAAAATAAAGGGTAATGGGCCTGCGTTGTTATGGGAGAAAATTAGAGAGTGTGGAAAGGAAAAGGAGTTGGGCCCAAAGTCATAAGGTCTGCCTTGGAAATCACGAAGAAACAAAGAAAAATCACAAAAAATGCCAAAAGGGTATCGTTGGGGCTCGAAGCCAGGTCCCAAACGTAACAGACGTGCGCTTTAACCACTGGGGTGATGATACATCCAGTAGCTAAAACAAAAACTACTCAACATATTATAAACCCAATTCTAAATATGACTTCATCTTCTTCCTCGCGTTAGTGACCACAACAATATTTTTGAATTTCTGAAAATGCTCATATCTCAACCAAATTGAAAAGTGTAAACATGAAACTTTCTTGAAATGTAACCACGAATTCAACCATATAAATTTCAAAAGCTATAGATCAAAGATGAGTGAAAATTTTACTTGGTACCAAACTGAAACCTAGAATTTCATAAACTTTAGTTTCAAAATTCTCATCACTCAAGCAAGATAAATGAAATTTAAGCACATGGTTAGCTTGAGGGCAATGATGTCTACATTTTTTATTCAGAAAGTAAACATTAATGATGCTTGTACATAAATTTCAAAGTTTAGAAAACTTACCTCAAAAGTGAGAATCGTGTTTGAAGTTAGAGCACTCCTGGAGATGTTGTGATGATCTGGATAGCTTCACTGAACTCCCAAGAAGCTATTGCAATGCTTACTTTGGATTAAGAGTGCCTGGATTCTTCTGAACAAGTTAAGTTGCAGGGATCTGTTTTTGAAAATGGAGGATGATGAAATGATGTTACAATGATGAAACAGGGTCTTTGATAAGTTTTATGCCAGTTGTAGAAGCTTTGTGAATGATTTAGAATGAAAACGCACGAGTAGATTAGGTGTTTGGAGTTCAAGGTCATAAATTGCAATCAATGGATTTTTGGATGCAAATTATGATTTTTGAGAGTTTGAGAGGGTTAGAGGGCTTATGAACTCATGTATAGCTTGCAAACGGACCTCTCTATTTATAGAGAAAGGTTGGAGGGAAGGAGCTAATCAGATTTGCAAGATCACATGTTGTGGTTTGGTTGGATTGTAAATGAAGCAATCTTTGAAATACATGGTTTCAATGTGAAGTACATGGTAATCTAAAGTGGTTAGGAACTTTAAACATGTTTCTTCTGGCTTTTGTGTTAAGTGTGTGCAGAGGGAGCAAGTTAGAGGCTCAAGAAATTGACTTTGTGATTAAAGCAACTTTGTAAGAATGACAATGTTAACTTTGTTCCAAAAATGGAAAAATGGTTTGGATAATGCTTAAATCAAATGGACCATAGCTCAAACGTTTGTGTAAAAATTTAATTATGGATTGATTGGAAGGTAATAGGCCTGCAAATCAAGATTATACAGCATGGCACGAGGATTTGTTTTTGAGCTCTTCACAAATATGACCTATAATTGAACAATGGATGCCCAACTTCATCTCTTCGAGTCTCTTAGTTCAATCATGATAAAAATGTGTTCTTGGACATTTTGGAAAGCCTGAAACATTGTATACAACCTTCATGTTGACCAGTTTGGCTAAATCAACTTGGAACTTGGTGAAAAATTGCCAAGAAGTTGGGACAAAAATCTCACAAAACTTGTTGAAAACTTCTCTAACTGTTAGATAAAAATGTCATGACTTCATGGGCCTATATCTCCTAATCCAAGCATTTTTTGGACATCATTTCTCAAGAAAAAAGTTGTAGAGTTCATCATGCTCAACAACTGTCATGTTGAAAGTTTTCCTTGAATCATCTTGTATCTTAGTGAAAAATTAGAAATTTTCTAAGTATTGGAAATTTTGAATTTTTGTTGACTTTGTGATTCTTGTTGATCAAGCTTGAAAAATTAGAATGTTTTGATGATTCTTGACCTTTGAAGTTCAAAGTTGACAAAAAAGTCAAAGTTTGACTTTTGTGTGACAATTGACTTTTCATCAATTAATCTCAATTATTTAATTATCAATCTCTTGCACATTTGGAAATGTCTTGAACCATGTAATTAGGTTAAGATGTTGTGTTTGAGTCCTTAAGATCATGCTTTAAGTCATTAGGTCATTTACTAGGTCAAAAGTCAATGATCAGTCTCTCTCAGTCAAAACCCTAATTTGGTCAATTTTCCCCCTTTGATGATTTGAAGGCTTTCCTTGAGGAATTATGATCAAACCTTGATCAAATTGTGAATATCACTTCAAAATGTTGATGTTGACAAAAAATCTTGAAGTTTGAATGTATGTTGACCATAATTGACTTTTTTTATCCAATATAGTTGATTTTCAATCATCTGAGCAATTGATTGACTAAATTTGTGATGCAAGGCTTGATATTTGACATGAGAATTCTTGGAGACCTATGATCAACCATGAAAGTCACTTGAGGCATTAGAAGTCCAATTTTACTTGAGAAAACAAAAACCCTAGTTGTGGACCCAATGCTTAGGAGGTGAGCTTGTATGATCAACTCTTGAGAGTCCTTGAGTATTTGAGAACTTTTGTAAGAAATGTCTTGAGAAAAAGGGAGGGAAAGCATTGGGGTACAACAGGGTCCCCACAAGGTCTCCCAAAGTTAGGTCGTATACCAACCCTCCAAGACATGATCAAAGCAATCATACTCCATCCCGCTAAAAGACACCATCTTTTAATAGTAATTATGATCGTATTAAAGCAATATTCAAAGGTGCAATTGTTCAGGGGACAGGGTGAGATACGAAAATCATGGCCATGAAAACATTGGAATAATACCATAATATGAGGATACTACAAATAAGTCCATCCTCTCTCCAAAGAAGGAAAGCAATCCACACACGTGAAACACATAACTTCAATGCGACTTCTCCCTGCCTGCATCGGGGAAGTTAACAACATTGTTTTGCAGGAAGAGTTAAATAACCTGGACAAAGTCGAGGAGGATAACCCGCATCAAGAAGAACCTGCCCTATCTGACCAACCATAACATATATTCACTTAAGCGCTCCGCCCCTCAATGCCTCGCGCTTGGGGGTATGAACTGTCATAAACTGAAAGGACGATTATACTTAAGCACTTCGCCCCTCTAGGCCTCACGCTTATGGAGATATGTACTTATAAAGAATATAACCTGAACCAAGACGAGGAGGATAACTCGCGTCAAGATAAACCCACCCGACCTTTATCAAAATAGGGACCTCTCTCTATCATTGATGGAGCGGATCCTCAAGGGCACATCCTCACCATTAACTATCAAATGGCGATCATATGTGCCAATGATTAGTCAAAATGAAAACTTATAGTGAGTACCCTCACTGAGGCCACCCTTTGCTGGTATATGGTTTTGTCGAAACATTTTTTCACTAGCTACCAAGACCTGGCGAAGAAGTTAATCTTCTTATTTTCTGCTAGCAAGCATAAAAATTTCTCCACGGCCAGTCTGTTCAATGTCAGACAGGGGAAAGGGGAAATCTATGCGAGTACCTAGCCTACTTTAGTAAGGAGACAGTCAAGGTCTCTTACCCCAACGAGGAATTATTCATCGGGGCGTTTCAGAACGGGTTGAGGGAGGGACTCTTCAATGAATCATTGGCCCAAAAACCAATGACATTAATGGAGGATATCACCACCAAGGCTGAATGTTACATCAAAGGAGACAAGAGTAACACCGAGAAGAGATCTAGATACATGAAAGAAAAAGGGGCGTTGAGATTTGAGGACGCCAGTTCGAAGAAACAAAGGGATGTCGGTTACCAGAGGGAAATACTACCCTATGTGGAAAGATCAATCACATGCCTTTTGAGGGGCTCAACCCTCTTAATGCAAGCAAGAAAAGATCCTACAAGAAACTTATGCAGCACACACCATTCCTGAGCCAGAAGTGCCCAAGGGGCCGACCATGGGTCAAAATACTGACAATTATTGCAAGTACTGATGAGTGCTAAATTATTGTGAATTTGAGTGTGAGTAATTAGTACTCATCAGCTTAATTCATTTTCTTTTTGTCAATAAACCTCAACTTTAGTGTGTATACGGTATAGTTTACATTATAGTACATTATCGTGTAAATATCATTGAGTTTAGTTGTTTTTATCTCATTATTGTAGGTATTCAAGAAATTGTATTTAGTCATGGTTAGATAGAGCACTGAATAAGCTTTTTAACGCTTCCGACCATGCGTAAATCGGAGTTACGATTCTCAAGTTATGGTGAAAACAAGTGCTGATTTTTTTCATGACAACACAGAGCGTGCTAAGCGCCCGATTTGGGGCTAAGCGCGGTATGCGATTTTCAGACTCATTAAATAGGTGAAAAAACACATTTTTAGGTTATGGGTTGAGTATTTTTGAGTACCAACACCATCAACTTCATTTTATGGTAGAAAGAGACTTAGAAACAACATTTGAAAGTTACAATCGGATTATCTAGAGTCGAATTTCTCATTGATTGGTGTTGATAAACCAAGAAATGTTTGGTTCTTCTTCTTCTTCTTTTCTCTTTGTAATCTCGATTTGTTGGAGTTTGTATGTATATTTATCTTGATTATATGTATATTTATTACTCATGGTGTTGTATGAAATCTCTTTTACGAATTAATATCGATGTTTATTCTTGATTTTTTGCTTTTTCGCAGAGGTTTGGTTTGTCATAGACATATGCTTTCTGAATCTCTCTCTTGAATGAATATCTATTAGGTTCTAGATTCTATAAATATATTTAGGCTTAATATTCATGTGGGTTTCGGTTATGAAAAGCATTCAGGTTATTCGAGTTGCGTGCGAAATCGCCTCTGAGAGCAATACAAGTGATGTCTCACTTTGTGTTAGAAATAACCTTAGTGTGAGCGACACATGATGGTATTGACGAGTAGTTTACGTTGAGTACAACTAGGTAGTGAGTTTAAGTATTTGATAGGGTCGATGAATGCAAACCCGAGAGTTCTCTACTCTATGAAGAATGATTTTTTTCTCTTCTGTTAATAACTTTAATTCCCACATTTACCTTGTATACAAACCAACCCAATTCAACCCCAAAATCATAAACGTGAGAAATTGTTGAACGACAATTCAGTAGCACTAATCCCTATGGAGACGATATGATATAACCTATAAAAATACTTACTTTTGCTTGTCGCTTTATCACTTTAGCAAAATAGCGTCGTTGCAGGGATTGGTGTTTTTATTGGATCGCCTTGCAATAGTTTCTTTGTTTTTAAGTTTTTCACATAATGTCCATAATGTATAAATTCTTGTTTTATAGTTATTTTCTATACTTGTGAATTTGTATAGGTTTTCTTTACTTGTGAAGATCATATACTTAATTGGTTCCTTTCACGTTTGCTTGTGTGTTTTGGTCAGGAATAGCCAGGCGGAAGCAACTTGGAGGAATATTCATAAATATAGGCATCGAGCTAATGACGTAAAACAAGCATGTTTTATTGTTTCTCATTTTTTTAGTAAGGTAGTGTGGTGTAATTGACTAAACAAATTCAAATTAGACCAACTCGGAAAATTTCAAATCTTCACTTTTAAATTCGTTTATCAATTTTCATCCGGTCTGTTAGTATGTTTATAATTGTTGTTTAATGTGTTTTTCTTTGTTGAGTTTGTCAAAGAGCTTGTTTTGAGTAGCTTTAGGAAAATTTTGGTGATCGTTTCAACTTGCAGATGTATGGTAGTGATATTTGTTTGAAGTTGGTACACGCAAGATACTCTTTTATCACTTTCTAGAACATATCATGTTTAAGAGACTTTTCTTTTGTACAAAATTTCATCTCATTCATTCTTTTTCCATATTTGTTCATTCTTGAATCACTTTAGGAAAAAACCCTTTTTGTGAGGTTGCTTCCATTGTTTACTATATACAGGAGACCAACTTTCTTAGTAACTCAGTTTTATTATGCTTAATCTTTTGTTTGTGTTGATTATATGAAAGCATGAAAAGGATCAAGGAATTTTTGTTTCATTTTGAGCACAACTACCTAGCCAAATAGTCAATTCACCTTGTGAGTGTGTGATAATTTGTAACCCCTTTGAGCTTTTGGTTATTATCCATGTTGTTTGAACTTGATGCTTGTCTATGAGTATCAAATTCACTTTTTGTATAAACTTTCATTGTTATTTTTCTTGAAACCTCAACTTTGTGTTGTTGTATGAATTTTTACCTTGCCTTAGAAATTAGGGAGTATTCACACGATGACATTGGTTTAATTCAAGTTGGGAAGAGAATGATTATTCCCTTATTGATTAATTTCTACGAGGTTGAAAAAAAAGGAGAAGAAAAATGTGAAAAAGAAAAGAAAGAAAAAATTGAAAAAACTTTGAAAAAAAAACAAAAAATGATTTCAAATAACTGTGAAAATAAGTACGGTGTTTTGGTGTGACAAATTGTGAATGTTGAAGAATTTTGATTGAAATTCTGTTGCTTGAGTCTTTGGTGAATTGATCACTCCCTTAGGTTTAAACAATTTTTTATTTCAATTACCTTTAGATATTGCCCCTTGTTTGTTAACCAAGCTACATTACAACCTTGAAAACCCTTGTGATTATTGCTTTTATATTTTCAATGTGATATTTTGGATGAATGAATAATTTAACTTGTTGTTAACTTGATTGTTGGGTGAGAGTAAAAACATTCATTGTTTTTGTTATTCATCTACCAATGAATTGTATTCTAGGTTAGATTCATTTTTGAACTTTGTATTGTTTTAGAATCTTTGACATGTGTTTTGTATTTATGAGATATTTCATTTTAATGCTATCATTGTAGTTTAGTGGTAAGTATTTTCTTTGCTTGTGAGTTTTTGATTTGAACAACACATTTGTTTTCCGTTTTCAAAACATGTTGATTTGTGATTCTTTGATTTTTGCTTTTGTTTCTATGAGTTGGTTAATTCTTGTTTAGGGACAAACAAGTCTAAGTTTGGGAGAGTTTTATGAGTGCTAATTTTTTTTGAATTTGAGTATGAATAAGTATCACTCATCTACTTAATTCATTTGCTTTTCGTCAATAAACCTCAACTTTAGTGTATGTTCGGTATAATTTACATTATAATGTATATAGTGTATTATCGTGTAAATATCATTGAGTTTAATTGTTTTTATCTCATTATTGTAGGTATTAAAGAAATTTTATTTATTCATGGTTAGATATATCATTTAATAAGATTTCTAAAGCTTCCGACCGTGCATAAATCGGAGTTACGGTTCTCAAGTTATGGCGAAAATAAGTGCTGATTTTTTTCATGACATCACAAAGCGTGCTAAGCGCCAGATTTGGGGCTAAGCGTGGTCTGCGATTTTCAGACTCATTAAATAGGTGCAAAAACACATATTTAGGTTATGGATTGGGTATTTTGGAGTCCCAACACCATCAACTTCTTTTTTTGGTAGAAAGAGGCTTAGAAACAACATTTGGAGGTGTTGTACCCCAAAATTTGCCCTCCCATATTCTTCAAAATTTGCCAAGTCAAAGCTTCAAAATCTCCCCAAGGGTTGCACAGTTCAAGGGCCTCCTAACAGTCAAAAACTAGGGTTTTGGTTCTGGCCAAGTAAATGAAGTTTCCAAGGGTCCAATCAAGTCCCACATGCCTACAAATATAGTCAAGCATCCTCACACCAAGTTTCAAGACTTACAGCACAAAATTGCACAATCAAAAACCCTAATTGCACTACAGTCAACTACAGGGGCAAAATGGTCATTTGACAGTCAAAAGTTCAAATTTTGGTCAACATCTCATTTTGAAGCCACAAACATCATTTGATCAATGCTTGATCATGATTCTCAAAGCTTGGCTCAAAAAAGTCTCAAGATGCAAAAGTTTCCATATTTGGACAGTTGAAAAAGTCAACTGTAACTTGACCAAGGCATAACTTCCACATGGATTATCAGAAAAATTCCATCCAAAGCTCATTTTGAAGAGAAAGACATTTCCTACAACTCCTCTTCACACTTCAAGTCCAAGAAATGCTCTCACAAAAGGTTATCAATTTCAACATTATAGGTCATTTTCAAAAGTCAACAAAAAAGGACTTTAAGTCAAAGGCCATAACTTGAGATTGGTAAATAAAAATGACATGGGACCAAAGACATTTGTTATAGGACTTCAAGACCTTTCCAAAATGTCCAAGAACATGAGCAAGGCTTAAAAATTGAGCAAGATATGCCTTGTGGAAGTTGGGAAATTTTTGAATATTTTGAAAAGTCAACTTTGCTTTAAATGTCTTAAAAATGCTAATGGGCCACATTTTCTTCCAAAATTAATCATCCAAAGCATGTGCACGACCATTTGGCCCAAAGGGAAGTTTTTCATCATTTTTATTTATTTATTTGAATTTTTAATGGCTAATAATTCATTTAATTAAAATAAATATGTGGAAAATATCAAAGCAAGTCAATCAAATCTTTTTATGCATGGGATAACTTCAGATTTTCGTGCATTATTAGATAGGGAAAGAATCCATGTGATTGGACATGATTGGAACCAAAATAGCATGAAAAAGATTAAAAAATTATGGCATGAAAATCAAATATTGATTCCATCAATTCATTGATTCTTTGGACCAAAAACTCAACCCTAATCATTCACACATATATACTCATGCAAACCCTAGTGATCAGAACCTCTGAGCTGCGCAAGAACATCATCACCACTTTTGCATTTTTTGTGAAAAAACTCAATACTGAAAACCATCTTCCAGTGCGATTCAAGGCCAAAGAATCATTCTATTGTGTTCCTGAAGCTTCAAGGAAGGGGTCTGAATCAAAATCATAAGCTCTAACACCAAGAAACGTGAGAACGATCGTGTCCTGTACAAAATTTTTTCTACATTCTTGCATCATGATTCATACGTTTTCTGTAGTTTTTAATATTTGATTTGTGTTATTTGACTCATTACGAAGCTAACCACATGATTTAATTGAGTTTTTAAGCATTGTGCGTGATTTTACCATTGAAGCACCTTAGGGTTTCAGACCTGAAAAATTGGGGCTTTACATTCAAAGAAAAATTAAGACTCAAGACCCATACCATCAGATTCAGAAGCTTCATGCCAATCAATTCCACATATCGCGCCTAATTTCTAATGCAGGGATTCCTATTCGCTATTTTTTTCACACTGTATATAGTGGGGGTTTAAAACCCCCGCAATCTTGTTTATTTTGTTTCAGGGAAAATGCAACAAGGGAGAAGATGATGATGTGTAGGCAGGTGATTGGATCATTTGAATTTCGCGCTGAAATTGACCACTAATTCCTGATTTTCCATATGTCATTTGTTTCCAATAATATAACCAAAACGCGTAGTTGGAGCAGTTGGAAAAGCATAACATTGGTAACCTCTGGGACCTGGGTTCGAATCCCAGGTCCCCTCCCTTTCCATAATATTTTTCTAATCTTATCCTGTGCAGCTTAAGTCCCATGGTTCATCATACACTCACAATCTCCACGCGCCACATGGCCTGTAACATCAATCTAAAGGCCCAGATCTGCTGAATACCATAGGCGTTAGTCAACGAAGTCACATGCTTCCTGAAAAAGTCAAAAGGCCTTGACATAATTGGGCCAGAATTGCTAGGGCTACACCTCCAAATTGGGGACAGAACCCCCCGGGGTTTGTTTTTATTCTTTTTTTCATATTTTGCTATTTTATTTGTTTTTTTGTTTAAATTCCATTTAAAACTTTGAATTAATATTTTCATAAAATATAAAAATAGTAAAAAAAATCAGAAAAGACAAAAATAAAATATATTTTATTTAATTAATATTTTTTTTTGTAAATAAAGTCTTGTATCAATTAATTAGTTTTTATTCTAGGGTTAATTTTAATATCTTTTCTTAATAAATTAAAAACTTGTAGAATTAGGTTTTAATTATTTTAATTACTTTTTTTCTTTTATTTTCTCATCACTAATAATTAATTATTTATTTTTATAAATCAAATCGCATTAATTAATTAGGTTTAATTTTAGGTAATTTTCATATTTTCTTAATAAATTAAAAAATAGCTAGAATTAGGTTTAAACTTCATTTAATTCACATAAAAAATCATAAATACCAAAAACTCTCAAAAATAATTTCTTTTTATTTTAATTTAATTAATTTGTCATAATAATTTAATTTCATTAAAAAGGGTCCAACGCCCTCACTTTCAATTTTAATTCAATTCGCGCGTGTTATTTTATTTCTTATAATATTTATGTAACTCTCCTAAAGCCGTGTAAATTTATATTTCTCGCACTTTACTTCTTTATTTTCTGTCAAATCGGGTCCTGGATTAAATTTGGCGATGTGGACCCGCGCCTTTGTAATAGTTTAGGAATTTTATATTTCTCGCAACTTTTTTAACTATTAACAATTGCATGCAAGAATGAATGACAAAATAAAAACAAAAGCGTAGATCACCCATAACATGACAAAAGACAAAAATATCTGAAAACGACACACAAATCACACACCACCCCTAGGGTACGCCTCACTGTTGCCTTGCCTCGAAAGGTGATCGTCGAGTAGAGGATGTCTTAGTAAGTCCTCATGATCCGAGAACCTGGCATGAGGGTAGCTTCTAAGGTGTCTTCCCATTGCTCTGGTGATCACCATGTCCCGAACCTCGAATTGACCCGAACACCTCCAACGGTGGTGCTACCTACCTCTCAATGGTGGGATGGCACTACTTTAAAGGACATCTACACAGACGAATTCCTTAGGGTAGGTAGACGACTTTAGATACTTGCTCTAATTTCAAAAAACAAATCAAAAATACTTTTCACACTGACACCTTTTCAAAAAGCTTTCGAAAGCAACTTTTCAAACACTCTTGAGGACTGATACAAGAGTCGAACTGAAATTTTCAAAGAAACTTTTTAAAACCCACAGTTGAAAAGCAAACAAACCATTTTTGAAAATACAATGAGCAAGTATCTAAGAGCCCATGGATAACCATGGATAGAAAGGGTGCTAACACCTTCCCTTTCTATAACCTACCTCCCGAACCGAGAGCAATCTCTTTAAGGAATTTTTCTGTGCTTTTGTCCTTTCCATTTGGAGAAAATAAAAGACGGTGGCGACTCTTGCTTCCGCGACATTTCGCGAACCAGCGTTAAACAGTCAGTTCCAGATCCACCGATCACAGAACTGGCGACTCTGCTGGGGACTTAAACTTAAAGTGAGGTGTACCTTAGGGTTAGTTCATAACTGTGTTTTCAATTGTATTGACTTGTCTGCTTTAAATTTGTGGGTTGCATGGGAGTTACATAGATCCTAACTCGGATCTGGGGATACCCTGTTTAGGTAGCATAAGCTGTGAGGGACCTGTCCGGCATAGACCGACACGGGTGAAACAGTGGCTACGTTGGTGTGGCACCTTGGTCTGTACCGATATCCCTTGTGTTGCAACGAGGAGAATATGGGTCTTCTGAGGAGTCATTAAGCACCAACAACCTTAGAACCTTAATTGACACAACTTGGCCATTAGAACAGTAGCAGTATGCTACGCCCATTGAGGCTAAACTCTCGTGATGGTTCTGGCTGCAAGAAAAGATTGCGATGGTGGAGTTATGACCGATTGAGGGTAGTCAATGATATTGGGATCCTCTAAGAACCCAGTTACTTTGATAGGACAGGTATGAACCAACAAACTGAAAGAGGGTAGTACCTAGACCTCATGCTGGCCTAAACTTTAAGGGTCTGTCTTGTGTGACTTGTGTGCCTTACCATGTTTGCCTTTGTATCTATTTGTGGTGTGCTTTATCATAACATCATAACATCATGAGCATTGCATGCATCCTGCATAAGGACTGACCATTTCAAAGACAAGAGGATTTCACCTTTGCTCTGTTTTGTAGGACACCATGATGCCTGTGCGAAGGAATACTATCCGGTTCAACTTTGTTCACTCACCTGAGTTGCTTGAAGAGTTGGTTAGCAGAATTCCAAATACCACTTCCTTCATTCAGAGGCATGGTTCTCTTCTCAGTTTAATCACGGCAAAGCGGGATCAAGAGTTGATGAGTGTTCTGACCCAGTTCTATGACCCTCTGTACCAGTGTTTCACCTTTCAAGACTTCCAGCTGGTCCCTACCCTGGAAGAGTTCTCTGATTTGCTTGGTATCCCTATCTTGGATCAGACTCCCTTTAATGGTTGGGAAAAGACCCTCAGGCTTGAGGAGGTTGCTGCAGCTCTTCCCTTGACACATCAAGAGGTAATGGACAACTGGGTAACTAGAAGCGGAGTTAAGGGTTTCTTGGCCAAGTTTCTGATTGGTAAAGCTAACAGTTTCTGGAATGACCTGGACTTTAGGGCATATGAAGACATCCTAGCTCTCTTAATCTATGGGCTAGTCTTGTTTCCTAATCCTGACAACTTCATCAATGTCACTTCCATAAGGATCTTTATGTCTCAGAATCCTGTGCCCACTCTCTTGGGTGACATCCTGCAACAACTTTATGCTCGTACTACCCAAAGACGAGGAACTCTATGGTGTTGTATCCCTTTGTTGGTGAGGTGGTTTATTTCGCACCTCCCTAAGTTTGTACTAAAGAACCAAGAAGGAAGAGGTTGGGCTCATAGGTTAATGTCTCTCACCGATAAAGACATCATTTGGACTTGCAGAGGTTTGGATGAGATAGCTATTATTGATCGATGCGGGGAATACCCTAATGTTCCTATGATTGGTACCCAAGGAGGAATCTCTTACAATCCATGTCTAGCGCTCCGTCAGTTTGGAAGAGCCAGAAGAGCAGGCCCCCATGAGATGTTGGTGCCTCACATCAGTTTTGAGTTTCAGGTGGATAGTGACGAGCTGCGTCGTAGGTTCATCAAGGCTTGGGACAAAGTTCATAAAGCTGACCCACAAGAGTTGGGGCCAAAGACTTCTTTACCTATGGAAGCCTACTACAAATGGGTCCGCATCCGTGCTCAGAAGTTAGGTATGCCATACGAAGCCGTCAGACCTATCATTCTTGAGTATCCTGACAAAGATGGTGTTCCTCCGACTGTCTTTCCTCCTCAGATACCTACTGATTATGAGACATTAAAGAGGTCTTGGTCGCAACTGCGAGAAGAACGGGATTCTTACCGGGAAAAGTTCAACGAGCAGGAGTTGAAGATCCAGAAGCTGACAAAGCAGTTAGAGAATGAGCGAGCTCTGAATGCTTACATCCGTACTGAGAAGAGGAGACCATGGGATCAATAAGGAGCTCTGGATGTTTTTTTTACAGTTTTATTTCCCTTTTCAGTACTTCCTTTCATGTAACGCCTAAGGGCAACCTGTTGAACAATTTAAGTTTCAAAGTTGAATCTAATGAAGTGTGTTCCTTTTTGTTTACAAAGTTGACTCCCAATTGTCTTTGAAAACATAAATCATACGCATTCCATTCATCATGTGCATAGCAGGTTTTCTTCTTTTCAGGTTGCTTACTGTTCTTCGCTGTTTATTTCAGCATCATGAATCCTGACTCATCATCAACCGAGATGTCCATCAAGGCTCTTCAGGTGCAGAATGCGCAATTTCAGGAACTAATCATGGGTTTGGCTCAGGGCCAAGAAGAGCTGAAGGCTCTGCTCCTGAAGAAGGAGAAGAAGAAGAAGAGGAGAACTGTCCTTTTCAACTTGGGCCAAAGGTTTGGCAACACTCTGCAAAATGAAGAGGCTGGTTCTTCTATAGGAAAGGGTACTCCCCAAGGGGAAAAAGGTCCTAGTCCGGTGGTCTCCGACAACGAGACTGATTTTGAGGAGGAACAGTATCCTCCTGCAGAAGACAGATACAAGCAGTTGGAAGACAGGCTGAATGCTATGGAGATCCAACAGGTGCCTGGGCTGGATTTTGGAGATTTGGGTTTGTCTACTGGTGTGATCATTCCTCATAAGTTCAAAGCACCGTCCTTTACCAAGTATGACGGGGCGTCTTGTCCCAAGTTACACCTCAGATCCTACGTGCGGAAGATTCAACCGTACTCAGTGGACAAGAATTTGTGGATCCACTTCTTCCAGGAGAGTCTTTCAGGGACTCATCTCGAATGGTTCTATCAGCTGGATGGGACCAAGGTTCGTAACTGGGAGGAGTTGGCTACTGCTTTCTATAAGCAGTATCAATATAATGCCGACCTTACCCCTACACGTACCCAACTCCAGGGTATGTCGCTAGGGTCAAGTGAAGGTTTTAAAGAGTACGCACAGAAGTGGAGGGATCTGGCTGGCAGGGTGCAGCCTCCGTTGACTGACCGGGAGTTGGTAGATATGTTCTTGGGGACCCTCTCTGGGCCGTTTTTTAACCATCTTATCAGTAACTCATCTGCAGGGTTCACTGATCTTATTCTGACTGGAGAGAGAATTGAGGCCGGGATGAAGTCTGGTAAAATTCAAAAAGGGGCATCTTTAAGTTCTGAGAAGAAACCCTTCAAAAAGGAGGCCAGTGTTGTATATGGCTCTAGAAGACAAGAGAAACCTGAGCGCCGCCAACCTGTCAACACGGTGATGATTGCTAAGCCTGCTGCCGCTCCTCGGCAAACCAATCCTCAAAGGGCTGAAAGACCTATAAGGGATTTTACCCGTTTGAGCATGACCCTATCGCAAATCTTGCCACAGTTGCTGTCCACCAACCTAGTGACCGTCAGAGAGGCCCAAAAGTTTGTGAACACTGCCTCTCCGAAATACAATCCAAATGCCCGCTGTGCTTATGACTCCGATAGCCCGGGGCATTCCACTGACGACTGTTGGGCCTTAAGGAACAAGCTGCAGGACCTTATTGATGCGAAGGAGGTACAGTTTGAGGCATCTGAGAAGCCTAATGTAGTGACAGCTCCTCTGCCTGCTCATGGAGTGAATGCTATTGGGGATGAGGATGAAGTGGATGAAGCTGAGTTCGACAGCTGGATTTACCCGGCAACCGACAGTGAACCTAACAATTGGATTGCAAAAGACAACCTACTTGTTTCTGTTGTTACTAAGTAATGAATTCCTATGTTTTTGGTATTTGTAATAAACAATAAATTGAACTCTATGGCCCGGTGTCTTACCCGGGGCACCGTGGCTTCATTTGTGAGGGCATATAAATTGTCATTTCACATATCATGAATAAAAATCTTGGACGTTTTCTCGCATTTCAAATCTTATGCTCCTTTTCTTTCTTTCCTTCCTTTATATATTTCAAAACAGCTGTATTTACACACACTCACTCATACAGGTTTCAATCCACTCTGGATCTCACCGGTAACGACTCTGCTACTGCCAGTTATGACTTCAAAAATCCGATCAACTTAGCCGAAGACGAAGGTGAAGATGATTGCGAAGTGCCTGGCAAGCTTGCAATACTGTTACTCCAGGAAGAGAGGGCAATTCAACCACACGAAGAGCCAGTGGAAACAATAAACCTGGGTACTGATACAGACAGGAAAGAGGTAAAGATTGGTGCCAACCTAGAGCTCAGCGTGAAGCAACGGTTGACTCAGATGCTACATGATTATATGGAGATCTTTGCCTGGTCCTATGAAGACATGCCTGGGTTGGATACCGATATTGTGGTCCATCACTTGCCTACTAAGGAAGACTGCCCTCCGGTTAAGCAAAAGGTCCGCCGTATGCGTCCAGAGATGTCTGAGAAGATCAAAGCCGAGGTTATGAAACAGTTTGATGCTGGGTTCCTTGCAGTGACTTCTTACCCTCAGTGGGTTGCTAATGTGGTGCCGGTACCAAAAAAGGACGGTAAGGTCAGAATGTGTGTCGACTACAGGGATCTGAACAGGGCCAGCCCCAAAGATGACTTCCCCCTACCTCACATTGATGTCCTTGTTGACAATACAGCTCAGCATAAGGTGTTCTCTTTCATGGATGGCTTTTCAGGTTACAATCAGATCAAGATGGCTCCTGAAGACATGGAAAAGGCTACCTTTGTTACTCAGTGGGGAACTTTCTGCTACAAGGTCATGCCTTTAGGACTGAAGAACGCTGGGGCAACCTACCAACGTGCCATGGTTGCTTTATTTCATGACATGATCCATCATGAGATAGAAGTGTATGTTGACGACATGATTGCAAGGTCCCAGACTGAGGAAGAACACCTTGATCATCTGCAGAAGTTGTTTGACCGTCTGAAACTGTACAAGCTGAGGTTGAACCCGAACAAGTGCACCTTCGGGGTAAGATCTGGAAAGTTGCTAGGCTTCGTTGTAAGCGATAAGGGTATTCAAGTGGACCCTGCCAAGGTCAAAGCTATTCAAGAGATGCCAGTTCCTAAGACAGAGAAAGAGGTCAGAGGCTTTTTAGGACGCCTGAATTACATTGCTCGGTTCATCTCGCACCTGACTGCTACCTGTGAGCCAATCTTCAAGCTGCTGAAGAAAGATCAGGTAGTACATTGGAACGATGAATGTCAGACTGCTTTTGACAGAATCAAGGAGTATCTCCAAGAACCACCTATCCTTATGCCACCGGTTGAAGGGAGACCTCTGATACTATACCTGACAGTACTTGACAATTTAATGGGGTGTGTGCTGGGGAAGCATGATGAGTCTGGCCGAAACGAGCATGCCATTTATTACCTTAGCAAAAAGTTTACCGACTGTGAGACCCGATACTCACTGCTTGAGAAAACTTGCTGCGCTTTGGTATGGGCTGCTCGCCGGCTGAGACAGTATATGCTGACTCACACTACTTTGTTGATCTCAAAGATGGATCCTATAAAGTACATATTCGAAAAGCCCGCTCTGTCTGGGAGAATAGCAAGATGGCAGATGATCTTGACAGAATACGACATTCAGTACACAACCCAGAAAGCCATCAAGGGAAGTGTATTGGCAGACCACTTGGCACATCAGGCCATAGACGACTATCAGTCAATGAACTTCGAGTTTCCGGACGAGAGCATCATGATAGTGACTGATTATGAAGTACCTGGACCGGATGAAGGACCTGAGGAAGGATCCGATGGTCTATGCACTTTGACAGAGCCTCCAATGCTTTGGGTAACGGTATCGGCGCTATAATCATATCCCCTCAAGGCACTCATACTCCACTCACTGCCCGGCTATGTTTCAACTGTACCAACAACATGGCGGAGTATGAGGCGTGCATCATGGGTCTTCAAGCTGCGATCGACCTAAGGATCAAGTTTCTGAGTGTCTTCGGAGATTCCGCTCTTGTGATCAACCAGATCAAAGGAGAGTGGGATACGAAACATTCGAACCTTATTCCTTATAGAGAATGTGTGTTGACCTTGATCCCCCACTTCACAAAGATAACCTTTGAACACTTTCCGAGAGAGGAGAATCAGCTGGCGGACGCGTTAGCTACAATGTCTTCTATGTTCAAGGTCAAATGGGACAATGAGGCTCCCCGGATCATCATCTGGAAACTGGACGAACCGGCATACTGTTGTGATCTCGAGACTGAATTGGTGACTGAGAAGCCTTGGTACCATGAGGTAAAGAGATATTTGGAAGCTCAGGAATACCCTGAAGGTGCATCTGTCAACGATAAGAAGTTTCTGAGAAGGTTCGCAGCGAAGTTCTTCCTTAGCAACGGCATCCTGTATAAGCGAAACCATGATTCGACCTTACTGCGTTGTGTGGATAAGACTGAAGCAGAAAGGATCATGGAAGAGCTACATGAAGGGACCTTCGGTACACATTCCAGTGGACACACTATGGCAAAGAAGATCCTTTGGGCAGGGTATTTCTGGTCCACAATGGAAGCAGACTGCTACCAACATTCTCGGACATGCCATAAATGCCAGATTTATGCAGACAAGGTGCATGTTCCTCCTGTTCCTCTGAATGTTCTGACTGCGCCTTGGCCGTTTGCAATGTGGGGCATAGACATGATCGGTGAGATTAAACCTACGGCGTCCAATGGGCATCACTTCATCCTAGTAGCGATTGATTACTTCACGAAGTGGGTCGAGGCAGCTTCCTACGCTACGGTAACCAAGACTGTTGTGGCACGGTTCATCCGGCACAACCTGATCTGTCGATACGGCGTCCCAGAAAGGATTATTACAGACAACGGTACCAATCTCAATAACAAGATGATCACTGAGCTCTGCGAACAGTTTAAGATACAGCACCACAATTCTTCTCCTTACAGACCGAAGATGAATGGGGATGTAGAAGCAGCAAATAAGAACATAAAGAAAATCGTGCAGAAGATGACAGTGACTTATAAAGATTGGCACGAGATGTTACCGTTCGCACTACATAGGTATCATACCTCAGCCAGGATGTCAACCGGGGCAACTCCTTTCTCCTTGGTCTACGGTATGGAGGCAGTCTTACCGATCGAAGTGCAAATACCCTCTCTCCGGATAATGAAGGATGCAAGTCTGAACGAAGATGATTGGATCCAGACACGACTTGATCAGTTGAACCTTATTAATGAAAAGAGACTTGCTGCTATCTGCCATGGTCAGACGTATCAGAAACGGATGATCAGGTCATTTAACAAAAAGGTCAGACCACAAGAGTATCGAGTTGGGGATCTGGTAATAAAGCGAATCATCCTTCCTTAGAGTGATCCAAGGGGCAAATGGACCCCTACGTACAAAGGGCCATTTGTGGTTAAACATGTGTTCTCAGGAGGAGCCATGATTCTAACCAACATGGATGGTGACGACCTTCCTCACCCCGCCAATGCAGACATAGTAAAAAGATACTACGCATGAAAAAGACCCGCTAGGCTGACATGCCTAAGCAAAAATTAGGGCTTCCCGGCGAACCAAAAGGGTTCGGGCAAAATGAAGGGATGAAATGAAAAATCTGTGCACCCGGCAAGTCGAAAACCTGAAAAGGCGGCTTGGGCAAAAATGGGTATCCCGGTGGACTGAAAACCCGAAAGGGCGGTCCAGGCAAAAGTTAGGGATAAAGCGTAATACTATGTCTCATTGGATCACTTTGCATCCAGAATCCGGTATCTACATCAAGCTCAGACGGCATCGATCAGTCAGCTTCATCTCCAACCAAGGTCATCAAGTGATGAGACGCTCAGAGATATAAAGGCAATAGCAGAGTTGAAACCCAGTGGGATCATTCATTTCACACAGATGTTTTATTTTCTTTTGTACAAATTGTATAAACTCTTTTGTTCGGCGGCGTTCTCTTACTAGGACGTCAGCCTCTTGTACATAAACGCCTATTTACAGGCAATTTAAAAATCAATACAAATATACTTTTCAATTAAAATGGCCAATTGTTTTTCCTTTTCTGTTTTGTCTTGCGAAGAACGTCCAAGGTTCAATTTGTGATATATGCATTGACAATAATTTGCTAACACATGAATATTTGCATACGAAACAAAGGATTAATTACAGGTAACATTAGAAACAGGGGCAATAAAGAGTGTCTAAGAAATCTAATTGTTCTATCCTCCAAGGTACTAAGGTAGTTTCAGCTGAAGAACATAACCAATACATCCCAATTCCCCAGAGAGTGAGCCAGCGAGTCAGTACACTCTCCTCAAGCAAAGCTAGTATCAATCTTAAGGAAGTTGGGCATCCCCCGCAGATCTCAACATTCCCCAGCAATATACATATATTCTTAACAAGCACCCCCGACAGTCTTGACCTAAAGATTGTTCCCTGGCGGTATATCAAACATTCAGTGGAGTCATTTCCCCGATACAGCTCAAAACTTCCCCAGGAGAGTCCAATCCAGTTTCCTCAAGAAAGGTGGAATCCATCTCCCCAAGCAGTAAGCTTATCCCCAGTAGATTCTGGAAGCTTATCCTCGCAGAGCACGAACGCGTCTCCCGACTTTATTCAAAGAGTTATTTCCTTACCAGGATATAACTGGGTTATCCTCAGCCAAAAGCCACGGAAAGATAGTCCTTGACGAAGTCTTCTTATCCCCAGCGAAGTCTATTAACACTTCCAACACAACAAGGGTATCCCCAGCAAGTTATCATCAACATTTCAAGCAAGGTATCTCTCTCCCCACAGAGTATTGCTTCCCAGCAAGATCGCTAGAGTATCTTTTCTCCCCGCAGAATATTCCATTCGCCAAGTTTATTCCCCAACGGAGTTATCTTCTCCTACCGGTATTCTTGCAATTATCATCCCCAGCAGAAGCAAAGATCTGTCCTTCAACATCAGTCCAGGAGTGACTTCCTGGCACCCGTCAAGGATTTATTTTCCTAAGACGAAAACATACATTCATAAATATCACATTTTCATACATTATAGCATGCATATACGCATCAGATCTCACAAATCTCATTTATATTGAGAACATCATTGCTTGATCCATATCATGCATTGCATATGACTGACCTTTACCTTTCAGGAAAGATTCAGTTAAGTTCTCAACTATATTTCAAGACCTAGACCGGTTCAGTTAAATCGACCCTAAGATTTTCCTGTTTCTTATCCAGTCAAAGGCCTTCTCTGGTTCAGTCAGATCGACCCTAAGATCTCCCTGTTTCTTATCCAGTTGAAGACATTTCAAGACCTAGACTGGTTCAGTTAAATCGACCCTAAGATTTTCCTGTTTCTTATCCAGTCAAAGGCCTTCTCTGGTTCAGTCAGATCGACCTTAAGATCTCCCTGTTTCTTATCCAGTTGAAGATTTCAAGACCTAGACCGGTTCAGTCAAATCGACCCTAAGATTTTTCTGTTTCTTACCCAGTCCAAGGCCTTCTCTAGTCCAGCTAAATCGACCCCTAACAGATTTTCCTGATAAAGACTCAGTAGAAGATATCCAAGATTCTCTCAGCGTTACTGTTGAGGTTGAAGTCGCCCAAGATTCTCTCAATGATTACTGTTGAGGTTGAAGTCGCCCAAGATTCTCTCAATGATTACTGTTGAGGTTGAAGTCGCCCAAGATTCTCTCAATGATTACTGTTGAGGTTGAAGTCGCCCAAGATTCTCTCAATGATTACTGTTGAGGTTGAAGTCGCCCAAGATTCTCTCAATGATTACTGTTGAGGTTGAAGTCGTCCAAGATTCTCTCAGCGTTACTGTTGAGGTTGAAGTCGCCCAAGATTCTCTCAGCGTTACTGTTGAGGTTGTAATCGCCCCAGATTCTCTCAGCATTCCTGTTGAAGTAGTAATCGTCCAAGGTTCTCTCAGCGTTCCTGTTGAGGTAGTAACTACCCCTGGTTCATTCATCACCTTTTGAAGATCCAGATCCAGCTCCTGTAACCAGTCAGGACACATCCTACAAAGGATCTGAAGACCAGCTCCTGTAACAGGCCAGGTACTCATTTTTCTTTTGCAGGTACGCAAGTTCTCGCTAAGGAATCTCTTACGCGATCAACATCCAGATGGCATCTATAAGCCCATCCACCTATCCATCACCTCTTAGCATGGCATCTATAAGCCCATCATCCTATCCATCAATCTCCAAATGGCATCTATAAGCCCATTCCTATCATCACACTGCTACTATGTGAGCGCAAATTTCTAGGCACTCTAGTGTTCAATCATCTTCCACCTTCGGATTACGAAAGGCACGTCAGCCAATCTGCATCCTCAGGTCTAAGAAGATTGAACAGGGAAAACTGTTGTACCCCAAAATTTTCCCTCCCATATTCTTCAAAATTTGCCAAGTCAAAGCTTCAAAATCTCCCCAAGGCTTGCACAATTCAAGGGCCTCATAACAGTCAAAAACTAAGGTTTTGGTTCTGGCCAAGTAAATGAAGTTTCCAAGGGTCCAATCAAGTCCCACATGCCTACAAATATGGTCAAGCATCCTCACACCAAGTTTCAAGACTTACAGCACAAAATTGCACAGTAAAAAACCCTAATTGCACTACAGTCAACTGTAGGGGCAAAATGGTCATTTGACAGTCAAAAGTTCAAATTTTGGTCAACATCTCATTTTGAAGCCACAAACATCATTTGATCAATGCTTGATCATGATTCTCAAAGCTTGGCTCAAAAAAGTCTCAAGATGCAAAAGTTTCCATATTTGGATAGTTGAAAAAGTCAACTGTAACTTGACCAAGACATAACTTCCACATGGATTATCAGAAAAATTCCATCCAAAGCTCATTTTGAAGAGAAAGACATTTCCTACAACTCATCTTCACACTTCAAGTCCAAGAAATGCTCTCACAAAAAGTTATCAATTTCAACATTATAGGTCATTTTCAAAAGTCAACAAAAAAAGACTTTAAGTCAAAGGCCATAACTTGAGATTGGTAAATCAAAATGACATGGGACCAAAGACATTGGTTAGAGGACTTCAAGACCTTTCCAAAATGTCAAAGAACATGAGCAAGGCTTAAAAATTGAGCAAGATATGCCTTGTGGAAGTTGGGAAATTTTTGGATATTTTGAAAAGTCAACTTTGCTTCAAATGTCTTAAAAATGCTAATGGGCCACATTTTCTTCCAAAATTCATCATCCAAAGCGTGTGCACGACCATTTGTCCCAAAGGGAAGTTTTTCATCATTTTTATTTATTTATTTGAATTTTTAATGGCTAATAATTCATTTAATTAAAATAAATATGTGGAAAATATCAAAGCAAGTCAATCAAATCTTTTTATGCATGGGATAACTTCAGATTTTCGTGCATTATTAGATAGGGAAAGAATCCATGTGATCGGACATGATTGGAACCAAAATAGAATGAAAAAGATTGAAAAATTATGGCATGAAAATCAAATATTGATTCCATCAATTCATTGATTCTTTGGACCAAAAACTCAACCCTAATCATTCACACATATATACTCATGCAAACCCTAGTGATCAGAACCTCTGAGCTGCGCAAGAACATCATCACCACTTTTGCATTTTTTGTGAAAAAACTCAAATACTGAAAACCATCTTCCAGTGCGATTCAAGGCCAAAGAATCATTCTATTGTGTTCCTGAAGCTTCAAGGAAGGGGTCTGAATCAAAATCATAAGCTCTAACACCAAGAAACGTGAGAACGATCGTGTCCTGTACAGAATTTTTTCTACATTCTTGCATCATGATTCATACGTTTTCTCTAGTTTTTAATATTTGATTTGTGTTATTTGAGTCATTACGAAGCTAACCACATGATTTAATTGAGTTTTTAAGCATTGTGCGTGATTTTACCATTGAAGCACCTTAGGGTTTCAGACCTTAAAAATTGGGGCTTTACATTCAAAGAAAAATTAAGACTCAAGACCCATACCATCAGATTCAGAAGCTTCATGCCAATCAATTCCACATATCGCGCCTAATTTCTAATGCAGGGATTCCTATTCGCTATTTTTTTCACACTGTATATAGTGGGGGTTTAAAACCCCCGCAATCTTGTTTATTTTGTTTCAGGGAAAATGCAACAAGGGAGAAGATGATGATGTGTAGGCAGGTGATTGGATCATTTGAATTTCGCGCTGAAATTGACCACTAATTCCTGATTTGCCTTATGTTATTTGTTTCCAATAATATAACCAAAACGCGTAGTTGGAGCAGTTGGAAAAGCATAGCATTGGCAACCTCTGGGACCTGGGTTCGAATCCCAGGTCCCCTCCCTTTCCATAATATTTTTTCTAATCTTATCCTGTGCAGCTTAAGTCCCATGGTTCATCATACACTCACAATCTCCACGCGCCACATGGCCTGTAACATCAATCTAAAGGCCCAGATCTGCTGAATACCATAGGCGTTAGTCAATGAAGTCACATGCTTCCTGAAAAAGTCAAAAGGCCTTGACATAATTGGGCCAGAATTGCTAGGGCTACACCTCCAAATTGGGGACAGAACCCCCCAGGGTTTGTTTTTATTCTTTTTTTCATATTTTGCTATTTTATTTGTTTTTTTGTTTAAATTCCATTTAAAACTTTGAATTAATATTTTCATAAAATATAAAAATAGTAAAAAAATCAGAAAAGACAAAAATAAAATATATTTTATTTAATTAATATTTTTTTTTTTTGTAAATAAAGTCTTGTATCAATTAATTAGTTTTTATTCTAGGGTTAATTTTAATATCTTTTCTTAATAAATTAAAAACTTGTAGAATTAGGTTTTAATTATTTTAATTACTTTTTCTTTTATTTTCTCATCACTAATAATTAATTATTTATTTTTATAAATCAAATCGCATTAATTAATTAGGTTTAATTTTAGGTAATTTTCATATTTTCTTAATAAATTAAAAAATAGCTAGAATTAGGTTTAAACTTCATTTAATTCACGTAAAAAATCATAAATACCAAAAACTCTCAAAAATAATTTCTTTTTATTTTAATTTAATTAATTTGTCATAATAATTTAATTTCATTAAAAAGGGTCCAACGCCCTCACTTTCAATTTTAATTCAATTCGCGCGTGTTATTTTATTTCTTATAATATTTATGTAACTCTCCCAAAGCCGTGTAAATTTATATTTCTCGCACTTTACTTCTTTATTTTCTGTCAAATCGGGTCCTGGATTAAATTTGGCGATGTGGACCCGCGCCTTTGTAATAGTTTAGGAATTTTATATTTCTCGCAACTTTTTTAACTATTAACAATTGCATGCAAGAATGAATGACAAAATAAAAACAAAAGCGTAGATCATCCATAACATGACAAAAGACAAAAATATCTGAAAACGACACACAAATCACACACCACCCCTAGGGTACGCCTCACTGTTGCCTTGCCTCGAAAGGTGATCGTCGAGTAGAGGATGTCTTAGTAAGTCCTCATGATCCGGGAACCTGGCATGAGGGTAGCTTCTAAGGTGTCTTCCCATTGCTCTGGTGATCACCATGTCCCGAACCTTGAATTGACCCGAACACCTCCAACGGTGGTGCTACCTACCTCTCAATGGTGGGATGGCACTACTTTAAAGGACATCTACACAGACGAATTCCTTAGGGTAGGTAGACGACTTTAGATACTTGCTCTAATTTCAAAAAACAAATCAAAAATACTTTTCACACCGACACCTTTTCAAAAAGCTTTCGAAAGCAACTTTTCAAACACTCTTGAGGACTGATACAAGAGTCGAACTGAAATTTTCAAAGAAACTTTTTAAAACCCACAGTTGAAAAGCAAACAAACCATTTTTGAAAACACAATGAGCAAGTATCTAAGAGCCCATGGATAACCATGGATAGAAAGGGTGCTAACACCTTCCCTTTCTATAACCTACCTCCCGAACCGAGAGCAATCTCTTTAAGGAATTTTTCTGTGCTTTTGTCCTTTCCATTTGGAGAAAATAAAAGACGGTGGCGACTCTTGCTTCCGCGACATTTCGCGAACCAGCGTTAAACAGTCAGTTCCAGATCCACCGATCACAGGAGGTTGCAATCGGATTATCCAGAGTCAAATTTCTCATCGATTGATGTTGACAAACCTAGAAATATTTGGTTCCTCTTCTTCTCTTCTCTTTGTAGTCTCTATTCGTTGGAGTTTGTATGTATATTTAACTTAATTATATGTATATTTATTTCTCATGGTTTTGTATGAAATCTCTTTTACGAATTAATACCGGTGTTTGTTCTTGATTTTTTGCTTTATGGTGGAGGTTTGGTTTGTCATAGACATATGCTTTCCAAATCTCTCTTGAATGAATATCTATTAGGTTCTAGACTCTAGAAATAGATTTAGGCTCAATATTCATGTGGGTATCAGTTATGAAAAGCATTCAGGTTATTTGAGTTGTGTGCAAAATCGCCTCCGAGAGTAATACAGGTGATGTCTCACTTTGTGTTAGAAATAGCCTTAGTGTGAGTGATACATGATGGCATTGACGAGTAGTTTAGGTTGAGTACAACTGGGTAGCGAGTTTAAGTATTTAATAGAGTAGATGAAATGCAAACCCGAGAGTTCTCAACTCTCTGAAGAATGAAATTTTTTCTATTAATAACTTTAATTCCCGTATTTACCTTTTATACAAACCAACCCAATTCAACCCCAAAATCATAAATGTAAGAAATTGTTGAACTAAAATTCAGTAGCATTAATCCCCATGGAGATGATATGATATAACCTATATAAATACTTACTTTTGCTTGCCACTTTACCGCTTTAGCAAGTACCACAAAATCCTAGGATACCGTATTAAAGATTGTCACCATTTGAAACAGGAGATCGAAAAACTCATACAACGAGGATGCCTCCGAAGGTACGTATAAGAAGGAGAATGATCCGCCTGAACGGGCTTCTCTTTAGAAAAGGCGAGGCAAGAAAAACATGAAAGAAGCACACCCCACCACACATTGAACACTATAGCCGGATGATTCGTAGGAGGTGGAATATCAAGTCGGGCCCGAAGAAGCTACACTAGGCAGGTAGTGCATGTATCCCACCAATCTCCACTAGAGGTGCCGACATTTGACCCCAGAATTAGTTTCTCCCAACGAGACGCAATGGGAGTCATGCCCCATGAAAATGATCCAATGGTGTTCTTGCATAGGAACACTAAACGAGTAGCTTCCCTATAGGAATAGGGAGAGCCTCAAAGGTAGATTTCTGTAGGATATTTAGGGGATTTGGGTGCTACCATGGTGATAACTATTGACCCAAGAGATAATGTCTAGCTTATTCCTCTTGCGAGATCCCCCTATGTATCTATCTCAAGTGCAAGATCAGACTCCTTTTTCCATTCTCCAAGGACTCCTTATATAAGCAAGTCCTTGGTCTAATGGTCATTAATGTGATTATAACATCTGTAAATGTCCATAAGTATTGTAACATTCATAATCACCCGTAATGGCTTGTAAAATTTGGAACCGCTATCTATTGAGTTTCATAACTGTAACCAACTCGGTTTGGCACAACCCGATCAGGCACAGTTAGACCATAATTAGCCGACCTCTATTACCTTAGCATTGATCGACATATCTGGCTACAATACTCGACTCATATAATTATGGGATGTAGAACAATCCCCCCGAGAACGAGTTCTTCTGATGGGATGAAGTGTTTGGTCATGAAGAACTCCATAATTCTATGCACTCATACTCGACCAGATCCTACAAGAATCTCTTTTTGATTGGATGAAATGAGGAAGCGATTTACTCATGAGTTAAGTTTATGGATATCATACTCCCTTTTCTTTCTTTTAGCCACGACTAGAGAAAGGGTTCCAACCTTGTAATAGGAGAAGTCATAAATTCTTTTAGTGGATCTCGACTATTTTGAAGTCTTTGATCTTGGTAGGCTCTTCAAGGTCATGGTTTTTATCGTTTTATTATTATTTAGAGCCTCGAGCAGCTTATAGACTCAGCTCACTTATCTTTATCCTTGGATGTTTATCTCAGGATATAAGTGGAGCCTTCCTGGTAAAGTTCACTGAAGTGAGGTACTTTGTCCGGGTTGAGACATAACCGAGAGAGTTTGTCTGCTAATTCTCAGTTTTTTTATTTGTCATTTGTTATAAGCGCCTGAATACCTGTGATGTGATCTATTCCCAAGCTGGGTCTCCTGCGTACAAAGCCCACAAGAGTAAGTTTCCAAATATTGATACCTGGCTTTACACCACCTTTGGCTAATTTATGAAATCAACAATAGTGCTTCTTTTAAGAGCCCCAAGCCTGTCTGAGTTTGGAAGATCATCCACTTGTTCATATCTTCAAGCTAGTGAGCCCTAAGAGGACTTTGTTGAACCTGACGGTTACCACAAGGGGTGTTATCTGTCCAGTTTAGAATACTCTTTTCCGTTTAAGGTAGTTATTATTTCGCTGGTGATCAAATAAAAATCCCTAAGTTTCTTAAGATAACGGTCAAAGGTTTATTAACTTGACAAGGTTTAAGGTGTACCAACATAGTCGAGGAGTCACGGTATTTGACCACTTTATGTATTTTCATTACTCAAAGGCAGGGTTGATCGGGTGGGCCTTGGTTCCACTCTTGTGGTGTATTTAACTCTTTTGATGAGGAGTGTAAGGTTTTACCTCTTACACGAGGAGTATTTATTTTAGAACTCGACTCTTTAAATGAGGAGTGTTTTTTCGTAAAACTCGACCCTTATATGGGGAGTGTTAATCCAGCCTTTAAATGGGGAGTGTCGTTAGTGGCGGGCAGACGCCCTAAGGCGTATGCCTATGAATTTTTCCTGTGGGCTTTGTATTTTGAAATACCCTTTGTGGCTTTTACAATCGTATTTTCATTTTGCTCTAATCCATTTGCTTTTATACTCTCATGCTTTAATCCGAGAGATCATGGTCACATGAGCCCTAAGCATGCTCGGAGCCTCATTTCTTCAGCATCATTTATTATGTTCATTTTAGCTTTTACGAGTTACGCTCTTAGCCTGATGTCACCTTTGGTTGTCTTACCAGGTCAGCCTGGCGTATTCTTAAAAAAGCCCCAAAACTGCATTGTGACTGGATAATCTTTTACTTTGTTCATTTTTCGGGCTAACGAGCCCTAAGTGAACTTGTCGTATCCTTGGAATCACCTCAATGGGCTCTATCCGTTTGGTTGGATTTACTCTTCGCAGAGAAGATAAGTTTGAACCTACATCATGACTAAGGTATGTTTTAGGATTATTTGCTGGGAACCAACAAAGTCCCTGATTTTCCTTAGATACCGGTAGGAGGCTTATTTAGCTTGATTTACCCCGATGCATCTTTAATATAGCCGAGGTATTGTGCTATCTGACTATTTATTTATGTCAGAGGCTGTGAGCTCTTTTTATATGATATGTTTAACCGTTTTAAGGAACGTCGGCTCTGACCGGTGAACCTGGTCAGCTAGGCCTTGATTCCATTACGGTAATGTACTCAACTCTTTGCGTTTTGTGGCTTTACGATGTTGTTTGATTTCATCAATCTACTTGTTTTTCTTTTAACCATAGCGATTTTGAAAATAATTCTGCACATATACCCAAGCCCCTCGAGCACGAAGGCCGTAGGACTTTAAGTGTTCGATCATGGAATGCTGGGACTTATTTTCAGCCAACCCGTTTATTAGATTCTTGCCTTTCTGTTATCTTTAATTAAGATTTCAGTTATAAATCACGCCTTTTAGGGTGTATGTCCTAAATTGAATGTTCCCGGTAGTCTGTCTCATTTTTTTTATCCTGAGAGCCCCAAGTAGACATTTGCTTGTTAAATCTTATCAAGTTAATTGTCACTTAACAAGTCCCAAGCACCTACAACCGGGTTGTCTTGATGCATGCATCTGAACAAATCCTCTTTTGCCAGAGATGAGGTTGAACGAATGCGGATAGAGGCCCCGAGACTTAACCGATTTGAGGGTTCAAAGCCCCTTGCAAGGATACACCGAGAACGATTTGAGAGCCTTGGCAAGGTTGACCATACGAGATACTTTCAGTGTGCTTCGACTTTAATCTGGCAAAAACTTTTTGCCCGGAGGCGAGGTGGAACATGCGAGAGGCTTAGAGTATTCATCGACTTATTCCGGTTAAACCTTCTTGCCCGGAGGCGAGGTGGACTATGCGAGAGGCTTATAGTATGCATTGACTTAGTCCAGTCAAACCTTCTTGCCCTGAGGCGAGGTGGATCGTGCGAGAGGCTTAGAGTATGCATCGAATTAGTCCGATCAAACCTTCTTGCCTGGAGGAAAGGTGGACCGTGTGAGAGGCTTAGAGTATGCATCGACTTAGTCTGGTCAAATCTTCTTGTCTGGAGGCGAGGTGAACCGTGCGAGAGGCTTAAAGTATGCGTCGACTTAGTCCAGTCAAACCTTCTTGCCTGGAAGAGAGGTTAGCCGTCTTCCTACTATTTACAGTGGTGTTACATTTTGTTTGAATTCCACCTAGTTTTGAGACCTAATAAGAGTAGGGTTCCTCCCACCCATGCAGGGGAGAAGGACGACACCGATTTCTTTAAAGTAATTCTAACGAATTTAATCGCTGGTCCATCATTGCGCGGGTAATCAAAAATTCGTATCTTCTGATTGGACTATTGTTTTGGGGAGATTTTAGAGGCGTTAAAACCGTCTTGATGTCTTCTCCAACTCTCGTGTTTGGACTGAAAGCTGATTCTTTAAGGAAGGCTTCTAAATACGTGATTCTTCTGGAAGTGATACAGTGGAAAATAATGAAAATACTATGTTGAATCGTAATTTTGTAGATGTTTGAAAATTCATAACTTTGGACTGGAATATCGTTTTGGAGGGATTCTTGCAGAAACAATTCCGTCTTGATTTCCTCTTCAACTCCCGTGTTCATACCGAAAGCTAATTCCTTGAGGAAAGTCCCCAGAATTATGGATTACCAGAGAAATAATTATGCTCAACCAGAATTGTAACTTATTGTTTTTTGATATTGTAAATTTGTAAGTCCTTCGATTTTTAACGTATCGAGACGGTTCTTTTGGAAAAATTTCAAAAATGATGTTAGCTACAAGTTTGTTTCAGATGCTAAATTCAAATTTTGATCGGAGCATTGTCGTTCAAGGCGTTTTTCCAGACTGAACATTGAAATTAATAGAAAAAAGTTGTTTTGATTCATTCTGCTATGCATCAGTGCAACTTCAAAAATTCATAACTTCCTCATTGCTTATCCAACTGAGCCCGTTCTCTTTGTAATGCGTCACAAATTTCATCGTCTAAAACTTTACATCAGGTCCCAAATCTGTATCTTGCTCCGAGAGGCACATTGTTGTCACTTAAGCTCGAAATAAGCTGAAAAATCTACTTTTATAATTTTTGATTTGAGGTCTCTTCACTTAGAGTTATCGAACTCACTCAATTTTTATCGTATCGCGTCCGTTCTTTTTGCACTGTGTCACACATTTCGTCACGAATGGTTTTGTTGTTGACTGCAGGACTTGATTTCACGCTGATTATTATGAGGATTGAGTTTTGTATCGAGTATGCATCAAAAAACCGAAAAAAGCAGGCAAACACCACTTTAGAACCAAACTATATATATTTGAATTCCAAATTTTTACAAGGAGACTCTCATAATCTCAGTTTCCCTCTTCATTCTCATTTTCTATTCTCTCAATCTCTCTCTCATTCTCTCAACACAACAACACAAAAATCAAAGAGAAGAAAATTCTCTCTCACACCGCCACCGTCGCTCCGACGCCGCCTCTCTCTGGTGATCTGCCCTCTGTCTGCGGCCTTATCCTTCATCACATAATCCCTCCGTTCGTGGTAGCTCCGATCGGAAACTCCTCCCCTTCTCTCTTCGCTATCACAAGCATCATCATCAACATCATTCAACTTCCAATTTTCTACAAATTCTCTTAGGTAACATTACTTGATTCTCATAGTTTTGTTGAATACTTGAGTAATTTGATTTTATTTATGTGAATTGTGCATGGATTGATGAAGTAGATTAGTTTAGATCTAGATTTCTTGATATAGAATTTATGATATTCTAGTGCATATTATGTGTTTGTGATAATGTCTATGTGGATTTGTGATGTAGATTTTGACATAGATTTATAGACACAACCTTTGTACATTAGGTGTATGTATAAATTCCTCATAGAATTGTATTGCTAATTCTTGACATAAGAACTAATTATTGATATTGTGCTAATATTTTGACATAGAGTTAATTGTAATTGTTTGTGTTGAGGTTAGATTCTTGATATTGTGAAAAAATATAGATAGATCCGAAAATGGTTGAGTCTTGAGCTTAATTGTGTTGTGCCTAAATGCTAATTTTTCAGAATCGTGATTACTAACTTGTGTTGTGTTTGTTCTATGCTATTCACCTTAATGTGCATACTCTTGTTTACTAATTCCTAGTACTAATATTCAAGTCTTACTTACTAATACTTAGTGTTAAATTATAGTTTTGCTCACTTTAACATTTCTATAACATGTAATATTGTAATTGTGTGAACGTGAATACACTCATACTAACATTTGCTTATCCGTGAGATATAACATCTTCCATTTGACTCAAGACACATTACCAACCTCTTTTGATACATAAAAACTTGAGATAAGTGGAAAATGTCACAATTCTTAAGTTTATTTTCTAACACTCGACATAATCTCATTTTTTAGCTAATTTCCTAACCATGATGAGTTTTTACACTTATAATTAGTGGAACTTGACTTTCTCCATGATTCTGGAGCTATTGTTGTATTTTATTTTCAGTTTCTAATACTTTTTTCCGCCTTTCGCTATTGCCAGCCAACGAAATTGACCTAAAAGTCCCGCTTACGAGTGAAGTTAAATCAAACCGAGTTCGTTTTTGAGTCCGTTGACACCTTTATAATAGACCATGTGATTTTCGTTTAATTCTGGGTCGATAAATTTTGACGCCTATTTCTGTATTTTGCGTTTTTTGATACCCTATTGACATGTACCTTGTGCTTTGACTTGTACTTAACTTGAAAACATGTTTCCTTGGTTATTTTTATACCATTGCATTATGTTTTCTTGCTTAGGATTCATTCCATGTACACTTTATGATTTGACGTAGTCGCTTTTACCATTTTGTGACATCACTTGATTTTCACATTATGAGCCGATGATGTAATTGCCTGTTACTTTCTTATCATCACTAACTTGTTTGTTGAATTTGTACAAGGATTACCATAAGGGATTTCGATGACGCTTACTTGTTCGGTATTCCACTTTATTTGTGGGATACCGCATTTCTCATGTGTTGACATCTCGATACTTCGCTTTATATGTGGGGTACCACTCTTTGCATGTTGCTATCTTAGGTCCCTCAGTTATAAGGCGTATACTTGTATATTGTGTATTGTTTGGATTGCTAGTTTTCTTGCAGGATACTTGTTCAGTTGTGTCTGACACACATCGCTTATGTTTCTTTGGTGCTTCGATGCATATTCTGACTTTGTTTGTTATTGATGCTAGCTCGTTTGAGGTTATCTGGACTTCTTGCTGCTGTCAGTTTAGCGACATGTTTTTGCTTGATTGGTAGTCCGATTTATTTCCTTAATCTCACACACTTTTTACTGCACTTTACAGCTTTCTAATTCCATGAGAAGTAGGATAGAGATGTATGACGGGGACTTCCATTGCTGATCATGTCAGGAGTCCCTCTTGTTTATTTAAAGACCTGTTTAAGGAAATTCTGCATTTGTGTGCTAACTGTGTTTGTGTCTTGTTTAAAGTCCTACCTTTGAAGTAGGCATTTTGCAGTGTGTTTATGTTTGTGCCTAAAAACCTCAACGAGGTGTCCCATTCTCGATTCCCCATGATAAGTCCTCAGAGAAGGCAAACAGTAAAGGGTTCGCAATCGACCCTCACATTTCGTCTGTGTCATCTTTAGCTTGTGACACATAATGGTACTTTAGAGTTGAGCTATTCTTGCTATCGAGTCATCAAGTGGAAAGGGACTTGTAATCAATCCCCCACATTTTTTCAAGAGTTTTCATTGGCCGATGTTGATACTCCGTGTGTGTTCATACCATCGTCTATCTTCTGCTTCAATCTTTGATATCTTGGTTAGGTGCTTAATCGCTTTAGATATCACTTGCTTTCCTTACTCTTTTTACCTTGCAATACGATGCCACGATACAAATTTTATTCCCATAGATATCTTGTTTGCCTCGGTTGATATGACCTCTTGGCTAAAGCTTCCCGTACCCTACCCCGCTTATTTGCCTCGATTGATAAGACCCCTTGGCTAAAGCTTCCCATTTCCTACCGCGATGCGCAATATCTTGGTTAGGCCTTTGTGACTTGAGCTAGTGTGCGCTTCTCATGACATGTGTATGCTCTCTTAAGCATGTGGATTGATTGTTTGTTTTTATCTTTGTGTATACCACGTTCCCTTAGGCTTTGAACTGTTGTATGTTCCCTCAGGATTGCTCGATTACAGTAGCTTTTGAGCTAGACATTAGGATATTTATTCATGCATGCTAACATAGGTAGATATTTCCCCTTTTCATCCTCAACCATAGGGCCATCATTGTATGATAACATTAGGGATTAGAGATAGGTTAGTCTCCTTTAGCTGTTTTTCTTTCTTTTTGCAATGTTAAGACTAAAACCTTTTTCTTGGCAAATGCATAAAACATCTAACAACTTTCAAATCCCCTTTCAAGGTAAAAAACGTCAACCAATGCAAACTCTTTTTTCGCCTTCGGGTTCCTTTTCTTTTCTTTCAAACTTTCAAAAAGAACATGTTAATTCACTTCTATGCTGACGTGTGAATCTCCAAAGGTCGGTTTGCGGCATAAGGAGAAAATAATATTGTTCACCAAAAAACAAAAAACAAATTGAAACATGTGAGTCGGACTACGACGATATGATTCCTTAAAAAGGATACGTAGGGGCATCTGGTCACGGGGCTCATCCGAGCGAAAATTTGTAAATATTTCCTTCTTTTCCCCGTGTTTCTGTTTGCATGCATTCCCTCTTTGCATTTTCTTTTTAGCTCTTAGGCTTTAGATTTGAACACACCCTTTGATTAGAGTAACAAGAGTGGATACCATAGAGTACTACGGGCGTGTGGGGTGCTAATACCTTCCCCTCGCGTAACAGACTCCCTTACCTGATCTCTCAGTTGTTCAACCTTGATTTCAGCCTTCTCAGGTTTACTTGATGTTTACATTTCCCTTCCAGTGGGATAAAAAATGTTCGATGGCGACTTCATTGATTTCATCTCAATGATTTGTTCCACCCGTTTTTTTAAGCTGGCGACTTCACTAGGGACATGTCTATCAAATGTTAGTCCATCCCGAAGTCGTTCCTAGCTCTTGTTTTATTTTTGTTGGGTTTCTATTTGTATGCTTTATGGGTTGTTCATTTTGTACATGTTTGTCTGTGCATATGTTTGCATGCATTTTACCTCCTATACTGTTGTTGTGTTGGTTTTTGTGTTTCTTTGTTAGATGGGTGTTACTACGAGGTAAAAGGCCCAATACCTAGGCCAAATGACAAACAATAGAAACACTAGGAATAGAGTGGAACATGACGGATAAGGGATGTAGATTACCCTAGACGGCTGTGTCGTCCATGCTTAGATGAGGTTTTAATGAGGTGTTATCATTATCACATAGCTGTACAATGATAATACTCTCAAGCGAACCCGTGATTTTGAGTTACCATTGGCTTTACACAAACCTAGTCTTGACCCGTGAGTGGGGCAGGAATAATCTTTACATGTACAAATGGTGATTTTGTCCTGATGGAAACCGTGTTTTGTTGGTGATTTGGTTTTCTATGGTTTATGTTCCGAGCTATTGATCTTGGTATTCTCGGCACATCCATAGACAACACAATGGATTTTCGATGTTGGAAACTTTGATTCCATGAGTATCGTACTTGCATCATAGCGTATTTACTTTTTACAAAAGAAATGAGAAAAAATGTATGCATGAAAAAGAGTTAACACACATGTTCTTTCCATTTCCAAGGAATCGCGCTTGTGAGCCTTATGATGTGTTGGTCCATCTCTTACTGGATCAAAATAAAAATAAAAAAAGCATGCAAGTTCCTTGAAAATGATTGAACATGGAATTGCATCAAATCATTCACCTCACGCATCTTCATGCATCCATAATAAGTACTCAGAGTGGGGAATTCTTATTCAGGCCTATTATTCTTTTTAGAACTGCAAATCTTGACTTCTCACAACACTGTATCTGAAAAGCCATGGAACAACTTCGTGGGGAATTAGATGATTTGAAGGATCAGATGGGGATGTGTATGGCGGGCATGTAAGCAATGACCCATGGTCAGAAATCCTTAAGGGAGAAATAACCATTTGAAGACTCGGTTGAGTCGGGTATGGAAGTTTTGAAGACATTGTCAGCAAAGGAAAGTGATCATGTATATGCTGTTGAAACATGAGTTGTTATTCATCCCCATTATATTGGAACTTTTTCAAATCAGGAGATACTTTGTGGGTCTCATCCAGAACTTCGTGTTCCCGGATTTTCTTGCTAGCAACTAGTTTCTGGTCTGCAAGTGAATCCATGGGGCAAAGCTTATCAGCAGAGACAGAAGAAGCCAGCGAAGCATGTAGATACAATCCAAATGCCTTACATTCAGTTACCACCCCGTCTGGTTGAAGTTCAATTGGTAAAGCTCTGTTCTTTGGGTCCTCCTCCCACAAACTTCTTTCCTCATTTCGACGCAAATGCTAGACGTGTCTCCCATTCTGGGGCCCGTGGTTATGATATTAAAAATGGAAAGAGATTGAAGTATAAGTCTGGCACTTGGCTGGCTCCTTTTCTAAAGTCCAGTCCATAGTTGACAAACCGTTTCAGACTCTTTCTCCTCAACTGAGTGCTTCTTCTGTGTAGTAGAAGATGGGGTGATGCTTTTGTGATGAAGAAGTATAAGATATCAAGTTCTTGGACATCTACTGTTGTGTAGAAGAAAAATACGTCAAAGGTCAAATTCTACATTTAGAGTTTATTTTTTCTGTGTAGTAGAAGATTCTTTGTTACAGTTTCTAAATATTGCTTATGTGTAGTAGAAGACGAAGATTCTTTTGTGAAGAAGGAGATTCCTCGGAATTCAGTTGCTAAAACTTCTCTTTTATGAAGTAGGAGGTGAAGTTTGTTTTCTTCTGTGTAGTAGAAGTTCTTTTGTTACAGTTTCTGAATATTTCTTCTATGTAGTAGAAGATGGTTGACATTTCTTCTTTGTAGTAGAAGATATTTTGTGATGCAGTTTATGCAAATTCGCTTGATAAAGCATTCATCACATATGTTGAGGGAATCTGATGTGATTACCACGGTGAGGCACCTGGCCATTCAACTGAAGGTTGTAAACCATTCAAAGATGAAGTGTAAGGCTTGATTAGTGCAAAGGTCATCAATTTCATACCAACCGATCAGATTTGAAGTCTCCTTTGACTCAATGAATGTCAAGACTGCCACAATATCTTCTGAAGCAACAATATTTGAAGTCTCCTTCGAGTTGGTATCACTCCATCTTTTAACTTTCTTTTGCACAATAAAAATTTGATGTTTCGACATATTTTCAATAAAAGTTTTTAAACTTCAAGACAGTCATAAGATTTACATTAGAATTATCATTTTTAGAATAAACAGTCTTTGCATATGGACAAGTGCTTAAACATCAAGTGAGCTTGCATGATGAGCATCAGATGAAAATTTGATTATCCCAAGGGACAAATTGCTTCAGGGATGTGTTAAAGCATAAATAATTTTTGAAAACGATCTTAATCTGGGGCAGAACTTCTATTAAATTCGTTGAGTAAAAGAAGACCAATTTGAGAAACTCTCCGAAGAAGATGGTATGGACGCTTTGATTTCCTAGAAGTCTCCATTGAGCAATGGTGTATCGTTTTTAGTTGGTCATGAAGGACAATTTGCTTCAAGTATTTGCTTAAACATGAGGCAGTTTAAGTTGAGAAGCACGGTTGTTTACTAACCTACTTTCAAGATGTAAGTCAATTACCCTGAGGAGGTTTTGTCTTCAAAACTCCGTGGGTTTCTCATTTCTCTATGAACATGAGGTGAGGGAATGGTTTATCGAGACTCTGTTAAACAGGGGCAGGATATTTCAACTGTAGTACTCCATTGAGAAGAAATAGAGGTATCTCAGAGTTTGACTACCCTAAGGGGCACATAAAGCATATTGAATACTCCGTTGAGTAAATGTTCATCCAATCTCAGGATTTGATCCCTCAATGTGCAGTTAAATTGGGGCAGTTATGTCAAGATTTGACAAATCTCTCTGAGAATCCGTTGATTAGAGGAGAACCCTTTCAGATTCTGAAGATGCATGGGCATTCACTCAAGCATGGTTGAAATCGCTTCCAACATTGATCAGTCAGGGGAAGTGTTCTGAAGTTTATAACACTGAGGCATATTATCTTTATGGTACATATCTCATGAAGTCCTCTCGAGGCAATTTTCTTCAAAGGCCCTACAGACTGGGGAAAGAAATTATGTAGGGGAATTTTCTTATCTTCAAGGGTTGATTAGATTAAGTCCAGGAGAAAACAAGTTATGAATTTGAAAAGCATGTCAGGAAGTCAAGATCATTATCATCGGCTCATCAGAGACTTAATTCCATTTATTGATGTTCCTCCATCAGAAGTCAGGATCATTATCTCCAATTGAAGTTTGGATTGTTATCTTCAGCAGGATATGAGAAGGAACGCAACGAGCATGTGAGGTTGTTACCCATATAAGGTTCATGATGGATATGCTGTTTCCTAGGAGGACTCCTTTCCCCAGTAAAGGATTCATTACTACTTGATAAAGGTCTATCTTCTAAGAGGTTTCTCTTCAGAGATCTTTATTCCCCAACGAAGCATTCGCCATTTCTCTGCAGGAGGAGAATGGTTCTTCTCCCCAGAAATTTAGGAGTTGTTTGAAGTCAAGATGATTTCTTCTCAATGGGCTGGAATTTATTTTTGTAGTATCCTCTCCAAAGTTCACTTTTCAGTGGCATTCCTTCTCGGAGTTGACATGATGAAGTTGCAACATTTCATCGCAGTTTTTATCCAGTGGTCGGTAGTTCAAACTGTTTATTCCTCAACAGAGGTTGCCATCCTATACCTGGGGCATGTTGTTATGATTTCCACTTTTCAGGTATTGTTGGTCTTTTGTGACAAGAAGGGTACCAGTAAATGGGCAAAGAAAGGCCTGGTTGTGACCAACATGAGTTTCCTATTGGAAGGTATTTTTTTCTCAGAATCGAATCATGTATCCCCAGTGAAGGAATACTCTCACCCACACATAATCCCTTATCTATAGTGAAATCATATCTCTGCTTAATCTCCACTGAAGTCGGTATTCTTGACAGGGATTTGCTTAAAAGTTTGTCCCTTCTAGAGGGCTGATCTCCAAAGAGGCGCATTACAGTAGGATTCAGTACAATCTTCTTCTTTAGTGCAGACTACTCTTTTCAAAGAATCTAGGAAGGATCGTTTTGTTGGACTGGATACCTTTGTTATACCCGCTTGAAGTTGATACCATGCGTCTTTGTGGTTGGTATTTATCTCCCTAGTGAGTTTGTCATTCGTCGTCCCCATGAAGTTCGTATTATTTCTCCCTAGGGAAGCTTGCCCCTGTCAAGTTTTCTTGAAGAGATGTTTGATCATCATGCTTATTATGCTCCAGTGGAGTAAGTCGCCTGTTTTTCTAGAGTGGTGTGCATATATGAATGTAGTTTAGGGCTTTTTTATCCCCAGTGATAGAGTATTGCTGAAATATTTCCTCAATGGAGTTATGAACCTCAAGCTTATGGTTCAAAGATACCCTCTTCTTCCCCAAGTGAAGATTGTTACCCCCCAGCGGTAGTATCCCTAATGTGGTATGGGTAGACTTATTTTATTTAAGAATTTCTATGATTCACCAGTCGAAGTCACTTTGATTGAGGACTTACATCAGAAGGTCCCAGTTCCCAACAAGATTCTCTTTATCCCAAGAAATAGATGTTGGATATGTTCCCCAGGAAGTTAAGAGTTGGATCAGAGTTCAATATTTTCTTTGAACTGCAATTTATTTTTTGTATTATTTTTCCCAAGAAGTTACTTCCTCAGTGATATCAATCTTAAGAGGTCGGTGGTTCCGAATCTCGTTTCCCCATTGAAGTTTAGATGGATTTTTCTTTACAAAAGGTCAGATGTGTAAAGATAATCGTCCGGAAGTTCATGGTCTTCTCAACAACCAATTATTGACGTGCTTTCCCCAATGCATTGCTAAATATGCATCATTACATTGCATTTACCAAAACGTGTAACATTTCCATTATATGGAGCATTACCCTATTAAAAAATTTCAAACATGCATTAAGGTATAAGCCAATTATGTTCACTTAAAGTAACCAGAATTGTTATGTGCTCAGATTTGGATCATCTCCACAACAAGCTTAGGGTGATCCCATTCTATTTCCCTAATGGAGTCAGTTTTGATTTACCACTAGTCGGGTCTTTGGTGCTTTCCAATTCCCCAGTGAGTCGTGGTGTTCCCTTGCCCTTTCAAGCCCTTGGTAATTTTTACCCGTGTTTGCCTTAACTTCTGAGTGTGAGTAAGAGTCAGTTTATAACCTTTCTTATTTCTCGAGTATTTGAGTATCCATGCTTGGTGTGTGGTAATTCAGATGATTGACACTCTTGAAGAATTACACCCTACTTTTGAGCCTGAGGGATATTGTGGTTCTTTCATATTTGCGACCTAGTAAAAGCCCGACGTGTTTTGGAAATCCTTGTTAGAGTCCCCCCTCGGCTTGTCTCTTTCTCTTGTAGACTTCACCTTCGATTGGTGCTCTTTGAAGGTTTTGCTTAGTCGGTTCCTTGATTTTGGTTTATCCGTGTTAGTCGGATTCTCCTTCTGTTAGCTTAGCTAGCATTCCTTGTTCAGAGTCCTTCAGTGTCTCTTCAAAGTCCATTTGTCTGACATCCTTGGTTAGGCGAATGCGTCCCTTCTTTGTGGGGGCTTTCTTCGGTTAGTATTTTTTTTGTGTTTGATACCAACTTTGAACATTTGTTTTTTGATACCGAATCTCCTTTTTGTGTGTCTAACTCTGACCAGACATGCATATATCTTTTCATTATAAGTTCTCCAATGATCAACATTCTTTCCCCAGGAATCTACCTTCGGTATAGTATTCCTTGATGAAGATTTCCCTTCGGCTGGTTTCTTTATTTTTAAGTCCACCTTCGGCTGGAACCCCTTAAATCCACCTTTGGTTGGTACCTTTTGTTAAGAGTCCCCTTCGCCTGGTCTCTTTTCATTGTAAGTTTGCCTTTGATCGGTGTTCTTTCCCCAGGAATCTACCTTCGGCATAATATTCCTTGATGAAAATTCCCCTTCGGATGGTCTCTTTTCATTGTAAGTTCACCTTTGATCGGTGTTCTTTTGATCGTAACTTTAAGAGTCTGTCGTAATTACTGACTGCAAGTGCACAGTCTAATAGCGTAGTTTTAAAAGATATTGAACCCAGAGACTGATAATCAAACTAATGTTATCTAATGTTACTTTGTAATCTAAGGCTAATGATTAATCTTAGGTTTTTGAGAGAAATGGGGAATAAATTCAGGTTTAATAAAAATATTCGAATACAGGACATCAATATGTAATTTGTCAGAATTCAGGGATTCGATAAACCATTGGCGTAGTTTAAAAATACTCTTCAATAGAAAATATTAATTTAAAAGCCTTTATCTCACACACTCGTGTTTATTGACTTGGACTATATTCTTAAATCTAAATGCTTGATCTCGCTGTCTCATTCGAATTTAAAAATATATTTTAGAAACCAATAAAATCTAATTAATCCTAAAGCGCTCTAGCTGTATTTAAAATAAATGTCCAATTGCTACTATCCGATTAGAAATCTCAAACTCACGTTTTATTGATTTTAACATTTGTTCGTGTTTTACTTTCGTAACAAAATTGTTTTAATATTTTAATTAGAAACCAAAACCAGAAAAGTAGTTTGTAAATATTTGTGCGAATAGATTTCTGAATCTCTTCGGTTAGATTACTTTTACACACCGGTATCTAAGGAAATTAGCCGAACATGCTTTTAAACATAAACATATAATACCAGTAACAAATTATGAATCTAAGCATGATTACTGAAAATAGAGACAATATAAATAAACTAAATTGAAACTTGGAATTAAAAGTGAAAACTGGAATATAAATTGAAAAGTTCAAGTCAATAATGCTCCACAGATGTCGGCAAGATTTGCTTCTTCAAAAATACAGAATGAACACGAAAATATAAATATAAAACTAATGTTGCAATAGCTCCTCTATATGGAAAGCTATCACTTTAATGGTGAGTTTACTGCTTAGAATCTAAAACAAAAGTGCTCTGAACTATCAAAAATTGGACGACCCTCGCAATTGTCAAGCCTTGCTCCTTTTATAGATTCCTCTCCTGATTCTCATAACTTCCCTCGAGAAGAATCCAGAGTGCCTCGTTTAATGGAGAATTTCAGGGAGCCCAGTCTTGCAGAGAGAAAATAGGGATAACTCTTTTCGTGGCTCTAACGTGGGAGATAAATAAAATACGTGGCTTGCCTTTAGAAGCTTGTGGCGGTGGCCACATATGGCGTGGAGGGTGTAATGCTCGTTAATTAATTAATTATTTAATTAATTATTTTTTAATTATTTGTTGAAAAGTTGTCAGATTTTGAGAATTGTTGGTGTAGCGGTAGAAATGTTTAAGACTAAGCCATTGGATTGACTAGACTTATACAGATCAAAATAAAAATCTCCACCGCACTTTATTGTTTCCAAAGGAATGGGAAAAGAGCGAATAACCCAAAAAAGAGAGGGAAAGATTCAAGGTAAGGGGATTGGTTATGCAAAGGGAAGGTATTAACACCCTTAACATCTAGGGTACTCCGCATGAACCTCTTTGTAAAACTGTATATTTTGGCTATAAAAATGTTGTATAAAAATAGATGATGGAGGTGAGAAAAGAAATATATTTTTTATGATTTTTTCACCATCCGTGGTTGCAAACCTTTAGTGCCTACGTACCACCTTTTATGCAATAAGGGATTAGGGTACACGTAGTTCCTCCTTAAAAATTTTAAAACACAAGTGTGTTGGTTAATTTTATGAGATAAGACATCATTGTCATTGTCCGTGTGTAAAACATACTTACTACCCACAACCATGAGAAAGGAGAATTTGCATCATCTCAAAGTCGAGGATATGGCTTGGATTTTAAAATCAACAATGCCTCACTCAACACCCAAGTGGAAAATATACCTCTTTACTACATATTGTAGAAGTATAGTTGTTTGCATCACTACAAGGATTGACAAGAGTCTAATCTTTTTGAGAAAATTTTAAAAAATAGAAGAGCCAAAGTGGCAAAATGGTTTGAAATAAGATTGATTGACTTTTAGTCTTCTTAAAAAAAATGCCAAAGTAATGTTAAGTTGATTAAAGTTTATTTATGAAAATGTCTTGAAAATGCATGGACATGAGTCCAAGTTCATTATGGAAGTGGTTCGAGTTAAAAACAAGAAGAGATTTTAAAATGAGGAAGAAGATTTTTTAAATTAAAGAAGATGGGAGAAGAAGAAGAGACTCTCCTAAAGGCATAAGGTAAAAGCTAGGGATAAGAACCATCTAACCTGCAAAAAGCCAATACTTGACATTATGAGCCAAGATAGAATTCCAATTCTTTTGATTGAAACCAAGAAAGCAAAGATACTAGACCTCTTGTGAGAACCAAACTTCAAGTGTATTAAGTCTTCCCAAAAACAATTGGGCAGAGTAACAACTGCACACGGGTGAATTCCAGATTACAAACCAAGAATGTAATCATAATAACCTGCACACCAAACAAACAAACAACCCAATGTCTTGAGGTAAACCTTAAGAACTCGAGACAAAATATCAATTAAGGTCACAAGGTCTCAAATATAGGACAAGGTTTCTAATCCTAAGTCCAAGAAGTCCAATACTCCATAATGCCAAGGATAGTAACCAAATAGTCCAAGTACCATTAAAGTTTTTTATGGTTTATGTTGATTATTAGGTGTCTTAGAAGAGAAAAGAAAAGGCTCAAGTGAGCAAAGATGAAGATAGCGTGAAATGTAAATGCTAAAAGTAAATGGTGCATAAAGCATAAAAAATAAATGGGCATAAAGTAAAAACAAAAGATAAAGTCAATTATTAATGATTAGTGGTTAGTTGGATGATCTTCTTGAAACTTGCATTTGGAACTCATTAGAGGATTGGTAGAACCAAAGCCTCCACACAACAAGTTGCATTTGCTTTTTGTCAAATATATCACCTATTTGGAATCCTCACAAGTGCCTTTTAATGATCAACGATGTTTAAGTGATCCGCGTTAACCAAAAGTGTTGTAGATCCATTAGAGGATTGGTAGAACCAAAGCCTCCACACAATGAATCTCAAGGTTATTAGATCAAAGAGATCAAATTAACATACTTGGGCTTGCAAACATAGTTTTGGGCCATGAATGATCATTTATTCGAATCGAGACAAAATTTAGCGCTATGTTAAGCAATCGTAAGTGGACTTATATAGAAGTCAGACCTATTTTGAAGCCGGTCAATAGCAATCTATGCACCATTTGTTTTGAGACATGATATAAAGATCATGCTCCAATAACACTTAGTGCATTAAGAAAGGGATGAGATGAAGAGGGGTGGGGAAGATTATACAAACCACCTTTAAATTAAATTTTAATCAAACTATTATTAAAATCATTCATCCATTTTTGTGGAGTTAGACTCAACACCATGGATCCAATGAGGTTAATAAAGTCCATGATCAAAAATTTAACCCAAAATCAACCAGAAAATAATCAAAAAATAATATTGCATTTAATATATACATTTAAAGGGTTTTAAAATGTTTTAAAATAGAAATAAGGGATAAAAATATCAACTATGTTCAAATTAATCAAGAAATAAAAAGTAAGACTATAGAAAAATCAGAAAAGGACTCAAAATTTTTTATAAAAATTTTGGTAATTTTTTAAAGTCAGAAACTATTTTTAAAATTAAAGAAATGAGTAAAATAAACCAAAAATGATAAAAAATAACAAAGTCAGAAAAATAAAATAAAATGAGGTCACCAATATTTGTCACAATGTCATTGGATCATTCCATAATTTTTTCAGAATTTAAAAATGTATAAAAGTATTTTTAAACATTTAAAACAATTCAAATAAAGTGAAAATTTATAAAAAAACCAAAATACAAAATTAAATTGTGAAAAAATTAAAATCATAAAGAGAATAATCAAAAATATTTTTCATAATTTTTTCAGATTTTATGGACTAAAAATGAATTTTCTGTGATTTTTTTTTAAATTTAAAACAATTAAATATAAAAATCAGAAAAGAAAATAAAACCAAAAAGATGTGGACCAATGGATGAGAGTAAAAACTCGTTAGTAATCAGATCCAAGGGATCTGACGTGCTGTGCATATCATGGTGATTACTAAATATCACACCGGATCCAACATTTTTAAAATAAAACAACTTAAAATAAGGCGCGTTGGATGGAGTCTAACTCACAAAAGTAATCAGATCAAAGGGTTCCTGAGGCACGCGCATTGTAACGCAAGAATATTGTATCCATTTCAAAAAAATAACGTGGCTTCATGTCATTGGTTGAAGACGAACATGTCATCATCTTCAACCTCCAACCATCCCCAAATTGAAATTTCCAAACTATACAATTAGCAAACCAGACCGGTACCATTAGATTCGTCTCTTCAAGACGATTCTAATGGTACCATCGTGCAAAATTCATATAAATTATGCAAGGTTGTGTTTGAAAAAAACCAGAAAAAATAACGAGCACGAAAATATGGGATATCTTCCTCAATTCTCAATAAAATTGCACTATAAAGAGCATGAGGATCAGAAGAACACAAGAAGTGGGTTAGTCTTTTATTTGAATCAATTTAGCCAAGAAATCTACCTGAACGAAGTAGTGAGAAATTGCTCTGAAATTGAACTTCCACATATCAATATTGGTCACAATTCTTGAAAGTAACCGTATGGTTAGCTTCAGAGAAGTTCAATGAAGCTAACTAAATGGAGCTTTTGGTGTTTTAAGGTGAGAATGTAAGAAATCAGAATTTCAAATTCAGAGTTCGTGTGGGATCTGAACAAGGGTCAATTGGCTATCAAAAGCTTGAAAAAAAGAGTGAGGGATGATCCTTATTTATAGCTGATTATGATGCAAGACTCAAGCGTGTGAATTGGAGGCAAAATGAGTGAAATCGTGTAGACCTGCTAAATGTGAAAGTGTGACTTCTCATGGCTTAAAACGCAGCAAATTGGATGGTTTAAGGGTCGTTTCTTGTTATGGCAAGTTCCTAATTATGGTTATACACTAAATTGATCTTTAAACAAGCTTGTAATTGGATTTAAACTGATTTTTAAATCTGACTAAACTTGGAATTTCCATTTCATGATGCCACTTTCATAACCATGTGCCAACAATGTAGGGCACCTTATGATGTGATTCTTGAAGCATTTTAAAGATGAAGTCACAAGCTTTTCAATGTGAAAGGAATGACATCAAATGGATGTTTGATCAAGAAGTTGCATTGAGTCAAAGTTGGAGAAAAAGGGTTGACTTTCCATACTTAGAAATATTTCAATTTTTTTTCCAAAAGTGACCTATAATGTTTTGCATCCAAACATGGCCTTCCACTTGAAATTTGCTCTTGAACAAAAAATATGGCATGAAATAGACCATTTTAAAGACATTTTGAAACTTGAACCATTCAAAACATCCAAAAATTGAGAGAGTTATGATTTGTTGAAGTTGGCAAAAAATCACGAAATGACCTATAATCTTTTGTATCCTTAGGGAATCTTCCATCAATTTCTCACTTTACACATAAAAGAAGGTATAAAGTTCACATCTTCAAGATCATTTTTGAAAAAGAGTGGGCTCAAGGTGATAAAAATTGACCAAGTTATGATCATTTTAAGTCACACATGAGAAATTGGGGGTTCATCTGGAGGACTTATAGTCTTTCTTCATCATCAAGCTTCTTCCACATGAAAACTACATGAAACTTTTGAAGTGATTTGTTGATAAACCTTTGAAGAGAAGGATGTCTTTGGAATCACTCAAAAATACCAAAAGATGAGCAAGATATGCTTCTTTAAAGTTCAAAACCCTAGCTCCTAGATTAAGAAAATGCCTTAAGGAACTTTGACAATTTTGAACAAACATGTTGTAACAACACAAATGCTTTGTAAATAGAAGTTGTTGAGGATGAAAATGAGAACTCATAGTCACCAAAACCACTTCCATATTCTTGAGAATTGAGAGAAGTATGCACTTGTGATCATTGGGAACAAGACCTTGTCCAGCCATGACAACTTCTTCAATCAATCCCTTGCACTTTTGAATCAATCTTGATAACTTTGAAATATGATGAACCAAAATAAACCTTTCCATTCCATCCCTTCTAAAACAAATTCAATGGTGAGATTTGGACTTCTCAAGATTTATTTCCTAGGGCATGGAAAAAAACTCATGAACCCATGGAGCAACTTGCTAAATCTCATTGCCTTTACCTACATTAGTAACAAGCAAGACAAACCAACATTGAATTTTATTAATTAAAAGGAAAAATCAAGATAAAATATTCATGATCACAAAAAAAAACAAGTCAAGGTGCTTGGTGATTCCTCAAAGAGAAAAACTAAAGATAGGGAGAAAAACCAAAAGTCTTAATGTGATCTTATTGTGATTGAATCAACATGGTATGATAAAGGGATCTTAGGGGCAAAAATTGGGGTACAACAACTGCCCTTATTTAAGTTTCTTCTATCCATAGATACGGAGGTTAGAAATCTTTGTGTCGACGCGATCTAAGATACTTAAATATAAAACAAACCCTATTTTTGGCCCTAAGATGCCATGCAATGCTTATGAATATGAGTGCATATGGACAACTTCAAAGGGACACAAAACACCATTGGGGATTATGATACGGTGGGAGAACTGACTTGAAGGTTTTGTATTTTATCGCAAATGTTGCGGTTAGCAAGAGTCGCCACCGACTTTTCTTTTATCCAAAAGGAAAGGTGAAAAAGCACAAGAAAGACCTTTGAGATTTTTTTCTTGAGTTCGGGGGGTAGATTATGAAAAGGGAAGGTATTAGAACCCTTTTCATCCATGATTTTCCATGGGATCTTAGTTACTTTCTAGATCACTTGCTTTTTGTTTGAAAATGTGCTTGGTGTGGTTTTTTGAAATTATTTTGTAAAGACGCCATTGTTTAGGAAATCTTTGTAATGATTCTTGGTTGTAAGAATGTATACAAAGATGTTTGATCTTTTGAAAATGATTTCAAGTTTGTAAGATGTTTGAAAGTGTAAGTGTTTATTTTGAAAATAGCAAGGATGTTTGTTTGAAATTGAGCAAGTAATTAGGAGCATTCTACCTATTCAAAAGTCTTTCTTATTCATTTTCCTTTTCCTGTGACATTGTTATCTTACCATTGATTTGGTAAGTAACCCTATCTTTGGATGTAAACGGGACGGGCGTGGGTCATCGTATAACCATGATTAGAAATGTTACAAGGTATCTTAGCATTCTCTTTTAGGGACTAAGATCATTTGAAAGGCAACTGAGATAGCGTCATCGAGGGACTATGATCTTGTATTTGCTTGTTTTTGCTAAGATACCTTACATGCGTGATATGGCCATTTTGTATAAGGCAACCAAGTGGAATAACCCTAGAGGTGTTTGTGTGCAAGTGTATTGTTCTCATGCTTGTTTTTGTCTTGAATTATGTTTTTCTAAGTATTGGTTTTAGTCTTTCCATACAAACCCTAATTACTAGCATTTGTATATAAAAGCGATTAAATTGCGGAATTTAAAGTTACTACGCTATTACAACATTTGTGGGAGGGGGGTGTATAAATTGAACGGGGATTGCAAGAATGTAAACCTAGTTAGTCTATTATAACCATATTGAATTGGTATCAATGTACAAAGAAATAAGTAAATACAAAATACAAAATGAATAAATGTACAAAAATACAAAATGTAAAGAAAATGAATCTTTGTTTGGTTTTCATAAGAGAAAGGGAAATTGTCTTAACCTAATTAATTAAAGAAAATAATTAATTAAACTTAAATTTATTAAGAAAATATTTCAAACAAAACCTTAGTTCTATTAATTAATCAAAAGAAAATGAGTTTAAGAAAAGTATTTATTTTTGTATTTTTGTCTTAAAAATATTTATAGCTTTATAAAATATTTTTAGTCTTTTTTATATCAAAAATAATATATTTTAATTAGTATGAAAGAAAATAACTAATAACCTAGTTTTAATTAAATTTACAAGATAATAAGTAAAAATAAATAAAGTATAGTTAAAAAATATTTTTTGTGAGAAAAATAAAAATAAAATAAGCCCAAATATAAATCTATCATTTTTTTTTTGTATTTTTATGATTTTTTAGTATTTAAAAAATATATCAAGGAAATCAATAAAATAAAAATAAGAAAATAAAATAAATTGGGCCAGGGGTGCAAACAGTCTGCAAGGGGGTTAGTAAGCAAAAATAAAAAAAAACAATACAAGCCCAAAAAGGCCCAGGCGCTTGCAAAAAAAGTCAGGAATGCAAAACATGTAAAAAAATGCAAAAGGGTACCACTGGGGCTCGAACCTAGGTCCCAAAGGTTACAGGCGCGCGCTTCTACCACTGGGGTGGCTATACATCCGATAAGATAGGCAAATCAAAAAATATACAAGGCAAAACGCGCCCTGATGACTTCATCTTCAACCTCCAGCCATACCAACTGTTACTTGCTCATTTCTCATTAAAAATAAAAACTGTAAACATGAAACTTGTAGAAAATTTTCTCACGGTTTCAGAAATATAAAGCATTAAAACTATAGATCAAAGGTAAGCATGAATTTTAATGGCCCTAATCTGAACCCTAAAAATCTCAGAAATTTCAGTTTCAAAATTCTCTAAGCTCAAGCAAAATTAATGTAAACTATGGACATGGTTAGCTTTAGGGCAATGATATCTACATGTTTTGTTCACAAATAAATAATTGATGATGCCTGTATGAAGAGTTCCAAAGTTAGAAAACTTACCTCAAAACTGGAAATCGTGTTTTGAGTTTGAGCTTGTTTCAAGTGATGGTGATGATTAGGTTAGCTTCCTTGAGGTCCCAGAAGCTAATGCAATGATTAGCTTGAGCAATGGATGGATGAAATGGTCTGAAGAAGTAAATGTGCAGAGCTCTGTTTTTGAAAATGGAGGATGGTTTTAATGGTGTTACAGTTCTATAACAGGGTGTGGGATCAACTCTATATGATGTTTAGAAACTTTAGAAACCAAAAGGCCAAGAAACACACGAGTAGATTATGAGTTTCAAGTTTTTGGTCAGTTTATGTGAAAATGGAAGTGTGAAGTGTGATTCTGAGTTTTAGGTGTTTTCAAGGCTTGAGCATTCGTCCCTTTGTGTCAAATGATTTGTGTATGTATAAACAAAAGTGTTTGAGAGCTTTGGACCATCAGAAGTACATGTTTTTAGCTTTTGTCTAGGTTACTTGATTTTGAAGAAAAGAGGGAAACACGTTTCAAGGAGAGGTACAAGCGTGGGATGGATGATTGCAAGTGTTTGAAACATTTCTCATGAGTTATAGGACCTTTTTGATCAGAAGAGAACAAGTGCAAGGCTCAATAACAAGTTTTGTACAAAAAGTCACTTTATCAAAATGGCAATGTAACCTTTCTTCCAAAAATGGATATAAAGCATGTCCATGCATTGAATGCTTGAAGTGAAGCCTCTAACAGCTGTGTAAACCATTAATTATGGAGTGCCTAACAAGTTTGAGGCCTGCAAAGTAGTGTTTATGCAGCATAGTTTGAATTTGAATTTTGTTAATCACTAAAATGACTTGTAATTAAAGTGATAAAACCCTAACTTCATCTCTTCGATTCTCCCTACTCAAGAATGATCTCAAGGAGTTCTTGGACATTTTGGAAAGATTGAAATGTGATCTACAAGCCATCTTTGAATTTCTTTTGGAGATTCACCTTGGAACTATATGAAAAAGTGCCATGAAGTTGGGTCAAAATCCTGACCAAATTAGGGCAAAATTTCTCTAAGTGTTTAGTTTCATGACCACATGTTCATAAAATTATAACTTGAGATCCAAGAATTTTTGGAAAGACTCGTGTAAAGAAAAGTTGTATATTTCATGGAGATCTACAACTTTCACGTTGGAAGTTTCTCTTGAATCATCTTGCATCATGGTGAAAATTTTGCTCAAAGTTATGAAAAAACATGAAATTTCCAACACTTAGAATTTTTTTTTAAGTTTAGAAATTTTGACTTTTCAAAATGAAATCTTGAATTTTTGATTTCTTGATGAATAAGTTTCATATTTTGACATGATTTGATGAATTATGATCTTTGGCACTTGAATTTGACCAAAAAGTCAAAGTTTGACTTTTCAGTATACAGTTGACTTTTGATCAGTTAACTGCAAAATTCATCTGTCAATCCAATGGACTTGCAATGTTTTGAACCATTTCGTTAGGTCAAAATGATGCAATTGGACTCTTGAGATCATTCCTTAAACCAATTGATCATTTTCTAGGTCAAAAAATCAGAAATTGCCCTTTCCCCAATCAAAACCCTAATTTTGACCATTTTGCCCTTTTGGAGATTTGATCCAACTTCTTGAGGAATTATGGTCCAAACTTGATCAAATGATACATATGAGTTTAAAAATGTTAATGGGGATAAAAAATTATGAAGTTTGAGTGTAAATTGACCATAATTGACTTTTTCCCCAATACAATTGATTTTTAGGTCAACTGCTCAATTGACTGATAAAAAATGTGATCCAAGGCTTGAAAATTGACATGAGTAATATGGGGGGTCCATAATGATCCATGAAAATCATATGGGACATAGAAAGTTCAAAAATAATTGTGCAAACTCAAACCCTAATTTTGGTCATTAGTGCTTAAGGAGGTGTCTTGAGCTGATCAAACCCTACTGTAGTCATTAGCCCAAGGAGATCTTGTGAGAAAATTCTTGATAAGTGAGATGGAAAATTTTAGGGTACAACAGGGATGTAACAAAATAAAGAAACAAGAGAGTAACCCAACCAGGAAAATAAATCACTGGTGGAGCTACCAACTTCTACTGATGGCGAAGCTACCAACGTTCAATGTAGAAAGAAAGAGAAAAGAAATGATAACATCGACGTTCACTGAAGGTGAGCTACCAACATTTACTAAAGGTAGAAGAAAGAGAAAATATTATAGCATCTCCGTTCACTGTGGGTATAAAAAAGATAACAATCACCAACTTTCATAGATGATGACCTACCAACTTTCACCGAAGGTAGAGAGAAAATATATCACAGCATCATCGTTCACTGACGATGAACTACCAACATTCACTGAGGGTAGCAAAAAGATAACAATCTTTAACTTTCACTGATGGTGACCTACCAAATTTCACTGAAGGTAGAGAAAATATCATAGCATCGCCGTTCACTGACGATGAACTACCAACGTTCACTGAGGGTAGCAAAAAGATAACAATCACCAACTTTCACTGATGGCGACCTACCAACTTTCACTGAAGGTAGAGAGAAAATATATCATAGCATCACCGTTCACTGACGATGAACTACCAACGTTCACTGAGGGTAGCAAAAAGATAACAATCACCAACTTTCACTGATGGTGACCTACCAACTTTCACTGAAGGTAGAGAGAAAATATATCATAGCATCACCGTTCACTGATGATGAACTACCAATGTTCACTGAGGGTAGCCAAAAGATAACAATCACCAACTTTCACTGATGTTGACCTACCAACTTTCACTGAAGGTAGAGAGAAAATATATCATAGCATCTCCGTTCACTGACGATGAACTACCAACGTTCACTGAGGGTAGCAAAAAGATAACAAGTTTTCCCAAAATTCTGGCATTTCACCTAGAATGGGTCTCAACTTCTTATTTAACCAACGAACTCCGCCTAGAAAGGGTAATATATAAGCTGTCTTAAATAAAGAGACTTCCACTTGCAAAGATTTCACAATGATTTGTCTCTGCGATATTGAAAGACTTGCCATTCACTGGGGTAATTTGACAACAAACTGCAAACTATCCACTCATAGAGAAGATAACAAAAAAAAGTAACATCGACTTTTACAGAGAAGCATGAGTTGCTCAAATAAAGAGACTTGTTACTTGCTGTTATAGGAAGATTTGTAGAAATGACTTCCTGGGAAAGCAATACGGCTTCCTGGGGAATTTAATATGACCTCCTAGGGAATGAAATATGACTTCCTGGGGAAATGCCAACATATTCTTGCTGAGGAGATAAAAGTTTTCTCGTGCCAAAGTAAATGCACATTTCCTAAACCAATGCTCGAAGCTCGTAGAAATCCATGGTGATAATGGTGTTGGGAAACAAAGATTCAAACCAGAAATAAACTGGAGTGAAACAGTTAACCAAAATACATCTTTTGAGAAATAAACTCAAGAGGGAAACCCAATCTATTCAGCCAAAGAGCTGCACCGGAAGGCTAAAGCAAAAATCTTCCACGAGGGGTAACTCAGTGGGGAAATTGAAAGAATATACACTTTCTGCTTAAGGCCAACACTCTATTGCAGAGAAGACAACATAACTCTGCAAAACAGGGTAGTATGTCAACTAAAATATTAATGAATGTGAATGATCAATGATTTTCTAAAATTAACTATGCATGATGTATGTATGAATGTATGAGTGTTATCATGTATATGCTGACAAAACAGACATATAACACTGGGAGTAACCAGGAAAAAACCAACTCGGGCACAATCAACACTCGGCTAAATCACATCCAAGGTGAACAATCCAAGAAAAAGTAAGTGCCAACTGAGGAAACAAAACCTACTTCCTGGTTTAACTTTACTGGGGAGAAACGTAATCTGGAAGTATACAAATCCAAGCGACAAAAATAGTACAGATACAAGGATATAACATCCTTCTCCAGGCTCACCAGGGAATAACACTCAGACTTCAACGGGGAAACAAATGTTTTCAAAAGTAACACTTCTACTGGGGATTGCAAAATCAATTTCAGGTAAAGCAGATGGGCACCAAATCATCAAAACATTCACTGGGGAATTCGTGTTGACTTCATTAGGGAGGTATACACCACATTCTCAAAGGGAAAAACCAATATACATTCCTCACTGGAGGAACCAGAGACATGTGTTCTTCGAGAGTAATTATTGTACCAACTTCTCTGGGAAGAAAGAACCTCTACTAAACAAACTAAAACTTCAATGGAGAAATCTCGGATTGAATCTTCATATCATGCAAATTCAGAAAATAGGAGAAATGAATCAAAGCTAGACCGGGGACACTGAAGTCACAAACCCAATACAACAAAAACATCCTGGGTAAACCTTCCACGGGAAACAAAACTTCTCAAAACAACTGGAGTTCTTCCATTCCTGGGATCACCACTTTTGTTTTTCTCTTGCGTCACAAATTTTAAAGTAAAAGAAAATTGTAAATTCTTTTTGAAAATCAATTTTGTTATTTAATATTTTCGCTTTGAAAGTTATTATCAATAATAAATTGAGTCTTCGCAAGCTAAATAAAATAAGAAATACAAATAATTGGGTAAAAGCTCAAATTTCATTAATAGAATGGTAGTCTGTGAATGGCGAGACTCCATGGATGATTACAAAGTTCGAAAAATGGTAATATATAATGGAAAAGAGACATTGAGATACATGACCACTATCCCCTCTAACAACTTTTGAAATCCCGAGCAGTAACTTCTGTTTGAAGTATGATGAGGATCCTAGAAGATTGTTGCTTCAATGATCAAGTATTTTCCGATGTAGTTACTTGCCAAGAAAGTCCCTAAATTTTTCCTAAGCTGCCCTTGTGGGTTTTCAACTTAGCGGGAAAGTTATTCTGTTTATGTCTCTAATTTTTTCCTAGACCTCCCTTCCAGGTTTTCGGCCTACCGAGACACTCTTTTTTGCCTAAGTCGCCCTTTCGGGTTTTCAACTTAGAGAGCTGTTCTTTTATTTCTTTAGGCGAAGTATTTCTTGACTGCATCAGCATTCATGGGATATGGGAACTCCTCGCCATCCATAGTTTCAAGAATTAATGCACCGCCAGAGAAGGCTTCTTTGACAACATATGGGCCTTCAAAATTGGGAGTCCACTTTCCCCTAGAATCAGCGTTAAAATACATGATCTTCCTGAGCACGAGGTCGCCTTCTCTGAATTCACGAGGTTTGACCTTCTTATCAAAAGCTTTCTTCATTCTCTTCCGATATAACTGGCCATGACACAAAGCCGTCATTCTCTTCTCTTCGATAAAATTCAATTGCTCAAACCAGTTCTGGACCCATTCAGCCTCTATCAACTTGGTTTCCATTATCACACGCAAAGATGGAATCTCAACCTCGATTGGGAGTACAACATCCATTCCATACATAAGGGAGAACAGGGTTCCTCCCGTTGAAGTGTGGACAGATGTTCGATATCCATGCAAAGAAAATGGGAGCATTTCATGCCGATCTTATAAGTAACAACCATTTTCTGGATAATCTTCTTGATATTCTTATTAGCGGCTTCAACAACCCCATTCATCTTTGGCCTGTACGGATATGAGTTGTGATGGACAATCTTGAATTCTTCACACAGTTCTGTCATCATTTTGTTGTTCAGATTCGAGCCATTGTCGGTGATAAATCTACTTGGCACACCATACCGACATATAAGATTATTCTTAATGAAGCGCACAACCACCTACTTAGTGATATTAGCATACGAAGCAGCCTCCACCCACTTGGTGAAGTAATCAATTGCTACCAAGATAAAACGGTGTCCATTTGAAGCTTTTGGTTCTATCATCCCAATCATATCAATACCCCACATAGAGAAAGGCCACAGGGAGGAAATCACACTGAGAAGTGTCGGAGGCACATGAACCTTGTTCGCATAAATCTGGCATTTATGAAACTTCTTTGTAAATTTGTAACAATCAGATTCCATTGTCAGCCAATAGTAACCTGCCCTTAGTATCTTTTAGCCATTGAATGTCCATTGGAATGAGTGCCAAATGAACCTTCATGAATCTCATGCATCAACATGTCTGCTTCGTGTCTATCCACGCCTCTGAGCAAGACCATGTCATAATTTCTCTTATACAACACATTTTCACTAAGGAAGAAACTGCCAGCCAATCTTCTCAATGTCTTTCTATCTTTCTTCAAAGCACCAATTGGGTATTCCTGAGTCTGGAGAAAATGCTTGATATCATAATACCAAGGTTTCTCATCTACTACTTCTTCTGGTATAAACACATGAGCGGGCCTATCCAGTCGCCGAACTATAATTCGAGGTATATCATTCCAAGTATTCACTTAATACATAGAAGCTAGAGTTTCCAAAGCATCTGCCATCTGATTTTCATCTCTTGGAATATGATGGAATTCAACTTTGTTAAAGAAGGGTAACAATCTTCAAGAATAATCTTTGTAAGGGATCAAGCCGGGGTGACGAGTATCCCATTCTCCTTTAATCTGATTTATTACCAAAGCTGAATTGCCGTACACATAAAGAATTTTAATTCTGAGATCAATAGCTTCCTCGAGACCCATGATACAAGCCTCATATTCTGCCATATTATTAGTGCAATCAAATGTTAACCTTGCAGTAAAAGGAATGTGTGATCCATGTGGAGTGACGATCACAACACCAATTCCTTTACTGTAAGAATTCATAGCTCCATCAAATATCATACTCCAGCGAGATTCAGGGTCAGGTCCTTCCTTAGGAAATGGTTCATCATAATCTTTCACTCTCAAGAACATCAAATCCTCATCGGGGAATTCATACTCCAAAGACTGATGATCCTCAACTGGTTGGTGAGCAAGATAATCTGCCAACATGATGCTTTTAATAGCTTTTTGAGTGCGGTATTCGATGTCATATTCAGATAACAACATCTTCCAGCAGGAAATTCTCCCAGTAAGAGCAGGCTTTTTAAAAATGTACTTGATTGGATCCATTTTGGAGATCAACCAAGTGGTGTGATTTAACATATACTGCCGCAAACGTTTTGCCGCCTAGGCCAGAGCACAACATGTCTTTTCCAGCATGGAATACTGTGACTCACAATCAGTAAACTTTTTACTGAGATAATAAATGGCATACTCTTTCTTCCCTGTTTCATCTTGTTGTCCCAGAATACAACCCATGAAATTATCTAACACTGTCAGATACATAATCAACGGTCTTCCTTCGACAGGAGGAAGCAAGATAGGAGGTTCAGGAAGATATTCTTTAATACTTTCAAATGCCCTTTGGCAGTCATTCGTCCATACACAACCTTGATCTTTCTTTAACAACTTAAAGATTTGTTCACATGTTGCAGTCATGTGGGAAATGAATCTGGAAATATAATTCAAACACCCGAGGAACCCTCTGACTTGATTTTCAGTTCTTGGCGTTGGCATTTCTTGAATTTCTTTGACTTTATCAGGTCAACTTCAATTACTTTCTGGCTAACAATGAAACCCAACAATTTTCCTGATCAAACACCGAAAGTACATTTATTTGATTCAAGCGGAGACGATACTTCCTCAAATGCTGAAACAACTTCAATAAATGTTCTACATGCCCTTCTTCAGTCTCAGATTTAGTAATCATATCATCAACATATACTTCGGTTTCCTTGTGCATCAGATCATGGAATATGGTTGTCATAGCCCTCTAGTACGTTGCACCAGCGTTCTTCAACCCGAAGGGCATCACTCTAACAGAATGTTCCCCAGGGTGTGATGAACGTTGTTTTTTCCATGTCCTATAGAGCCATTCTTATTTGATTATAACCATAAAATCCATCCATGAACGAGAAAACTTTTGAATTTTTCTGTGCTATCCACTAACATATCAATGTGTGGCAATGGAAAATCATCTTTTGGACTAGCTTTATTTAGATCTCTGTAATCTACGCACATGCAGACTTTTCTGTCTTTTTTCGATATTGGGACAATATTGGAGATCCATTGAGGATACACTGACTTCACAAGAAATCCGACATTAATCTACTTTAGAACCTCCTCTTTGATCTTCACTGCCGTATCTGGGTGAGTTCTTCTCAACTTCTATTTGATTGGTGGACACTCTGGCTTCAACGGCAAACGATGCTCTACAATATCTGTATCTAGACCAGGTATATCTTGATAAGACCAAGAAAAAATATCCACATACTCTTTCAACAACTCAATCAACATGCTCTTCACATCATGATGCAACAATGCTCCAATCTTGACCTCTTTCAGATCTTCTTCTGAACCCAAATTGATTACTTCCAATGGATCTTTATATGGCTGAATGTAATTTTCCTCGCGCTCAAACAACCGTGATACCTCTTCTGGAATCTCATCAAATTCTTCTTCTTCAGACCTATATACATGACATTCAAAGTTGGGAGAGGGTGCAGGGTCATTATGTTCAATGGTTTTTTTAATTAATCTGCACATATGATTTATGATTGCATTTAGAAACTGACACATATAACAAGTGATCGTGCAAATTGTTTTTCAATTATTATTTATTTTGAAAGGTTTTTTTCTGATTACCATTTTCTAAGAAAGAGCAGAAAATAAAGACACAATTTTGGGAAACAAAGACAACTTTTATTATTGATTTTAAAAGTCACAGCAAACAGATAAGCCCTACAACATTAATACTTCCACCTTGGGCAGAGTGAAAGATTTTAAAAAATATTAACAAATCAAATTACTTTGAAACATGTATGCAAAAGGGAACATCAATGGTGATCCAGTTCTGAATCCTAACTTCGCGCGTCACGTAATTTGGAATTTCCTACTCTGCTCCATCTTCCATAATGGCATTAATCTCGAAAACAGTTGGATGAAGATAACCCCCTCTACAGAAAATGTCTTGATACTTGCCTGCAACAAACTTCGGATTCATGCTCTTACCTTTATCATTCCTCAAAGAGAACCCCAAGCCGACTCTATTCTTGTTTACATGTGGATCCACAATCTGTCCCCATACTTCACTATGGCCCTTACGCACAACTAGTTGCACATCCTTAAGCGAAACCATGGAATTCTCATTTCCTCTTATGTTGTAAATAGATAAAGCTTGGACCTGTGTTCCAACAGCAGCTTCATCTGCCTCCACAATGCTGAAAGAGGACAAATGAGATATCAATAATGCATGTTCCCCATTTATGATCAGTACTTTCCCTTCACGTACAAACTTCAGTTTCTGGTGTAAAGTTGAAGTGACAGCCCCTGCCTCATGAATCCACGGCCGTCCCAACAAACAACTATAAGCGGGTACAATGTCCATGACCTTGAAAGTAATCTGAAAAATGTGGTCCTATATGAATAGGAAAGTCCACTTCACTAATAACAAATTTTCTTGATCCATCAAACGCTTTCACAATGATTCCACTCGGGCGCATAGGCGTTCCTTGATATTTCAACTTCATAAGAGTTCTCCTTGGTATAACGTTCAAAGCAGATCCATTATCAATTAGCATATTGGATAGTGAATCATTCTTGCAATTCATAGAGATGTGGAGGGCCAGGTTATGATTCCTTCCTTCATCTGGAAATTCATCATTGTAGAAACTCAAGTTATTACATGACGTAATGTTCCCTATTATACTGCTGAATCGGTCTACTGGAATATCACTCTCCACAAAAGCTTGGTCCAATACCCTCATCAAGGATTCTCCGTGAGCACATGAGTTCATCAATAAAGCCAAGATATATATTTTTGAAGGAGTCTGCAGTAGCTGATCTACAATTCTGTAGTCGCTCATCTTGATTATCTTGAAAATATCATCCACTTCTTTCTCTAACGTAGCTCCACTAGATTCACCCGTAGCCTTCTTGCGTTCAACGTTCTCAGTAATTTTCTTTCCAGCACTAACATCTCCTCGAACAACTTGTGCAAACACACGACCGCTGCAGGTCACTCTACTATTTTCAGCAATATTTCCAACATCAGGCATTGGCTGGATGGGAACTTCTACTCCATCCTCCAAGATTGTAGCATTGTATTTATAGGGTACATCCTTATCTGACTTGTAGGGAACAAGACCCGGAAAACTAATCACAAATAGGGTAACAACTGGCTTGCTATAATATTCAACTTCAAAATGGGCGGGTGCACCAAAACAAGGTACAATGACGTTTACCTCTTCTTCAACATAATCAGTCATTATTGATTCATTTCTGGAAAACAAATCCTCATCTGCGGAGGCATACTCTTCATCCGACTCTTCTTCAGCCAAACAAACCTCAACCATATCAACTTCATGGTAATCATCCCTTTGACCTTTAATCTTGATGGTTCCATTGTCCAACAACAACTGAACACCTTTCTTCATGATTGAACATCCTCGGGAATCTCAACAGCAAATTCAGCAAGATCCATACTAGTGTTCCACCTGACCAGCCAAGTGGAAGAAAGTAGCACACAATTGTACAAGATCCTCATTTATATGTTCCACATCAAAGATTCTGAACTCTCCAGGAAATCCAGAAACCATGTTTACTTTTTCTTCATACTCTGCCCTAGGCCTAATTATGTGGGTTAGGCCCTCATCCATCATCTCCTTCAAATCAGCCTTTATCTTGTCGTAACCTTGTATGTCTGTACTGAAAATAGCACAACCGGAATGTTCATGTGTATAGTAGCTAAATTCACAGAGGTCTGCATGCATTTTCACCAAATCTCCTCTAACTAGATGAATGTCAAAAATCAGGAAGTCGCCTGGACAACCGGCCACCATATTCACATCATTTACTCCTCCATGCTTGGGTAGAGGATTATCTTTCACATTAGGGCCCACATACTTGAAAGATAGAATACTAGACTTCACCAATTTCTACACCTCTGTCTTTAAAGGATAACAATTCTCAACATTATGCCTTGGTGCTCTCTGATGAAAAGCATATGTTTGGTCTGCCTTGTAATACCAAGGCAATGGTGATGGTACAACGGGAGGTAATCGGGTATGAACCAAATTCTTCTAAATTAATGCCGATAGTAATTCTGTATAGCTCATAGGAATAGGTTCATAACTCTCCCTTCTCTGATTATACCCTTGACTCCCCTGCTGGGATGGTCTCTGATAAGCAACGGTGGTTGGAGCTACACCCATACATGGAGTAACTGAGGCGACTTGTTGATGATGCTGAGAATTCCTTCTAGGAGTGGTAGTCCTCCTCTCTTACATGACTACATTTTCATCCCCTTCCTTCTTCTTGGTAAACCCATAAGATGGCTTCTTCACACCTCCAGATCCTTCACTCTTCATTAAACGACCCTCTCTTACAACCTCTTCTAAGCGGATACCCATGCCTACCATTTCAGTAAAGTCACTTGGTGCACTCGCTACCATCCTCTCATAGTAGAAAGCACCCAGAGTCTTCAAGAAAATCTTAGTCGTCTCATTCTCTTCCATGGGAGGAATCACTTGGCCGGCTACCTCATGCCATCTCTGTGCATATTCTTTGAATGTTTCCCTGTCTTTCTGAACCATGGACCAGAGTTGATCACAGTCAGGCGCCATGTCCATGTTGTACTTGTATTGTTTGATAAACGCTTCTCCCAAGTCATTGAAAGTATGGATGTTGACGTTGTCCAAAATCATATACCACTTCACCGCAACACCAGTCAAACTATCCTGAAAAAGTGAATCAGCAGACGTTGATCATCAGTATGGGTAGACATTCTCCTTACATACATCACAAGATGAGCACGAGGGCAAGTGTTGCCCTTATATTTCTCAAAATATGGGACTTTAAACTTCGCAGGTATCTTAACATTCGGGACCAGGCATAATTCATTCACATTCTGCCCAAATAACTCTTTTCCCCTGAGGGCCTTCATCTCTCTCTACATCTTGTCAAACTGCTTTTGGAAATCATCCATTCTGTCATAAACACCCAAGTCTTCACTTGGTGGAGGGAAAGGACGACACACATCATCGTTAACAAATGGAACCATATTCACCGAAGGCGGTGCAACAGGAACATGCACTACATGAAGTAAAGGAGTAACAATAGTCTGAACAACTAGAGTATCTTGAGGACCAAGGTTGAAACCATCAAACACAAAATTCTCTGGCATTCCCCATGGGTAACCTTGAAGCATGCGATTCTGAACAACAGCTGGAGTAGCAGACATAGGAACAATCAGAGCTTCAGTAGTAACCTTTGTTGGTTGAGGTTGAACACTCGGTGGCTGATTCTGAGTAGCCACCAGAGATTCCATCAGAGAAGTAAGATTGGCCATGCCGGCCTTCAAAGCAGAAACCTCCTCGCGTAGCTCGCGATTCTCTTGTTCTAGGTTGTCCATCTTCTTTATGAGATTAGCCCGAGTATTGTAGTGATGAGTCAGCTTGATGAATGAAGTAAAGAAGCTTGGTAAGACACCTGGATATGCATAACAAATGCAAGAAATATGTGCAATATGATGCATGATGTGCAATGCACGTGATTTTATTTTATTATTTAATATTTCAATGGATTTAAAATTTATAGACATATTGCAAATAACAAAGTAACAACGCATTTGAAAATACTGAAAATTTTATTATAACAACTTCAAAATGTATTACAAGTTTTAATGATCCCAGGTACAAGATGAAATAAAATCTAAAACCCTGAAAAGCGAAGCTGATGGAGATCACTCTATACGCTGACACTTCTCTGTGAGCCTGGAAATCTGAGCCTTCAACCTTTGGTTTTCTTCCGCATATCTGGTGGCAACCTCCTTCCAATCACCTGAATCAGGGAGTGAGCAAATAGCATCTGATTGAGGCTTAGGAGAAAATAAATCCCATTGCCTCTCGATGGTCTCTACAACCTGATTCTCAAGGATTTCAATTAAGTCGTCTTTCTCCTTCAAATATGCTTTATAGGAAATCTCTAGAGTTTGGCACTTATTATTCCAAGCGTCCTTTTCCTATTGCATCCTGACCAAAGCAAGCTGGAAATTTTCTATATCATATAATAGGGGAGGAGTGGTCTTCACAAAAAATCAAGCATAGGTGTTTCCCGGGAATACAACATCGTCAACTGAATAGCTCTCGTTGACCCACTGAAGATATGGCTCCAAAGAAACAACACCCCTAGGTCCCAAGTCTTTCCTAATCTTCTTATGAATGTGACGCCAAGCCTTCCCAATCTTCTCCCTAGCTTCCTTATGGTCTTCTCCCTCCTTCAGAAAGAAACTACTCAAATGAATACTATTTGGTTTATCCCTCATTGGATAACCAAGTTATCATCGTGCAAGAACATGGTTATAGTTAATTCCTCCCTTTGTACCAAGAAGAGGTACATTGCGGAAACTACCACAACAGTCAACAATCTCTATATCCTGGTAAGCTCGATGATACCAATCAATATCCGAGTTAGTAAGTTCCATGATCTTAGGAGTCCAACGGGGTTCCTTCTTAACATCCTAAAAAGTATCAGACTGAGGCATATGAGAGATAAACCACCAGTACAACAGAGGCGTGCAAAAGATAATTATCCCCCCATGGTAAGAATTCCAAAGATGAATAGAGTAATAAGCATCTCCCAGCAATGTAAGAACTGGGTTTCCAATCATGAAGATCCTGATAGCATTAATGTCAACAAAACTGTCCACATTAGGAAATAAGAACAACCCGTAAGCAAGTAGAGCAAAGATGGCCTCAAAAGCGACTGTACCTTTCATCCTGAAAAAGTAACGAGCTTTCTCCAATAAGAACTGAGCTAGTAATCCTCTAATCCCTCCTTTAGTAGTCATATGGGCTTCAACCTCAGACTTCCCCAGATGGATCAAAGCAGCAATCTCATGTGATTTTGGCTCATCCTCTAAGCCAGTAAAAGGAACACGATTGGTAACATGTAAATCTAACAGATAAGAATACTCCTCCAGTGTAGGCATCAAATGATAGTCGGGAAAAGTAAAGGAATGATACATCGGATCATAGAACTAGACCAAGGTCAAGAGGAAACCCTCCTTCATCCTAAGCTTCATGAGAGGAATGATGGATCCATACTTCTTCCGAAAATCTGCAGAACACTCGATCTCGGGGACTAGACTGATCAACTCATCTACCTTGGGATCCTTGAAATTGTATTTCCCGATCTTTCTTTTCCCAGAATCCATGGTTACCTGAGACATTCACAAATGGTCAACTTTTAAATCCCTTGAAATAAGATTTCTTCAAAAGATGCTTATGAATGCATGGATGCATGATGCAACAATCACACACAAGATCACACATATAGGGTTCATAGGTTCAATGTCACGAGCATGAGGTCGAAGGTACTACCCATAAGGTATGGTCTAAAAGCTATCACCTTCCAAATAAGGTTCTAGAGGTTCCCAGAGTCTACATCCTTCCTTCAGATATTACCAACTTCCCGATTAACTCGGTAATTAGTAATATTCTCAAGAAAAACTCATCCGAGCGTAGCATTGCGTGGCAAATATTTCCGGATTACTCTGTCATAGCTTCCGCGCTACACCTAAAAGGTCAAGATGGGTTAGGTATTCTACGGTCCTCAGCTTCAGTAGGCTCCCAGGTCGAAAGCAGTACGTCTTCCGGATTACTCGATAAACGACACTACAGTCAAAGGGGCCTCCACTGAGTGAGGGATCTCATGCCTCCTTATTTGGGATTACTCCCTCAATGTTAACATGACTATACCGCCCGTCCTATCTTAAAGTTTTCCCATGTCCGGGTATAGGACTTATATGTAATCACCAAGCACCCTGAAAACCAGGAAAATCCAGATAAACATATATATACAACATATAACACATAAACAAAAATAGCATATACACAAATATAAACAAAGATAGGCTCAACCCACTTAGTGATGGACCAGCAAGAGGTCAATCTTTCCCCAGTGAAGTCTCCATTTTTCTGTAGCGGTAGAAATGTTTATGACTAAGCCATTGGATTAACTAGACTTATACAGATCAAAATAAAAATCGCCACCGCGCTTTATTGTTTCCAAAGGAATGGGAAAAGAGAGAATAACCCAAAAAAGAGTGGGAAAGATTCAAGGTAAGGAGGTTGGTTATGCAAAGGGAAGGTATTAGCACCCTAAACATCTAAGGTACTCCGCAGGAACCTCTTTGTAAAATCTGTATATTTTGGTTATAAAAATGTTTATAAAAATAGATGGTGGAGGTGAGAAAAGAAATATATTTTTTATGATTTTTGCACACGCCGCGGTTGCGAACCTTTTGGGCCTACGTACCACCTTCCGTGCAATAGGGGATCAGGGTACACGTAGTTCCTCTTCAAAAATTTTAAAACACAAGTGTGTTGGTTAATTTTATGAGATAAGACATCATTGTCATTGTCCGTGTAGAAAACATAATTACTACCCACAACCATGAGAAAGGAGAATTTGCATCATCTCAAAGTGGAGGATATGGCTTGGATTTTAAAATCAACAATGCCTCACTCAACACCCAAGTGGAAAATATCCCTCTTTAGTACATATTGTAGAAGTATAGTTGTTTGCATCACTACAAGGATTGACAAGATTCTAATCTTTTGGAGAAAAGTTTAAAAATAAAAGAGCCAAAGTGGAAAAATGGTTTGAGATGAGATTGATTGACTTTTAGTCTTCTCACAAAAAATGCCAAGGTATTGTTAAGTTGATTGAAGTTTATTTATGAAAATGTCTTGAAAATGCATGGACATGAGTCCAAGTTCATTATGAAGCTGGTTCAAGTTAAAAACAAGAAGAGTTTTCAAAACGAGGAAGATAATTTTTGAAATTAAAGAAGATGGGAGAAGAAGAAGAGACTATCTTAAAGGCATAAGGTAAAAGCTAGTGATAAGAACCATCTAACCGACAAAAATCTAATACTTGACATTATGAGCCAAGATATAATTCTCATTCTTTGGATTGAAACCAAGCAAGCAAAGATACTAGACCTCTTGTGAGAACCAAACTTCAAGTGTATTAACTCTTCACAAAAAAATTGGCAGAGTAACGGTTGCATACATGTGAATTCCAGATTACAAACCAAGAATGTAATCACAATAACCTGCACATAAAACAAACAAACAAGGATAATAATCCTAAGTCCAAGAAGTCCAATACTCCATAATTCCAAGGATAATAACCAAATAGTCCAAGTACCATTAAATTTTTTTATGGTTTATGTTGATTATTAGGTGTCTTAGAAGAGAAAATAAAAGGCTCAAGTGAGCAAAGATGAAGATAGCACGAAATGTAAATGCTAAAAGTAAATGGTGCATAAAGCATAAAAAATAAAAGGGCATAAAGTAAAAACAAAAGATAAAGTCAATTATTAGTGATTAGTGGTTAGTTGGATTATCATCTTGAAACTTGCATTTGTAACTCATTAGAGGATTGGTAGAACCAAAGCCTCCACACAACAAGTTGTATTTGCTTTTTGTCAAGTATATCACCCATTTGGAATCCTCACAAGTGCTTTTTAATGATCAACAATGTTTAAGTTATCCGCGTTGACCAAAAGTATTGTAGATCCATTAGAGGATTGGTAGAACCAAAGCCTCCACACAATGAATCTCAAGGTTATTGGATCAAAGAGATCAAGTTAACATACTTGGGCTTGCAAACATAGGTTTGGGCCGAGAATGATCATTTATTCGAATCGGGACAAAATTTAGCGCTATGTTAAGCAATCGTAAGTGGACTTATATAGAAGTCGCACCTATTTTGAGGACGGTCAATAGCAATCTATGCACCATTTGTTTTTAGACATGATATAGAGATCACGCTCCAATAACACTTAGTGCAATAAGAAAGGGATGAAATGGAGACAGGTGGAGAAGAATATACAAACCACGTTTGAATTAAATTTTAATCAAACTATTATTAAAATCATTCATCCATTTTTGTGGAGTTAGACTCAACACCATGGATCCAATGAGGTTAATAAAGTCAAATATCAAAAATTTAACCCAAGATCAACCAGAAAATAATCACAAAATAATATTGCATTTAATATATGCATTTAAAGGGTTTTAAAAAGTTTTAAAATATAAATAAGGGATAAAAATATCAACTATGTTCAAATTAATCAAGAAATAAAAAGTAAGACCATAGAAAAGTCAAAAAAGAACTCAAATATTTTTGTAAAAATTTGGGTAATTTTTTAAAGTCAGAAACTATTTTTAAAATTAATGAAATGAGTAAAATAAACCAAAAATGATTAAAAAAAATAACAAAGTCAGAAACAAAAATAAAATGAGGTCACCAATATTTGTCACAATGCCATTGGATCATTCCTTAATTTTTTCAGAATTTAAAAATGTATAAAAGTATTTTTAAACATTTAAAACAATTCAAATAAAGTGAACATTTATAAAAAATACCAAAACACAATTAAATTGTGAAAAAATAAAAATCAGAAAGAGAATAATCAAAAATATTTTTCATAATTTTTTCAGATTTTTTGGACTAAAAATGAATTTTTTTTGATTTTTTTGAAATTTAAAACAATTAAATATAAAAATCCGAAAAGAAAATAAAACCAAAAAGATGTGGACCAATGGATGAGAGTCAAAACGCGTTTGTAATCAGATCCAAGGGATCTAACGCGCGGTGCATATCATGGTCATTACTAAATATCACACCAGATCCAACATTTTTAAAAACAACATAAAATATGGCGCGTTGGATGGAGTCTGACTCACAAACGTAATCAGATCTAAGGGTTCCTGAGGCACGTGCATTGTAAGGCAAGCATATTGTATCCATTTCAAAAAAATAACGTGACTTCATGTCATTGGTTGAAGACAGACATGTCATCGTCTTCAACCTCCAGCCATCCCCAAATTGAATTTTCCAAACTGTAAAATTAGCAAACTAGACCGATACCATTAGATTCGTCTCTTCAAGATAATTCTAATGGTACCATCATGCCAAATTCATATAAATTATGTAAGGATGTGTTTGAAAAAAACCAAAAAAAATAACGAGCACGAAAATTTGGGATATTTTGCTCAATTCTTAATGAAATTGCAAACTATAAAGAGCACGAGGATCAAAAGAACACAAGGAGTGGGTTAGTCTTTTACTTGAATCAATTTGACCAAGAAATCTACCTGAACAAAGTAGTGAGAAATTGCTCTGAAACTGAACTTCCACAGATCAATATTGGTCACAATTCTTGAAAGTAACCGTATGGTTAGCTTCAGAGAAGTTCAATGAAGCTAATTGAATGGAGCTTTTGGTGTTTTAAGGTGAGAATGTAAGAAATCAGAATTTCAAATTCAGAGTTCGTGTGGGATCTGAACAAGGGTCAATTGGCTATCAAAAGCTTGAAAAAAAGAGTGAGGGATGATCCTTATTTATAGTTGATTATGATGCAAGGCTCAAGCGTGTGAATTGGAGGCAAAATGAGTGAAATCGTGTGGACCTGCTAAATGTGAAAAGTGTGACTTCACATGGCTCAAAACTCAGCAAATTGGATGGTTTAAGGGTCCTTTCTTGTTATGGAAAGTTCCTAAACACGATTAGACATGAAATTTATCTTTAAACAGGCTTGTAATTGGATTTAAACTGATTTTAAAATCTGGCTGAACTTGTAATTTCCATTTCATGATGCCACTTTCATAACCATGGTGCCAACAATGTAGGGCACGTTATGATGTGATTCTTGAAGCATTTGAAATACGAAGTCACAAGCTTTTCAATGTGAAAGGAATGAGATCAAATGGATTTTTGAGCAAGAAGTTGCATTGAGTCAAAGTTGGAGAAAAAGGATTGACTTTCCATACTTAGAAATATTTCAAATTTTTCTTCAAAAGTGACCTATAATGTTTTGCATCCAAACACGGTCTTCCACTTGGAATTTTATCTTGAACAAAAAAGATGGCATGTAATAGACCCTGTTGTACCCCAAAATTTGCCCTCCCATATTCTTCAAAGTTTTGACAAGCATCATCTCAATTTGCTCAAGTCTACTCAAGGGTTGCACAGTTCAAACCATCCTCCTAAGCCAGTCAAAATTAGGGTTTTGGTTCTTGCAAGGAAGTTGAGGTTTTCAAGGGCTCAATCAAGTCACATATGCCTATACACATTGTCAAGCATCTACATGCCAAGTTTCAAGGCTCACAAGGTCAAGTTGCACAGTCAAAAGCCCTAATTGCCTCACAATCAACTATAGAGGTAAAATGGTCATTTGGCAGCCAAAAGTCAAAAATTTTGGTCAACATCTTATTTTGAAGCCACAATCATCATTTGATCAAGTCTTGATAATGATTCCGCAAGAATGGCTCAAAAATCATCAAGATGCAAAAGTTTCTATTTTTGGACAGCTGAAAAGTCAACTGTAACTTGACCAAGGCATAACTTTTTCATGGTTCATCAGAAAAATCCCATCCAATGCTCATTTTGAAGGGGAGCACATTTCCTACAACTCATCTTCACATTCCAAGTCCAAGAAATGCTCCCACAAAAAGTTATCAATTTCAACATTATAGGTCATTTTCAAAAGTCAACAAAAAGACATTTTAAGTCAAAGACCATAACTTGCGATTGGTAAATTCAAATGACATGGGACCAAAGGCATTGGTTAAAGGACTTCAAGACCTTTCCAAAATGTCTAAGAACATGTTCATATGATCAAAATTGAGCAAGATATGCATTGGAGAAGTTGGAAAATTTTTGTGAAATGGCAAAAGTCAACTATCCTTGAAACTGCAATTTTTGACAAAAGGGCCCACTTTCTTCCACTTGATTCAGCCTTGTCATGCCACCCACGTGTCCCATGATCAATTTCAAGATTAAAAATTAATTTTTCTATTTTTATTTAATCTTATTTGATTTAATTCATTTTAAATCCATAAAATTCAAATAAAATCAAAAAAATTAATTAAATAACATCTTTTGATTTGAATGACTTTTATGTGTCATGAACAACCTACCAATTTCGTGCTAGGGCCATTTTAAGCATAAAAATTCAAAATTTGAACAAACTTGGAATGATCTTTAATGGTGGTTATGAAGAATCCAAACACTTAATTGCAAGGGATCATTGGCTCATAATGTGACTTATTCTCATTTATACATACATATGCAAGTGTTCCATACCTCAAGCACGACCTAGGCATCCCTGAAACGGCCAGAGCAAAAACTGAAAATTATCCAAAAAAGTGTGAGATCTAAAGCAGTATTGCAGGCACTTTCAAACCAAAAAGAGAACATAGCCTTCTTCCTGGACATCCAGTGGTGCTACAACAATAAAAACCAAGCCTTTTCATCAACCACATCGCACTGTAAGTTGTCTCAAACTTTGCTCTGAACACAAAATCGTAACTTCCAGTCCTTGCACGTTTTCTTCAAAACATTGGTATATTCATGTTTATCATTTGATTTCTAACATAATTGCATTATTCAGTTTTGTTATTGGATCCTATATCATGATATTCGAACCTAGGGTTCATATGCTTGTGTTTTAGGTGTTTTCCATATAGGAAAAATCAAGATGAATGATGGTTACAGGGATAATGAGGAGACAGAGACGATCACGCCCATGTGATTGGATGGAATTTTTATGGCCTAGGGACGTTTTTTTGAGATAAGCTACGAAACTACCTGCGGATAAAAATCCGCAGGTAAATAACCAGCAAAGTGTTGGAGAAGACGATGAGGTGTCGTCCTGTCGTTGGCCATCTTCAAATATCGCACGTTTTTTTATTTATTTTCAGGCATATGTTTGTTTACCAACATAATAATCATGCTTTGTTTTAATAATGACTAACACGCGCAGCTCAGTTGGTGGCCATGCTATTGGAAAAGGTTACTGTAACACCCCGTTTTTGATTAAATGTTAATTCGGTTATTTGAAATAAAAATATTCATAATGATAAAATACTATTTTGAGTAATATTAATTTGGTGTGTAGTAATATTTGGCTTTGTTTGATTAATTGGCATGATTAGGTTTATATAGAATAAATATTATTTAATGTAATATTGTTTAATAGGGTTATATATTATAATTTGAATTAAATAATTGTTGGGGCCAAATTACAATTTTAGAAAGATAGAGGGAGGAAAGTTAGTAGTAGAAGGGGAGTTTTATAAAATAGAAAAGGAGAGTTAGTAAGAGAAGAAAGAAAAGAGGGGAAAGAAGAAAGAAAAGAGGAGAAAGAAGAAAGAAAAGAGGAGAAGAGGAGAAAGAGAGCTAGGCTTGGAGTTGCAACATCTCCATCATCTTGTTTCAAGAAAACCCACACCAAGGTAAGGGGTTTGATTCTCCATCTCATATTGTTAGGTTTTGTATGATATATTTTGGATTTAGGGGTAAAATTGATAGTTGATTTTTTAGGGTTTTGTTGGTTGATTGTTAGAATGGTTTAGAAAAGTTGGATTAGGAGTATGGTTTGTGGGTGTATTAGGTGCTAACTTGTAGAAATTAAGAGTATTGAAATGGGAAAGAAAACCATGGTAGTTGAATGAGAAAAACTCAAAAGAGTGTAGTTTTCACGCAGGCTTCACAACACGGGCCGTGTTGCAGCACACGGGTGCCCGTGTTGCTGTTCTGACTTGGCATTTTCTTGGCTCGTTCTGGTGGCCTCACAACACGGGCCGTGTTGCAGCACACGGGTTCCCGTGTTAATGCGTCTGTAGCCTCCAAACTTCTAATTTTCGCACTTCCTTTAGAACCCGTTTGTGTTCCGATGTCGGTAGATTCGTCGACGGAGCAAGTTGCTCTGAATCCAAAGAAAATTGACGTGCTAGCGTAATCCGACGTGTATCTTGACGTAGTGAAGTTCGTCTTGCGAAATTTCGACTTTTAAGAATCGACCCGATTTTAGTGCGAATGAAATAAGTTGAGTTTAATCCCGAATCTAACCGTTCGAGTTACATTCCGGTGACTCGATCGCGATGAGAACATTGAGAATAATGCCGGTTCATTGATAATGACTTTATGTTGAAATATACTTTCCGATTTGGAATTGTTGATAGTTGATGGTTTATGTTATGGTTGAGTAAGTAATCTCGTTTGTATACATTTTACTTGACGTTGAGATTGATAAATTATATGTATGCATGCATGTACAATAGTTGATGTTCCATTGGTTGGATTTGATGGCATGTGTATGTTAAGATTGTTGTGAGTCTTAATTGCATGCATTGGTTATATTGTACATTGCATGGCATGGTGGTCTTGAAACAGAGACGGTGGAACTTTGGGTCCACAATATCTAGACGGTGACCCTATTATGGGAAAAGACGTAGTGACCTTGATCCGGAAGGGAAACATAGGTGGTGGAACTTTGGGTCCACAATATCTAGACGGTGACCCTATTATGGGAAAAGACGTAGTGACCTTGATCCGGAAGGGAAACATAGGTGGTGGAACTTTGGGTCCACAATATCTAGACGGTGACCCTATTGTGGGAAAAGACGTAGTGACCTTGATCCGGAATGGAAACATAGGTGGTGGAACCTTGGGTCCACAAGTCGGTACCGCATTTGCATACGTTGAGTCGTGTTGTGAGCCACATGTATAATTGTGCATGATATGTATGTGTGTTGATGTGTTGATTATGTGCCAATATTGTTGTTGTTTGAATTATGGTTATGTGCCAAGGATGTGAGTATTCGGACAATCGGTTTACATGGTTAATGTGTTGGAAATGGATTCCTTGAGTAAGGATGCTACAGGTGATAAAATGAACATGATCATTATGTATTGCTTTATTTATTGCCATTTCATTTACTTAAAATTACATGTTATATGATTATTGGAATTCTTACCCTTTTGTTGGCCAATGCTTTTGATGGCATTGTGCAGGTACCGAGGACGGTAGCGCGAGGCGCTAGCTAACGGATGCATTGGATTGCAATCTGTTTTATTTTGATTAGAGTCGAGTCGATGCTCTGGTAGTAACACATGGGGGGGGGGGGGAATTTATTTAGTGTCGAACTCGATTATTTTGTATTTGGATTATGATATATATAATCCTTATTCGTGTATATGGTGTTTTGTAGATGTGAGACTTGATAACATATGCTTATGTGAATTATGATGGCTTGATGCCTTGAATTATGTTTTGATTCCTCCATAAATGGAGATGATGTGAATTTATGAAACTCCGTTGCGTTTGCACGAGAGAATGAAGTAAATATTTATTGTATGTTTGTTTTGTGTTGGAATGCTTATACTTTCAAACATACCCTGTCCGTTTTCCTTAAAAACTTTGGAATGTGATGTGTGTTGTGGCATCCCTTCCGTGCAATTTTATTTCTCTGATTTTTTTTATCTTTACCTTTAATTGGGGTATTTAGAAGGGGTGTTACAATAGTGGTATCAGAGCAGGTCGGTTTATCGGCCAGGTTGTTTATGTGTTTAATCCCTTTTGGTACGCGACATGTGTGTGAAACACTGTCGGTACTTGTTTGTGTCCTTTTCGTTGTCTGCAGAGGTACGTGTGAAATAAGTGGGGGAGAAGTTTCTTCTCTGAAGTTTTGTGCAAGAGGTTGGTTCAGTATACCGCCGATTGTAAGATGTAAGTAGTGCCGAACAGTTGATGCTTCAAGCATGGTTATGTTTAAATACCTTGAGGGGTAAGATTGAAGATGCTGTTGTGGTTTGGTAACGATGGTTAATGCCACCTCATGATTGTCGACTGTCTACTGACAAATTGAGGGACTGATCATCCTTAATCTCTTGTTGATAGTAGTCGGGAATTATGTTGTTTGGGATAGACTTGTCTTGCCAACTTATTAGAGTGTGAAGCAGATGAGTTGGCACAAGGCAGTGCATGGTTACTTGAGTTGTGGGCGAATTTGGATTTTGGTGAGAAATAAGATTTTTGGCAAGCGAGCTTCTTGTTGTGATTCTTCCGAAACCTTTTGTGGAAATGTGAGTGAATTACCGCTGTAGTGCGAGGTGAAGTTTTGATGGATTTAGTTTCTGGAACTAGTTGGGATTCGAAGTATCCTTAAGGGATGTTTGTTTCTGAATTAGAGTTGAAGAGTCAACTTGAATATTGGTTTTAGTAGAGTTTGTTTGTTTGAGTGGTTCGCCGTGGAGTGCGCCGATTGTGTTGTTCGAGAAGAGCAAAGGTTACCTAAGTTGGTGTGTCGTTTGTAGTCAAGGAATGAAGCGGATGTTGAGGACGAGTGTCTGCTTCAGAGGATTGATATTTAAGTGAAGCAGTTATTTGGAGTTTATGTGTTTAGTGAGATCGTTTTGAAGTCTGGCTGCCTATGGGTTAGTGTGAGGGTTGAAGATGTTCAGGTAATGCTTTTCAAGATAGTGTATGGTCCGGGCGAGTATAAGCTGATGTCATTAGTGTGACTAATGCGTCAGGTACGATTTTGAAATGTTCCAACAGTACTCTCATGAGTAGCTGAAGAGTTGTTTCGTGTTCCTAGATATTATTTGGTTTACATCAAGTTAAGGGATTGTGGCAAGCATCCGAGTGTTGCGTTATCAGTAGTGGAGTTAGATTGGTGCATGTTGAGTCCTCTAAAGAAGGAGTTTTGGAACTGTTGGACGTGAGTGTCTTAAGTAAGCAACTTAGACGGCAATATTTTGGACAGTTCCGCGAAGATCTATTTTGTGTCTTGTCGAAAACTTTAAGGGGCTAATTCATAGTTTAGAAGTTCTTTTGTTTTGGATGGTTAACTTTGTGAGTTTGATGGAAGATATTTTTATGAGTTGGTATTGATCGTGAGTATTTTGACCCGAAATGGTTGAGTCACTAATTGGACTTCGCAATGGGAAGCGAATTTGTTTTAGCCGGTGAAAAGTTTAGCGAATGCCTTGATTTTGGTTTTGTTTTGTACTGAAGAACCTGGTGCGACGTGTTGTGATATTTTGTTTTGGACGTAAGATGTATTTCGACATAGAGTTGGAAAAGTGTATTACTACCTTGGAACGATTTGATTTTTCTTATGGAAAATTATCGGATGCGGGAGTTAGAGTTTGATGCAGTTATGCTCATTGGAACCTTATAGGTACAGATGTTAACGACAAGGAGATTGGAATTGTTGAAGACAATTCAAGTTGAGTATGATCTATAAAGAGACTTCGTCTGTTGTTGAGTTTATTAAGTTGATATTGAGGATAACCCAAGAATATCTTATTTGAGATTTATTATTTTGAAAGAATGTTGCATGTTTGTTTTGAGACGCTTGTTGAGATTAAACTCAGAAGGTTATTAAGGATTCGTTCACTACTACCATATGGATTTCACCGGATACTAATGGTCGCGGTGGATTATTAGATTACGACTAAAATAAGTCTTGGCGGTAAGGAATTTGGTGATGGTTTGGTAACCACATGTACTTAAAGATGATTGATGTTTTATAGAGGAAGATGTTCTGTTTGTGACTGAAGTCGGTCGCGACGGTGTTTATGTTGGATTCCATAGAAATTGATGTTATGGTTCTAAGTCCAAACTATGTTGTAATTTCAGGAGTATGAGACGAAATTGATGAGTAGAGTTCTTGAGAGAGTGTTTTGGTTTGGATTACCACTTTAGAAGATTGAAAGATATGAGAGATGTTTCGAATAAGAAACCAGTGTATTAATCGTTGCGACGATGTGAGGATAGTGATTACGTAATTAAACTTTGGGAATTGAATTGTTATAAGGGAAGACTTCGTGGAAGTCAAGTGTATACATCGAAGTTTCACAAGTGAAATATTTGGACAGTATTTGAAGAGGTCAAACTATGTCGTGTATTTCAGAGGATCAACGGGCGTTGATCAATCGAGAATGAAAGAGTGATTCTTCGAGTTGATGAAGCTGATGTTGCGAGGTGTCTTGATGGGTGTACGCTTTGAACGTATCCATTTTGGGTGATTGGGAAGTTGAGGATTAACCAAGTTGTTTTACGGTTGGCATCTTATGCATAAAGTGACACAACATGGTTTAGGTATCGAGCATTGAGTTTTAGCGAGTATGCGAGATTGTTGGATTTGGGCTAGTGAGTTATAGTCGCAAGTCGTCAGTATACGTCCTAGGATGAGTGGTGTGTCGCAGTTCAGTTATGTTTGGGTAACTTGGTATTGTTCAAGGGTGGTACGTTGGTAATCTACAAGGACGATGTGACCTTGTGATTTTCTGGAATGAGAGCGATAACTGCAAGTGTAATTCTTGAGTTCGTACTTATGCGTGAATGATGGCATCTTTTCGTGTTTGCGTAGCACGCGTGGTTTTATCCTTTCTGATTGTTTCAGTTTTGGTTTGTATAACCATTTTGTTGTTTTTGTTTTAGCGATGGTGTCGGTGTTGTGTCGTAGGACTTTATGTCCCTACCTTTGGTGACTCGTTTCCGAGGCGTCGGTTCGAGTGTATGACTAATTCTATGGTTGAGACGTTAGGATGGTACCGATCTTGTTTGTTTAGTTCTCGAGCGAACCGGTGTGTCTGCGACTTGTTTAGTTGTTGGGTGTTAGTTAATTGTCGAGTGCATTGTGTGGGCTTCGCATCTCGGCATGGTTGTTCTTGTCTAAACGTTATGGCTAGGGAGATGCCCTTGTGTTAGGTGTATTTTGTATGTTGTTTAATTAACGCAAGGATTGGGTGGACGAATGCGTAGGCATGTCCCGATTTGTTCGTTTTGGTCAAAATTTTCGAGGCCGAAAATCTTTTAAGTGGGGGAGAGTTGTAACACCCCGTTTTTGATTAAATGTTAATTCGGTTATTTGAAATAAAAATATTCATAATGATAAAATACTATTTTGAGTAATATTAATTTGGTGTGTAGTAATATTTGGCTTTGTTTGATTAATTGGCATGATTAGGTTTATATAGAATAAATATTATTTAATGTAATATTGTTTAATAGGGTTATATATTATAATTTGAATTAAATAATTGTTGGGGCCAAATTACAATTTTAGAAAGATAGAGGGAGGAAAGTTAGTAGTAGAAGGGGAGTTTTATAAAATAGAAAAGGAGAGTTAGTAAGAGAAGAAAGAAAAGAGGGGAAAGAAGAAAGAAAAGAGGAGAAAGAAGAAAGAAAAGAGGAGAAGAGGAGAAAGAGAGCTAGGCTTGGAGTTGCAACATCTCCATCATCTTGTTTCAAGAAAACCCACACCAAGGTAAGGGGTTTGATTCTCCATCTCATATTGTTAGGTTTTGTATGATATATTTTGGATTTAGGGGTAAAATTGATAGTTGATTTTTTAGGGTTTTGTTGGTTGATTGTTAGAATGGTTTAGAAAAGTTGGATTAGGAGTATGGTTTGTGGGTGTATTAGGTGCTAACTTGTAGAAATTAAGAGTATTGAAATGAGAAAGAAAACCATGGTAGTTGAATGAGAAAAACTCAAAAGAGTGTAGTTTTCACGCAGGCTTCACAACACGGGCCGTGTTGCAGCACACGGGTGCCCGTGTTGCTGTTCTGACTTGGCATTTTCTTGGCTCGTTCTGGTGGCCTCACAACACGGGCCGTGTTGCAGCACACGGGTGCCCGTGTTGATGCGTCTGTAGCCTCCAAACTTCTAATTTTCGCACTTCCTTTAGAACCCGTTTGTGTTCCGATGTCGGTAGATTCGTCGACGGAGCAAGTTGCTCCGAATCCAAAGAAAATTGACGTGCTAGCGTAATCCGACGTGTATCTTGACGTAGTGAAGTCCGTCTTGCGAAATTTCGACTTTTAAGAATCGACCCGATTTTAGTGTGAATGAAATAAGTTGAGTTTAATCCCGAATCTAACCGTTCGAGTTACATTCCGGTGACTCGATCGCGATGAGAACATTGAGAATAATGCCGGTTCATTGATAATGACTTTATGTTGAAATATACTTTCCGATTTGGAATTGTTGATAGTTGATGGTTTATGTTATGGTTGAGTAAGTAATCTCGTTTGTATACATTTTACTTGACGTTGAGATTGATAAATTATATGTATGCATGCATGTACAATAGTTGATGTTCCATTGGTTGGATTTGATGGCATGTGTATGTTAAGATTGTTGTGAGTCTTAATTGCATGCATTGGTTATATTGTACATTGCATGGCATGGTGGTCTTGAAACATAGACGGTGGAACTTTGGGTCCACAATATCTAGACGGTGACCCTATTGTGGGAAAAGACGTAGTGACCTTGATCCGGAAGGGAAACATAGGTGGTGGAACTTTGGGTCCACAATATCTAGACGGTGACCCTATTATGGGAAAAGACGTAGTGACCTTGATCCGGAAGGGAAACATAGGTGGTGGAACTTTGGGTCCACAATATCTAGACGGTGACCCTATTGTGGGAAAAGACATAGTGACCTTGATCCGGAATGGAAACATAGGTGGTGGAACCTTGGGTCCACGAGTCGGTACCGCATTTGCATACGTTGAGTCGTGTTGTGAGCCACATGTATAATTGTGCATGATATGTATGTGTGTTGATGTGTTGATTATGTGCCAATATTGTTGTTGTTTGAATTATGGTTATGTGCCAAGGATGTGAGTATTCGGATAATCGGTTTACATGGTTAATGTGTTGGAAATGGATTCCTTGAGTAAGGATGCTACAGGTGATAAAATGAACATGATCATTATGTATTGCTTTATTTATTTCCATTTCATTTACTTAAAATTACATGTTATATGATTATTGGAATTCTTACCCTTTTGTTGGCCAATGCTTTTGATGGCATTGTGCAGGTACCGAGCACGGTAGCGCGAGGCGCTAGCTAACGGATGCATTGGATTGCAACCTCCTTTATTGCTTTATTTTCTCGCAGTTTATTTTTCAAAATGGGTTTGTTTTTTTGGCGATGTATAGACCCGCGCCTTGTAATAGTTAAATTTACCTTTTCCGTAATTTATTTTCCGTACTCCTAACTGTTAAAAAATGCCTGCAAGAATGTATGTAAATAAAATCAATCCGTAGCTCACAAATAACATGTACAAGATAACCTTAACTGCAAAACAACACACAAAGCAGATGCCACTTCTAGGGTACGCCTCACTGGTTGCCTCGAATGTGGTCATCAAGTATAGGGTGTCTTAGAGGTCGCCCTTTGTCTAAAGATCCAGTTGCCTCGAAACAGTTGCCTCGAATAAAAGGATCTAGGACATTAGGGTTACTTCTTAGATGTCCTACCATTGCTTTGATGACCACACTGTCCCGATAATCGAATTGACCCGAACAACTCCAACGATGGTGCTACCTACCTCTCAATGGTGGGATAGCACTATCTAAAGGACTCTTACACATCCTAATTCCTTAGAGTAGGTAGATTCTCCTAGGTACTTGCTCTTTTCAAACAAACAAAATACTTTTCGCACTCACACTTTCTAAAAGTTTTCAAACAAATTTTTCTTACACTCTTGAGGACCGATACAAGAGTTACTTAGAAATTTTTCAAACGAAACTTTTTCAAAACCCACACACACTTGAAAAGCAAACAAACTTTGAAAACATAAGAGCAAGTACCTAAGAGCCCGTGGATAACCACGGATAGAAAGGGTGCTAACACCTTCCCTTTCTATAAATCTACCTCCCGAACCGAGAAACATTCTCGAATAAGGAATTTTGCTGTGCTTTTGTCCTTTCCATGTTGGAGAACATAAAAGACGGTGGCGGCTTTTGTTTACCGCGACATTTCGCGAAAACAGCTAAAAACAGTCAGTTCTATTTCTATCGATCATAGAACTGGCGACTCTGCTGGGGAGATTTTAAAAGTGAGGTGTACCTTAGGATTAGACCACTCTTTTTTTTCAATTGCTTGTTTTGTTTGCTTTAAAATTGTGGGCCTGTCTTGGAGCTTCATAGATCCTAACCCGGATCTGGGGGGATACCTTTTAGAAAGTAGCAACAAACTGTGAGGGAACTGTGCGGGGTATACCGACACGGTTGAAGCAGTTGGCTACGTTGATGTGACACTTTGGTGAGTACCGGTAACCCTTGAGTCAAGTCAAGGAGAGTACGGGGCCACCGCGTGGTGTCGTGAAACATCAACTGACCTTAGGAACCTTACTTGACCATCCTGGCCTCTTTAGGGGTAGTGAGATGACCGACTTTGGTGCTGTCCGAAGTTGGTAGATACTCGATACTACACTCATTGAGGGTTGTTTTCTTGGAATATTTTGATCGCCAGTTCAGTGGCTAAATCGAAACAATGAACATAGAAAACAACCCAATGATATTGAGCTCCTTAGAACCCGATTACTTTTGATAGGACAGGTTTGAACCCACCAACTTCAAGAGGGTAGTACCTAAACTTCATGCTGGCCTAAACTCTAAGGGCTGTCTTGTGTGACTTGTGTGCCTTCAAACTTGAACTACTTGCATGCTTGTTATCTAACACATGAGTTTCTTGCAGGGTTTGTTTACAGTCCTTAACCTGGACTCATAATAGGGTTTACTTACATCACTCCACGCATAGCATAACATCATGCCATCATACCATTGCATACATCCTACATAAGGATTAATCCATTTCAAGGATCTCAAGGGTTTGTGATGCAGGTCATGATGTCTAGCAAGGGGCAAAGGGGATTTATTTTCCTCTAGCCAAGGTTGATAACTTGAGTCAGGGGCTATGACCCACTCGATATGGTGAGCCTTGACTCTTGAAGAAGGACTCTCAGCAACATGAAGTTCCTTCAATCAAGCTACCCAAATTCAAATTCTAACAAGTTTCTCTGTTTACCCTGCGAGATCCTTGAAAACATCGCATACATACATATCATTGCATTACAGGTACTCTTTTCTACAGGTTGCTTAATCTTCTTCGCTGTTTATTTCAGCCATCATCATGAATCCTGAATCATCCAATGAACAAGCTATCAAGGCCCTCCAGGCCCAGAACGCCCAGTTCCAGGAGCTCGTCATGAGCTTAGCCCAGGGGCAACAGGAATTGAAGACTTTGCTTTCGAAGAAGAAGAAGAAAAGGACTGTTTTGTTCAACCCTAGACGCAGATCTGGGAATGGATCACAAAATGAGGCTGAGCTGACCACCCCATCTGCTGGGAAAGACAGCCCACAAGGGAGAGAAGTTCCTAGTCTCGTGGTCTCCGACAACGAGACAGATTTCAATGATGAACAGTACCCTCCTGCTGAGGACAGGTACAAGCAACTAGAGGACCGTCTAAATGCCATGGAGATTCAACAGGTGCCCGGGTTGGACTTTGGAGACCTAGGCTTATCTTCTAGGGTGGTGAACCCTCACAAGTTCAAGGCACATGCCTTTGCAAAATACGACGGGGCTTCCTGTCCTAAGTTGCACCTCCGTTCATACGCGAGGAAGATCCAGCCCTACACGGAAGACATGAATCTATGGATCCATTTCTTCCAGGAAAGTCCTTCAGGGACTCAACTCGAATGGTTCTATCAGCTGGATGGAACCAGTATTCGTAACTGGGAGGACTTGGCAACTGCTTTTTATAAGCAGTATCAGTATAATGCCAACCTCGCTCCTACGCGTACCCAACTCCAGGGTATGTCACTGGGGACGGGTGAAGGTTTTAAGGAGTACGCGCAAAAGTGGAGAGACATGGCTGGCAGGGTGCAGCCACCGTTGACTGACCGTGAGCTCGTTGACATGTTCTTAGGGACCCTGTCTGGTGCGTTCTTCAACCATCTGATTGGGAATTCTTCTGCTGGGTTCACAGATCTGATCTTAACTGGTGAGAGGATAGAAGCTGGTATCAAGTCCGGGAAGATACAAAAGGGTGACTCCTCGAACGCTGAGAAGAAACCATTCATGAAAGAGTCCAATGCTGCATACAGTCAGAAGGATCATCGTGACCAACATGTAGGGGCAGTCATGATCTCAGGTTCTGCGTCACGCCGACAATCGCCAAAGGGAAATCAACGAAGGCCAGACGAGCCTAAAAGACAATTCACCAACATCAACATGCCATTGTCACAGGCATTGCAGCACATGTTGAAAATGAATCTGATTGCGGTGATCAACCCTCCTGCAAATCCCAAGACCTCTTCTCCAAACTACAACCCAGATGCGAGGTGTGCTTATCATTCCGGAAGCCCGGGGCACGATACTGAGGACTGTTGGACGCTGAAATACAAGATTCAGAACATGATTGACGCCAAGGAGATCGAATTCGAGCCTGCTGAGACTCCCGATGTGATCACTGCTCCCTTGCCAAAACATGGCTAGGATTGAGAGACTCTTGTTCATTTAAATTCTGATATTGTATTTTTCTATGCTTATTCAAACAATTATTATGTCAAACTCTATTATTTCATTAATGCATTACACGTGTCTGTTTTGAAGTAATTGTGATCTCTATATTCAAAATTGCTTGTATTTTTTCTTGATGTTCAACTCTCGATTGAAAATTCTAAGCCTCTTGAGGGAGGATGACGAAAACGATACCACAATCTACAGTATGCTTTTGAACAAACCCCGTTGATGAGGTACATGCATTGTTTCAATTCCTAAACACTGGAGTTATAAGGAAGATAATCCCTCGTCAACCCCTCTGAGCCAAAGAAGTAGGAGTTTTTCTTTTCGAAAATTAAAACCCTTAATCATAACCTGGGGCAAGGTAGTTCTCTCAGTTGATCCAAGTGCACAACGAATGGCACCAAAGAAGTCCTTACAAAACAAAAGACAGTGATGGTTCCGAATGATCATAAAGACAGGCAGTCATCATTTCTCAAAATAAAAGCCCAACAAGTCAAAACCTATGAAGGAGACTTACAAAAACTGGGGCATCCCGCTGACTGTAATCACAAAAAGGAACAGTTCAGGCAAAAATAGGGATAATAAAATCAAAAAGAAAGAGGTCACACAAACCCTCAACAAAAAGAAATGACTGCCTATTCACAATAAACTGTCAACATCCGAACCATCACTAGAATATCAGAGCAAAGACTCAAACAAGGTCTAACGTACGATCAACTGAGTTTAGGTTTGAAGAGCATCACGAAGAGCGGGTGGGTACAAATAAAATTTGAGCCTTTAGCCTTTGTTTCTTAAACCGTTGAACCAGGCCACGTTATAACCCTTAAAAGTCCTAGCTGAGGCATGGGTTAGTTCAAAAGCATACTGTTACAAAGGTATCCTGACTCCTTAAGGCTCGCTGTAAAATCCTGAGTTGACATCACATTTTACAAAATTTGCTTGTTTTACTGAAAAATACATTTTCAAAAAAAAACTTCGAAACAGACATAAGCTTTGCATTTTTAAAATAACATTGTTTGCATATGACTATTTGTTTGAACAGCATAGAAGTTCGCACGACGAATGTCTAATGCACAAGAGCACCTCCAATCAAGGGGCATGGCATGATCATTGTCCATCATCTGGGGCAGTTAAGTCAAGATTCGGAGAATCTCTCAAAAAAGCCAACCAGCTTGGGGCAAATCTCCATCTAGATCACTTGGGGCATTGAACATGAATTCCAGCGACAAATCTGGTACGATCAAAGATCTTCTGGTGGTATGACGATGCAACACTACTCACAGGGGCACCTCCCTGCATTCTGAGCACGTGGACACAGTCGAAAAGAAAAATACTACGCACAATCAAAGACACGCTAGGTTGACACACCTAGGCAGAAATAAGGGCTTCCCGGCGAACCAAAAGGGTTCGGGCAAAAATAAGGGATGAAAATGAAAAAATCTGTACACCCGACAAGTTGAAAACCTGAAAAGGCGGCTTGGGCAGAAATGGGTATCCCGATGGACTGAAAACCCGAAAGGGCGGTCCAGGCAAAAGTTAGGGATCAAAAGCGTACGACTATCACTTGTCTACCAGAAGAAGATTTGTCAATCAAGACCTCCACAGGTACTTCCTCTCGCAGAAACAGGGGCAATATGAGTTGTCTAAGCGATCTAGTTGCTCTGTCCACCAAGGTACTAAGGTAGGTTCAGCTGAAGAACGTGACCAAGATACCTTCACTCCACGCGGAGTAAGATAAGATTCAGCAATACTCTCCCCCGAGCAAAGTTGGTCTCCCGTCAGCCCTGACAAGGTACAGTATCCCTAGCAAGTCAACAACACTCTCCCCAAGTAGAGTTGGCCTACAGTCAGCCTTAAGGAAGTTGGGTATCCCCAAAAAATCTCAATATTCTCCAGCAGTATGCAGATGTTCCTAAGCAAGCATCCCCAACCGTCTTAATATAAGATTATTCCCCGACGGAATACAGACATCCAGTGGAGCCACTTCCCAGTGCAGTCCAAAGTCTCCCCAGGAGAGTTGAATCAATCTCCCCAGTAGATTCTTGAAACTTATCCCCAGTAGATTCTGGAAGCTTATCCCCTGCAGAATACGAACGCATCTCCCCGACTCTATTCAAAAGTTATTCCCCACCAGAGCCTATAACTGGGTTATCCTCAGCTAATTACCACGAAAAGATCGTCCTCGGCAAATATCTTCCTACCCCCAGCGGAGTTCATCAGAATCCTCAACATAACTTATCAACGGAATCCCCAGTGGAGTTCTCATCAAAATCTCAACGAAGTATCTCTTCCTACAGAGTGACTCCCCGCAGAGTAATATCTTCACCAGGATTATTCCCCAACAGAGTCATCTTCTCCTACCAGGTTTATTCTTGCAAACATCATCCCCAGCGGAAACGAAGAACTCTACTCTTCAACATCAGCCCAGGATTCAACAAACTTCCGGCATTCGTCAAGGATTTATTTTCCCAGACGAGAATACATTCATAAACATCACATCTTCATACATTATAGCATGCATACGCATCATACAACACAAATCTCATTTATTTTTGAGAACATCTTAAAATCACGCAGTTCATGCATCATGACATTGCATACGACTAATACTTTGCCTTTTCAGAAATAGTCAATTAAAAGATGATTACCATCTACCTTTACAGTTCCAGATCAACACCGGTAACAAGCCAGGAAAATTCTGTGGACGACTGATCGTGGGTTAATATCCGAAACCAAACAGGACAATTATCTACTTGATCATCCTCAGGCAACCCTACACCGGTTCCTTTTCTTTCAGAAGAAGTCTTACACGGGCTCATCAACAGGCAACCCTACACCGGTTCCTTCTCAACCTCAGATGTAGTTTTACACGAACTCATCATCAGGCAACCCTACACCGGTTCCTTCTCAATTTTCAGACGAAGTCTTACACGGACTTATCATCAAAGTAACCCTACCCCGGTTCCTTTTCTTTCAGAAGAAGTCTTACACGGACTTATCTCAAGATGACCTTACCCTGGTTCATCAAGAAGTTTTACACGAACTTATCCTGCAGTAACCTTACCCCGGTTCTTCCAGAAGTCTTACACGGACTTATCTCAAGATGACCTTACCCCGGTTCATCCAGAAGTTTTACACGAACTTATCCTGTAGTAACCTTACCCCGGTTCATCCAGAAGTTTTACACGAACTTATCCTGCAGTAACCTTACCCTGGTTCCTCCCAGAAGTCTTACACGGACTTATCCCGAAGTAACCTTACCCCGGTTCCTCCAGAATTTTTACACGAACTTATCCCGAAGAAACCTTACACATGTTCTCTCTCTCCAGACGTAGTTTTACACAGGCTCGTCGTCAAAGAAACCCTACACAGGTTCTCTCTTCCCAAAGATGTAGTTTTACACGGACTCGTCATCAGAAACCCTACCCAGGTTTTACTTCTTCCAGGATGCAGTTTTTACACGGGCTCATCATCAAAGTAACCCCACACAGGTTCCCTTCTCAAACTCCAAACGTAGTTTTACACGGACTCGTCATCAGTAAACCCTACACAGGTTTCCTTCTCAGCTCTAGATGCGGTTTTACACGGACTCGTCATCAAAGTAACCCTACACATGTTCCTTCTCCATTTCAGATGCAGTCTTATACAGACTCATTATCAGTAAACCCTACACAGGTTTCCTTCCTCCAAAGATGCAGTTTTACACGAGCTCATCATCAGTCAACCCTACACAGGTGTCCTTCTCTCCAAGATGCAGCTTTACACGAGCTCATCATCAGGAAACCCTACACAGGTTCCCTCTTTCAACTCACAAAAATTACAGTTCAACAGACCAACTCCAGATGGCATCTATAAGCCCATCCACCTGTCAACAGTCTCCAAATGGCATCTATAAGCTCATTCCCGACAAGGTTCTGTCACATCTCTAGATGGCATCTATAAGCCCATCCTCCCATACCATCTTTCCAAATGGCATCTATAAGCCCATTCCCGACAAGGTTCTGTCACATCTCCAGATGGCATCTATAAGCCCATCCTCCTATCCACCATCTCTCCAAATGGCATCTGTAAGCCCATTCCCGACATCACACTGCTGATACTCTACTATACGAGTGCAAATTTCTGGGCACTCTAGTGTTTAATCATCTTCCACCTTCGGATCACGAAAGGCACGCAAGCCAATCTACATCCTCAGGTCTAAGAAGATTGAACAGGGGCAACTGTTGTACCCCAAAATTTGCCCTCCCATATTCTTCAAAGTTTTGACAAGCATCATCTCAATTTGCTCAAGTCTACTCAAGGGTTGCACAGTTCAAACCATCCTCCTAAGCCAGTCAAAATTAGGGTTTTGGTTCTTACAAGGAAGTTGAGGTTTTCAAAGGCTCAATCAAGTCACATATGCCTATACACATTGTCAAGCATCTACATGCCAAGTTTCAAGGCTCACAAGGTCAAGTTGCACAGTCAAAAGCCCTAATTGCCTCACAATCAACTGTAGGGGTAAAATGGTCATTTGGCAGTCAAAAGTCAAAATTTTTGGTCAACATCTTATTTTGAAGCCACAATCATCATTTGATCAAGTCTTGATCATGATTCCTCAAGAATGGCTCAAAAATCATCAAGATGCAAAAGTTTCTATTTTTGGACAGTTGAAAAGTCAACTGTAACTTGACCAAGGCATAACTTTTTCATGGTTCATCAGAAAAATCCCATCCAATGCTCATTTTGAAGGGGAGGACATTTCCTACAACTCATCTTCACATTCCAAGTCCAAGAAATGCTCCCACAAAACGTTATCAATTTCAACATTATAGGTCATTTTCAAAAGTCAACAAAAAGGCATTTTAAGTCAAAGACCATAACTTGAGATTGGTAAATTCAAATAACATGGGACCAAAGGCATTGGTTATAGGACTTCAAGACCTTTCCAAAATGTCCAAGAACATGTTCATATGATCAAAATTGAGCAAGATATGCATTGGAGAAGTTGGGAAATTTTTGTGAAATGGAAAAAGTCAACTATCCTTGAAACTTCAATTTTTGACAAAAGGGCCCACTTTCTTCCACTTGATTCAGCCTTGTCATGCCACCCACGTGTCCCATGACCAATTTCAAGATTAAACATTAATTTTTCTATTTTTATTTAATTTTATTTGATTTAATTCATTTTAAATCCATAAAATTCAAATAAAATCAACAAAATTAATTAAATAACATCTTTTGATTTGAATGACTTTTATGTGTCATGAACAACCTACCAATTTCGTGCTAGGACCATTTTAAGCATAAAAATTCAAAATTTGAACAAACTTGGAATGATCTTTAATGGTGGTTATGAAGAATCCAAAAACTTAATTGCAAGGGATCATTGGCTCATAATGTGACTTATTCTCATTCATACATACATATGCAAGTGTTCCATACCTCAAGCACGACCTAGGCATCCCTGAAACGGCCAGAGCAAAAATTGAAAATTGTCCAAAAAAGTGTGAGATCTAAAGCAGTATTGCAGGCACTTTCAAACCAAAAAGAGAACATAGCCTTCTTCCTGGACATCCAGTGGTGCTACAGCAATAAAAACCAAGCCTTTTCATCAACCACATCGCACTGTAAGGTGTCTCAAACTTTTCTCTGAACACAAAATCGTAACTTCCAGTCCTTGCACCTTTTCTTCAAAACATTGGTATATTCATGTTTATCATTTGATTTCTAACATAATTGCATTATTCAATTTTGTTATTGGCCCCTATATCATGATATTCGAACCTAGGGTTCATATGCTTGTGTTTTAGGTGTTTTCCATATAGGAAAAATCAAGATGAATGATGGTTACAGGGATAATAAGGAGACAGAGACGATCACGCCCATGTGATTGGATGGAATTTTTATGGCCTAGGGACGTTTTTTTGAGATAAGCTACGAAACTACCTGCGGATAAAAATCCGCAGGTAAATAACCAGCAAAGTGTTGGAGAAGACGATGAGGTGTCGTCCTGTCGTTGGCCATCTTCAAATATCGCGCGTTTTTTTATTTATTTTCAGGCATATGTTTGTTTACCCATTTAATAATCATGCTTTGTTTTAATAATGACTAACACGCGCAACTCAGTTGGTGGCCATGCTATTGGAAAAGGTTACAGGACCTGGGTTCGAATCCCAGGTCCCCCATAATTTCAATATTATTTTTCCTCATACAATCACATGCAGGATACTAAGTGATGTCCATCCTACACCTCATCCAGATGCACGCCATGTGGCCCTTATCACAGATCTGAAGGCCAAGAGAGGGAGCACACCATATTCCTGGTCAACCAGCGCCCCACTCAATTCCCAGAGTCAACGTGGTTGGATGCAAATGGGCCACAACAATGCTAAACAAACTCCCAATTCTGGCCCAAACCCCCCTTGGGTTTGCATTTTTATTTTGTCATTTTATTTTTTTAATTTTCTTTATTTTATTTCTTATTTTTTTTATTAACTATTAACATAATTAATATTTTTCATAAAAAATAAAAAAAAACTAATATTATTATTATTTATTAATTTCATTTTATTTTTGTAAATAAAATACTAACAAATAAAATAGTTTAATTAGGTCAATTTTAATCTCTTTTCTTTATAATAAATAAAAACAATTTAGAATTAGGTTAACTTTTAATTTTAATTCCTTTTATTTTCATTAAAAACATAAAAACACAAAAAAATATTTTCTTAATTAATTAATTAGTTAGTCATTAGTTTTAATTTCATTAATTACAAAAAGGGACAAAAATTTAATTCTTATTCAAAAAAGGGTCAAAACCCTTAGAACATTCCCGATTAAATTTCTACTCGAGCGTATTTATTTTGATTATTTATGTAACTGTCTCCAGATATGTAATAGTTAATTAGGACCTCCTTTATTGCTTTATTTTTGCCGCAGTTTATTTTTCCAAACGGGTTTGTTTTTTTGGCGATGTATAGACCCGCGCCTTGTAATAGTTAGATTTACCTTTTCCGCAATTTATTTTCCGCACTCCTAACTGTTAAAAAATGCCTGCAAGAATGTATGTAAATAAAATCAATCCGTAGCTCACAAATAACATGTACAAGATAACCTTAACTACAAAACAACACACAAAGCACATGCCACTTCTAGGGTACGCCTCACTGGTTGCCTCGAATATGGTCATCAAGTATAGGGTGTCTTAGAGGTCGCCCTTTGTCTAAAGATCCAGTTGCCTCGAAACGGTTGCCTCGGATAAAAGGATCTAGGACATTAGGGTTACTTCTAAGATGTCCTACCATTGCTTTGGTGACCACACTGTCCCGATAATCGAATTGACTCGAACAACTCCAACGATGGTGCTACCTACCTCTCAATGGTGGGATAGCACTATCTAAAGGACTCTTACACATCCTAATTCCTTAGAGTAGGTAGATTCTCCTGGGTACTTGCTCTTTTCAAACAAACAAAATACTTTTCGCACTCACACTTTCTAAAAGTTTTCAAACAAATTTTTCATACACTCTTGAGGACCGATACAAGAGTTACTTAGAAAATTTTCAAACGAAACTTTTTCAAAACCCACACACACTTGAAAAGCAAACAAAATTTGAAAATATAAGAGCAAGTACCTAAGAGCCCGTGGATAACCACGGATAGAAAGTGTGCTAACACCTTCCCTTTCTATAAATCTACCTCCCGAACCGAGAAACATTCTCGAATAAGGAATTTTGCTGTGCTTTTGTCCTTTCCATGTTGGAGAACATAAAAGACGGTGGCGACTCTTGCTTACCGCGACATTTCACGAAACCAGCTAAAAACAGTCAGTTCTATTTCCACCAATCACAGACCCTTTGAATGACATTTTGAAACTTGAACCATTCCAAATCTCCAAAAATTGAGAGAGTTATGATTTGTTGAAGTTGGAAAAATATCATGAAATGACCTATAATCTTTTGTATCCTTAGGGAATCTTCTATCCATTTTCTCACTTTGCACATAAAAGAAGGCCTAAAGTTAACATCTTCATGATCAATGTGGAAAAATAGTGGGCTCAAGATGATAAAAATTGACCAAGTTATGATCATTTGAAGTCACACATGAGAAATTGGGGGTTCATTTGGAGGACTTATAATATTTCTTCATCATCAAGCTTCTTCCACATGAAAACTCCTTGAAACTTTTGAAGTGATTTGTTGATAACCCTTTGAAGAGTAGGATGTCTTTGGAATAACTCAAAAATACCAAAATATGAGAAAGATATGCTTCTTTAAAGTTCAAAACCTAGCTTCTAGATCAAGAAAATGCCTTGAGGAACTTTGACAGTTTTGAACAAACTTCTTGTAACAACAAAATGTTTGTAAATAGAAGTTGTTGAGGATGAAAATGAGAACTCATAGTCACCAAAACCACTTCTATATTATTGATAATTGAGAGAAATATGCACTTGTGATCATTGGGAATAAGACCTTGTCCAAACATGACAACTTCTTCAATCAATCCCTTGCACTTTTGAATCAATCTTGATAACTTGGAAATATGGTGAACCAAAATAAACATTTCCATGCCATCCCTTCCAAAAGCAATTCAAAGGTGAGATTTGGACTTCTCAAGCTTTATTTCCTAGGGCATGGAAATAAACTCATGAACCCATGGAGCAACTTATTAAATCTCATTGCCTTTACTTGCATTAGTAACAAGCAAGACAAACCAACATTACATTTTATTAATTAACAGGAAAAATCAATACAAAATGTTCATGATCACAAAAGAAAACAAGTCAAGGTGCTTGGTGATTCCTCAAAGAGAAAAACTAAAGATAGGGAGAAAAACCAAAAACCCTAATGTGATCTTGTTGTGATTGAATCAACATGGTATTATAAAGGGATCTTAGGGGCAAAATTGGGGTACAACAGTTGGTATAAGTTGTTAGACTATTATTAATTGATTAATTAGTTGATTAATAATAATAATAATGTTAGAAGTAATGGAATAATGGTGTTTGGATTATGTTATTAGTTGAAAGTATTAAAGTAGGGGTGTGTAGGTTAGGCCCAATAGAATTAATGTTATAAGGTTAAGCTGGCACAAGGATTTGGTTATTTGGTAGAATAAGAAATCTTGTGCATGACTATGTGAAGCTGCACAAAAGAGGAGCAAGTTGTACAGTTGTCGAACAAAGTTGCACGATTGTCGAGCAAAGCAAGGTTGTTAGCTGGGAGTTTGGTAGAGCGATCTTCAATCCAGGTACGGGTGGGGTTCTGACCTTATAATGGGATTTATGATGTGTATTAGGTGGGAATTGGTCATTTGTATGACTATTGTGCGTTCATGTTTCTGGATCTATTATCGAAGTTACCCGTTTTCTATGTTGTGGTCATTTAGGGAGTTACCGTATGACTGTCTTGTATGATTAATGAACCTTTTATAAGAAGTTTCCCGTCTGTTATGTTCTGGGCATTTTGAGTTGCCTGTATAATTGCCTGATATAATCGATGAATAGGGTAATATAGATTATTACCTGTTGATATGGTCATTAGATTGTTGTATCTTTCGAGCGGTTGGTAAGAAAATTAGTAAATTGTTGTTGTGGTCATTTTAGGAAGGTTTTTGTGTGACTATCTTGTACAATTAATGAACTTGTTTATAGGAAATGTAGTTTCCCGTTGTTATGGTATTCCGAGCGGCTGGCCGGAAATTATGGGTTGTATTGATGTGGCTGTTATGATGTTGTATTGTTCCATGCTGTTGGCCGGAATAAGTGGTCGAGGAGGATACTGATTGTGTTAGGTGTCGAGCGACATGTAGGCTGTAAGGCGTGTCCGGGAATATATGTGTTAGATGCCGAGCAACATTAGGCTACAAGGCATGCTGGGGAGCACATTATTATTGTAGAGCTGCACGAAGTTGGAGGTTGTGTCAAGGATCACAAATTAGTTGTTATTCTGTCTTGGTTAATGTGCATGTCGAGGGGCACATGGTCTCCCTGTCCCTATTGCCCGTGCAAGCTGTTTTGGTTGATACCAGTGTTGTGTAAGTCGTTCTGAGTTGACAAATTTATGATTGATGATTTATGTTGAGATGCCTCTAATTATGGGTAAATATTAAGTTGTAGGCTTATGACCAATGTTGAATTAAGTTGAATTATTATTGTTGTTGTTATTACGTTCATGTTGTTAATGCATACATAACATACCATGTTGGAGCTAATGCTCGTTAAGTTGGCCTAGATTGGAAAATATAAAGTTGAAGGCTTATTCATTGTTGATACCTTTATTTATTGGCAGATTTCTAAGTTGGGAGTTCTGCTCCATTGGTACCACAAGCTTGTGCATAAAAACAAGTCGCATTTCATGTTGCATCCTGGGTTGTCGTGTGGATGAATGAATTATGTTAGATGTTGTTAAAAAGATGTGAAGTGGTGATTTGTATGAACTAATTCTAATATATTAATTATCATATGTGCTATTATAATGAATATGTCACCCTTTCTGTTTGAATTTTATCCATATGTTGGTAACGTGCATGTAATCCAGAGTGAAGGCGGTTTACCTTTAGTAGTTCGAGTCAGTGTCATTGCTCTGATACGTAACACTCGGGGGGATGAACGCTTGTTGCTTTATCATTGTTATTACTTCAGTTGTTGAATTTTAAGTTGATTTTCGTTAAGTACTTATTAGTTGGAGGTTTTTCAGTTGGATAAATATGTTACATTCTTTTAAGTCTAATTTTATGATTCCGTTGCGTATTTATGATAGTTGTTGGTTTCAAAATATTAATTTATGTTGTTGTTGGTTCATCCAAGTTTATTGTGTTATGTATCTGTAATGAATGTCGTTGTTTTAAGTTGAAATCGTAGCATCCTGATTTAGTTTTCAAAATTCTGTAACTTTTATTTTTTGTATTAATTGTCGGGTAGAATTGGGGTGTTACAAGTTGGTATTAGAGGAAGTCGGTCCGTCCGACCAAGTTGTCGAGTCGTAGTTTTGTCTAGAAATAGAGTATTGTTAACTTGAGTTTTAACCGTTGTTTATGTGTAGTGATAAGTTGAGATGTCTGGAAGGAATGACACTGCACTTGCTGCTGCTTTGGAAGCAATGGCGCACGCTATGGAGAATCAGCCGAACACTGACAGGAATGCTGGATTTCGTAGTTTGGCGACTTTCCAAAGGGAGAATATGCCTACCTTCAAGGGTAAGTATGATCCTTACGGAGCATTGGATTGGTGGAAAGATATTGAGAGAATCTTTCGTGTGATGGCCTACACTCCAGCGCAGAAGGTTCGATATGGTACTCATATGCTAGCAGTCAAGGCTGATGACTGGTGGATAGAGACTTGTCAGAAATAGGAGGTTGCAGGTGAAAATGTCACTTGGGTTGTGTTTCATAGGGAATTTATGAGGAAGTATTTTCCTGAAGATGTTCGTGGTAAGAAGGAAATTGAATTTCTTGACCTGAAGCAGGGGAGTATGCCGGTTGTTGAGTATGCTGCAAAGTTTGCTGAGTTGGCTAAGTTTTACCTGCACTATAGTGAGGCAAATGCTGAGTTTTCAAAGTGAATCAAGTTTGAGAATGGGTAGCACCCAGAGATCAAGAAGGAAGTTGGATACCATAAGATTTGTGTCTTTGCCGACTTGATTGATAGTTGTAGGATTTATGAAGAGGATAATAATGCTCATTATAAGATTATCAATGAGAAGAGGGGTAAGCACCAATAGAACCGTGGTAAGCATCACGATTCCCCAACTAGTAAAGGTAAACAAAAAGTTTCTCAGGGTCAGAGAGCTAGTGAGGGATATGCTCTTGCTGGTGTTGTTTGTTTCAAATGTGGAAAACCTGGTCATAAGAGTAACGTGTGTACTACTGAGGTGAAGAGGTGTTTCCGTTATGGCAAGGTAGGACATGCTATATCTGAATACAAGCATAAGGAGATGATTTGTTTCAACTATGGTGAAGAAGGACACATTGGTAGTCAGTGTCAGAAACCAAAGAAGGTGCAAACCAATGGAAAAGTGTTCGCTTTGGCTGAGAATCAGACGACTAATAAGGACAAACTCATCAGGGGTACATGTTTCATTAATAATACTCCTTTAATTACTATTATTAATACCGGTGCTACTCATTGCTTTATCACTGCTGATTGTGTTGAAAGATTGGGTCTTATGTTGTCTTTTATGAATGGAGAGATGGTCGTCGACACTCCAACCAAGGGGTCGGGGACCTCTTCTTTTGTGTGTTTAAAGTGCCTATTGTCGATCTTCGACATAGACTTTGTCGTTGATTTTGTTTTTTTGCCTTTAGGTGGGTTATATGTGATCTTAGGTATGATCTGGTTAGAGCATAACTATGTTCATATTAACTGTTATAACAAGTCTGTGAGGTTTTCTACTTCTGAAGAAAAGAAAGTTGGTTTGTTGTCTGCTAGAAAGTTGAGGAAGTTTGTGCAAGAAGAGGCTCGGATGTTCTCATTGATGGCATTGCTATCTGTCGGGAATCAAGCTATAATTGAGGAATTGCAAGTGATGCGTGAATTTCCTGAAGTTTTCCCTGATGAAATTCCTGATGTACCGCCAGAGAGAGAAGTCGAATTTGCTATTGCACTTGTACCTGGTACCAGACCTGTTGCTATGGCACCATACATGATGTATGCATCTGAATTGTTAGAATTAAAGAAGCTATTGGAAGAGTTACTTGAAAACAAATTTTGAGACCAAGTGTATCACCGTGGGGAGCTCCGGTGTTGCTAGTAAAGAAGAAAGATGGAAGTATGAGACTTTGTGTTGATTATAGACAATTGAATAAATTGACGATTAAGAACAAGTATCCTCTTCCAAGAATAGACGACTTGATGGACTAATTGGTGGGTGCTCAAGTGTTTAACAATATTGATTTGAGGTCAAGTTACCATCAGATTAAAGTGAAGGATGAAGATATCTGGAAGACGGCTTCCAGAATGTGTTATGGACATTATAAGTATTCGGTGATGCCTTTCGGTGTTACTAATGCGCTGGGAGTATTCATGGACTACATGAATCATATCTTTCATGCTTCTTTGGATTGGTTTGTAGTGGTGTTCAATGATGATATTTTGATTTACTCTAAATCGGAAGAAGAGCATGCAAAATACTTAAGAATAGTATTGCAAGTTTTGAAAGAGAAGAAGTTGTATGCAAAGATGTCTAAGTGTGAATTTTAGTTAAAGGAGATTAGTTTTTTGGTCATGTTATCTCAGGTAGTGGCATTTTTGTAGATCCATCTAAAGTAGATATTATGTTGCAATAGGAAACTCTAAAGTCAGCTACCTAGATTATAAGCTTTTTAGGATTAACTGGTTATTATAGAAGGTTTATCGAAGGTTTTTCTAAGTTGGCACTTCCGTTAACTAAGTTGACTTGTAAAGGTAGAGATTTTGTATGGGATGTTCAGTGTGAAGAAAGTTTTACAGAATTGAAGAAAAGATTGACGTCGGCTCTGATTTTGACATTACCTAGTCCAGGAGAACCTTTTATTGTATATTGTGATGCTTCTAAGATGGGTTTAGGAGGTGCACTTATGAATTACGAGAAGGTAGTTGCTTATGCATCAAGACAGTCGAGGTCTCATGAAAAGAATTATCCTACGCATGATTTAGAGCTTACTGCAGTTGTTTTTGTGTTGAAGATTTGGAGGCATTATCTTTATGGTTCTAGATTCGAAGTATTTAGTGACCATAAGAGTTTAAAGTATTTATTTGATCAGAAATATTTGAATATGGGACAACGAAGATGGTTGGAGTTGTTAAAGGATTATGGTTTCGGTTTGAATAATCATCTAGGAAAAGTGAATATGGTGGAAGATGCGTTAAGTCGAAAGACTTTACATATTTTAGCAATGATGGTTAAAGAGTTGGGATTAATTGAGCAGTTTAGAGATATGATCTTAGTTTGCATAGTGACACTGCAGAGTGTTATGTTGGGAATGTTAAAGATTAATAATGATTTTCTGGATAGTATCAGAGAAGGTCAGAGTTGGATGTAAAATTGGTAGATTTAATGGTTGGAATCGATCAGTCTGAGAATAATGATTTCAAGTTAGATGCGCAAGGTGTGTTGAGATTCCGTAATCGAATTTGTATTCCTGATGATGAAAAGATGAAGAAAGTTATTCTTGAGGAAATTCATAGAATTTGTTTTGGTTGCCTGGAATGAAGAGTGATCTGGCTCGATTTGTGTATGCATGTTTAACTTGCCAGAAGTCAAAAGTTGAACATCAGAATCCTGCAGGGTTGATGCAACCATTAGAAGTTCCAGAATGGAAATAGGATAACATTTCGATGGACTTTGTGATGGGATTACCTAATACTTCAAAAGGGTATGATTCAATTTGGGTGATTGTTGATAGGCTTACAAAGTCAGCTCATTTTATTCCTATTAACATCAGTTTTCCAATATCAAAGTTGGCAGAGATATACACTAGTGTGATTGTGAAGCTGCATGGTGTTCCTTTGTGCATTGTGTCAGATAGAGATCTGAGGTTTACTTCTAATTTTTGGAAGAGTCTGCAAGAGACGTTGGTTCCTAAGTTGAGGTTGAGTTAGGTGTATCATCCTCAAACGAATGGTCAAACTGAAAGGACTACTTAGTCGTTAGAAGATTTGTTGAGAGCATATGTTCTTGAGCAGGGAGGTTCGTGGGATACTTATCTTCTGTTGATAGAGTTCACTTATAATAACAGTTACCATTCTAGTATTGGAATGACACCTTTTAAAGCGTTGTATGGTCAGAGATGTAGAAATCCATTATGTTGTCATGAATCTGGAGAAAGTGTAGTGCTTGGACCTGAACTTGTTCATGAAACTACTTAGAAGGTGATGTTAATTCGAGAAAAGATGAAAGCTTCCCAAAGTAGACAAAAGAGTTATCATGAAAAGTGAAGGAAATATTTAGAATTTCAAGCAGGTGACCATGTGTTTCTGAGAGTTACACCTGTGACTGGTGTTAGGCGAGCATTGAAGTCTAAGAAGATCACTCCTTGTTTTATTGGTCCGTATCATATTTTGGACAAAGTTGGGAACATTACTTATAGAGTGGCTTTACCTCCTAATCTTTCGAATTTGCATGATGTGTTTCCTGTGTCACAACTCCAGAAGTATATTTCAGATCCATCTCATGTGATTCATATGGAGGATGTGCAAGTACGGGATGATCTCACTGTGGATACGATGCCTGTACGAATCGCAGATCGTGAAATGAAGACTCTAAGAGGCAAGGAGATTTCTTTGGTGAAAGTAGTCTGGCTATGAGCTGCTGGAGAAAGCATGACGTGGGAGTTGGAAAGCAAGATGCAGGACTCCTATCCTGAGTTGTTCGAACAAGGTAATGTTTAGAGGACGAAAATATTCTAAGTGCGAGACAGTTGTAACGCTCGTTAATTAATTAATTGATTATTTTTTAATTATTTGTTGAAAAGTTGTGAGATGTTGAGAATTGTTGGTATAAGTTGTTAGACTATTATTAATAGATTAATTAGTTTATTAATAATAATAATAATAATGTTGGAATTAATGGAATAATAGTGTTAGGCTTATGTTATTGGTTGGAAGTAGTAGTGGGGGTGTGTAGGTTAGGCCCAATAGAATTGATGTTATAAGGTTAAGCTGACAAAAGGATTTGGTTATTTGGTAGAATAAGAAGTCTTGTGCATGACCGTGTGAAGCTACACAGAAGAGTAGCAAGTTGCACGATTGTCGAGCAAAGTTGCACAGTTATCGAGCAAAGCAAGGCTGTCGGCTGGGAGTTTGGTAGAGCGTCCTTCAATCTAGGTAAGGGTAAGGTTTTAACCTTATAATGGGATTTATGATGTGTATTAGGTGAGAATTGGTCATTTGTATGATTGTTGTGCATTGATGTTTCTAGATCTATTATCGAAGTTGCCTGTTTTCTATGTTGTGGTCGTTTAGGGAGTTATCATATAACTGTCTTGTATGATTAATGAACCTGTTATAGGAAGTTACCCGTCTGTTATGTTGTGGGCGTTTTGATTTGCCTGTATAATTGCCCGGTATAATTGATGAATAGGTTAGTGTAGATTATTACTTGTTGATGTGGTCATTAGATTACTGTATCTTTCGAGCGGTTGGTAGGAAATTAGTAAATTATTGTTGTGGTTGTTTTAGGAAGGTTTATGCGTGTCTGTCTTATACAATTAATAAATTTATTGATAGGAAATATAGTTTCCCGTTGCTGTGGTATTCCGAGCGGTTGGCCGAAAATTTTGGGTTGTATTGATGTGGTTATTATGACGTTGTATTGTTCCATGCTATTGGCCGAAATTAGTGGTCGAGGAGGATGCTGATGGTGTTAGGTGCCGAGCAACATGTAGGCTATGAGGCGTGTCATGGAATATATGTGTTGCATGTCGAGCGGCCATAGGCTGCAAGGTGTGATGAGTAACACAATATTGTTGTCGAGCTGCACGAAGTTGCAGGCTGTGTCGAGGAGCACAAATTAGTTGTTATTTAGTCTTGGTTGATGTGCATGTCGAGGGGAACATGGTCTCCCCGTCATTATTGCCCATGCATGCCATTTTAGTCGATACCATTGCTGTGTAAGTTGTTTTGTGTTTAGAAATTTCAGATTGATGATTTATGTTGAGATGCCTCTAATTATGGGCAGATATTAAGTTGTAGGCTTATGGCCAATGTTGAATTAAGTTGGATTATTATTGTTGTTGTTGTTATTATGTTCATGTTATTAATGCATACATAGCATATCATGTTGGAGCTGATGCTCGTTAAGTTGGCCTGAATTGGCCAATATAAAGTTGAAGGCTTATGCCTTGTTAATGCCTCTATTTATTGGCATATTTCTAAGTTGGGAGTTCTTCTCCACTGGTACCACATGCATTTGCATAAAAACAATTCGCATTTCATATTGCATCCTGATTTATTGTGTGGAAGAATTAATTATGTTAAATATTATTAAAAAGCTATGAAGTGGTGATTTGTATGGACTAATTCTAATATATTAATTATCATACGTTCTATTATAATGTTTGATATCTCACCCCTTCTATTTGAATGTTACCCATATGTTGGTAACGTGCAGGTAATCTAGAGTGAATGCGGTTTATCTTCAGTAGTTCGAGTCAGTGTCATTGCTATGATACGTAACACTTGGGGGGATGAATGATGGTTTCTTTATCGTTGTTATTACTTCAATTGTTGAATTTTAAGTTAATTTTTGTTACATTTTCATTACGTACTTATTATTTGGAGTTGTTTGGGTTGGTTAAAGATGCTACATTATTTTAAGTTGAATTTTATGATTCTGCTGCGTAGTTATGAAAGTTGTTGGTTTCAAAAGATTAATGTATGTTGTTGTTGGTTCATCCAAGTTTAATGTGTTATGTATCTGTAATGAATTCCGTTGTTTTAATTTGAAATTGTAGCATCCTGATTTAGTTGTCTAAATTCTATAACTCTGACTTTTATATTAATTTTCGGGTAGAATTAGGGTGTTATAGTGGGGGCCACGACTTCAAGATGTATGGCGAAGGCCATAGAAGGTGTGGCGAGGGCCACAACCTTCAGTTTTCAAATTTTCTTCATCTTTTCTGCTACTTTCTGTTTCCTTGCGTTTTCTTTGTCAATTTCTCTTTTTTTCTCATGCAATCTTTGTGGATGAAAATACTTGAAATACAATAGCACTACCAGCATAATATGACATAAATAACTAAAAAACTTTAAAATAATTCATAATAGTCGAGTCGAATATACAATGAAATTTCACGTTATCAACCTCCCCTACACTTGAACCTTTGCTTGTCCTCAAGCAAATAATCAGCATGAAATTCAATTTAAACACAAGTTCGACACAAATACATGACATAACTCAAATCGTACGTGGTTGCGAGGAATTTTGTTAGAATAATAGATATCCAAATTCAACACTATGGATACCGTAATGACATGAAACCGCAAAACACGATCAAAAACTCCCTCATTATTCAAAACTACTCCGAATCATTCTATTATAGCTCAACCTATTTCTTTCATTTAATTTTACCCATTTTCATTTGATCGCAATCACATTAAGCCCTTCATCCGGGAACTCACATAATAGGGTAGTCGGTTAGTGATTCTGATCCTTAAACACGGGGTTCTGGTACATGAGTTTGGTAACCCCTTTTATTTACCCAATTGCAAATTGTGGGGGATCGGACCGTAGTCCGCCTACCAAGTTCAGCACCAGGCACCTCTGAACCAACTAACAACAAATTGTTATTATATTTTTTATAGGTTCCACAAGCATTGGGTTAAGTGACTAGGTGAGGGTCACCTAACTTAATAGGTGCATTCCCTATTTTTATTATGTTAAAGCATGTAATTTTAGAATTTTGGGATCACTCACTTATATTCATCGACCTCCTACGTAGTTTGTGCTTAAGATGGTGCTGACTGCTAATATAAACTATTCGGGACTACTTTAAAAGTCAAACTTAAGGTATCGGTATAATAGGTACTCAAATTGATCATGCATAATTAGGGAGTTTAGGGTGTCAAAACGGTATCGATTTTGTTAAATCTTTCTCAAATCAATCCAACAAAGCCTAAGTGCAAAGCAACCTATATACTCTTAAGGTGTCGTGTTATGGGTCAAACCAACAAATTTTTTATTATGGCTCAAGAAACTTGGGTTATCAATAAATAGTGGAAAAACATGCATATAGAATTAACAACAAAAGAATTTGACTCAACTAACACTAACACTAAATGAGCAAGGGAAAATGAATAAAACTACCTAGAAAGCGATAAACAAAACTTGTAAAGCTTTCTCCCTCACACTTGAGTTGAACATTATCCTCAATGTTTCGAAATCAGGTGAAAAATAAAGGTAGAACCTATAATATTTTCTATTGGTGGCCTCTGCCATGTGCTCGTCCACAACCACCATTACCAAGATGGTGAGGTGGAATACCCACATGATGAATGCACTCGTATAGGCCGTCCACACGCACTATCAAAGTCGTCATCTGGTCGATCATGCCTGACATTCTTTATTCATTCCTGTCACCATAGTCATGATGATTTTGTTGAATCTGCTGAATGATGCGCATCATCTTGGTTTGTCGAGTTTGTATATCTTGAAGTCTTTGGTCGCGTTGAGCATCCAATTCATTAAGCCACCTCATTTTAGCAAGAATGTCATCAGATGTGCCAAATGTGTCTTCATTTATTCTTTGGCGTCAGGATGATGTACCTGCAACGCTTTCAGAAGAAACCTGTGTGGTGTATGGGTTGAGATCAATTTCAGGTGCACCCTACTTCAACTCATCGAACTCATCATTAGGCTGACAACCTTGTGCACCTTGTGCAGGCGTATTGGGCTTACAAGAAGCTAGATCATAAAGCCAATTAGCCATATTTTGTGCATTAGTGCAATTGCGATAAGGCAAAAAGACACTCTTGACCGATTTATTTCAAACCATTAGATTATACTTGCCATCTTCTCTAACCTTAATCAAGTGTGCTGATCAACAATTGTCGATGTCAAAGAACAAGGCTGATATTGATGGCAAATCAGTAAGTTTGTCGTTCAGGCCCAAAGCAAGTGCTATGGATGTGACTATCCCCGCTATACAGAAAACATTGGATCCTCTTGCACAAATGGAATGAATGTGTGCCAACAAAAATGAAGTGGCGTTATTTCTAGTCGGTGCAAAGATACAATGTAGAAAGAACAATTCTTTAGAATTCACCTTGTGGTTAATTATCCTGCCAAAAATTGTGATTGCCAAAATGCAGTGAAAATAGTGTATGGCGGGATTATGGATTAATGAGGCATTAAGTCCTTTCCAGTTTAGAGTCTTATCACCTGTTAATTTTTCCCAAAGGCCAAATGCTATTGTCTACCATTCCGCTTCTAGAGGAACTCTACAGGTGACATCTTCTCCGTGGGGGAAATATAACATATCACCTAGGGTATCTTGGCTGAAGGAGTATTCTTTGTTGAACATTCTAAACCTGATAGTTTCGGTGAGATATGGTTCTTCCATAGGGGTGTCATAGATAAACGAACTCAAGTATTCCAAAGTTAAAGGTTTGTAGGTGGGGTGGTTCAACATACAGAGGTGTGTTAGACTTGAATTATTTAGCATCCATTGAACACTATCTAACAACCCTAATTCATGCAGACAAGATTCATCAACGTACCTTGTGGGGATGACAGAATGTTGGTAAAACTTAAGGTATTTCTCTCTCTATAAGTCAAAATCCTCAGTGCGGAAGACAATTATGGACAAATATGGTGATGGTTGTGCCTTTCTATTTGGTTGGTGAGCGTGTTGAGAAGGAAAGGGTTTTTTTCTTAGGTCACTGAGTAGAGAGGGGGATTGTGATACTTAGAGAAATTCACGAAATTTAAAGGGGGAATGGAAGCTGGAATGTGAGACGTGAGTGGGTGTTAATGGGAAGTTGTAAGGTATTGGAAGAGGAAGAGAGTAGATCGAATGGAAGAAAAGGAGGAAAACAAGGAATGTATCATAAAGCATTCTTGTTTCTATTCGTGAAGAGTGTGGTGAGGGCCACACAATCCTGTGGCAGGGTCCACATATGATGGATATCGTGGCGAGGGCGACGGACCTGTGGCGAGGGCCACAGACTTGTGGTGAGGACCACATACCTGTGGCGAGGACCACAGACCTGTGGCGAGGGCCAAAATTTTAAAACTCAGAATAGTCTGAAATTTTAAACATACTTCTAATTTAAACCATTCTTCACGCAAAGTAGATAAATTACAGAAAATGGAAATACATGAATTAAATAAAATGCCTTAATCAAAATGAATACTGAAAATTTCTATTGTATCAATAAGAATGCAGGAAAAAATTACAAAATAGTCTGAAAACATTAAATCTAATCTAGGAAACAATGTAAATCCTAACTTAAGAATGCAGTATTATCCATAAGAATTAGCCACTACGTCCAAAATGAGGAGCAACAAAATAAATATGTTGATAGATATTATCAAATTGCTCTGTCACTATGTCCATAAACCCATCAAAATTGATGCACAAAGATGTCAGGTTGTCTCTAATGTTAGCAATGTCAGTTCATAGGGTGTTGATGGAAGCAGTGTGATTAGGAGGTGGAGCAAATGGAACAGCAGAGGTACAAGAAGCTGTGTCAGGGAGATTGTCTTCATTTGGGGGCAGTGCAATTATTGGAAAGGTAACCAGAGGGTTGGTATGGTATGGGCATGGAAAACTATGGTAGAATGGAGGGATCACATGGTCGGTTTCAGAATCAGAGACATAGTTATCAAAGTGGTCATAAACTTGAGGTGTCTCAGGAGTAGTTAATGGGTCATTTTGCGGTACATCCAATTCAAACAGCCAGTTATTTCTGTCATGTACACTAGTCCAAGAATTTGGCAAGGTAAAAAGGTGTAGAACTTGATTATTGATAATAAGTTCAAACTCATTCCGGCCTAGGTATATAATGAAGCCAATATTTAAATAGAACTAAATGTTCATGGGACAGATTCCTCCTAGAGGGTCAAGGCTGACAAGTAGTTGTCTCATCCCAATAGCATTTTCAATCATGGTTATTAAGCCTCTATAATACGGTGGGAGAACATACTTGGTTTGAGTTTTATCGCAAATGTTGCGGATAGCAAGAGTCGTCCCCGACTTTTCTTTTATCCAATAAGGAAATGGTGAAAAGAACAGGAATGACCTTTGAGATTATTTGAGTTCGGGGGGTAGGTTATGAAAAGGGAAGGTGTTAGCACCCTTTTCATCTGTAGTTATCTATGGACTCTTAATCGCTAGATCACTTTGAAAATGCTTTGTGAATGTTTTTGAAAATATTTTAAAAGCGCCAATAGTAAGGCAACTTTGTAATGATTCTCGTATCTATCCTCGAGAATGTGTACAAAGTTTTTTATTTATAAATATTTTGAAGAAAAAGTGTTTATAAAGAATTGTTTGTTTGTGAGTAAGCGATTAAAAGTATTCTACCCTTACTCAAAGTTTTTTGTGTTATTTTCCTCCTATAGATAATGCTATCCTACCTGTAACACGGTGGGAGACTTGACTTGGGTGTTTTGCGTTTTATCGCAATTGTTGCAGATAACAAGAGTCGCCACTGACTTTTCTTTTATCCAATAAAGGAAAGGGTGAAAAGAACAAGAAAGAACTTTTGAGAATATTCTTGAGCTCGAGGGGTAGGTTATGAAAAGGGAAGGTGTTAGCACATTTTTCATCCATAGTTATCTACGGGATCTTAGTTGCTAGCTCACTTTGAAATGCTTTGCAAAATGTGTCTGTGTTTGTTTGAAAGTATTTTTGAAAAGTTCCTCCATTTAGGAGAACTTTGTAATGATTCTTGTCTCTATAATAATCTATACAAAGTGTTGACTTTTGAAAATATTTCATGAAAGTGTTGGTGTTTTTGAAAGATGTTATGTTTTGAAATGTTTGTGAGCAAGAAACTACGAACATTCTACCTACTCAAAAGAAAGTATTTATCCTTTTCCTCATCCTTTAGATAGTGTTATCTTACCATTAGTTAGTAAGAAACCTTATCATTAGATGTGAAGGACAGGCGTGCGTTATCGTACAATTATAGAAGGCAACATTGTAGGATACCTTAGCAATTTGTTGTGAGGGAATAATAACGTTTATCGAAGGCAACATCAAGGGGTCATCGAGGGACTAGTATCTTGTAATTGAGGGTGTTGTACCCCAAAATTTTCCCTCTCACTTATCAAGAATTTGCTCACAAGATCTCCTTGGGCTCAAGACTGCACTAGGGTTTGATCAACTCAAGACACCTCCTTAGGCACTGATGACCAAAATTAGGGTTTGAGTTTGCACAAGGATTTTTGAACTATCAATGCTTCATATGACTTTCATGGACCATTATGTACCACCCAAGACTACTCATGTCAAGTTTCAAGCCTTGGATCACATTTTTGCTCAGTCAATTGAGTAGTTGACCTAAAAATCGGTTGTATTGGGGAAAAGTCAACCATGGCCAATTTACAGTCAAACTTCATAATTTTTTGATCCACATCAACATTTTAAACCCATATGTATAATTTTATCAAGTTTGGACCATAATTCCTCAAGAAATTTGAACAAATCTCCAAGAGGGTAAAATGGTCAAAATTAGGGTTTTGACTGGGAAAGGGCAATTTCTGATTTTTGACCTAGCAAATGGTCAATTGGTTTAAGGAATGATCTCTAGAGTCCAATTGCGTCATTTTTACCTAATCACATGATTCAAAACATTTCAAATCCATTGGATTGACAGATGAGTTTTGCAGTCAATTGGTCAAAAGTCAACTGTATACTGAAAAGTCAAACTTTGACTTTTTGGTAAAATTTAAGCACCAAAGATCAAAATTCATCAAAACATGTCAAAATAGGAAACTTATTCATCAAGAAATCAAGATTTCATTTTGAAAAGTCAAAATTTCTAAACTTAGAAATTTTTCTAAGTGTAAAAAATTTCTTATTTTTTTTAAAATTTTGAGCAATTTTTTCATCATGATGCAAGATGATTAAAGAGAAACTTCCAACATGAAAGTTGTATATCTCCATGAAGTATACAACGTTTCTTCACAAAACTTCTTCCAAAAGTGCTTGGATCTCAATTTATAATTTCAAGAACATAGGGTCATGAAACTAAACACTTAGTGAAATTTTGCCCTAATTTGGTCAGGATTTTGACCTAACTTCATGGTACTTTTTCATATAGTTCCAAGGGGAATCTTCAGAAGCAACTCAAAGATGGGTTGTAGAGTACATTTCAAGCTTTACTAAATTTCCAAGAAATCCTTGAGATCATTCTTTAGTAGGGGAATCGAAGAGATGAAGTTAGGGTTTTGTCACTTGAATTACAAGCCATTTTGGATGAACACATGAACCAAATCAATGTTAGGCTGCATAATATTTGCTTTGCAGGCCTCAAACTTGTTTGTCACTCCATAATTAATGGATTACACAAACTTTTGAGCTATAATCCAAGTGATTTAAGCTTTATCCAATTCACATTGCCATTTTGGGAAGAAAGTTAACAATGCCATTCTTGTAAAGCAAGCTTTTTGCATAAAGTTCACATTGAGCCTCTAACTTGTTCCCTCTGATCACACTTCATCCACAAAGTCAGAAGAAAGCTTGTTTAAAGCATAACCACTCTATCTTAGCAAGTACACAAGGCATTGAAACTTGTTTTCTCAAAAATCACATGTTATGCATAAACATGTAACTTCAAATTCTAATCAACAACAAGTCTGTAAACTTGTTGCTTATAAATAGAGACATTATTTGTGAGCTAGATCACGAGCTTGAAGACCCTTAAACTCACTCAAACTCCCTCTAGCAAGAAATTTTCTCAAAACACCATTGTTGTGCAAGTTCTGACTTTACATACCAAACTCCAAATCCCCTCGTGAGTTCTTTGGCCTTTCACTTCTAAAAGCTTCTAAACATCAAATACAAACCATCCAAAGTCCATTTTCCCAACTGTAACACCTCCATCATCAAGTTCCATTTTCAAAAACAGGGGTCTGCAACTTGACTTCTCCAGAGCTCCTCAGCCACTTTCAGCTCAAGCTAATCATTGCATTAGCTTCTTGGGACCTCAAGGAAGCTAACCTGATCCTTGTAGCACTTTGAATCAAGCTCATTTGCATTTCACGATTTCCAGTTTTGAGGTATTTTTCTTGAACTTCTATCTCATTACTTAGGCATTGTTAGGCTTGTATTTGTGAAGATTAAATGCAGACCTTATTTCCACGAAGCTGTACATATCCATAGTTTGCATTTACATGGCCTGAGCTTAGAGAATTTTAGAGTTGAAGTTTCTGAAATTTTTAGGGTTCAAATTAGGGCCAGAGAAATTCTCATTTATCTTTGACTTTTAGCTTTAGTTATTTACATGTTTAGATTCGTGAGGAAGAATGCAACAACTTTCATTTTGTCATCTTCCATTTTTGTTGAGAAATGAAGAAGTTACAGGTACACCGACTGGAGGTTGAAGATGAAGTCATCAGGAATTGATTTGCCTTACATATTTATTGTTTTGTTTATATAAACAGATGTATAGCCACCCCAGTGGTAAAGCGTGCGCCTGTAAACCTATGGGACCTGGGTTCGAGCCTCAGTAGTACCCTTTTGCCCATTTTTTCATATTTTTGACTTTCTAACATTTTTTGCAAGCGCTGGGCCCTTTGGGCCTGGTATTGTTTTTTTTTAATTTTTGCTAGCTGACCTCCCTGCCTGCTTATGCACCATGACCCAATTTATTTTATTTTCTTATTTTTATTTTATTTGTTTTTTTCTTAATTATTTTTCCCTAATATTAAAAATCATAAAAAAATATAAAAAAAATTTATATTGATTTTAATTTAGTTTATTTTATTTTTTCTCACCAATTTTTTTTTTTTATTAACTATACTTGATTTATTTTTTACAAATCACCTTGTAAATTTAATTAAAACTAGGTTAATATTTATTTTTCTTTTACACCTACTAAAATATATTATTTTTGATATAAAAAATACTAAAAATATTTCATGATGCCATAAATATTTTCAAGACAAAAACACCAAAAAAATACTTTTTTTAAAACTTATTTTCTTTTAATCAACTAAATAGAATTAGGGTTTTATTCAAAAAAAATTTCTTAATAAATTTAAACTTAATTAAATATTTTCTTTAAATTAATTAGGTTAAAACAATTTCCCGCTTTCATAAAAAAATCCAAAGAAAAATCATGTTTCTTTCCATTTGCATTTGTACTTTATATTTATTCATTTCCTTGTACATTGATATAAATATGATTGTAATAGATTAATTAGGCTTACATTCTTGCTATCCCCATTTGTAATTTGGACACCCCCCTCCCAAATGTTGTAATAGCGTAGTAACTTTAAAATTCCGCAATTTATCGCTTTCATATATACATGTTAGTAAATTAGGGTTTGTATGGAAAGAATAAAACCAACAAATAGAAAACCCTAATTAAGACAAATCAAAGCATGAAAACAATGTATTTGCACACAAGCACCCCTAGGGTTACTCCACTTGGTTGCCTTACAAAAATGTCCATATTACGCATGTGAGGTATCTTAGCAAAAACAAACGAATACAAGATCATAGTCCCTCGATGACGCTATCTAAGTCGTCTTTCAAATGATCTTAGCCCCTAAAGAAAAATGCTAAGATACCTTGAAATTTTGCTAATCATGGTTATACGATGACCCATTACCATCCCGTTTACATCCAAAGATAGGGTTGCTTACCAAATCAATGGTAAGGCAACAATGTCAAAGGAAAAGAAAATGAACAAGAAAGACATTTGAGTAGGTAGATTGCTCCTAATTACTTGCTCCATTGCAAAACAAACATCCTTGCTATTTTCAAAACTAGCACCTACACTTTCAAAACATCTTACAAACTTGAAAACAATTTCAAAAGACAAACATCTTCGTATACATTCTTACAAACAAGAATCATTACAAAGATTGCCTAAACAATGGCCTCTTTACAAAATACTTTCAAAAACCACACAAAGCACAATTTCAAACAAAAGCAAGTGATCTAGCAAGTAGATAAGAGCCCATGGAAAACCATGGATGAAAAGGGTGCTAATACCTTCCCTTTTCATAATCTACCCCCCGAACTCAAGAAATAATATCAAAGGTCTTTCCTGTGCTTTTTCACCTTTCCTTTTGGATAAAATAAAAGTCGGTGGCGACTCTTTCTAACCCCAACATTTGCGATCAAACGCAAAACCCTCAAGTCAGTTCTCCCACCGTATCACAAAGCTGGTGACTCTTCTGGGGAAAATTCTAATGTCGGGTTACCTTAGGGATCGATAACATTTACTTGCTTACATTGTTTGACTTGTATGCTTTACATTATGGTTCTTTGTTTGGGTTTGAATCCTCTACTCGAATTTGGGATATATTATAGGTAAGTAGCAATACGTTGTGGAAACTGTGTGGGGTATACCGACATGGTCTAAGAAATAGCTATGTTAGTGCGACATATTTGTGGGTACCGGTAGCCTTTGAGTTAATCAAAGAGAATACGGGGCCACTGAGTGATGTCATAAAGCACTAATGAACTTTTAGAACCTTTACTTGACCAACTTGGCCTTTAGGATGTAGTAAGATGACCGACTTTGGTGTAGTCTAAAGTTGGTAGATACTCGATACTAAACTCATTGAGGTTTGGTTTCTTGGGATATTTCGGTTGCCATTAAAGAGGCTTGTGCTGAAACAATGAACAAAGAAAAAACCCAGTGATATTGAGCTCCTTAGAACCCGGTACTAGGACAGGTTTAAGCCAACTAAACTTCAAGAGGGTACTTACCTATAAAACTCCATGAAAGCCTAAACCTAAGGACTTGTTTGTTTTTTTTGTATATGTATACTTGTACATAACATCATGAACATCATATACATCCACTAACCATTTCAAGGATTTTTGGATTCATCTTTGTTCTTGTTTTGTAGGATATGGATTCGCTCCGCAGGAAAACTATTCAAGTCAACCTTGTAAGAATCCCTCCATAACTTAAGGAGCTAGCTTCAAGGATTCCTGAAAACTCTCCATTCACCGAGAGAAATGGTCACCTACTCAACTTGGTCACCTCCAACACATATGAGGATATGATGAAGGTGCTCTTTCAGTTCTTTGATCCTTTACACCATTGTTTCACATTTCCCGATTATCAGCTTGTGCCAACTTTGGAAGAATTCTCCCAACTCTTGGGATTCCCATTCTCAATCAACTACCTTTCAATGGTACAGAAAGAGACCCAAAGCCAGAAGAGATTGCTCAAGCTCTACATTTGCACTCATATGATGTCACAACTCATTGGGAAACAAGGAGTGGTGTCAAATGTTTCTTAGCAAAGTTCTTGTTCGAGAAAGCCCAAAGCTGTTGGAACTCCTTAGATTTGCAAGCCTTTGAGGAAATTGTGGCTCTACTCATCTATGGGATGGTTTTGTTTCCAAATCCTAACCAACTCATAGATGTCAACACCGTCAAAATCTTCATATCCCGCAACCCGGTGCCTACATTGCTAGGAGATATCCTACACTCTTTTCACACTCGCACAATAAGGAAAAGAGGTGTCCTTATATGTTGCACTCCTCTCTTGGCAAGATTGTTTATTTCTCATCTTCCCCAATCTGTGTTAAAGAATGAGCAAGGTTCAAGGTGGTCACAAAGGTTGATGACGCTCAAACATTCATACATTCATTGGTGATCCCGATCCAAAGAGAATGTTATCATTTTCGATCGTTGTGAAGAATTTCCTAATGTCCCTTTACTTGGCATTACGGGAGGTATCACCTACAACCCATGCTTAGCCTCAAGACAGTTTGGTTACGCCCGAAGGGATGGCCCGCACGAGATGCCGATTCAAGGTTTGGTATTTGACTACGACAACGACGATCAAGATCTTCGCCAGAGATTTATCCGAGCTTGGAGGATGTTAAAAAAAGTGGATAGCAAGACTTTGGGGCATAAAAATTCCATCCCTTTTGAACCTTACCTCAAATGGGTACGAACTCGTGCTTAGAGTCTTATGATGCCTTACCCCTCCATTATCCTGGTAATCATTGAGCCTGTCATGGAAGGAGAAGTTCCATACACTATCCTACATCCTGACATGCCTATCTCTCTTGAAGACCTACAAAGGGATTGGATACAACTCAAGGGAGAGCGAGATACTTTTGAAGCCCAATTCTACGCAAGCGAGAAGAAGGTTTTAGAACTCACTAGGCTACTTCATGAGGAGCAGACTCTCAATGCCTACATCGCGCCAAAGAGGATGTGCACTACCTTTTATCTTAGAGCTTTTGTATTTCCTTATAAGCCCAAGAGGCATTGATGTACTCAAGCTTTAACTTATTAATATAACGTGTGTTTCCTTTTTGTCTAAAACAAATTTAAATCTTTGAAATCCTTGAAATCATTACATATGCATATACCATTCATCATAACATAAGCATGTATTTTGAAATAAGTCTCCTCATCTCTCTACTGTTTATTTCAGTAAGATGGATCTCGAGAAAATAGTGAAGGACCTCCAAGCTCAAAATACATAGTTTCAACAGATGCTCTTGACCCTAGCCAAAGGAAAAGAAGAGTTGAAGACTTTGCTAGCTGAGGAGAAGAAAAAGAAGACAAAGAAGGTAACCGGAGTCCTAAACATGGGAAGAAGATTTCATGGGCAGACAAGAAGGACCTTAAACTTTGCAACAAAATACGGTGAGAGAGACAATCAAGATGGGAAAGGCAAGGAAACAGTTGTCTCGTCAGAATCAGAAGAGGAATAGGAAGAAGAAGACTATTCTGAAGGACAATACCCTCCAGCTGATGACAAGTATAAACATCTCAAAGAGCGGTTGAGTGCGATGGAAATCCAAAAAGTGTCTGGCTTGGACTTTGAGGAATTAGGGTTAGTGTCGGGGATTGTAATTCCTCCCAAATTCAAAGCACCTGTGTTCGCCAAGTATGACGAAGTCTCATGCCCTAAAATGCATCTCCGGTCCTATGTGAGGAAAATCCAGCCCCATACCGCTGACAAAGACTTATGGGTATAATTCTTCCAAGACAGCCTGTCTGGAACTCAACTTGATTGGTTTTATTAGTTAGAAAGAGCCAATGTTCATAAATGGGAAGATCTTACTGCAGCCTTTTACAAACAATACTAATACAATGCTGATCTTGCACCTACCTGTACTCAACTCCAGAGTAAGGCCATGGTTTCCAATGAAGGTTTCAAGGACTATGCGCAAAAATGGAGAGATTTAGCCGGAAGAGTTCAACCCCCTCTACCTAAGAGAGAATTGGTAGACATGTTCTTGGGCACCTTGTCTGGTCCCTTATCTAATCACCTAATTGGAAGTTCATCGACATGTTTTATTGAACTGATATTGACCGGAGAAAGGGTAGAAGCCAGGATAAAGAGTGGAAAGATTCAAAAAGATACATCCTCTTCTACAACTGTAAGGAATCCTTTCATCGGAAAGAAAGAAGTGGTTGCCATTTATTCTCAGAGAAATCAAGATAGGGTCGAACGCCGTCCAATGGTGGGGGCTGTTATGATTCCTAAGCCTGTGCCTGATCGGCAAAGAAACAATCGACCAAGGATGGAAAGACCAGTCAGGAAATTCACCAGAATTAATATGACCCCATCTCAAGTATTACCACATCTACTAAGATCCAATTTGGTGACCTTGAAAGAAGCTCCGAAAAACCGCAACACAACATCTACTCACTATCATCCCAATGCACGTTGCGCATATCACTCTAAAAGTCCCGGCCATGACACTAATAACTGTTGGGCTCTAAAGAAAAAAATACAAGACCTCATTGAACAAAAGAAATTGAATTCGATGCGCCCAAAAAGGCAAATGTCATTTCTGCCCCTATGCCCAAACATGGCCATAATACCAATGCCATTTAAGAAGAAATATTTGTTACTTCAGTTGATGAACTTATAACCCCACTCCTGACTATTAAAGTGAACTTGTTGAACGCCGGTGTGTTCCCGGGCTGTGATGAATTTTGTCATTTCTGTTTGTCCTCACCAACCAGTTGTCCTTTGTTGAAAGTAGACGTTTAGTGCCTAAAAGATGTCAAAGAAATTTTGTTTGAAAAGACTTCTGTTCCACCTGTTCCTTTTGAAGATGTTTCTATCATTACCATTTCTGCCAATTCATCCAGGGTCTCCACCAAAAGACCCATTAGAATTACATCAGTTCCGAAAGCAACTCATTTAATAATCCTCAATGCCTGGACCAGTCCCATATTCGTCAGATAAAACCATACCATGGAATTATGGAGGGGACGTCTATTACCACAATATCAAGCAGGATTGGCCAGCCGCCGAAGATCCAAGTTCCGAGAAAGTCAATTCTGATATCAGTAACATTGCCAGGACTAGCAAGATTACCCGAAGCGGAAGGATATTCTCTCCAGAAATTTCTCCCCTAAAAGCAGTTTCTGGACCTGTAATCATTCCTATTGTTGCTCCTCCGAAAGCTGTTCCCAGTCCTACAATCATCCCCACTAATACTCCGATTGACAAAGCTGTTACAATCCCTGTTATCATTCCTACTGACACTCCTGCTGCCAAGTTAACCGAGACTCGAGGAAAAGGTGTTCTGGTTGAATCTGTCAAGATGAAGACACAATCATTGGCTATCCCTGAGACCTCCCGGAAAGAGATGGAGGAAATTCTAAAGATCATAAAAAGAAGTGACTACGATGTAGTTGAACAACTGGGGAAAACTCCCTCTAAAATTTCCATGCTGGAATTACTACTATGTTCCGAGGCGCATGCAAAAGCCTTGGTAAAATTCCTTAAAATTTCCCATGTACCCCAAGAGACATCTACCGATCAGTTTCAAGACTGCGTAGCCAGCTTGACTGCAGATAACGGTCTAGGTTTTTCGGATGCTGATTTAACATCAAGGGGAAGGAATCATAATGAGGCATTGCATGTCTCAGTTGAATGTAGGGGCACAACCTTGGCTCATGTTTTGGTGGACACTGGCTCATCTCTGAATGTATTGCCTAAAAAAGCTCTTGATAGGCTTGACTGTGAGGGGTTGACATTGAAGCCAAGTAACATAGTAGTAAGGGCTTTTGACGGCTCGAAAAGGATGGTGCATGGGGAGGTAGACATTCCCATAAAAGTTGGAACACAAACATTTTATTCAACTTCTTACATAATGGATATCCGTCCCTCATGTTCCTTCTTGCTAGGCCGACCATGGATTCACAATGTTGGCGCTGTCACTTCTACGTTGCACCAAATGCTGAAATATCTGATTCAAGGGAAAATTATCACCGTTCATGGAGAAGAAGATTATATGATCAGCCATCTCAATTCCTTCAGATATGTGGAATTAGATGGTGAATTTATTGAAACTCTATTTCAACACTTTGAAGAGGTCCCACAAGATGTAGCAGTGACCAAGGCTGTGTATCAGGTTCCCAAGATCACAAGGCCTCCACTCTGAATGTCATCTCTGAAGGATGCCAAAGCAGTGGTAAAAGAAGGTGGGTGCACTATCTGGGGATAACTCCCAGATATCCCATATAAGTCTGACAAGCTTGGCCTGGGTTTCACTTTAGGTTCCCAAAAGGCTGTGCGCCGCGCTCGTGCCAGAGGACCACCCCTGAAGATCAACAACCGCGAGGTCAACACTGTAGAAGATGATGAAGATAGCTGTGAGTTGGAGGACTGGATATTCCCAACTGTCAGTGGAGGGCTCAACAACTGGGAGGCTAGAGATTTTGTCCCGATCACTTTCATCCCACAGTAATCTGTCTTTACATTTTGTTGGATCTATAATATTAAAATAATTCGCACTCTTAAAACCTTGTTTCTTAGGTCCATTTTTAAGGGTTATTATCTCATTTTCATATGACATCAATGGATCATGGACGTTTTCGCATACAAACTTTTGTGCTCATTGTTTTTCTTTTTACATTTTTCATTTCTTTCAAAGATAACTATACCCTTACACACACTCACACTCACAATGCATGTATACATCCATTCGAGATCCCATGGGTAATGATACTGCTATGGCCTTTTGTGACTCTGAGAATCTAATCTACCAAACCGAAGACGAAGGTGAGGAAGATTATGAAGTACCAGGGGAACTTGCCAGACTACTACAACAAGAAGAGAGAACCATTCAGCCTCACGAGGATCAACCTAGGTATCGAAGAAGACAAAAAAGAGGTCAAGTTGGGTGCCAATCTAGAACCCAATATCAAGGAGCGTTTGATTCAGTTGTTACACGATAATGTTGAAGTCTTTTCCTGGTCATATGAAGACATGCCGGGACTTGACACAAACATTGTGGTACATCGTCTGCCTACAAGTGATGATTGTCCACCAGTAAAGGAAAAGGTTCGTCGCATGAGGCCTGATATGTCAGAAAAGATTAAAGCAGAAGTCATGAAGTAATTCAACATTGGATTCTTGGTTGTCACCTCCTATCCCCAATGGGTTGCCAATGTTGTTCCCGTGCCCAAAAAAGACGGCAAAGTGCGAATGTGTGTGGACTATAGAGATTTTAATAGGGCAAGCCCTAAGGATGATTTTCCATTCCCCCACATTGATATTCTAGTTGAAAATACGGCATAACACAAAGTGTTTTCCTTCATGGACGGCTTCTCATGTTATAACCAAATCAAAATGGCACCCGTGGACATGGAGAAAACAAAATTTGTCACACAGTGGGGCACTTTCTACTATAAGGTGATGCCATTCGTACTAAAGAATGCTGGGGCAAACTATCAGCGTGCCATGGTAGCTCTATTCCACGACAAGATACATCACGAAATAGAGGTCTATGTGGATGGCATGATAGCCAGATCTCAAACAGAAGAGGAGCATCTTGATCACTTACAAAAACTGTTTGAGAGACTGAAGAAGTACAAGCTGAGGTTGAATCCAAACAAATGCACATTTGGGGTACGGTCTGATAAACTCCTAGGCTTTGTCGTCAGCAACAAAGGTATCGAGGTCGATCTTGCCAAAGTTAAAGTGATACAAGAGATGCCTGCTCCTCGTACTGAGAAGGAAGTCATAGGGTTCTTGGGACGTTTGAACTACATTGCCAGATTCATCTTTCACCTGATAGCTACTTATGAACCAATCTTCAAACTGTTGAAGAAAGATCAAGTAGTCAAATGGAATAACGAGTGCCAAGTTGCTTTTTACAAAATCAAAGAATACTTACAAGAGCCTCCTGTGTTGATGCCACCAGTCGAGGGAAGACAATTGATCATGTATCTGACTATTTTATAAAACTCAATGGGGTGTGTATTGGGGCAGCATGACGAGTCTGGCCGAAAAGAGCATGCTATTTATTACCTGAGCAAAAATTTTACCGAATGTGAAACCAGATATTCACTACTCGAGAAAACTTGCTGCGCTCTGGCATGGGCTGCTCGCCGGCTAAGACAATATCTGCTGACTCATACTACTTTGTTGATATCTAAAATGGATCCGATAAAATACATCTTCGAGAAGCCTGCTCTTTCTGGGAGAATAGCGAGATGGCAGATGATCTTGAAAGAATATGACATATAGTATACTACCCAGAAGGCTATAAAGGGCAGTGTACTAGTTAATCACCTTGCTCACCAAGCTGTGGAAGACTACCAGCCCATGAAGTTTGAATTCCCAGATGAAGACATCATGATGGTAAATAACTGTGAAGAATTCAGGCCATATGACAGACCTGAACAAGGATCACGATTGACCATGTTCTTTGACGGGGCATCCAATGCACTTGGCAATGGTATCAGTGTTGTACTCATATCTCCGGAAGGGTGTCATACTCCCTTTACCGCAAGACTCTGCTTCAATTATACAAACAACATGGCAGAATACGAAGCATGCATCTTTGGTCTCAGAGCTGCCATAGACTTGGGGATCAAATCCTTAAATTTATTCAGAGACTCAGCTTTGGTTATCAGCCAGATCAAAGGGGAATGGGATACCAAACACCTAAACCTTATCCCTTACAAAGAACATGTTTTGACATTGCTACCACATTTTGAGAAGATTACTTCAAGCCTTTCCCGCGAGAAGAAAATCATGTAGAAGACGCTCTAGCCACAATGTCATCTATGTTTAAACTTAATTGGGATAACGAGGCTCCCCATATCACCATCGAACGAATGGAGGAACTAGCGCACTGTCACAAGATTAATACTGAAGAAGTAGTGGACCGGCCTTGGTTTCACGAAGTCAAGAAGTATCTCGAGGCTCAAGAATATCCAGAAGGAGCTTCAATCAATGATAAGAAGTTCTTAAGGGGATCCAGAGGGCATAAGATGGCAAAGAAAATCCTACCGGCAGGCTATTACTGGTCTACCATGGAAACATATTTTTATCAACACTCTCGAACTTGCCATAAGTGTTAAATTTATGCTGACAAGGTGCACCTACCTCCGGTTCCTCTGAATGTCTTGACAGCTCTTTGGCCCTTTGCTATGTGGGGAATATATATGATTGGGGAAATCAAGCCGACAACCTCTAATGGACACCACTTCATCCTAGTGGCCATTGACTATTTTACAAAGTGGGTTGAGGCAACCTCCTTCGCTTCCGTTACCAAGAATGTTGTTGCCCGTTTCATCAAGAAAAATCTCATTTGCCGGTACGGTATCCCGAAAAAGATCATCACTGACAATGGTACAAATGTCAACAACACTATGATCACCGCCTTGTGTGAGCAATTCAAAATCCAGCATCACAATTCTTCCCCTTACCGGCCAAAGATGAATGGTGCTGTCGAAGCTGCAAATAAGAACATTAAAAATATCATACAGAAAATGACAGTCACATACAAAGACTGGAATGAGATGCTACCATTCGCTCTCCACGGGTATCGTACCATAGCTCGCACATCGACCGGGGCAACAACCTATTCTCTGGTTTATGACATGGAGGTTGTCTTGCCTATCGAGGTCCAGATCCCATCTCTGAGGATTATGAAGGATGCAGGGCTGAACGAAGACGATTGGATCCAGACTCGACTTGATCAACTGAACTTGATTGATGAGAAGAGACTTACTGCTGTTTTCCATGGTCAAATGTATCAAAAACAGATGATTAAGGCTTTCAACAAGATGGTCAGACGCTAAGTATATCAAGTTGGGGATCTAGTTATCAAACACATCATACTTCCACAAGGTGATCCCAGGGGAAAATGGACTCCTACCTATGAAGGACCATTTGTAATCAAAAACATTTTCTCTGGTGGGGCAATGATCTTGACCACCATGGTTGGCGACGACCTGCCGCATCCTGTGAACGCGGACATAGTCAAAAGATAATACGCATAAGAGACCCGCTAGGTTGACATACCTAGGAAAAACAAGCGCATCCCGACGAACCAAAGATGTTCGGGAAAAAATTAGGGATAAAACAAAAATCTGTACACCCAGCAAGTTGAAAACCCGAAAGGGTGACTTGGGCAAAAAAGGGTTTCCCGGTGGATTGAAAAACCAAAAGGGCGGTCCAAGAAAAAGTTAGGGAATGTAACGCGTATGACTATGTCCCGTTGGATCACCTTACGGACAACCTGCAAACTCAGAGGTTCTGATCAATTCAATCATCTTCGGACGAGGCAACAAATAGACAAGATGCTCAGAGATACAAAGGCTATAGCAGAATGGGAACCCCATGGGATTATTGCACATAGCTATCTTTTCTTTGTATTAAAATTTTCATTTTTTCTTACGACGGCGTTCTCCTACTAGAATGTTCGTCTCACTGTACAAAAATACTTACTCAAAGACAATGCAAAGATATTCCTTTGAAAGTGAAAAACTATCTGTTTTTCTTTACTCTTGTGTTTTGTTTACAAAACGTCCAATGATTCATTGTTGAACATATGCATTTGAACATAATTACTGTTTAAAAATAAACAAAATAAAAGACAATTACTAATGGCGTTAAGAGGTAGGGAAATCTCTCTAAGCTATTTCCATAAATCCCCCACAACTTGCAGTTTAATTCCCAGCAGAACAAACTTCCAATTATCAATCCCCAGTAGAAGTTGTTCATTTTCTCAGGATTTCCCAACAAGATTTTACAAGTAGTACACGACATTTCCCTTACAATAGAGTTTGTTTCTCTAAGCGAAAATTCATCAACACTTCAACTTCACAACATAAATACTTACACTCCATATCCTCAGTAGCGGTCAGGGATTTATTTTCCCAAATCTAACATCAGTGCATCAAACTAGCTCACATACCCATACATTGCATCCATATATCATAAACATTGATAACGCGAAGGCATTATATTATGCATTTCATACAACATAACATTACATATTAGCTACCATTTTATCTTTTTCAGGATACAATTAATCAAACAACTACCATTAACAATATTCAAAGTCTTCAGATACAGTTTAGATACGCTACAGACACTGATGCCATTCTGATACTCATTCAGATTCTAGCTCTCAGATACAGTTAAGATACGCTCCAAATACGGATGCCATTCTGATACTCATTCAGATTCAACTTCTCAGATACAGTCCAGATACGCTCCAGACACAGATTCTATTCTGATACTCATTCAAGTGCAACTTCTCAGATACAATCCAAATACGCTCCAGACATGGATGCCATTTTGATACTCATTCAATTTCAACTCTCAGATACAGTTCAGATACGCTCCAGAAATGGATTCCGTTCTGATACTTATTCAGTTTTAGTTCTCAGATACAATTCAGATTATGCTCCAGACACGGATGCCATTCTGATACTCATTCAGATTCAACTCTCAGATACAGTTCAGATACGCTCCAGACACGGACACCATTCTGATACTCATTCTTTCAGCTTACAAATTACAATACAAACAATCACTTTTGGATGGCATCTTTAAGCCCATCTCCTACAAATTTCTATCACCTCTCCAAATGGAATCTTTAAGCCCATTCCCTCTACCACCACATCACCGAGTGCAAATTTCTAGGCACTCTAGTGTCCAGTCATCTTCCACCTTCGAGTCACGATTGGCAAAACATGCCAATCTAACTCTTCAGGCTTAAGAATATTGAACAGGGGAAGCTGTTGTACCCCAAAATTTTCCCTCTCACTAATCAAGAATTTGCTCACAAGATCTCCTTGGGCTCAAGACTGCACTAGGGTTTGATCAACTCAAGACACCTCCTAGGCACTAATGACCAAAATTAGGGTTTGAGTTTGCACAAGGATTTTTGAACTATCTAGGCTTCATATGACTTTCATGTACCATTATGGACCCCCCAAGAATACTCATGTCAAGTTTCAAGCCTTGGATCACATTTTTGCTCAGTCAATTGAGCAGTTGACATAAAAATCAGTTGTATTGGGGAAAAAGTCAACCATGGCCAATTTATAGTCAAACTTCATAATTTTTTGATCCACATCAACATTTTAAACCCATATGTATCATTTGATCAAGTTTGGTCCATAATTCCTCAAGAAATTTGATCAAATCTCCAAGAGGGCAAAATGGTCAAAATTAGGGTTTTGACTGGGAAAGGGCAATTTCTGATTTTTGACCTAGAAAATGGTCAGTTGGTTTAAGGCATGATCTCAAGATTCCAATTGCATCATTTTTACCTAATGACATGATTCAAAACATTGCAAATCCATTGGATTGACAGATGAATTTTGCAGTCAACGGGTTAAAAGTCAACTGTATACTGAAAAGTCAAACTTTGACTTTTTGGTCAAATTTAAGCACCAAAGATCACAATTCATCAAAAATTGTCAAAATAGGAAACTTATTCATCAATAAATCAAGAAATAAATATTTCATTTTGAAAATCCAACATGAAAGTTGTAGATCTCCATGAAATCTACAACTTTTCTTCACACAACTTCTTCCAAAAGTGTTTGGATCTCAAGTTATAATTTCAAGAACATAGGGTAATGAAACTAAACACTTAGTGAAATTTTTCCCTAATTTGGTCAGGATTTTGACCTAACTTCATGGTACTTTTTCATATAGTTCCAAGGGGAATCTTCAAAAGTAATTCAAAGATGGATTGTAGAATACATTTCAAGCTTTCCTAAATGTTAAAGAACTCCTTGAGATCATTCTTTAGTAGGGAGAATCGAAGAGATGAAGTTAGGGTTTTATCACTTGAATTACAAGCCATTTTGGATGAACACATGAACCAAATCAATGTTAGGCTGCATAATCTTTGTTTTGCAGGCCTTAAACTTGTTTTTCACTCCCTAATTAATGGATTAAAAAAACTTTTGAGCTATAATCCAAGTGATTTAAGCTTTATCCAATTCACATTGCCATTTTGGGAAGAAAGTTAACAATGCCATTCTTGTAAAGCAAGCTTTTTGCATAAATTCACATTGAGCCTCTAACTTGTTCCCTCTAATCACACTCCATCCACAAAGTCAGAAGCAAGCTTGTTTAAAGCATAACCACTCTATCTTAGCAAGTACACAAGGCATTGAAACTCGTTTTCTCAAAAATCACATGTTATGCATAAACATGTAATTTCAAATTTTAATCAACAACAAGTCTCTAAACTTGTTGCTTATATATAGAGTCACTATTTGTGAGCTAGAGCACGAGCTTGAAGAACCTTAAACTCACTCAAACTCCCTCTAGCCAGAAATTGTCTCAAAACACCATTGTTGTGCAAGTTCTGACTTTACATACCAAACTCCAAATCCCTTCGCGAGTTCTTTGGCCTTTCACTTCTAAAAGCTTCTAAACATCAAATACAAACCATCCAAAGACCATTTGCCCAACTGTAACACCTCCATCATCAAGTTCCATTTTCAAAAACAGGGGTTTGCAACTTGACTTCTCTAGAGCTCCTCAGCCACTTTCAGCTCAAGCTAATCATTGCATTAGCTTCTTGGGACCTCAAGGAAGCTAACCTGATCCTTGCAGCACTTTGAATCAAGCTCATTTGCATTTCACGATTTCCAGTTTTGAGATATTTTTCTTGAACTTCTATCTCATTACTTAGGCATTGTTAGGCTTGTATTTGTGAAGATAAAATCTAGACCTCATTGCCACGAAGCTGTACATATCCATAGTTTGCATTTACATGGCCTGCGCTTAGAGAATTTTAGAGTTGAAGTTTCTGAAATTTTTAGGGTTCAAATTAGGGCCAAAGAAATTCTCATTTATCTTTGACTTTGGGCTTTAGTTATTTACATATTTAGATTCGTGAGGAAGAATGCAACAACTTTCATTTTGTCATCTTCCATTTTTGTTGAGAAATGAAGAAGTTACAGGTACATCGACTGGAAGTTGAAGATGAAGTCATCAGGACTTGATTTGCCTTTCCATATCCTTAGAACTCCAAAGAATATCCGTATGGGCAAGGGACATGATTCTGTAAGCCTAACCTACACCTTCCTCATTCTTCAATACAGACTTGGGGAGGTGCGAAATAAACCACCTCGCTAGCAGCAGCGTGCAACACATAAGGGTCCCCCTTCTTCGCACATTACGAGTATCGAGAGCATGCAAAATATCACCCAAGAGAGTAGGCACTGGATTACGAGACAAGAAGATCTTGACCGTATTTACATCTATGAAGGAATCTGGATTCGGGAAAAGAACCAAGCCGTAGATGAGGAGAGCCAAGATTTCTTTAAATGCTTGATAGTCCAAATTATCCCAAAACTGTTGAGCTTGATCCATTAGAAACTTGGCCAAGAAACCTTTAACCCCGCTCCGTGTCTCCCAGTTGGACACTACATCTGCCCTTTTTAGATGTAAGGCTGAAGAAATATCCTCAGGTATAGGAGTCTCTTCCAAACCTGTGAAGGGTGTCTGCTCGAGAATGGATATGCCCAGTAAGTCAGAAAACTCCTCCAAAGTAGGAACTAGCTGATAATTCGGGAAGGTGAAACAAAGATGCAACTGATCAAAGAACTGGAACATCACACTCATCATTTGCTCATCCAAATTTGAAGTGACCAGGCTAAGGTGGTGACCATGTCTTCTAACAAATGAAGAAGTATCAGGAACATTTGAGACTAACTCTCTGAGCTGCGCAGGTATCTGCACGAAGTTAACTCGAATGGTGTTTCTGCGTACGGAAGCCATAATCTGCAAAACAGAACAAAGATAAATCCCCTCGGTCTTTGAAATGGTTAGTCTAATGAAGTATGCATGCTATGTCATGATGCATGATGTCATGATAAAACACACAACAGGTATGGTAGGTAACAAACATGGTAAAGGCACACAAGTCACACAAGATCCCTTAAGTTTCAGGCTTGCATGGGGTCTAGGTACTACTCTCTTGAAGTTCAGTTGGTTTCAACCTGTCCTAATAATAGTAACCGAGTTCTAGAGGTTCTCAATATCACTGACCATCCTCCATCGGTCATGGTTTCAGCTCACGCAATCTTTTCTTGCAGCCGGAACTATCTCGAGAGTATGGTTTTAATGAGTGTAGTATCGAGTATCAATCAGTTCCATGCTCTACACCGAGACCGGCTATCTCACTACTTCCTATGGCCAAGTTGGTCAATTATAGGTTCTAAGGTCAGTTGATGCTTAACGACCCATATAGCAGCCCCGTATTCTCCTTGTTTCTCCACAAGGGATACCGTTACCAACTAACGTGCCACATCAACGTAGCTACTGCTTCAACCGTATCGGTCTACGCTGTACAGTTCCCTCACAGTTTGTTGCTACTTACCTAAAAGGTGTCCCCTAGATCCGGGTTAGGATCTATAGTAACTCCAATACAAAGCATGCAAAGATAAAGCAATCAAATCAAACAATAGAAGCAATATGATGAACTAATCCTAAGGTATACTCCACTTATATTTTCCCCAGCAGAGTCGCCAGTTCTGTGATACGGTGGCCAGAACTGGACTATTTTGAAATGCTAGTTTGCGTTTTGTGTTTGTGTTCGCAAAATGTCGCAGTAAGAGTCGCCACCGACTTTTATTTTATCCAACTGGAAAGGAAAAAAGCATAGAAAAATTCCTTTTTCGATATTTTGAGTACGGGGGGTAGATTATAGAAAGGGAAGGTATTAGCACCCTTTCTATCCGTGGTTTTCCACGGCCTCTTAGGTACTTGCTCATCATTTTCAAAATTGCTTGTGTGTGTTTGATTTGAAAAAAGTTTTTGTTTGACTTCGATTTCACCCTTGCCTCTATCTTCAAGAGTGTTACGAAGTTGTTTTGAAAAGTTTGTTTGAAAGGAGTGTAAGTGTGAAAAAGTTTGTTTGGATTGAGCAAGTACTTAATAACTAATCTACCTACTCGAAAAAAGAGAATGTTTCAATTCTTGTTTCCTTTAGACATCGTTATCCCACTATTAGTGAGTAGGTAGCACCGTCGTTGGAGTTTTAAGGGTCAATTCGAAAGGGACATACGATTACTAAAGCAATGTTAGGACGTCTTAGTAATAACCCTAATGTCTTAAGATCAATATTCGAGGCAACAATTCCGAGGCAACCTTTCCGAGGCAACTTTGATCTTTGAGACAAGAGAGCGACCACTAAAATGTCCTATACTTAATGACCGTTTACCGAAGGCAACCGAAGTGAGAGTATACCCTAGGAGTGCGCATGTGCGAGTGATTCAGTTTCAAATTATTATCTTTGCACATTTAGGGTTTGCTGACCGTTTTAAAGTTTACATACATTCTTGTCATGCATCCCTAATATTCATACATCTAACAGTTAATATTTGCGGAATTTAAAGTGTGGAAAATAAGCTACGCTATTACAAGGCTTCGGATATTAATTACATAGCCAAAAACAACCCGTAAAAAAAATGATAAATGAACGAAAAAAGGTCCTAATTAATCTAGTACAACTTGTGAGCAATTACATCAATATGGTAAAAAATAATAAAGCGCGTGCGATGAATCGAGAATGAGAGAGAACTAGGGTTTTGACCCCGTCTAACCTAAACGAAAGAGAAAATTATTTTTGTTGTTTTTAATTATTTTTAAGAAGAAGAACAAGGTTTTTAAATTAAATATAAACCTAATTGCTAATTAAATTAAATTAAAGAAAATAATTTACATGACCTATTTTTGTATTTTTGGTTATTTTAAGAAAAAAGAAAATAGAGATTAAATTAAAACCAAAACCCTAATTTTCTAATTGTTTTTAATTTATTTACAAAATAATTAAAATTGCCCTAAAATTAAATAAAACTAATTAAATTAATTTTTTGTATAAAAAATAAATCCTAGATCTAATTGGATGAAAATATTATTTTTTGTGATTTTATGATAAAAAGAATTAATTTTTATATTAGTAACAAATAAATAAATAAATAAATTAAGAAAATATAAAGAGAAAAAGAAAGGAAATTTGGGCCTGAAATAACAATTTGGAGGAGTGTGAGTAGCAAGCCCTTGGCCCAAAACAGGTTGGTCCACGTTGACTTCCATGCTCCCATGCTGTGCGTTGACTAGGTGTATGATGGTCACCACATTATAGCCATCAGATCTGGCTTCCTAGACATCTGGCTGGTTAGATGATGATGGACCATGGTGGTCATCCCACCTATACACGCGCCTGATTACTGAAAGAAAAACAATGTTAAATAATGGGGGGACCTAGGATTTGAACCCAGGCCCCATGGCTTTCTCCACTAGCCTTGCTACCAACTGCGCTGGCTTTGTTAGTTGTTCATATAATAAACATAAAACATAATATGAGAAAACAACAAAACACTAAATCCAAACACGCGAATTTTCAAACGGGTGAATGGTTGCTTGCCATGACATCTTCTTCTCCAAGGATCCGTTGTCTTAGATAAAAGACTTTTACCAACGGACGTTCATCGTAGGTAAAAACCTGTGCATCTCAAAAATCATGTACAAGCATAATAAATTAATGGTGATGGTACCAATCCACTCGTCTCAATCTCACGAGCTTCATGGTACCCTAATAATGGCCCAATTTTTCCTAGGTTAAGAAACCCTAAAACGAGCTTGCAAACCCTAGCTATGGCATATGGCAATTCCTGCGTTGTAAATGCAATTAAACAATACCAATAGCTTGCAAACAAGATGATGAACAAGAATATATGATTATAGTGTGTTTAGGATGCGTGTAATATTGAAAACGATTTTGAGTTTGAAAGCAAACCATGTGAGTAATGTAGGGCGATTCTGGGCGTTTCAAGCCTTGCAGATGATTGTGTTAGCTCCAGGAGATTGCCACCAAGCGATTGGAAGATTTAACACACCTTGAACTGGCCTACAGAAGGATATCCGTCTCACACTTTTCTTTGGAATTTTGGAATTTTGCTCTTGTTCTTGGAGGCAGCTCTGCACGAAAATTCTTGTTCTTAGGGTTCAATAATCTTCAACATAAGTAGTGAATCATATTAGGTTAATTATTTTTGGCCATGATCTTGAGAATTCATGAAGGGAATATTTGATCTTTAAGCTATATGAAATCTTTCCATAACCATGCAAATCATGCCCGTTTGCCTTGATTCGAATTTGATTGATTAGGCCAGCTCATTTGGATTTGATTTTCATCAAAATCAGATCTTCAAAACAAATCTTGGTATTTTTTATTATTTATTTGATTTAAAATGATTTATAATAAATAAAACCATAATAAAATAAATAAATGGAGAAAATAATATGTGGTGGCTGCCTTGGGTCGTGGACCATGTTGGAAAGGTGGTGAAAGCTTAAAAAGTTGGGCCCATTTAGCAAAAAAATGCATTTGAGGCATAGTTGACTTTTGGCAATTTTGCAAAAAAGGTCAACTTCACCAATGCATAAGTTCCTCAATTTTGACTCTTTGAAGGTGTTCTTTGACTTTTTAGAAAGCTTGAGATGTACTCTAAGCAACCGTTTTTGTCTCATCTCAATTTGGTATTCCATGTTCATGCATGAAGCTTTGACAAAAAAGGTGTTTTTGTTGATTTTTCAAAATGACCTATAATGTCCAAATTCATAACTTCTTGTGAGTGCATATTTTGAACTTGGAAGCTGAAGATGGATTGTAGGGCACTGCATCCTCTTCAAAATGAGCTTTGGATGGGTCATTTCTCATAAAGTATGAGAAAGTTATGCTTGGTCAAAGTAGGGTTGACTTTTCCTACAAAACCCTAATTTAGCAACTTTTGGGTTTTGATGAATTGTGAGCATTCCTTGATGAATCATGATCAACCTTGATTAAATGATGAATAATACTTATAAATTAGGACGTTGACCAAAAATCTTGAAGTTTGACTGTATGTGGGCCATAGTTGACTTTTGCCCTAACATAGTCGATTTTCAGGCCTTTGAGCAATTGACTGAGCAAACTTTCTCTGCAAGGCTTGAAACTTGACATGTATGATCTTGATAACATATTAGGACAATGGTGAGAATTTGGATCCCTTGGATTCAAGTATCTTGATGCAATATGAAACCCTAATTTGAGGTAGACTACCTTAGGAGAGAGCTTGTCTGGTCAACCCTTAGACTTCCTTGAGCAATTTGAGGACCTCACTTGAAATGTATTGAGAAATATGAGAGGGAAAATTTGGGGTACAACAGCTGCCCCTGTTCAATATTCTTAAACCTGAAGATTTAGATTGGCTTGTCTGCCTTTCGTGATCTGAAGGTGGAAGATGATTGAACACTAGAGTGCCCAGAAATTTGCACTTGTATGAAGTGGTAATTGTCTTGTGATGTCGGGAATGGGCTTATAGATGCCATTTGGAGATTGATGACGGGAGATGGGCTTAACGATGCCATCGGAAGAGTGTCGATCGCATAAGAGATTCCTTAGCGAGAGCTTGTATACCTGTTGTTGAGGAAGATTCTGCTGGGGAATGTTGTTCTCTGTCTTGAGAGAAAAGTTGAATTTTAGGAGCTTCGATCGTCCGTTATTCTACTGGGGAGTCATCTCTTGGTCGAAGAGGTGAAAATGAACTACTATTTAGTCGTGACCCAGGTTTCATAGTGATAAAACCGAATGCTATCTGGTCGTAATCCAAGCTTTACAGTGACTTACTGGGGAGATGAGATTACACTTGCTATCCGGTCGTAATCCAGGCTTCGTAATTTCTCAATTCTTATCTGGTCGTAATCCAGGATTCAGAAGGAATCCCATTGTTATTCGGTTGCCTCCGGGCTTCAAATTGAATTTAGGGCACACTAATATCTGGTCGACTTCGAGCTTCTTAGTATTTGTCCAGGTAAACAACTATTTGGTCAAAATCCAAGCTTCAGAGTGTCTTGTACTGTTATTTGGTCGTAATCAAGGCTTCAATCCTTTTATCGTTATCTGGTCGTAATCCAGGCTTCACGATGCTTTATACCATTATTTGGTTGAATCCAGGCTTCATGATGTTTTGTACTGCTATCTGGTCGTAATCCAGGCTTCACAATACCTCACTTCTTATCTGGTCGTAATCCAGGCTTCAGAAGAAATCAAGTGGTTATCCGGTCGCCTCTGGGCTTCCCTTTTACTGTTGGGCCTACTAATATCCGGTCGAATCCTGGCTTCATAGTAATTGGTTAGGTGAACTACTATTTGGTCGTAATCCAAGCTTCACAGTGTCCCTCACTGTTATCTGGTCGTAATCTAGGCTTCAGTGTCTCTTTCCGCTATCTGGTCGTAATCCAAGCTTCGCGATGTCTCATACCATTATCTGGTCGAATCCAGGCTTCATGGTGTTCGGAGGAATCAAGATACTATCCTGTTGAATCCGGGCTTCATAACTTATATTAAAGATATACCACTATCTTGTCGTAATCCAGGCTTCGCGGTGTCTTTGGCTGCTATCTGGTCGTAATCCAGGCTTCACAGAAATTTGTATTGCTATCTAGTCGTAATCTAGGCTTCATAATAACTTGCTGAGCTGTTATCCGGTCGTAATCCGGGCTTCACGGCTTACTGGGGATTAAACTATTATCCGGTCGAATCTGGGCTTCATAGCTTAAAGATAAACCACTATCTGGTCGAATCCAGGCTTTGTGGTGTTTGATACTGCTATCTGGTCGAATCCGGGCTTCACAATATGTTGCAGAAATCAAGATACTATCCGGTCAGATCCGAGCTTCATAGCTTGAACTTGGTGAGAATTTGATTGTATCTTTTCCTGAAATGTAAAGAGTTAGTCGCATGTAATGCATGATATGTATCAAGAAATAATGTTCTCAAAATAAATGAGATTGTGCTGTATGATGCGTATGCGCATGTCATGATGTGTGGACATGCAATGTTTTTATGATATTCTCTGGTTGGGAAAATAAATCCCAGGTTTTTGCTGGAGAATGACATATTTTCGCTCGATGGGGATAACGACTGAAGGTGATTAAGAGGATGATCTTGCTGGAGAATAAACTGACTCTGTGGGGAAGAGATGCTCTGTCTGAAGATCCGTTGATTTGGAGAAATAACCTCGGTTGGGTATGAATTACTGTTGTTGGCGATAATGAACTCCGTCGGGGATAAAATTTTTGTTTGTGGGAGAAATAGGCTCCGCTGGGGATGGTCTTCCATTGTTGGTGAAAGATGAACTCTGCTTGGGGATAATCTTACCGACTCACTCGCGATTGCGAACCTCAGTTGGGGAGAGTTGTGTCCTGTTCGGGACAGCTAACATCACTGTCTTTTTCTTACTCTATGAGGAGTGTACATATTTTAGTCATTTTCTTCAGCTGGGTCTATCCATGTACCTGGTGAATAGAGCAACTGTAAGGTCTGGACTTTTCTTGTTTGCCCCTGTTTCTGATATCACGAGTGATCGTCTTTTGTTTCGCATGTAAATATTTATGAGCAGCAATCATTGTCAAATGCATATATAAAAAATGAACCATTGGACGTTCTTGCAAAACAAAACAGAAAAGAGAAAATAATTTGAAATTTCTTTGTGAAAATGAATTGTATTGATTTGAAGTTGGCATGTAAATAGGCGTTTTTGTACAAGAGGCTGGCGTCCTAGTAAGAGAACACCGCCGAGAGATAGAATTTATACAATTTGTAAAAAACAAAGGAAAACAGCTGTGTGAACAATCCCACTGGGTTCTGACTCTGCTATTGCCTTTATATCTTCGAGCGTCTCATCACTTTGCTACTTGGTTGAAGGTAGATCAGATTGATTAGCGTCGTTCGAGTTTGATAGTTGATACTGAAGTCTGGTTGCAAGGTGATCCAATGAGACATAGTGTTACGCTTTGATACCTATTTTTTTCCTGGACCACCCTTTCGGGTTTTCAGTCCACCGAGATACCCTTTTTTGCCCAAGCCGCCTTTTCAGGTTTTCGACTTGCCGGGTGTACATATCTTTTTTGTTTTTATCCCTTATTTTTTCCCGAACCCTTTTGGTTCGTCGGGAAGCCCTTATTTTTGCCTAGGCCATTCGACCTAGCGGGTCTTTGATTATGCGTAGTATTTTTTCACTATGTCTGCATTGACGGGGTGAGGAAGGTCGTCACCATCCATGGTGGTTAGAATCATAGCTCCTCCTGAGAAAATGTTCTTAACCACAAATGGCCCTTCGTACGTAGGAGTCCATTTTCCCCTGGGATCACCTTGAGGTAGTATGATGCGTTTGATCACCAGATCCCCAACTTGATACTCTTGTCATCTGACATTCTTGTTAAACGCCTTGATCATTCGCTTTTGATACGTCTGACCATGAAAAATAGCAGTAAGTCTCTTTTCATCGATTAAGTTCAGCTGATCAAGCCGGGTCTGGATCCAGTCTTCCTTGCTCAAACCTGCATCTTTCATAATCCGAAGAGAGGGTATCTGAACTTCAATGGGAAAGACTGCCTCCATGCCGTACACCAAAGAGTAGGGTGTTGCCCCTTTTGAAGTTCGCACTGAGGTTCGGTACCCATGAAGAGCAAATGGTAACATCTCGTGCCAATCTTTGTATGTCACTGTTATCTTCTCCATAATCTTCTTGATATTCTTATTAGCCGCTTCAACATCCCTATTCATCTTCGTCCGGTAAGGGGAAGAGTTATGATGCTGTATCTTGAACTGCTTGCGGAGCTCGGTGATCATTGTATTGTTAAGATTTGTACCATTGTCCGTAATGATCCTCTCTAGTACACCATATCGACAAATCAAATTATGCCGGATAAACCGCGCCATGACGTTCTTGGTCACTGTAGCAAAGGAAGCTGCTTCAACCCACTTTGTAAAGTAATCAATAGCCATCAGAATGAAACGATGCCCGTTGGACGTAGTAGGTATGATCTCACCAATCATATCGATGCCCCACATCGCAAAAGGCCAAGGAGATGTCAAGACGTTCAGAGGAACTGGAGGTATATCCACCTTATCAGCATAGACTTCGCACTTATGACAGGTCCGAGAATGCTGATAACAGTCGGCTTCCATAGTAGACCAATAATATCCTGCCCATAGGATCTTCTTTGCCATGGTGTGTCCACTGGAATGAGTCCTGAAAGTACCTTCATGTAATTCTGCCATGATCCTTTCTGCCTCATTCTTGTCCACACATCACAGTAAGGTTGAATCATGGTTACGCTTGTAAAGGATACCATTACTGATGAAGAACTTTGCAGCGAACCTCCTCAGAAACTTCTTATCATTAAAGGATGCACCCTTGGGGTATTCCTGAGCCTCAAGATACCTCTTCACTTCATGAAACCAGGGTTTATCTGCTACCTCTTCAGTCTCAATATCATAGCAATGTGCGGGTTCTTCCAACCTCTCAATAGTAATCTGGGGAGCTTCATTGTCCCACCTAACCTTGAACATAGAAGACAAGGTAGCTAGCGTGTCCGCCAACTGATTCTCCTCTCTGGGGAAATGTTCAAAGGTTATCTCCTCAAAATGTGGAAGCAACGTCAATACATACTCTTTGTAAGGAATAAGATTTGGGTGTTTTGTATCCCACTCGCCTTTGATCTGACTGATCACGAGAGCAGAATCTCCGAACACACTCATGAACTTAATCCTTAGGTTAATAGCTGCTCGAAGGCCCATGATGCACGCTTCATACTCCGCCATATTGTTGGTGCAGTTAAAACATGATCGGGCGGTGAATGGAGTATGAAAGCCCTCAGGGGATATGATCACGGCGCCAATGCCATTTCCCAACGCGTTCGAAGCTCTGTCAAAATACATAGACCATCGGGGTCCTTCCTCAGGTCCAGGTTCTTCACAGTCGGTCACCAACATGATGTTCTCATCCGGAAACTCGAAATTCATGGATTGGTAATCATCCACTGCCTGATGCGCCAAATGATCGGCCAACACACTTCCCTTGATTGCCTTTTGGGTTGTGTATTGGATGTCGTACTCAGTTAAGATCATCTGCCATCTTGCTATTCTTCTGGACAAGGCTGGCTACTCGAAGATATACTTGATTGGGTCCATCTTTGATATCAATAGGGTAGTGTGAGTCAGCATATACTGTCTCAGCCGGCGAGAAGCCCATGCCAAAGCGCAGCAAGTTTTCTCAAGCAGTGAGTATCGGGTCTCACAGTCGGTAAACTTTTTGCTAAGGTAATAAATAGCATGCTCTTTTCGGCCAGACTCGTCATGCTGCCCCAACACACACCCCATCAAATTGTCGAGTACTTTCAAGTATAAGATCAAAGGTCTCCCTTCAACTGGAGGCATCAGAATAGGTGGCTCTTGGAGATATTCCTTGATCCTTTCGAAAGAGGCCTGACATTCATCATTCCATCTTAACACTTTATCTTTCTTCAACAGCTTGAAGATTGGCTCACAAGTAGCAGTCAGATGTGAAATGAATCGGGCAATGTAATTCAGACGTCCCAAAAAGCCTCTGACTTCCTTTTCGGTTCGGGGAGCTGGCATTTCCTGTATAGCCTTTACCTTGGCAGGATCCACTTGAATACCTTTATCACTAACGACGAAACCTAACAGCTTACCAGACCTTACCCCGAAGGTGCACTTGTTCGGGTTTAACCTTAGCTTGTACATCTTCAACCTGTCGAATAGTTTCTGGAGATGGTCAAGATGTTCTTCTTCAGTCTGGGACCTTGCAATCATGTCATCAACGTAAACCTCAATCTCATGGTGAATCATGTCGTGAAACAAAGCGACCATGGCGCGCTGATATGTTGCCCCAGTATTCTTCAACTCGAACGGCATGACTTTATAGCAAAAGGTACCCCACTGCGTAACGAACGTTGTCTTTTCCATATCCTCGGGAGCCATCTTAATCTAATTATAGCCAGAAAAACCATCCATGAAGGAGAAGACCTTATGCTGTGTGGTGTTGTCGACCAAAACATCGATGTGAGGCAGAGGGTAATCATCCTTGGGGCTTGCCCTGTTTAGATCTCTATAGTCTACATACATACGTACCTTACCATCCTTCTTCGGCACTGGAATCACGTCGGCCACCCACTGTGGGTAAGAAGTAACAGCTAGAAATCCGGCATCAAACTGTTTCATGACCTCAACTTTGATTTTCTCAAACATCTCTGGGCGCATACGGCGAATTTTCTGCTTTACCGGAGGGCAATCGTCTTTAGTTGGCAAGCGATGTACCACAATATCAGTATCCAACCCAGGCATATCCTCATAAGACCAAGCGAATAAATCAACATAGTCGCGTAGCATCTATATCAATTGTTGCTTGACGCTAGGCTCCAGATTCGCCCCGATCTTGACCTCTTTCTTGTCTTCATCTGTACCCAGATTCACTGATTCTACTGGCTCTTCATGCGGCTGTATGACCCTCTCTTCCTGAAGTAACAATCTAGCAAGTTCCTTGAGCATTTCACAATCATCCTCACCTTCGTCCTCGGCTTGGTTGATCGGATTTTCGAAGTCATAACTGGAAATAGCAGAGTCGTTATCAATGGGATCCAGAGTGGATGTGGACCTGTGTTATGATATGTGAGTGTGTGTAAGACAAATAGCCATTTTGATAAAGTGCAAGATAGAAAAGAAAAGTAGGGAGCGTAAAATTTGTAATGCAAGAAAACGTCCAATGCTTTATTGATGGTTGTGATACGGTGGGAGAACTGACTTGGGATTTGCGTTTGTTTTTGCACTTATTTGGTTTAGCAAGAGTCGCCACCGACTTTTTATTTTATCCTAAGGAAAGGTCAAAAAGCACAGGAAAGACCTTTGAGATGTTTTTGTGGGTTCGGGGGGTAGATTATAAAAAGGGAAGGTATTAGCACCCTTTCTATCCAGGGTTATCCATGGGCTCTTAGTTACTTGTTTTAGATCACTTGCCTTTGCTTTTCAGATGTTTGAAATGGTGCTTTGTGTGTGTGATTTTTAAAATGTTTTGAAAAAGATGCCTTGTCTAGGCAACCTTTGTAATGATTCTTGTTTGAATGTATACAAAGGTGTGTGTCTTTTTGAAAAGATAATTCAATGTTTTTGAAAGTTATTATTGAAGTTGTTGTTGTGGAGTGTGTTTTTAAAAATGGCAAGGATGTTTTGCAAGATTTTTGATCAAGTAACTAAGAGTTTGTCTACCATATTTTACTCAAAGATCTTTCTCATGTTTTTAACCCTTTTAACAGTGTTGTTTAACTATTGTTTTTGATGAACAACCTTGCGTTAGGATGTTAACGGGACAGGCGCGGGTCATCGTATACAATCATTGAAGGCAACTTGTGAGACGCTCTAGCAATTTTGTAAGGGACAAGATCGTTTTATCAAAGGCAACGTCGAGAGTCATCGAGGGACTACGATCTTTGTTTATCGAAGGGACATTTGCTAGAGTGTCTCATACTCGAGGGACATGATTGCATTTTCCGAGGCAACAAGCGAGGTTACCTTAGAGGTGCAAGTGTGGACTATGTATTGATTTTCATGCATTTATCTTGTGTTAGGTTATCTAGCGGTTGATTTTGAATCTTTGCATACAAACCCTAATTACTATACAGTATATGGAAAGCGATAAATTGCGGGAATTTAAAGTCTAAGTTATTACAAATAAGTATCCGGGGATGGGGGTACAAATGTTTACAAATGGGGATGAGTCTTATCAGAATAGTAATGTCCAAGTATGTATTACAACCAAATCGAACTTGTCACATTCTCAATGTAAAAAAAATATAACAAGATATAAGAATCAAAGAGAATCAAAAGTATTGTATGTGGTTATTTACAAATGATCAAATGAAATATTAACCTAATGAAAATTAAGTGCTTTTTATTATTTTTGTGTTTTTGTTAGTTATATATAAAGAAAAGGTTTTTAAAGAAAAAAGAAAGAATTATTTATGTTTAAAAAATTCTATTATTTTCATGTTATTAAAGGAAAACAAGATTAATTAAATTAAAATAAACTATATTTCTTAATGTTTTAATGATATTAATCAATATTAATAAAGAGATAATTATCTCTAAAAAAAATGAACAAAATTTAATTAGTGTTATTAACTAAAAAGGAAAAAAAACTAATTAAGGTTAGTTAGCATAGATTATTAAGTTAAAAAAAAGATTTTTGAAATGAAGCTTTGAATGGGTTTGGGCCTAAAAAATAAAAAGAACAAAAATCAGGGGGAGGGGGTTTGCGCCAGAAATATTGGGCTTCAGTGAGTTTTGTTGGGCGAAGGCCCAAATGCAATGTTTAACAAATTTTTAGGGTTTGTTTTTCATGTTCCCAGAATTAGGTTTGCAGTTTTGTGAACGGCGCCGCTCCTCTCCTCTCGTCTTCATCCTCTTTGTCTTTCTCAAACCAAAAGCAACTGATGTCCTCTCTCCAAGCTTCCAGTCACCAGGGTACTACCTCCACCCTCTCCTCCCCGTGATTGTACAAGGCGAAAATTTAGAAAGGTATTGTTCTTTTTGTACTTGACGCGTTTTAGGGTTGAGATTTTACTCTTGCATGTTATCGTTTCACAGAGTTTTGACCTTTAATGTTTATAATATGGTGATGTAGAAAATGAAAGAGGGAAACCGATACCTTGGTGGCTTCGTTTTTGGGGAATGGACGGAGGGTGGAATGGAGGTGCTCTCAGGTGGTCGGAGGAGGGAGGAGCGTGATGACGCTGCTTGCTTACTTTGCGTATTTCTGTATCTTTCACTTGATGATGACGTTATTTCTAGAAAAAAACACTTGCTTTGTTCCTGATTTTCTCTGAGTATTGGCTTTTGATGATGATTGATATATTCTGAAAAAGGTTATTTTGGTGTTTTTTTTAATTGTTGATGATGAATGTTATTTCTGAGACTTGCTTGTTTCGAAACTCTTCCTCTTTGTGGGCTTTACTGATTCTGATGATGAACTTATTCTGAAGATTGTTGTTTGTTCTTTTCACTTCTGACTTCTTCCTCTTCTTTGGGCTTTGTTGATTCTGATGTTGAATTTATTCTGAAGATTTGTTTGTTTTTGTTGATTTATGTTGATGGTGATGAATGTTAATGTGTTTGGAAACAAGCTTTGAGTTTGTAAGGCATGCCTGGAGGCCTGTGAGTTCTGCTTTTTGGTAGGCTATGCTGTTGTGTTTGTAGTTATGTAGGCTTATGGAGGTTTGCTTGATGCTTGTATTCTCAAGCAATTTTGCAAGTGGTTGAGCTTTGGTGTAGTTTTGAAGGATTCTTGGTGTTTACAGTTTATGCAGGTTGAACTGGCTTTAGGCAGGCTTGAAGGCTTGTTTGGTAAGGCAGGCTTGAAGGCTTGTTTGGTATGGCAGGCTTGAAGTTTTGGTTTTTTGAAGGTTTTGCAAGTTTGATAACTTGCAGGTCTGAGTTTGTTTGTTTGGTACAGGCAGGTTTGAGACTTGCTATGCTTGTGATTTTTTGAAGCAGGCTTATGCAGGCTTGGTAACTTGTTGTCTTTTGGTTTTACAAGTTTGTTGTTTTAGCCTTTTGGGAAACGAGGCTTGGGCTTTTGGACAGGTTTTAGTATTTTTGTGTTTTGGTAAGGCAGGTTACTGAGTTTGGCTTGCACCTTGGATACAGGTTCAGGTTTGCTTGCTAAAGGTTTTAGCAGGTTACAGGTTTGCTGGTAGGTTGTGATAACTTACAGTTTTGCTTGCAGTTACAGTTTGTGGTTCTCCCCCCTCTTGAACTATTTTTTCTGTTCTATTTATTCTTATATCCTTTAAGCCTGCCAAAACTGCAAACCTTTTACTTCACTCTCTTTCTCTCTCCATAAAGCATTTTTAAATTGCTTAATATATCTTTATTCTGAAAAGTTTTTTTGGCCAGAACATGATGAGATGTTTTGACAAGCTTGCTTGCTTGTATCTTGGTTTATCTCTGCATTGTACTTCCATATTTTCTGCATTGACAGTTTCTTGACAGCTTGTGTACTTGGTTGACAGTTTTGTTTGACATTGTGAAACTCAGTTTGGCATTTGAGTTTGACATTGTGAAACTCAGTTTGGCATTTCAGTTTGACATTGTGTGCAACCTTATGCCTTCTTTGTGTGCAGCCTTGTGCCTTGTACCTTTGCATTTAATTGATTATATGCTTGCAAAATTATTTTACTTTCCTCTTTGTGAACCAAGAAGAGAAATCTTCTTGCGATTTGCAAAGAGGACGAGTAAAACATGATGAAACCAAAACAATCTGATTCCGACCAACAATCTTTAATGATGACATTATATTTATCTGCCTGAAAATGCTTTCCAATTTAACTGCACTGATTTATTTTTCTGTCTTTGCAGGTAAATACCAGTTGGATAATGGAAGAAACAGTAGAAGATAGAAGATTTCAAGAGACTTAGACTTTAGATTTATTTTCTTTTCAATTATAGTAATAAATATTATTGTAAACACTGTAAATAAATTTACAGTATTCGAATAACATTTGTAGCAACATTAAAAATAAATAAAAAGTCTTTGTCAGATATTTCCTTATTTCTTCTGCACTGTCTATTTAATTATTTAAATCTGTTGAATTAAAATAACTGGAAATGCATCCCAATAATTTTAACTCAGATAAAATAAATAATCAACAAACTTTGCAGTCTCGCAACCTTGTATTAACCACAATACACCTGACATTCCCATAATCATATGCTTTGTACAGTTAAACAAACAAACGTCCATACACCTTTCACTTCACTGATCAAACCAATGCTTCAAACTTTCAGTCAAAAGCCTCAGCTCCTAGCCCAGATGTTTAGGTTTTGAGAAACAAACAGCAATCTTGAACAAGCGTAAAACAATGTAACAGTCAATTGAAATACTGTGGATTCAAATTCTTCTGAGAAATACGAATGAGGAACCCTAATTCCAGATTTGCCGTCAAAGAAAAGTCTGCTTGATCAATTCCTGAGCCAAACTCAACCAAATCAATAGAAACCCTAATTCTGGATGGACTGATAAGAAAAATCTGTTTGACTGATTCAAAATCAATGGAAACCCTAATTTTGGACTGACTAATAAAGAAAAGTCTGTTTGACTGATTCAAAATTAATGGAAACCTTAATTTTGGACTGACTGATAAAGAAAAGTCTATTTGACTGATTCAAAATCAATGGAAACCCTAACTTTGGACTGACTGATAAAGAAAAGTTTGTTTGACTGATTCAAAATCAATGGAAACCCTAATTTTGCACTGACTGATAAAGAAAAGTCTGTTTGACTGATTCAAAATCAATGGAAACCCTAATTTTAGACTGACTGATAAAGAAAAGTCTATTTGACTGATTCTTGAGCCAATCTGAAAAGTCAGGGCAAACCCCGAAGTTATGATTTCTTGTGAAAAAAGGGAGGGAAAATTTTGGGGTACAACAGTTGCCCCTGTTCAATCTTCTTGAACCTGAAGAGTTAGATTGGCAAGTTTGCCTTTCGTGACTCAAAGGTAAAAGATGATTGGACACTAGAGTGCCCAAAAAATTTGCACTCGTCAAAGCGTAGTTGAGGGAATGGGCTTAAAGATGCCATCTGGAGTTGTGACAGAATATTGTCGGAGATGGGCTTAAAGATTCCATCTGGAGATGTGACAGAATCTTGTCGGAGATGGGCTTAAAGATGTCATCCAAGAATGTTTGTTGTAGGTGAGTGGGTGAGTATCAGAAAGGTATCCATGTTTGGAACATCTCTGAACTGGGGGTCTGAATAAGCAATAGATTGACATCCATGTTTGGAGAATCCGTAAACTGTTTTCAGAAGGTGAGTCTGAACAAGCGATAGATTAACATCCGTGTTGGGAAGCATCCGTAAACTGTTTTCAGAAGTTGAGGTCTGTATGAGTAGCAGAATGACTTCCGTGTCTGGAGTATATTTGAGACTATAACTGTATTGGAATTTTGAATGAATATCAGAATGACTGCCGTGTCTTGAGTGTATCTGTATTGTATCTGAATTTGAGATCTGTATGAGTAGCAGAATGACTTCCGTGCTTGGAGTGTATCTGAGACTGTAACTGGGATCTGAATAAGTGACAGAATGACTTCCATGGCGATTGCACTGGAGAATCAAGCTGTTGGTGTAAGGGACAGAATGGCATCTGTGTCTGGAGCATATCTGAACTTCTGGTTGATAGTTGAATCTGAATGAGAGATAGAATGGCCGCCATTCCTGGAGCGTATCTAGTCTGTATCGGGTTGCTGAAGTCTGAATGAGTATTGGAATGACCGCCGTGTCTGGGATGTATCTGTACTGTATATGGATAATTGTTAACGATAGCCTTTTAATCTTATCCTGAAAAAGGGTAAAATGTTAGCTAAAACATAAAGGCATTCTGCATGATATGTATGATGCAGTGAATTGTACTTCATCAATGTTTATGATATGAATGTAATGGATGCGCATGTAAGCTGAGTAGCTGTCTTGCTGAGGAAGATGAATCCTGGATAGTGAAATCTTTGACTACTGTCGGGGGAAGTAAATCCTTGACTACTGTAGGGTATTGAAAATCCTTTGATCATTAAAAATGAGAAGTCCTAGGATCACTGTTGGGGAATCAGGAGTTTGGGTTGTATGCCAATCTACTAGGGATTCCTGTCTTGAGGAGATCTTCATTGGGGAATATCTGAATACTTTGTGAGGTACTGAGAATGAGAGTCTTTGTTCTGCTTGGAGAATAAGAATTCTGTGGGGAATAGCCATACTGTTGAAAAGTAGCTATCCTGTTGGAGAGTAAAACTCAGGATTCTGGAAAAAGCTTATTCCTGTTTGGAAGAAGTTCAGGTTTAGGTCGTAGGCCACTTTAAGAATGAGAATCATCACTCTGTTGGGGATACCAAGAATTCAGATGTTATACCACTTTGAGAAATGAGAATCTTCATTCTGTCGGGAATATCAGGAGGTTGGGTGTATGCCAATCTACTGGGGAAGCCAAAATGAGAATCTTCATTCAGGTCTTGGGTCATTAGATTGGGTGTATGCAATCTCTTGGGGTTTTAAGGATGAGAATCTTCATTCTGTTAAGGGTCAGGAGGTTGGGAGTATACCAATCTTCTGAGGTTTCAAGGATGAAAGTCTTCATTCTGTTAAGGGTCAGGAGTTTGGGAGTATACCAATCTTCTGAAGTTTCAAGGATGAGAATCTTCATTCTGTTAAGGGTCAGGAAGTTGGGAGTATACCAATCTTCTGAGGTTTCAAGGATGAGAATCTTCATTCTATTAAGGGTCAGGAAGTTGGGAGTATACCAATCTTCTGAGGTTTCAAGGATGAGAATCTTCATTCTGTTAAGGGTAAGGAAGTTGGGAGTATACCAATCTTCTAAGGTTTCAAGGATGAGAATCTTCATTCTGTTAAGGGTCAGGAGGTTGGGAGTATACCAATCTTCTGAGGTTTCAAGGATGAGAATCTTCATTCTGTTAAGGGTCAGGAAGTTGGGAGTATACAAATCTTCTGAGGTTTCAAGGATGAGAATCTTCATTCTGTTAAGGATCAGGAGGTTGGGAGTATACCAATCTTCTGAGGTTTCAAGGATGATAATCTTCATTCTGTTAAGGGTCAGGAAGTTGGGAGAATACCAATCTTATGAGGTTTCAAGGATGAGAATCTTGATTCTGTTAAGGGTCAGGAGGTTGGGAGTATACCAATCTTCTGAGGTTTCAAGGATGAGAATCTTCATTCTGTTAAGGGTCAGGAAGTTGGGACTATACCAATCTTCTGAGGTTTCAAGGATGAGAATCTTCATTCTGTTAAGGGTCAGGAAATTGGGACTATACCAATCTTCTGAGGTTTCAAGGATGAGAATCTTCATTCTGTTAAGGGTCAGGAAGTTGGGAGTATACCAATCTTCTGAGGTTTCAAGGATGAGAATCTTCATTCTGTAAAGGGTCAGGAGGTTGGGAGTATACCAATCTTCTGAGGTTTCAAGGATGAGAATCTTCATTCTATTATGGGTCAGGAAGTTGGGAGTATACCAATCTTCTGAGGTTTCAAGGATGAGAATCTTCATTCTGTTAAGGGTCAGGAACTTGGGAGTATACCAATCTTTTGAGGTTTCAAGGATGAGAATCTTCATTCTGTTAAGGGTCAGGAGGTTGGGAGTATACCAATCTTCTGAGGTTTCAAGGATGAGAATCTTCATTCTGTTAAGGGTCAGGAGGTTGGGAGTATACCAATCTTCTGAGGTTTCAAGGATGAGAATCTTCATTCTGTTAAGGGTCAGGAGGTTGAGAGTATACCAATCTTCTGAGCTTTCAAGGATGAGAATCTTCATTCTGTTAAGGGTCAGGAAGTTGGGAGTATACTAATCTTCTGAGGTTTCAAGGATGAGAATCTTCATTCTTGAGAGAAACAGATTTTTAGGAGCTTCAGTTGTCCGTTATTCTGTTGGTGGCTATAACTTCCAACAAGTGATGAAGGAAATTTCGATGACGACTGTAAATTCCAATAGGTGATGAAGGAATTTTTGATAACGACCGTAACTTCCAGCAGGTGATGAAGGAAATTTTGAACGACAGATCAATTTGAAATTTAATTTTTTTTGGAGAATAACTCCTTGACAAATGTTGGGGAAATAAACCCATGACTGATGGTCTGCTTAGAGAGATGATAAACTTCTCGAGGATGCTTTAATTTCTTTTCAGAAAGATTTCAGAGAGGTTCATCACTGCCCCTAGTATCAGATTCTTGTGGCATTGCCAGGAAGCTTGGACTACGTGTAACCCTTTGTTGAGATTGACGCTTAAATTCCCCAAGTGATGGTGAGGGAGACTTGCCCCAGGTTATCCTGCAATTGAGAGATTTGTTAAAATGCTGACTGGACTGCCCCAGGTTCACTGAATTTTTGAAAGATTTATTGAAATCTTGACTGGACTGCCCTAGGTTAACTTTGAAAGATTTGTTGAAATCTTGACTGGACTGCCCCAGGTTAACTGGACAATACCGAATCAAATCCCCTTTTGTTGATAGGAGATTTTTGTAACGGGAGTGTCATCCCACTTGAAGTGATTTTATTCACTGAGAGAGTTTTCGTTTCTCCGAACATTCACTGTTGTGAATTTCTTCGCTGTCAAACAAATAAACATGTGCAAACAATGATATTCAAATAATGCAAAGTTTATATTTGTCTCGAAGTTTTGAAAAATGCGTTTTTTAGCAGAAAACTTTTTATAAGACAAATTCAACACAAGATTTAGGGCAAAGCCTTACAGGAGTCATGATACCTTTTGTAACAGTATGCTTTCGAACTAACCCATGCTTCAATTAGGACTTTCGAAGGGTTGTAACGTGGCTTGGTTCACGGTTTAAGAAACAAAGGATAAAGGATCAAAGTATATTTGTACCCACCTGCTCTTCGTGATGTTATTCAATCTTAAACTCAGTTAATTGTGCGTCGAACTCTATTCGAGTTTGGAACAACGTTTTGGTGATGGTTCACACCAGTTGAATTTTAATGGGAGGCAGTCATCATTTTTTGCAACATTTTTCATGTTTTTGAGGATTTATAATGACCTCTTTCTTTTGATTCGTTATCCCTAAATTTTTGCCTGACTGTTCCTGTTTTTGAGATTACAGTCAGCGGGATGCTCCAGCTTTCTTAAGCCTTCTTCATAGGTTTTGGCTCAGTGGGCTTTTCTCTTTTGAGAGATTGACAGCCTATGAGATAAAGAACCATCATTGTATTTTGGTTCCAAAGGAAATCTTTTTGATGTTATTCGTTGTATTACGAGCTGGGAGTTTGCGACTTTCAATGCACAATCTTTTGAATTAACTGAGAGATTAACCTGCCCCAGGTTTAAATCAAAGGTTTCAATTTGTTTAAAACAGAAAACTCCTACTTCTTTGGCTCGAAGGGGTTGACTAGGGATTATCTTCCTTATAACTCCAGTGTTTAGGATTTGAAAGAAACGCCTGTACATCGTCAGCAAGGTCTGTTCAAAAGCATACTGTATGAGATTATGGCATTGTTTCGTCATCCTCCCTCTAAAGGCTTTTAGATTTTTATCAAGAGTTAACTATCATAAAGAAAGAAGGAAGCATAATTCAAGAATAGTGAAAATGAATGGATGAATTCAAGACAAACATATGCAATGCATTAATGAAACAGAGTTTGACATCAACAGATAATTGTTTGAATAACAAAAGAAATTACAACTTGAAAATTCAAATGGAACAAAAGTCTCTCAGTTCGAGCTTTGTCATTTCAGGTGGAGAACCCTTAGCGGAAGATTTTCATCTCGCCATCCAGCATGAATTCCAGTACTCCTTCGTCAATCAAGTCTTGGATCTTGTTTTTCAAAGCCCAACAATCATCAGTGTCATGTCCAGGACTATGGGAGTGGTATACACAAAATGCGTCGGGGTGATAGCTAGGAGTAGCGGTATTGGGCTTCCGAATAGGATCCCTTAAAGCAAGCATATTGACCTCCAACAAGCGTTTCAGTATTAGAGATGATGGTATGTCAGTCTCAGAGAAATGCCTTCCAGACGTATTTTTCTTACGCCGATTACCCCATTTATGATGACGAGGTTGTTGCTAGGCTTGTGACCCTGAAGAAAGTTGGGGAGCCTTTCCCTTGTCTTCTTGTCTCAAAGGAGGTTGAATGATGACTTGATCTTCAACCCTAGATGTTTGCCCCACTTGGTTGTCCCGAAGCAGTTTGTTGACGAGAACCCTGAGCTCTTCTTGTCTCTGAGCCAAGTCTTGGATGAGAGCCATCTGGCCCACCAGTTGTCCCATCATCTGGATCTTCATTGTTGCCAGCTCAAACTGTAGTTCTTCCAACTGATCATTCCTGACACTGCTTGAATTCCCTAGGACCATGCCCCTTGTGAGGAGAGCTTTCACTTCTTCTTGCCCCTGAGACAGGTTCAAGAACATTTTTTGAAGCTGAGTGTTTTGATCCTGGATATCTTTGACAGTCCTCTCTAGAGCCATCTCTACTGAAATAAATAGTAGGAGAATAAGGAAGCATGAAAAGGAAAACCTGTTATGATACAATGCATGATATGTGGATGCATGTTTTTGAGGATCTCTCGGGGTAAACACAAGAAAATGTTAGAGGTTGAACTTTGATCAACATCTTTGATTGGAGAACTTTGTATTGGTGGATGTCTTTCCACGAGAATCAAGCTCACCATGTCAAGTGGGTCATAGCCCCCGATTCAAGTTGTTGCGCTTGATCTTTGACAGTGTTTGTTTAGAGGAAAATGAAACCTCTTGCCCTTTGGTAGACGTCTGGTTCAACGTGCCCCTGCATCAAAAGACCCTCGAGATCCTTGTAATGGTTATTGAAAATGCTATGGCATGATGTTATGATGTTATGTACATGTATGCAAAAGTAAGAAAGTGTATATACAGATAATCATATTCACACAAAGCAGACAAGTCCTTAGGTTTAGGCTTGCATGGGGTTGGTAGGTAAGTACCCTCTTGAAGTTAGTTGGCTCAACCTGTCCTAAAATAGAAACCGGGTTCTAAGGAGCTCAATATCACTGGATTATTTTCTGTGTTTATTGTTTTGGTTTAGCCACTTAACTAGCGACCAAAATATTCCAAGAAAACAATCCTCAATGAGTGTAGTATCGAGTATCTACCAACTTCGGACTGCACCAAAGCCGGTCATCTCACTACCCCTAAAAAGGCCAAGATGGTCAAGTAAGGTTCTATGAGTTCGTTAGTGCTTCATGACATCACTCAGCGGCCCCGTATTCTCTTAGATTGACTCAAAGGCTACCGGTACCCACAAATATGTCACACTAACGTAGCTACTGCTTCAACCATGGCAGTATACCCTGCACAGTTCCCTCACAGTTTATTGCTACTTACCTAAAAGGTGCCCCCAAATCCGGGTGTTGGATTAAACAAACCCAAACAAGGAACCCAAAAAGTAAAGCAATCAAAGCAATCAAAGAAAGCCATGTAAAGGTGATCTAAAAACCCTAAGGTAACTCCACTTTTAGAAAATCCCCAATAGAGTCGCCAGTTCTGTGATACGGTGGGAGAACTGACTTGGGATTTGCGTTTGTTTTCGCACTTGTTTTGTTTAGCAAGAGTCACCACCGACTTTTTATTTTATCCTAAGGAAAGGTCAAAAAGCACAGGAAAGACCTTTGAGATGTTTTCGTGGGTTCAGGGGGTAGATTATAGAAAGGGAAGGTATTATCACCCTTTCTATCCATGGTTATCCATGGGCTCTTAGTTACTTGTTTTAGATCACTTGCCTTTTCTTTTCAGTTGTTTGAGATGATGCTTTGTGTGTGTGATTTTGAAAATGCTTTAAAAAAGATGCCTTGTCTAGGCAACCTTTGTAATGATTCTTGTTTGAATGTATAGAAAGGTGTGTGTCTTTTTGAAAATATAATTCAATGTTTTTGAAAGTTGTTTTTGAAGTTGTTGTTGTGGAGTGTGTTTTGAAAAATGGCAAGGATGTTTTGCAAGATTTTTGATCAAGTAACTAAGAGTTTGTCTACCCTATTTTACTCAAAGATCTTTCTCATGTTTTTGACCTTTTAACAGTGTTGTTTCACCATTGTGTTTGATGAACAACCTTGCGTTAGGATGTTAACGGGACAGGCGCGGGTCATCGTATACAATCATTGAAGGCAACTTGTGAGACGCTCTAGCAATTTTGTAAGGGACAAGATCGTTTTATCGAAGGCAACATCAAGAGTCATCGAGGGACTACGATCTTTGTTTATCGAAGGGACATTTGCTAGAGTGTCTCATACTCGAGGGACATGATTGCATTTTCAGAGGAAACAAGCGAGGTTACCCTAGAGGTGCAAGTGTGGACTATGTATTGATTTTCATGCATTTATCTTGTATTAGGTTATCTAGCGGTTGATTTTGAATCTTCGCATACAAACCCTAATTACTATACAATATATGGAAAGCGATAAATTGCGGCAATTTAAAGTCTAAGTTATTACAAATAAGTATCCAGGGATGAGGGTACAAATGTTTACAAATGGGGATGAGTCTTATCAGAATAGTAATGTCCAAGTATGTATTACAACCAAATCGAACTTGTCGCATTCTCAATGTAAAAAAAATATAACAAGATATAAGAATCAAAGAGAATCAAGAGTATTGTATGTGGTTATTTACAAATGATCAAATGAAATATTAACGTAATGAAAATTAAGTGCTTTTTATTATTTTTGTGTTTTTGTTAGTTATATATAAACAAAAGGTTTTTAAAGAAAAAAGAAAGAATTATTTATGTTTAAAAAATTCTATTATTTTCATGTTATTAAAGAAAAACAAGATTAATTAAATTAAACTAAACTATATTTCTTGATGTTTTAATGATATTAATCAATATTAATAAAGAGATAATTATCTCTAAAAAAAATGAACAAAATTTAATTAGTGTTATTAACTAAAAAGGAAAAAAAAACTAATTAAGGTTAGTTAGCAAAAATTGTTAAGTTAATAAAAAGATTTTTGAAATGAAGCTTTGAATGGGTTTGGGCCTAAAAAATAAAAAGAACAAAAATCAGGGGGAGGGGGTATGCGCCAGAAATATTGGGCTTCAGTGAGTTTTGTTGGGCGAAGGCCCAAATGCAATGTTTAACAAATTTTTAGGGTTTGTTTTTCATGTTCCTAGAATTAGGTTTGCAGTTTTGTGAACGACGCCGCTTCTCTCCTCTCGTCTTCATCCTCTTTGTCTTTCTCAAACCAAAAGCAACTGATGTCCTCTCTCCAAGCTTCTAGTCACCAGGGTACTACCTCCACCCTCTCCTCCCCGTGATTGTACAAGGCGACAATTTAAAAAGGTATTGTTCTTTTTGTTCTTGACGCGTTTTAGGGTTTAGATTTTACTCTTGCATGTTATTGTTTCACAGAGTTTTGACCTTTAATGTTTATGATATGGTGATGTAGAAAATGAAAGAGGGAAACCGATACCTTGGTGGCTTAATTTTTGGGGAATGGACGGAGGGTGGAATGGCGGTGCTCTCAGGTGGCCGGAGGAGGGAGGAGCGTGATGACGCTGCTTGCTTACTTTGGGTATTTCTGTATCTTTCACTTGATGATGACGTTATTTCTGGAAAAAAACACTTGCTTTGTTCCTGATTTTCTCTGAGTATTGGCTTTTGATGATGATTGCTATATTCTGAAAAAGGTTATTTTGGTGTTTTTTTTATTGTTAATGATGAATGTTATTTCTGAGACTTGCTTGTTTCGAAACTCTTCCTCTTTGTGGGCTTTGCTGATTCTGATGATGAATTAATTCTGAAGATTGTTGTTTGTTCTTTTTACTTCTGACTTCTTCCTCTTCTTTGGGCTTTTTTGATTCTGATGATGAATTTATTCTGAAGATTTGTTTGTTTTTGTTGATTTATGTTGATGGTGATGAATGTTAATGTGTTTGGAAACAAGCTTTGAGTTTGTAAGGCATGCCTGGAGGCCTGTGAGTTCTGCTTTTTGGTAGGCTATGCTGTTGTGTTTGTAGTTATGCAGGCTTATGCAGTTTTGCTTGATGCTTGTATTCTCAAGCAATTTTGCAGGTGGTTGAGCTTTGGTGTAGTTTTGAAGGATTCTTGGTGTTTGCAGTTTATGCAGGTTAAACTGGCTTTAGGCAGGCTTGAAGGCTTGTTTGGTAAGGCAGGATTGAAGGCTTGTTTGGTATGGCAGGCTTGAAGTTTTGGTTTTTTGCAGGTTTTGCAAGTTTGATAACTTGCAGGTCTGAGTTTGTTTGTTTGGTACAGGCAGGTTTGAGACTTGCTATGCTTGTGATTTTTTGAAGCAGGCTTATGCAGGCTTGGTAACTTGTTGTCTTTTGGTTTTACAAGTTTGTTGTTTTAGCCTTTTGTTAAACGAGGCTTGGGCTTTTGGACAGGTTTTAGTATTTTTGTGTTTTGGTAAGGCAGGTTACTGAGTTTGGCTTGCACCTTGGATGCAGGTTCAGGTTTGCTTGCTAAAGGTTTTAGCAGGTTATAGGTTTGCTGGCAGGTTGTGATAACTTGAAGTTTTGCTTGCAGTTACAGTTTGTGGTTCTCCCCCCTCTTGAACTGTTTTTTCTTTTCTATTTATTCTTATATCCTTTAAGCCTGCCAAAACTGCAAACCTTTTACTTCACTCTCTTTCTCTCTCTATAAATCATTTTTAAATTGCTTAATATATCTTTATTCTGAAAATTTTTGTTGGCCAGAACATGATGAGATGTTTTGACAAGCCTGCTTGCTTGTATCTTGGTTTATCTCTGCATTGTACTTCCATATTTTCTGCATTGACAGTTTCTTGACAGCTTGTGTACTTTGTTGACAGTTTTGTTAGACATTGTGAAACTCAGTTTGGCATTTCAGTTTGACATTGTGAAACTCAGTTTGGCATTTCAGTTTGACATTGTGTGCAGCCTTGTGCCTTCTTTGTGTGCAGCCTTGTGCCTTGTACCTTTGCATTTAATTGATTATATGCTTGCAAAATCATTTTACTTTCCTCTTTGTGAACCAAGAAGAGAAATCTTCTTGCGATTTGCAAAGAGGACGAGTAAAACATGATGAAACCAAAACAATTTGATTCCGGCCAACAATCTTTAATGATGACATTATATTTATCTACCTGAAAATACTTTTCAATTTAACTGCACTGATTTCTTTTTCTGTCTTTGCAGGTAAATACCAGTTGGATAATGGAAGAAACAGTAGAAGATAGAAAATTTCAAGAGACTTAGACTTTAGATTTATTTTCTTTTCAATTATTGTAATAAATATTATTGTAAACACTGTAAATAAATTTACAGTATTCGAATAACATTTGTAACAACATTAAAAATAAATAAAAAGTCTTTGTCATATATTTCCTTATTTCATCTGCATTGTCTATTTAATTATTTAAATCTCTTGAATTAAAATAACTTGAAATGCATCCCAATAATTTTAACTCAGATAAAATAAATAATCAACAAACTTTGCAGTCTCGCAACCTTGTATTAACCATAATACGCCCGATATTCCCATTAATCATATGCTTTGTACAGTTAAACAAACAAACGTCCATACACCTTTCACTTCACTGATCAAACCAATGCTTCAAACTTTCAATCAAAAGCCTCAGCTCCTAGCCCAGATGTTTAGGTTTTAAGAAACAAACGACAATCTTGAACAAGCGTAAAACAATGTAACAGTCAATTAAAATACTGTGGATTCAAATTCTTCTGAGAAATACGAATGAAAAACCCTAATTCCAGATTTTCCGTCAAAGAAAAGTCGGCTTGATCAATTCCTGAGCCAAACTCAACCAAATCAATAGAAACCCTAATTCTGGATGGACTGATAAGAAAAATCTGTTTGACTGATTCAAAATCAATGGAAACCCTAATTTTGGACTGACTGATAAAGAAAAGTCTATTTGACTGATTCAAAATCAATGGAAACCCTAATTTTGGAATGATTGATAAAGAAAAGTCTGTTTGACTGATTCAAAATCAATGGAAACCCTAATTTTGGACTGACTGATAAAGAAAAGTCTGTTTGACCGATTCTTGAGCCAATCTGAAAAATCAGGGCAAACCCCGAAGTTATGATTTCTTGTGAAAAAAGGGAGGGCAAATTTTGGGGTACAACAATGGTATATGAAAATGACAAATAATAAGCCCTCACAAACAGAGCCGAGGCGCCTCGGGAAAGGCACCGGGCCATAAAGTTTTAAATTGTCGGTTACAAATTTAAAAAACAAAAGTCTATTACTATGTAATAAAAGAAACGGGCACGAAGTCCTTCGCCGTCCAATTGTTCAATCCACCGTCGGTAGTCGGGTAAATCCAACTGTCGATATCTGTCTCTTCTTCATCATCTCCAATTGCATTCACTCCCTGATTACTGATACGCAGGGGAGGTCTTCCAACCCGCGAATGCCGAACAACCCTTTGAGCTTCTGCAGTAAAACCCAAACCAAACTTATCAGTCTTGTGTGCGAAGTCAGGGAGTTGACCCTAATTTGCACACCCACCTTTTTTAATAACAGCCCTAGCATCCTTGAAGGAAGCCATCTTCATTGGAGGTTCTTCAACAACAACTTCAGTCGACGCCAGAGTCTGGGGGACCTCTTCAAAGTTTTGACACGGGGTTTCGATGAACTCTTCATCCATCTCCACATACCGAAAGGAGTTGAGATGACTCACCATGTACTCCTCCTCAGCCTGCACCGTAACAATCTTCCCTTTTACTGGATATTTCAACATCTGATGGAGCGTAGAAGTCACTGCCCCAGCCTTTTGAATCCAAGGGTGACCCAGTAAATAAGAATAAGATGGTCGGATGTCCATCACATAGAACGCAGATACAAAAGTCTGAGAGCCAACTTTAACGGGAACATCCACCTCCCCGTGCACCATCCTTTTGGACCCGTCAAAGGCCCCAACCACAATATTACTCGGCTTCAGAACCAACCCTTCACAGTCCAGCCGATCTAATGCTTTCTTGGGTAAAACATTTAATGAGGACCCAGTATCCACCAGCACGTGGGCCAGAGTAGTGCCCCTGCACTCGATCGAAACATACAGAGCGTCATTGTGATTCCTTCCTTTGGCAGTCAGATCTGCGTCCGAGAAACCCAACCCGTTGTCAGCGATCAAACTAGCCACACAGTCTTTAAATTGATCAGCAGACATTTCCTGCGGCACATGCGCAGTTTTAAGGAAAGCAATTAAAGCCTTTGCATGGGCTTCCGATCACAACAATAAGGATAACATGGAGATCTTCGACGGGGTTTGCCCCAGCAGCTCGACTACATTGTAGTCGCTCTTCTTGATAATCTTCAGAATTTCCTCTATCTCCTGTCTAGAGGTTTCTACAACAATCTTCTTAGGTTCCTCCATCCAGGCAGGCTCACCTGTGATCTCTTTTCCCTGAGCGTCAAATGACTCGGCGACAGGGGTGATAATTGGAATATGAACCGGGGTAGTAGCTGATGTACTTGCAGATGGAACGGAAATAGGTTTTTGAACTGTTGGAGGGGAAATCTCAAGAGAGAAGATTCTTCCGCTTCGGGTGACCTTGCTAGCCCCGATAATATTGCTGATCTCAGTATCAACTTCTTCAACCTTCAAGTCTTGCTTGATCCCATGATAATACACATTGGCCCCATAGTGCCATGGGACAGCTTTATCCGAAGTGTATGGGATAGGACCAGGAATAGTAATGATCAATGGAGCAACTCTCGAAGCAGATGTAATCTTAACAGGCTTTCTCGGGGAAGCCTTGGAAGGATTAGCAGAAATGGTTATTATGGAAACATCTTCAACGGGAATCAACGAAATCAAAGTTTTCTCGAACATGACCTCTTTGTTATCCATCAGGCGTTGAACACCTGATTTCAATAAATGGCAACCAGCAAACAAGATTGAACATAGGTGGCAACCTTCGCCATAGCCTGGAAATAAACCGGCCGATAATAGGTTCTTCTTTACTGTCATTAACGGAGTAGAAATGTCTTCCACAAAGGTCACAAATGAATCATCGTCCACAACATTCACTCCATGCTTGGGCATAGGAGCAGTCATGATGTTAGGCTTTTCCAATGCGTCAAACTCAATTTCTTTAGCTTCAATCAAATTTTGCACCTTATTCCTCAAGGCCAACAGTTGTTGGTATCATGACCCGGGCTATTAGAGTGATAGGCACAACGGGCATTCAGATTATACAACGGAGAGGTGGTATTGGGATTCTTCGGAGCTTCCCTCAAAGTTACCAAGTTGGTCTTTAACAGTTATGGTAGAATCTGGGATAAGGTCATACTGAGCCGAGTGTACTGTCTTTGCGGTCTCTCCATTCTTTGCTGATTGTTGCATTGTGAGGCAACTGTAGGTTTTGATATTACTACCGCATTCACTGCTTGGCGGCGTTCAGGTCAGTTTTGGCTCCTCGAGCTGTTAACTGCACTAGCTTCTTTCTTGAAAGGCTTATTTTCTGTACTTGATGAAGCACCTTTCTGTGTCTTGCCACTTTTGATACCAGCTTCTACCCTCTCCCCAGTCAAAATCAATTCAGTGAACCCAGATGATGAACTGCCGATCAAGTGATTGAAAAACGGACCAGACAAAGTCCCAAGAAACATATCCACCAACTCCCTATCAGACAGAGGGGGTTGGAATCTTCCAGCGAGATCTCTCCACTTCTGAGCATAGTCCTTAAAGCCTTCACCTGCACCCATAGACATACCCTGAAGCTGAGTACGCGTGGGAGCAAAATCGGCTTTATACTGGTATTGCTTGTAAAGAGCAGCAGCAAGGTCCTCCCAGTTGCGGACATTAGCTCCTTCCAATTGATAAAATCATTCCAGCTGAGTCCCTGACAGACTATCTTGAAAGAAATGGATCCACAGGTTTCTATCAGCAGTGTAGGGTTGACTTTTTCTGACGTACGAGCGGAGATGGAGCTTTGGACAGGATGCTCTATCGTACTTAGCAAATACAGGAGCTTTAAACTTGTGAGGGATCACCACCCCAGATGCCAGGCTCAAATCCCTGAAATCCAAACCAGGGACCTTCTGAATCTGCATAGCACTTAGTCGGTCTTCAAGTTGTTTGTACCTATCCTCAGCAGGAGTGTACTGTTCATCATCAAAATCAGTATCATTATCAGAGACCACAAGACTAGGACCCTTTCTTTCCTCTTGATTCTCTCCTCCTCCAGATGAATGAGACAAATCAACTTCCTGTCGCAACCTATTCCCAAACCTGTGATCCATATTCAGCAGAACCACCTTCTTTCTTCTTCTTCTTCTTCTTCTTCTTCTTCTTCTTCTCCTTCAGGATGAGAGTCTTCAAATCCTGTTGCCCTTTGGCCAAGTTCAAGAACATCTCTTGGAATTGAGCATTTTGTGCTTGAAGAGCTTTGATGGCTTGATCAGTAGGTGTTTCAGAAGACATTATGTGCTGAAATAAACAACGAAGAAGATAAGAAACCTGTAATGGTACCTGTAATGAGGTGCATGGTGATGGAATGCGTATCAAATGATTTCAAAGACTTTGGGAGATTTAAATTTGCAAACCAAGAAATAACAAACTTTATTATATTAAACTTGTAAAAATGTTTAACAATGCCTTTTAAGGCGTTACAAAAGAAATAAACTGAAAAGAAAATCTAAACTAGAAACAATAAAAGACATCAGAAATCCCATGGTCGCTTTCCCTTCGTGCTGGCGTAATCCTTTATTTATCTTTTCGTTCTCAAGTTTCCTCGTGAGCTTCAAGATCTTCCTTTCCTGCTCATGATACTTCTCTCGGTAGGTATCCCTTTCTTCCTTTAACTGGATCCAAGATCTCTTCAATGCCCCAAGATCAGTAGGAATATAAGGATAGAGGACTGTATAAAGAACACCTTCTTCATTAGTATGCTCTACAATTACTGGAAAAATAGCTTCATAAGGCATCCCCAACTTTTGAGCCTGGGCTCGAACCCATTAGAGATAAGGTTGCATAGGGAGAGAAGTCTTTGGTCCTAGCTCGTGAGGGTCAGACCTGTTCACCCTGCCCCAGGCTCGTATAAACCTTCAGCGATGCTCATCCACGTCCCCCTTGTAGTCAAAGACAATATCTGTAAGAAGTAGCTCATGGGGACCGTCTCTACGAGCGCGTCCAAACTGTCGTAAAGCCAAACAAGGGCTGTAGGTTATTCCCCCTTTAATTCCAAGAAACGGGACATTAGGGTATTCCCCACATCGATCAATGACAGCTACTCTTTCCATATCCTTAGAACTCCAAAGAATATCCGTATGGGCAAGGGACATGATTCTGTAAGCCCAACCTACACCTTCCTCATTCTTCAATACATACTTGGGGAGGTGCGAAATAAACCACCTCGCCAGCAACAACATGCAACACATGAGGGTCCCCCTTCTTCGCACATTACGAGTATAGAGAGCATGCAAAATATCACCCAAGAGAGTAGGCACTGGATTACGAGACAAGAAGATCTTGACCGCATTCACATCTATGAAGGAATCTGGATTCGGGAAAAGAACCAAGCCGTAGATGAGGAGAGCCAAGATGTCTTCAAATGCTTGAAAGTCCAAATTATCCCAGAACTGTTGAGCTTGATCCATTAGAAACTTGGCCAAGAAACCATTAACCCTGCTCCGTGTCTCCCAGTTGGACACTACATCAGCCCCTTTTAGATGTAAGGTTGAAGCAATGTCCTCAGGTCTAGGAGTCTCTTCTAAACCCGTGAAGGGTGTCTGCTCGAGAATGGATATACCCAGTAAGTCAGAAAACTCCTCAAAAGTAGGAACTAGCTGATAATTCGGGAAGGTGAAACAATGATGCAACGAATCAAAGAACTGGAACAACACACTCATCATTTGCTCATCCAACTTTGAAGTGACCACGCTAAGGAGGTGACCATGTCTTCTAACAAATGAAGAAGTATCAGGAACTTTTGAGACTAACTCTCTGAGCTGAGCAGGTATCTGCACGAAGTTAACTCGAATGGTGTTTCTGCGTACGAAAGCCATAATCTGCAAAACAGAGCAAAGATAAATCCCCTCGGTCTTTGAAATGGTTAGTCTAATGAAGTATGCATGCTATGTCATGATGCATGATGTCATGATAAAACACACAACAGGTATGGCAGGTAACAAACATGGTAAAGGCACAACAGTCACACAAGAGCCCTTAAGTTTCAGGCTTGCATGGGGTCTAGGTACTACCCTCTTGAAGTTTAGTTGGTTTCAACCTCTCCTAATAATAGTAACCGGGTTCTAGAGGTTCTCAATATCACTAACCATCCTCCATCGGTCATGGTTTCAGCTTACGAAATCTTTTCTTGCGGCCGGAACTATCTCGATAGTATGGTCTCAATGAGTGTAGTATCGAGTATCAACCAGTTCCCAGCTCTACACTGAGACCGGCTATTTCACTACTTCCTATGGCCAAGTTGGTCAATTATAGGTTCTAAGGTCAGTTGATGCTTAACGACCTATATAGCAGCCCCATATTCTCCTTGTTTCTCCACAAGGGATACCTGTACCAACTAATGTGCCACATCAACGTAGCTACTGCTTCAACCGTATCGGTCTACGCCGTACAGTTCCATCATAGTTTATTGGTACTTACCTAAAAGGTGTCCCCCAAATCCGGGTTAGGATCTATAGTAACTCCAATACAAAGCCCACAAAGATAGAGCAATCAAATCAAACAATAGAAGCAATATGATGAACTAATCCTAAGGTATAACCCACTTATATTCTCCCCAGCAGAGTCGCCAGTTCTGTGATACGGTGGCCAGAACCGGACTATTTTGAAATGCTGGTTTGCGTTTGTGTTTGCAAAATGTCGTGGTAAGCAAGAGTCGCCACCGACTTTTATTTTATCCAACTGGAAAGGAAAAAAGCACATAAAAATTCCTTTTTCGAGATTTTGAGTACGGGGGGTAGATTATAGAAAGGGAAGGTATTAGCACCCTTTCTATCCGTGGTTTTCCACAGGCTCTTAGGTACTTTCTCATCATTTTCAAAATTTCTTGTGTGTGTTTGATTTGAAAAAAGTTTTTGTTTGACTTCGATTTAACCCTTGCTTCTGTCTTCAAGAGTGTTACGAAGTTATTTTGAAAACTTTGTTTGAAAGGAGTGTAAGTGTGAAAAAGTTTGTTTGGATTGAGGAAGTACTTAAGAACTAATCTACCTACTTGAAAAAAGAGAATGTTTTTGTTCTTGTTTCCTTTAGACAACGCTATCCCAATATTAGTGAGTAGGTAGCATCATCGTTGGAGTTTTAAGGGCCAATTCGAAAGGGACATACGATCACTAAAGCAATGTTAGAACGTCTTAGTAATAACCATAATGTCTTAAGATCAATATTCGATGCAACAATTTCGAGGCAACCTTTCCGAGACAACTTTGATCTTTGAGACAAGAGAGCGACCACTAAAATGTCCTATACTTAGTGACCGTTTACCGAAGGCAACCAAAGTGAGAGTATACCCTAGGAGTGTGCATGTGCGAGTGATTCAGTTTCAAATTATTATCTTTGCACATTTAGGGTTTGCTAACCTTTTTAAAGTTTATATACATTCTTGTCATGCATCCCTAATATTCATACATCTAACAGTTAATATTTATGGAATTTAAAATGCGGAAAATAAGTTACGCTATTACAAGGCTTCGGGTATTAATTACATAGCCAAAAACAACCCGTAAAGAAAACGATAAATGAACGAAAAAAGGTCCTAATTAATCTATTACAACTTGTGAGCAATTACATCAATATGGTAAAAAATAATAAAGCGCGCGTGATGAATCGAGAACGAGAGAGAACAAGGGTTTTGACCCCGTCTAACCTAAACGAAAGAGAAAATTATTTTTGTTGTTTTTAATTATTTTTAAGAAGAAGAACAAGGTTTTAAAATTAAATATAAACCTAATTGCTAATTAAATTAAATTAAAGAAAATAATTTACATGACCTATTTTTGTATTTTTGGTTATTTTAAGAAAAAAGAAAATAGAGATTAAATTAAAACCAAAACCATGATTTTCTAATTGTTTTTAATTTATTTACAAAATAATTAAAATTGCCCTAAAATTAAATAAAACTAATTAAATTAATTTTTTGTATAAAAAATAAATCCTAGATCTAATTGGATGAAAATATTATTTTTTGTGATTTTATGATAAAAAGAATTAATTTTTATATTAGTAACAAATAAATAAATTAATTAATTAAGAAAATATAAAGAGAAAAAGAAAGGAAATTTGGGCCTGAAATAACAATTTGGAGGAGTGTGAGTAGCAAGATCTGGGCCCAAAACAGGTTGGTCCATGTTGACTTCCATGCTCATATTTGTGCGTTGACTAGGTGTATGATGGTCACCACATGATAACCATCAGATCTGGCTTCCTGGACATCTGGCTGGTTGGATGATGATGGACCATGGTGGTCATCCCACCTATACACGTGCCTGATTACTGAAAGAAAAACAATATTAAATAATGGGGGGACCTGGGATTCGAACCCAGGCCACATGGCTTTCTCCACTAGCCTTACTACCAACTGCGCTGGCTTTGTTAGTTGTTAATATAATAAACATAAAACATAATATGAGAAAACAACAAAACACTAAATCTAAACGCGCGAATTTTCAAACGGGCGAATGGTTGCTTGGGACATCTTCTTCTCCAAGGATTCGTTGTCTTAGATAGAAGACTTTTACCAACAGACATTCATTGTAGGTAAAAACCTGTGCATCTCAAAAATCATGTACAAGCATAATAAATTAATGGTGATGGTACCAATCCACTCGTCTCAATCTCACGAGCTTCATGGTACCCTAATCATGGCCCAATTTTGCCTATGTTAAGAAACCCCAAAACGAGCTTGCAAACCCTAGCTATGGCATATGGCAATTCCTACGTTGTAAATGCAATTAAACAGTACCAATAGCTTGCAAACAAGATGATGAACAAGAATATATGATTAGAATGTGTTTAGGATGCGTGAAATATTGAAAATTGATTTTGAGTTTGAAACCAAACCGTGTGAGTGATGTAGGGCGATTCTGGGCGTTTCAAGCCTTGCAGATGATTGGGTTAGCTCCAGGAGATTGCCAGCAAGCGATTGGAAGCTTTAACACACCTTGAACTGGCCTACAGAAGGATATCTGTCTCACACTTTTCTTTGGAATTTTGGAATTTTGCTCTGGTTCTTGGAGGCAGCTCTGCACGAAAATTCTTGTTCTTAGGGTTCAATGATCTTCAGCATAAGTAGTGAATCATATTAGGTTAATTATTTTTGGCCATGATCTTGAGAATTCACGAAGGGAATATTTGATCTTTAAGCCATATGAAATCTTTCCATAACCTTGCAAATCATGCCCTTTTGCCTTGATTCGAATTTGATTGATTAGGCCAGCTCATTTGGATTTGATTTTCATCAAAATCAGATCTTCAAAACAAATCTTGGTATTTTTTATTATTTATTTGATTTAAAATGATTTTTAATAAATAAAAACATAATAAAATAAATAAATGGAGCAAATAATATGTGGTGGCTTCCTTGGGTCGTGGACCATGTTGGAAAGGTGGTGCAAGCTTAAAAAGTTGGGCCCATTTAGATAAAATGCATTTGAGGCATAGTTGACTTTTGGCAATTTTGCAAAAAAGGTCAACTTCACCAATGCGTTACTTCCTCAATTTTGACTCTTTGAAGGAGTTCTTGGACATTTTAGAAATCTTGAGATGTCCTCTAAGCAAACCTTTCGGTCTCATCTCAATTTGGTATTCCATGTTCATGCATGAATCTTTGACAAAAAAGGTGTTTTTGTTGACTTTTCAAAATGACCTATAATGTCCAAATTCATAACTTCTTGTGAGTGCATATTTTGAACTTGGGAGCTGAAGATGCATTGTAGGGCAATGCATCATCTTCAAAATGAGCTTTGAATGGGCCATTTCTCATAAAGTTTGAGAAAGTTATGCTTGGTCAAAGTTGGGTTGACTTTTCCTGCAAAACCCTAATTTAGCAAGTTTTGGGTTTTGATGAATTGTGAGCAATCCTGGATGAATCATGATCAACCCTTGATCAAATGATGAATAATACTTCAAAATGAGGATGTTGACCAAAAATATTGAAGTTTGACTGTATGTGGGCCATAGTTGACTTTTGCCCTAGCACAGTCGATTTTCAGTTCTTTGAGCAATTGACTGAGCAAACTTTCTCTGCAAGGCTTGAAACTTGACATGGATGATCTTGATAACATATTAGGACAATGGTGAGCATTTTGGATCCCTTGGATTCAAGTATGTTGATGCAATATGAAACCCTAATTTGAGGTATACTGCTTTAGGAGAGAGCTTGTCTGGTCAACCCTTGGACTTCCTTGAGCAATTTGAGGACCTCACTTGAAATGTATTGAGAAATATGAGAGGGAAAATTTTGGGGTACAACATTTGTGATAATCGTTGTATCATTCCTCAAGAGTGTGACAAATTTTGTTTTGAAAATTGGTTTTGAAAAGTGTAAGTGTGAAAAGTTTTGATTTGAGCAAGTACCTACTAGCATCTACCTACTCGAAAAAGGATTGTTTCTATTCTTGTTTCCTTTAGACAGCGCTATCCTACTATTGAGAAATAGGTATCACCGTCGTTGGAGTTGTAAGGGTCAATTCGAAAGGGACATATGGTCACTAAAGCAATATTTGGACACCTTAGTAGTAATCCTAGAGACTTAAGATCTTTTCGAGGCAACATTTTCGAGGCAACATTTGAATGGGACATTTGATCTTTGTAGATGAGAAGGCAACCACTAAGACACCCTATGCTTAATGATCGTTTACCGAAGGCAACCGAAGTGAGAGTTTACCCTAAGAGTGAATATGTGCGAGTGATCCATTTTCAATTTATTATATTTGCACATTAGGGTTTTCTAACCATTTTAATTTTGTCATGCATTCTTGCCATACAATCCTATTAGCATACATCTAGACAGTTAAAGATTTGCGGGAATTAAAAACGGGAAAAAATAAACCTAGCTATTACAAGGCTTCGGGGAGGGGGATTAATTACATAACCAAAAATGGGGGAAAAGCGATAAGTAAAAACTCTAAGTTAACTATTACAAACCATGAACAGTTACAAAAATAATAAAAAGAATTAAATGCGTACGGTAAATTAAATGTGAGGGATTAGGGTTTTGACCCTTTGACTAATCATACTTGCGATTGATTAAAGAAAAATGTTTTTTTGTCATGTTTTGTTGTTTGAGAAAATAATGAAGAATTAAATTAAAAGAAAATCCTAAGTTCTAATTAACGTTAATTTATGAAAATAAGTTAATTAATTCTAAACAACCTATTTTTTGTATTTTTTTTGTTTTATTTGAGAAAAAGGAGAAAATTAAATCAAGAGTTAACCTAATTTCCTAATTTAATTTTAATTGTGAAAAAAAAACAAATTAAATTGACCCTAATTTAAATATTAATCTAATTAATTAACAAAAAATTAATTTAATAAGAAAACAACTAAATCTAATTTTTTATGACCTTTTTTATTTTATTTTTTATGATTTAATTAAAATTGATTTTAAAAATAAAATAACTAAACAAATTAAAATAAAAAATAAAAAATAAGAAAAGAAATTGAGAATTGGGCCTGTTAGTGCTGAAATAGGGGGTGCAAATCTGAATTCTTTGGCCCAAATACTCCAAGCCTGGTTGACCACGCTTGATCTAGTGCAATGTTGACTTTGTAGAACACCATGGTCCTCCATTGTTGGCACAATGGATCTGGCTAGCTGGGCATCCAGTGGCCAAGAGTTAAGGGTGTACGATGGGCGTGTGATGGAGTATTGCATTGGATCTGCAAAGGGAAAACAAGAAAATGCATTTTGCTGGGACCTAGGATCAAACCCAGGCCCTTTTACTCCCTACCAATGAAGCGTTGCCAACTGAGTTGCGTTGTTAACTTGTTATTATAATACCAATAAAACATAATATAAGAAAGGCAAAAAGAGCTGATTCCAAGGCGCGAAATTCAAATGTCCCAATGGCTGCTTGAGACGCCAGCGTCTTCTTCCTAGTAACCATCATTTTAGAAAACAAGACTTTTACCTACAAACGTTCACTGTAGGTATAACCCTGCACATTTCAAAAATAATGTACACGCAAGATAAATGAAAGGTAATGGTACCAATCAACTCGTCTCATCCTCACGAGCATCATGGTACCTAATTCAAGACCTAATTTTGCCTGTACAAAAAAACCCTAAAATTAACTTAGAAACCCTAGCAATGGCAACATTATGTACAAGCATTAAAAATGCAATTAAATGGCATGGTTAACTTGCAAACATGATGACAAACATGAATATAACAATCAAAAGGGCTAATCATGCAAGAATTGTGATAATCGAATTGAAAAAATAAGCCAAACCGTGTGAAGTGTAGCGCACGTTTCTGGGTGTTTCAGGCCTTGCAAATGATTGGGACAACTTCCTGGGACGTCCAACAATGGATTGGGATAGCTAGGATGGCTTGAGATGGCATGTGGAGTGAAAACCAATTCACCCTTTTGCCAACTTTTTTCAGCTTTGTTCTATGCTTCTCACGACCTCTAACCCCTGTTTTTTGATCTGGAATTCTTCATTATATAACCTAGAGTGAATGAGGTTAACAAACTTGGACTGAATCCTTGCATTTATCCAAGATTTGATTTGATTTGAAAGCTATATGATATGTTTCTATTTTGAGCCAAATCATGCCTTTCTTTTACCAATTGCCCTTGATTCGAATTTGTCTTGTAAACTCAGCATATCTTGATTGCTAATCCGTCAAAAAAAACAAATCAACTCATATCTTTGTTAATTTTCATCACTTATTTGATTTAATTTACTTTTTAATTAATGAAAAATAAAAATAAATTTAAAAATGAAGCACATAATGGGTGAGTGAGCCTTTGAGTCGTGGACCACATTATAATTGAGGTGCAAGCATAAAAAGTTGGGCCCATTTAGCAAAAAATGCAAATTTGGGCACATTTAACTTTTGGCAATTTTGCAAAAATGGTCAAATTGGCCAATGCATAACTCCCTCAATTTTGACCCTAGAGAGGTGTTCTTGGACTTTTTAAAAATCTTAGGATGTCCTCTAAACAACCCTTTTGGTCTCATCTCAATTGAGTCTTGCATTTTCATGTATGAAGCTTTGACCCAAAAGGTGTTTTTGTTGACTTTTCAAAAGGACCTATAATGTCAAAATTCATATCTTTTTGTGAGTGCATATTCTGGAATTGCAAACTCTTCAACATGAGCTTTGGATGCGTCATTTCTAATAAAGTATGAGAAAGTTATGCTTGGTCAAAGTTGAGTTGACTTTTCCTAGAAAACCCTAATTTAGCAACCTTTGGGTTTTGATGATTTATGAGCAATACTTGAGGAATCATGATCAACCCTTGATCAAATTATGGATAATACTTCAAAATGAGGATTTTGACCAAAAATCTTGAAGTTTGACTGTATGTAGGCCATAGTTGACTTTTGACCTAGTACAGTTAATTTTCAGGCATTTGAGCAATTGACTGAGAAAACTTCTTCTGCAAGGCTTGAAACTTGACATGGATGATCTTGAGAACATATTAGGACAATGGTTAGCATTTGAGTCCTTTGTGGCTCACATATCTTGATGAAGATGGAAACCATAATTTGAGGTATATTGCCTTAAGAGAGAGTTTGTCTGGTCAACTCTTGGGCAACCTTGAGCAAATTGGGGACCTCACTTGACATTTGTTGAGTAAAATGAGAGGGTAAATTTTAGGGTACATTATGTAGTAACTTTAAAATTCCGCAATTTACCGCTTTCATATATACATTTTAGTAAATTAGGGTTTGTATGGAAAGACTAAAACCAACAAATAGAAAACCCTAATTAAGACAAATCAAAGCATGAAAACAATACATTTGCACACAAATACCCCTAGGGTTACCCCACTTGGTTGCCTTACAAAAATGGCCATATTACGCATGTGAGGTATCTTAGCAAAAACAAACGAATACAAGATTATAGTCCCTCGATGATGCTATCTAAGTTACCTTACAAATGATCTTAGCCCCTAAAGAAAAATTCTAAGACACCTCGCAATATTGCTAATCATGGTTATACAATGACCCATGCCCATCCCATTTACATCCAAAGATAGGGTTGCTTACCAAATCAATGGTAAGGCAACAATGTCAAAGGAAATGAAAATGAACAAGAAAGACATATGATTAGGTAGATTGATCCTAATTACTTAATCCATTTCAAAACAAACATCCTTGCTATTTTCAAAACAAGCACCTACACTTTCAAAACATCTTACAAACTTGAAAACAATTTCAAAAGATCAAACATCTTTGTATACATTCTTACAAACAAGAATCATTACAAAGATTTCATAAACAATGGCCTCTTTATAAAATACTTTCAAAAACCACACAAAGCACAATTTCAAACAAAAGCAAGTGATCTAGCAAGTAGCTAAGAGCCCATGGAAAACCATGGATGAAAAGAGTGCTAATACCTTCCCTTTTCATAATCTACCCCCCGAACTCAAGAAATAATCTCAAAGGTCTTTCATGTACTTTTTCACCTTTCCTTTTGGATAAAATAAAAGTCGATGGCGACTCTTTCTAACCGCAACATTTGCGATCAAACGCAAAACCCTCAAGTCAGTTCTCCCACCGTATCACAGAACTGGCGACTCTGCCGGGGAAAATTCTAAAGTGGGGTTACCTTAGGGATAGATCACATTTACTAGCTTATATTGTTTGACTTGTATGCTTTACATTTTTTCAGGAAGTTCAAACTTAAAATTCACAATACTCAGGCAACATAAATGAATTCTAAGGACATGGTTAGCTTCAGGGCTATGATGTCTACATTTTATCTTTTAAAATCAAAGCCAAATGATGCTTGTATGAAGAGATATATGTTCAGAAAACTCACCTTGCAAATGGAGACCGTGTTTTTGAAGAAGTGAAAAACACAAGAAGGGGGGGGGGTTGAATTTTTGGAATCACGAAATACAATGGAAATAACACTTTGATTTTTATCCTGGTTCATTTGAACTAAAACTATTCCAGTCCACCCGCCAAAGTGATTTCTCCTTTCTCCAACGAGGTCTTAATTCACTAATCGATCTTGATTACAAAACTACTTTGACAACTGTCAAAGTCTTCTTGAGTCCAAAACCACAACCCAGTTTTCTCACGGAAATGTCTAAACAGTAATTGAATAAATGTGTACAATAATGTTTCTAATAAACACTATCACTAACAGTGATGTTTTACACAGTTTAAATATGAATGTTTGAGGATGAAAGATGATTACTGCGTTACTGAACTTTCACGTGAATTCTTCTTTTTCTGCACAGTAGTTCATCACTTGAAATGTTCTTTTTGTCTGCTTTATATAGACCATGCAATAGTGACATAAGAAGATACTTTTGGTATATCCATAACACGAGTTAATGAACTTTCCAAACCAGGAGATCCTTGTCTGTTTGTAGCCGTTACTTATGATATTGCATTGATGGAATTGTAACACTTCAGAGCTTCTCACATCAGAGGATGAGTGTTACCGTTGAGAGTCCTTTACAGCTTGTATCAGAACTTTGCAGATCAGAGTATCAGAGATCATGTTCCACAACGTTGGTGCATTCAGATGTTGTAACAGAACTTCTTCATATAAGCGGTCACACAGATTTGATCCGTCTGAATCTATCAAGGTACTCTCAACTTATATGCTCGCATAATCAGAACTTCTAGTGATGTTCTGGCAGAACTTCCAGTTACATCAGAACATCTTTTTCACATCAGAACTTCCTTCATGTAAAGATACTTTTATTAGTGAGCATATTTGTTCTTTATATCATGTGTTTGTTAACATCAAAACTCTTACTGGTATGTAGAACCAAATTATGTTCTAATAATATCCCCTTTTTTGATGATGACAAAAACTTTTATATTTTGATGGAATATAAGGAACAAAAATTAAAAGGCTCCCCCTGAGTAGAATACTCAGATAACAAGAAAATAAAATACTTCCCTGAAGATCTTCTGATAGGAGTAAAAATATCTTTCATTCTCCCCCCTTTTGTCAAGAATCAAAAATCTGTAAAGACTTTATTTGACTTTCTTTGACAGAAGTTTCTTGAACAGGTGTGACATCCTCTTCTTTTCTTTCTGATTGCTCCTGAAACTTGCATATCCTCCATATTTAAATTCCAGGCTTTGGAACATATGCTTTCTTACCATCATGTGTAGAGAGCATCCAGAATCTTGGTGTTAAAACAGGTGTCTCAACCTTGTTGTTAAAAATATCTGCAACATAAATAATTTTATCCTTTGGTATCCATATCTTTTTGGGTCCATGATTGTTAGAGTTTCCAAAATTTTGTTTGAATTTAGGTTTAGCATAAAATGCCTTACCAGTATGTTTTATATCATATGTTTGCTAAGTAGTGAAGTGAGAATAAAGAGAAGTGCGTTTGATAACCAGGTCCTTAACTTTCTTAGGTTGGGATAATTTACCTTTGTATTCTATACATATTCTGTCATTTCCGCTAACTCCATAGAACATTGAAGCCATCTTGCTTCTATCTATGTTTTTAGCGAGGAATTTCTGAAAGCTGTGATCATATTCCTTTATGATTGTATCAGGGTTACTAGGAACTTCTGACACAGTTTCCTTCTGAGTATTTTGTAAATCATTTTCAAGTTTTAAAATTTTTCTTTTCAACTCAGGGTTTTCTAGTCTCAGATTCTTAGTTTCTTCAGAATCAGAAACTAGATCCTTTTTCAGGTTCTTGTTTATGAATCAAAGCTTTTGGTACCATTCTAGAATTTCTGAAAGACTCTCCTCTAATTGAGATCTAGAAAAGTTAGAAAATAACTCTTCTGACTCTGAGTTTGATTCTGATTCTGATTCTAATTCAGAGGATTCAGAGACATCTGATAAGATGTCTCTTTGAGCTATATTGGCTTGTTCATCTTCTGATTTTGTTCTGTCTTCAGAAGATTCAGAGTCATCCCATATTGGACAGTCACTTTTGTAGTGACCTTGTTTATTGCATTCATAGAAGGTAATGTTTCTGTTACTGGATTTTCTGTATCCAGAAGATTGTTCAGAGTCATTTTCTGTTCTTCTAGAGTTTCTGAAATTCTTTTGTCTGTGCTTCCACAACTGATTGATTCTTCTGGATAGAAAGAATAGTTCATCTTCTTCTGGAGAGGATTCTCCAGAGTTTTCTGCTTCTTCTTTTGCCTGAAAAAAATTTGGTTTTATATTTATTATATTTTATAGCGAGAGACTTACCTTGCTTCTGGGGCTCATCATTTTCCAACTCTATCTCATGGAATTCTGAGAGAGCTGACAAGTTCTTCTAGAGATATTTTCTTCAAATCTTTTTCCAGTTTGAGAGCAGTGACCATGGGTCTACATTGTTTTGGAAAACTTCTGATGATATTCTTTACATAATCAGTAGTTGAGTATCCTTTGTCCAAAACTTCCAGCCCAGGAATCAGAGGCTGGAATCTTGAGAACATTGCTTAAATGGTTTCAACTTCTTCCATTTTGAAGGCTTCATACTTATGAATGAGCGCAAGGGCTTTGGTTTGTTTTACTTGTGTGTTGTCTTCATGCGTCATTCTCAGAGAATCAAACATGTGCTTTGATGTCTCTCTGTTTGTGATATTCTCATACTCTGAATATGAGATGTCACTTAGGAGAATAGTTCTGGCCTTGTGATGATTTCTGAAGTCTTGCTTTTGATGATCTGACATTCTTTTTCTGTCCATCTTCTGACCGCTTTCATCAACAGGATGCATGTATCCATCAATCACCATATCCCAGAGGTCAGTGTCATAGTCTAGGAAGAACTTCTGATCATATCTTTACAGTAATCAAAATTTTCACCGTCAAATATTGGGGGGCTGCTGCTGATGTTCTGACTTGTTCCCATCATAGTGTTTTTCCTCCTTGGATGTTTTTCTGACACGGTTAAGTGTTTGCACCCAGATCCAGGTGCTCTGATACCAATTGAAGAAGTGAAAAACATAAGAGGGGGGGGGGGGTGAATTTGAATCACGAAATACAATGGAAAGAACACTTTGAATTTTATCCCGGTTCATTTGAACTCAAACTACTCCAGTCCACCCGCCAAGGTGATTTCGCCTCTCTCCAACGAGGTCTTAATTCACTAATCAATCTTGATTATGAAACTACTTTGACAACTGTCAAAGTCTTCTTGATTCCAAAACCACAACCCGGTTTTCTTAAGGAAATGTCTAAACAATAATTGAATAAAAGTGTACAATAATGTTTCTAATAAATAGTATCACTAATGGTGATGTTTTACACAGTTTAAATATGAATTTTTGAGGATGAAAGATGATTGCTGCGTTACAGAACTTTCACGTGAATTCTTCTAGACCATGCAATAGTGACATAAGAAGATACTTTTGGTATATCCATAACACGAGTTAATGAACTTTGCAAACCTGGAGATCCTTGTCTATTTGTAGCCTTTACTTATGATATTGCATTGATGGAATTGTAACGCTTCAGAGCTTCTCACATCAGAGGATGGGTGTTACCATTGAGATTCCTTTACAACTTGTGTCAGAACTTTGCAGATCAGAGTATCAGAGATCCTGTTTCACAGCGTTGGAGCATTCAAAAGTTGTAACAAGACTTCTTCATATAAGCGGAAACACATATTTGATGCGTCTGAATCTATCATGGTACTCTCAAATTCTATGCTCGCATAATCAGAACTTCTAGTGATGTTCTGGAAGAACTTCCAGTTACATCAGAGCATCTTTTTCACATCAGAGCTTCCTGCATGTAAAGATACTTTTATTAGAGAGTATATTTGTTCTTTATATCATATGTTTGTTATCATCAAAACTCTTACTGGGATGTAGAACTAATTATGTTCTAACAGTTTTGAGTTTGAGCAATCTCCAAGATGTTGCAATGATCTGGTTAACTTCCTTGAACCTCTAGGAAGCTAATGCAATACTTAGCTTGAGCTGAGAGTGCCTGTAATGCTCTAGAGAAGTCAATGTGCAGGTTAGTTGATTTTGAAAATGGAGGAAGGTAAAGATTGAGTTACAAAAGTGATTCAGGTGTTTGAATCACTTCCATATAGTGTATGGATGATGTTTGAAGGATTAGAATGAAAAATGCACGAGGGAATTTGAAGCTTGGGTTTCTAAATCAGAAATGACAAGTTTTGAGGAATTTTAAGTGATTCTGAGTTTGAGGAAGTTTGAGGGAGTTTCAATGATTGAAAATTCGTCTGTTAGGTTGCAAATTACTCTTCTATTTATAAGCAAGAGGTTTGGAAACTTAATGGGATCAGAAACAAGAGATCACATGTTATGGATTTTTGCCTTGTTTTTGAAGCAACTTGGTAAACATAGTTCCAAGGCATGGTACAAGGACTTGTAGAGTGGTTGATCACTTTTAACATGCTCCTTATGATATTGTAGGTTTAGTGTGTGCAGAAGAAACAAGTTAGAGGCTCAATGCATTGACTTTTTCAATAAAGCTTGCTTTTCCAAAATGTAAGTGTTACCTTTGTGCCATAAATGGAAATGCAACTTGGATAATGGCTCAAATGCTTGGATCAAAGCTCTAAAAGTTGTGTAATAAATTAATTGTGGAGTGAAGCGCAAGTTAGAAGCCTTCAAAGTAAGATTATACAGCATAGGCTAGGGTTTTGATAAAGTGTTCAGCACAAAAATGACTTGTAATTCAAGAATGGATGCCTAATTTCTTGTCTTCGATTCTCTTAGCTCAAGAATGATCTCTTCAAGTTCTTTGACTTTTGGAAAGCTTGAAACATTTTCTACAACCTTCGTGTTGACCATTTGGACAAAATCAAATTGGAACTAGGTAAAATTTGGTCAAGAAGTTAGGTAAAAAATATGCCTAAACTTGTCAAAATTTTCACTAAGTGTTTTATGAAAATATCATGACTTCATGGGCTTATATCTTCAAATATAAGCATTTTTTGGACATAACCCATTAATACAAAGTTTTATAATTCATCAAGATCTACAACTTTCATGTTGAAAGTTTTCTTTGAATCATCTTGCATCTTAGTGAAAAAGGGTCATGAAGTAGTGAAGTTATTAAGGTTTAAAACACTTAGAAAATTTTCTACGTCTTGAAAACTTTGACTTTTTTCATGGACTTTTTGACTTTCTTGATTTCTTGATGTTTAAGCTTCATATTTTTGAATTTATTGATGAATCTTGACTTTTGAAACTCAATCTTGACCAAAAAGTCAAAGTTTTGACTTTTGGTGTGACAACTGACTTTTTCTTAGTTGACCTAAATTTCCACTATCAACCAATTAATCTTGAAGAATGTTTTGAGTCATGAAATTAGGGTAAGACATTGTGTTTTAATCCTTGAGATTATGCTTCAAGCCATTAAGTCATGTACTAGGTCAACAGTCGCTGATCAGTCATTCTCAGTCAAAACCCTAATTTTGACCATTTTGCCCCTTTGATGATTTGAATACATATCTTGAGGAATTATGATCCAAACTTGATCTATTGATACATATGACTTCAAAATGTTGATATTTATCCAAAACATTAAAGTTTGACTTTATGTTGATCATAATTGACTTTTTCCCAATATAGTTGATTCTCAGTCATCTGATCAATTGACTGAGCAAAATCATGATCAAAGCCTTGAAACATGGCATGAGAATTATTGAAGGTCTATAATGAACTATGAAAGTAATTTGGGGTATTAGAAGTCCAATTGTCCTTGTGTAAATCAAAACCCTAATTTGAGGCCTCAGTGTTTAGGAGGTAATTTGACCTAGTCAATACTTGTGCAAACTTGAGCCATTGAAGATCTTGTGAGAAATGTCTTGAGAAAAGGGAGGGAAAATTTTGTGGTACATTAGCTGCCCATGTTTAATCTTCTTGAACCTAAAAAGTTAGATTGGTATGTCCGCCATTCGTAACTTGAAGGTGGAAGATGATTGAACACTAGAATGCCCATATATTTGCACTCATTGATGTACAAAGTAATGTTTTTGGTTGATTGTATCGGGAATGGGCTTAAAGATGACATTTGGAGAGGTGATAAAGAGTTATTGGATATTGGATTATAGATACAATTCAGAGGTAATTGTTGATAGAAGTATCATAATGAGTCTACACTAGAATGTATCTAAAGAAGTATCAGAATAAATCTTTGGTCGATTTAATATGAGCTAAAAATGTCTAATGAAAAAGTATCAGAATAAATCTTTGGTTGATTTAATCCGAGCCAAGAGATGTTTTGAAATTTTTAACTGAGGGAAGTATCAGAATAAATCTTTGGTCAATTTACTCTGAGCCAGAAAAAAGGTCTACTGAGAGAAGTATCATAATAAATCTTTGGTCGATTTAATCCGAGCCAATAGATGTCTTGAAATTTTTTAACTAAGAGAAGTATCAGAATAAATCTTTGGTCTATTTACTCTGAGCCAAAAAAAAGGTCTACTGAGAGAAGTATCAGAATAAATCTTTGGTCGATTTAATCTGAGCTAGCAGATGTCTTGAAATCTTTAATTGAACGAAGTATCAAAACTTAATCTGAGCCAGAGAAAGTTCTACTGAAAGAATTTAATCTTATCCAGCAGAGAATCTTGATGTCTTTGTTAGAACAATGTTTGAATCTACTACCCTATATTTAAGTTTTGATGATAACAAAGTGAAAAGATATAGTATTTATATGTTTCATGTTTGAACTATATGCTGCCTAAAATTACTATGCTCTGACTTGCAGATACGCTGATTAAAATAAGCAAGATCACTTCTTCAGCATCAGAATTTGATTTCATACACCAGCATCAGAAGTTGCTGAATCAGAACGTCAAGATCAGATGATCAACTCACGTACATGCTGAAGCTTGATGAACAGAACTGCGCGTAAACACTCTGATACAAAAACAATAGTTCATCAGCAGCGAAGTAGAATCAGAATGAGCCAAGCCAGAACATGCATTGAAGAAGCAACGGTACTGTGCATTGAACGCTAATTAATTCCAACGGCATCATTCTAGACAAGATCTGCTCAAAAAGGAAAGCTTGTTATTAGCATTGAATCAAGAATATTGCATTCAACGTTCATCTTCTCAAGTGCTATATAAACAAGGCTTCGAAGATTATAATGGCTAATGCTCTCCAAATCTCTACACGCACAAAGCTGAACCATAATCTTCATCTACCAGTTTTGCTAAACCAACAAACTCTGATACTCCATTAGTGTTTAGCAATCTAGTTTCTAAGCTTAATTTGTGTATACATCACAGTTGTGATAAAGTTTTGTAGAAAACATTCACACACATTGTTTTATACCTTTGTAAGAAAGTGTTGCCTTGACAAACCGGATTGTGGTTTGAATAAAGAAGGCTTTAGCAGTTGTTAAAGCAGTCTGTAATATTCAGTTGAATATAGTGAATTAAGACCTCGTTGGAGAGAGGCGAAATCACCTTGACGGGTGGACTGGAGTAGTTTGAGATCAAACGAACCAGGATAAAAATATCTTGTCAATTGCTTTAAGATTTCAGTTTTACAATTCAACCCCCCCTTCTTGTGTTTTTCACCCCTTCAATTGGCATCAGAGCGCCTGGTTCTGAGCTAAAACACTTAACCGTGTCAGTACAAGATCCAGCGTCAGAAAAACACAATGGCAGGAAACAACTCTCATTTCAGCAATGACAACAATGAGGACAGAGACAGATTCAGCGGCAAACCTCCAGTCTTTGATGGAGAAAACTTTGATTACTGGAAAGACAGAATTGAAAGCTTCTTTCTAGCACATGATGCTGATCTGTGGGATATGGTGACAGATGGATACACGCACCCTGTGAATGCAACTGGTCAGAAGATTGAAAGAAAATCAATGACTGATCAACAAAAGCGTGACTTCAAGAATCACCATAAGGCCAGAACCATCCTCCTCAGTGCCATCTCCTATACTGAGTATGAAAAGATCTCCAACAGAGATACAGCTAAGAACATCTTTGATTCTCTCAGAATGACGCATGAGGGCAACGTTCAAGTCAAAGAAACAAAAGCTCTGGCGCTCATTCAGAAGTATGAGGCGTTCAAAATGGAAGAATCTGAATCCATTGAAACTATGTTCTCTAGATTCCAGATTCTGGTAGCTGGTCTCAAAGTTCTGGACAAAGGATACTCTACTGCTGACCATGTCAAGAAGATAATCAGAAGTTTACCCAAGCAGTGGAGGCCTATGGTTACTGCTCTGAAGCTAGCGAAAGATCTCAACAAAATCACTCTGGAGGAACTTATAAGCTCCCTCAGAAGTCATGAGATAGAGCTAGAAGCTGACGAGCCTCAGAAGCAAGGTAAGCCTTTAGCTTTAAAATCTAACAGAAAATCTGAATCTAAAGTTTTGCAGGCAGTTGAAGAAACATCTGATGGATCCTCATCAGAAGAAGACGAACTTTCCCTTCTCTCCAGAAGAGTAAATCAATTGTGGAAGCAAAGACAAAGGAAGTTCAGGAATCCCAGAAGATCTGATCAGAACGAGTCTTCTTCCAGATACAGAAGGACAGATTCTTCCTCTGGATACAGAAGATCTGAAGGCTCCTCCAGTAGCAAGAAGCCAAACACAAAAGACATCATCTGCTACGAGTGCAATGAGCAAGGACACTACAAGAGTGACTGCCCAAAGCTTCAGAGGGAAAAGCCCAAAAAGAAGTTTTGAAGAGAGAAGAAGAAAAGTCTCATGGCCACATGGGATGACTCTGACTCGTCTGAAGCTGACTCAGAATCAGATGATGAAAGGGCAAACATAGCGCTCATGGCTAACATTCCAGATGATAGTGAAGCTTCTGAATCAGACTCAGAATCAGACACAGAAGAGGTATTCCCTAACTTCGCTGTTAATTTTACAAAGGCTGAACTTGCTGAAAGCCTCAATGAAATTCTGGAACGTTATCAGCAGATTAGAGCTAAATTCAGAGACCTGAAAAGGAATCTTGAATCTGACTCTAATAAGTCTGAGAGTCTCAAATTGGAAAACTCTGAGCTGAGAGATAAAATTTCAAAATTAGAAAACTCTTTACAAAACTCTCAGAAGGAACCAATTTCAGAAACTCCCAGCAACGCTGATGAGATCATCAAGGAGTATGATCATAGTTTCCAGAAGTTCCTTGCTAAAAGCATAGATAGAAGCAGAATGGCTTCAATGATCTATGGAGTTAGCAGAAACGGCAGGAAAGGAATAGGATACCTAGGTAAGGTTCCTACACCTAAAAATGTCATGGATTTAACCATTAAACACACTCCTCTAAATTCACACTTTGTGTATGGTCACACACATGATATCAAATATACTAGCAGTAAGCACTCTGTGAAACCAAAATTCAACCAGAGTTTTGGTAAAACTAACAAATCAGGACCCAAAAAGATCTGGGTACCTAAGGATAAAATAATACATGTTGCAGATATCTTTAGCAACAAGTCAGAAACACCAGTCATGGTACCTGGACTCTGGCTGCTCACGACACATGACGGGAAGAAGGCATATGTTCCAAAGCCTGGAACTTAAGCCTGGAGGCCACGTTGGCTTTGGAGGCAATCAGAGGGGAAAGATAATTGGCTCTGGAACTGTAGGTAATGGAAATCTTCCCTCTATTAATAATGTTCTGCTAGTTGATGGATTGATGCATAATCTGTTATCCATAAGTCAATTAAGTGATAACGGTTATGATATAATCTTTAATCAAAAATCATGTAAAGCTGTTAGTCAGAAAGATGGGACTATCCTGTTTAATGGAAAGAGGAAAAACAACATTTACAAAATCAAACTTTCTGAACTAAAGAGTCAGAACGTAAAATGTCTTCTGTCTGTTAACAACGAGCAGTGGATCTGGCACAGAAGATTGGGGCATGTTAGTATGAGAAGAATATCTCAGATTAACAAACTCAATCTGGTCAGAGGACTTCCAAATTTGAAGTTCAATTCAGATGCTCTGTGTGAAGCATGTCAGAAAGGCAAATTTGCAAAACCTTCTTTTAAATCCAAAAATGTTGTTTCTACCTCTAAGCCATTAGAACTTCTGCACATTGACTTATTTGGACCAGTTAAAACTGCTTCAGTCAGTGGTAAGAAGTATGGGTTAGTAATCGTAGATGACTATAGCAGATGGACATGGGTAAAGTTCTTAAGACACAAGGACGAGTCACACTCTGTGTTTGTTACCTTCTGTAACCAAGTTCAGAATGAAAAAGATCTTAGAATCGTTAAAGTCAGAAGTGATCATGGTGGAGAATTTGAAAATAAAGATTTTGAGTCATTCTTTAATGACAAAGGCATTCTGCATGATTTCTCTTGTCCTAGAACTCCCCAACAAAATGGAGTTGTAGAACGAAAGAACAGAACATTGCAAGAAATGGCCAGAACCATGATCAATGAGACAAACGTTGCTAAGACTTTCTGGGCAGAGGCAATAAACACAGCGTGCTACATTCAGAATAGAATCTCAATAAGACCTATTCTGGAAAAGACTCCATATGAATTGTGGAAGAACAGAAAGCCCAACATTTCGTATTTTCATCCATTTGGATGTACTTGCTTTATATTGAATACAAAGAATTATTTGAACAAGTTTGATTCTAAGGCACAGAAGTGTATTATGTTAGGATACTCTGAACGCTCAAGAGGGTACAGAGTATACAATACAGAAACACAGATTGTGGAAGAATCAATCAGTGTTCGTTTTGATGACAAGCTTGACTCTGAAAAGTCAAAGCAGAATGAAAATCTTGCAGGTATAGAAATTGAATTTGCAGGTTCTAAAGACAAGTCATCAGAAGCTCTCAACACAGACATTCCTTCAACGTCTGAAAGGAGCAATGCTAGAAATCCTACAACAGCTGCTGATCAACCTCAGAAGAGATTGCCCAGAAGCAGTTTGGATCACCCAGAAGAGACTATCCTAGGAAGAAAGGAAGATCCAATCAGAACAAGAGCAAGCTTCAGAAACTCTGAAGAAACTCTTATGGGACTTGTGTCTCTGATTGAACCTTCTTCTATTGATGAAGCACTTCTGGATAATGACTGGATTCTGGCAATGCAAGAAGAGCTGAATCAATTCACCAGAAACGACGTATGGGATCTCGTTCCCAGACCAAAAGGATTCAACGTCATTGGAACAAGATGGGTGTTCAGAAACAAGCTAAATGAACAAGGTGAAGTCATCAGAAACAAGGCACGACTGGTTGCACATGATTATAGTCAGCAAGAGGGGATAGACTTTTGCCCCAGTCGCCAGGTTAGAATCTATCAGACTTTTGATTTCATTTGCTGTTAATAGAGGCATCACTCTGTATCAGATGGATGTCAAAAGTGCATTCTTAAATGGTTATATAGAAGAAGAAGTCTATGTTCACCAACCCCCAGGTTTTGAAAATACAAAACATCCAGAACATGTTTTCAAACTGAAAAAGTCACTGTATGGTCTGAAACAAGCTCCCAGAGCTTGGTATGAAAGGCTAAGTAACTTTCTGCTTGAAAATGAATTCACCAGAGGGAAAGTGGACACTACTCTATTCTGTAAAACAGTTAAGAGTGACATTTTAGTCTGTCAAATTTATGTTGATGATATTATTTTTGGTTCTACTAATCCTTCTCTTGGAAGAAAATTTGCTAAGTGTATGCAGGCAGAATTTGAGATGAGCCTCATGGGGGAACTGAAATTCTTTCTAGGAATTCAGATCAATCAAACTCCAGAGGGAACTTACATTCATCAGAGCAAATACATCAGAGATCTTCTGAAGAAATTTGACCTCTCAGAATGTAAGCCATCAAAGATTCCAATGCATCCCACGTGCATTCTGGAAAGAGAAGAGGTAAGCAAAAGTGTAGAACAGAAAGTCTACAGAGGTATGATTGGTTCTCTCCTCTATCTGACTGCTTCAAGACCTGATATCTTATTCAGCGTATGCATTTGTGCTAGATTCCAATCAGATCCTAGAGAATCTCACTTAACAGATGTTAAGCGAATTTTCAAGTATCTGAAAGGTACTACTAATCTGGGTTTGTTTTATAGAAAATCTAGTGATTACAACTTAGTAGGCTACTGTGATGCTGATTTTGCTGGAGACAGAGTGGAACGTAAAAGTACTTCTGGAAGCTGCCAGTTTCTGGGAGAAAATCTGATCTCGTGGTCCAGCAAAAGGCAGTCAACAATTGCTCTATCAACAATAGAAGCTGAGTACATAGCAGCAGCAGGATGTAGCACACAAATGCTCTGGATGAAAAGTCAGCTTGAAGACTTCCAGATTTTTGAGAGTAACATTCCTATTCTTTGTGATAATACTTCTGCTATTTGCTTAAGTAAGAATCCTATTTTACATTCTAGAGCTAAGCATATAGAAATTAAGCATCATTTCATTAGGGACTATATTCAGAAAGGTATTTTAAACTTAAAATTTATAGATACAGACCATCAATGGGCTGATATCTTTACTAAACCCCTTTCAGAAGATAGGTTCAATTTCATTCTGAAACATCTCAGCATGAAAGTATGCCCAGAATGAAAATGTTTTAATTCCATATATTTATCTTCAGAATGTAATTATATTATTGTGAACTTCTGATCAATCTTCTTTCAGAAAGATAGAACATGCAGATTGTATCAGATGCAAGTCTAAAGATCTGAGAGTCTAATCTCAAAGACAGACGTGCTGATCACTACATCAAACAAGTGTCATCCAATCATCATCAAATCTCTGAAGCAGAACGCGTGCACGCTTCTGAGAAGGCAAAGCGCTGATTGGGTGCATTGAGACACATGTCTGGTAACCGTTTTTAAGTATCTTTCTCAAATCCCCCAAAATCAGCAAGCATTTAATGAAAAGTAATCACGCTTGTTAAATGGCAATCATTATTTTTTTCTCTCTCTTAAAAACGTTTAATTTTTCAAAATAATTTTTGAAAACTCTATTTAAGCACATTAATCTTTCATTTTTATTCTTTACGCTTTCTCATAATCATTCAAGTATTTTCTGCATATTTCTGAGTTTATCTCCTACAAACCTTTTTCTCTCAAATCATTCTCAAAGCTTTTTTAGTGAGAACAATGGCATCCTCCAACATTTCTGCAGGCAATCAGAAGAAAGAAACCTCTGAACAATATCAGGTGCCCCTCAGAACTCTTCTCACACCGGTAAAGAATCTTGAAGTTCTCTCTGAGTTAATCGTCGACTTTGAAAGTTTGAAGGAAAATGGATTTGACCTAACTGAAGAAATTAGGGCTCAAAAGTGGGAGAGGTATTTCGATAGGTTGGTTGGACCAACATTCCCAGCGCTTGTCAAGGAATTTTGGATTCACGCCAAGATTGCTAAACACCTAGTCATCTCTTCTGTCATGGGAAAGAAGATAGTAATTTCTGAAGATCTCATTGCTAGGCTAATCGGTCAAAGTGGTGGTGGAGTCCGTTGTGTGGACATGGCTGATAGATGCCCTGATATAGGCGTGGTAGCTAACAGCATTTTCACTCTTGGATTGCCCAGCAGCAAAATTAAGGATCTGAAGGATCACTGCAGAGTATGGGCCAAGATTGTTCTTGGATGCTTCAACCACAGGAAACCAACAAGTTCTCCTGATTATATAAACGTGGATCAGCAATTTCTGATCTACTTTATTGATCAGAGGGTAAAGATCAATCTGGCACACTTCCTGTTCAACCATCTCAAGACCAGTGTCAAAGAAACAAGAGAAGAAGAAAGGACCAAAAGGGAATGGATACCGTTTGGAAGGCTCATATCAGATATTCTGACAGAGAATAAGCTGATAGAGTATCTGAGCGAAGCTCAAGTGCTGAGCACTATTGAACCAACTGTTGGAAAACCGCTGAACGCTAAGAACCTGAAAAAGATGAAGCTGATAGAAAATATTAAGAAGGAACCCAGAGCTACTTCAACTGTTGACATCTCCAGCAGAAGAGTGCCTCTGAGTGATTTCCCAAAATTTTCTGAAATGGAATCCAAACCAGAGATGTTTCTCAAGTATCCAGATTCATACAAGGAAGAAGATACAGGTTCAAAGCTGAAGATCAAAGATCTGAGTCAAATCCAACCAGAAGTGACTCAGAAGAAGACAAAGAAGAGGAAAGCGCCAACAGAAGGATCATCTCATCAGACTCCAAAGAAAAGAGGTATTTCATCTGCTGCCCCTATTTCAAAATCTTTTACTATTCCAACATCTGCTGCTCCTTCTCAAACCTCTAACAGAATATCCATTCGAATCCCTACCATTGATGAAACCATACCAGAAGACCCTTCTGAGGCCTTACTACTCAGAAGACCCAGAACTAAGATTCCCAAACAACCAACTGTTTCAACAACACCAGCACTTGATCGAGTGCTAGATGATATTGAGCGTGAACATGTTTCTGCTCAACCACATTCTGAACCACTAAATATTCATCCTCCACAACCAGAACAACAACCTGAACCAGAAATACAACACCAACCAGAACCAGAACCAGAACCACAACAACAACAACCACTCACAGAAGAACCTCTGATCCCTGAGCAATCAGAGATTCCACCTCCCCAACCAGAAAATAATCCACCTTCACCACAAACAGAGTTTCACCACTATGAAACCCCTTCTCCTCATCATTCTGACCCTCACTCACCTCAACCTTCACCGCTGGCAATCCAGTTGCCATGTGGAACCACTATTGTCAGGCCCCAGTTGCCATCCTCATTAGAATCAACACCTCCAAAAACTCCAACCACTCAAATAGAAATATCTGACTCTGACTCTGATACCCTTCCTCCAAAACAAACAGCCTCTCAGAAAACCGCTGAAAACCCCAGCAGAACTTTCATTGACTTAACAAGTCTTGAACGTCTTGCTGATCTAAGACACAAAATTGCCATACCCAAACCAAAGCAACCAGATGTTGGCTCTGGTATTTTGAATTTTGAAACAGGTATGCTGCAATGGATTGCTTCTTTGAAGCAAGTCTGTCCTGGGATGATTGACCCAGCTGCTTCTGATCAGCTCTGGTCACAGTTCAGACTATGGGTACGTGCTGAAGCCCTCAAGCTGCAGGACGTCAACTATGAGCAGGCTCAACAGAACTTCAGCAAGCTGCTGAAGGAAGTTGAAAGTCAGCTGCCTCAAGAAGTTGTGCTCCCTCTGGACAGTGAATCTTGGTCTGAGAAAGAGCAAGCTGCAAAGGTGCAACCATCAGAAGAAGACAAGACCATTCAGGCTGAAGAAAATCCAGCAGAAGATGTCGCTGAAAGTTCTGAGAAGCTTCCTCCCTCTGACACTTCTCAAGCTGCCTTGGACAGGCAGGCTCTGGAAGAATTAAGGCTGAATGACTTGCGTCTACAGCAGCGGATGGAAGAGAATGATCAGAAGATGAAAGAAAGAATGGATGTACAGGACAGCAAGATTGACACTGTTGTCAACATGGTTCAGAAGCAGAATGAAACTTCTGAAAAGATTTAAGCAATGCTGAAAAGCCTGTTCTCACGCATGCCCCCTCAACCTTAAATCTTTTTCATGCATAACTTTTTTATGCTTTCTTCATTTTCTGATGTACTGTTTTGACTATGTTTTGTAATGTTCTTTTGCTCTGATCATGAACTATTTTAATATAATTTGTTTTTCTGATCTAAATTGTTTTAGCACATCACCAACACTTTTTGATTGCTGACAAAAAGGGGGAGAACAAGAATGATATTTAAAATCAATAACGGCTAACTAGACAGAAATTCTCAAACATTCTAACTCTATTACTTGAAATGTTTTTCTGTTTTTGTTTTAAGTCTACAGGCACAAGGAAGCTCCTGAACACTATGAAGACTAGAAGCTCTGATCAGAATGTAGAAGCTCTGATCAATGTTGCTCTGATCAAATATGAAGTTCTGATCGACCAAATACTCTGATCCAAAGCAAAGCTCTGACAGGAAAAGCTCTGAAGCTCTGCTCTCTGATAAGTCAAAGACTCTTATAATCTGATGTTCAAAGAAAGAAAAAGATCTGATCTTGAAGAACACGTATCATCAAAGGGAAGTAATCAACTCAGGGGGAGTATCTCTTAACTCTGATTTCTCCTTACTTCTTATCTCTGAAACATTTCCCAGACACCTTTTCACGTTATTTTTCATTTAAAATATCTAGTTTTTGTCATCATCAAAAAGGGGGAGATTGTTAGAACAATGTTTGAATCTACTACCCTATATTTAAGTTTTGATGATAACAAAGTGAAAAGATATAGTATTTATATGTTTCATGTTTGAACTATATGCTGCCTAAAATTACTATGCTCTGACTTGCAGATACGCTGATTAAAATAAGCAAGATCACTTCTTCAGCATCAGAATTTGATTTCATACACCAGCATCAGAAGTTGCTGAATCAGAACGTCAAGATCAGATGATCAACTCACGTACATGCTGAAGCTTGATGAACAGAACTGCGCGTAAACACTCTGATACAAAAACAATAGTTCATCAGCAGCGAAGCAGAATCAGAATGAGCCAAGCCAGAACGTGCATTGAAGAAGCAACGGTACTGTGCATTGAACGCTAATTAATTCCAACGGCATCATTCTAGACAAGATCTGCTCAAAAAGGAAAGCTTGTTATTAGCATTGAATCAAGAATATTGCATTCAACGTTCATCTTCTCAAGTGCTATATAAACAAGGCTTCGAAGATTATAATGGCTAATGCTCTCCAAATCTCTACACGCACAAAGCTGAACCATAATCTTCATCTACCAGTTTTGCTAAACCAACAAACTCTGATACTCCATTAGTGTTTAGCAATCTAGTTTCTAAGCTTAATTTGTGTATACATCACAGTTGTGATAAAGTTTTGTAGAAAACATTCACACACATTGTTTTATACCTTTGTAAGAAAGTGTTGCCTTGACAAACCGGATTGTGGTTTGAATCAAGAAGGCTTTAGCAGTTGTTAAAGCAGTCTGTAATATTCAGTTGAATATAGTGAATTAAGACCTCGTTGGAGAGAGGCGAAATCACCTTGACGGGTGGACTGGAGTAGTTTGAGATCAAACGAACCAGGATAAAAATATCTTGTCAATTGCTTTAAGATTTCAGTTTTACAATTCAACCCCCCCTTCTTGTGTTTTTCACCCCTTCAGTCTTTAACCGAACAGAGTATCAAAACTTAATTTGAGCCGGAGAAAGGTCTACTGAAAGAGGTATCAGAACTTAATCTGAGCCAGTAGAAAATCTTGATGTCTTTAACTGAACGAAGTATCATAACTTAATCTGAGTCGGAAAAAGGTCTATTGAGAGAAGTATCAGAACTTAATCTGAGCCAACAGAAAATCTTGATGTTTTTAACCGATTGAAGTATCAAAATTTAATCTGAGCCGGAGAAAGGTCTACTGAAAGAAGTATTAGAACTTAATATGAGCCAACAGAAAATCTTGATGTCTTTAACCAAACAAAGTATCAGGACTTAATCTGAGCCAGAGAAAGGTCTATTGAACGAAGTATTCGAACTTAATTTGAGCCAGCAGAGAATCTCGACGTCTTTAACCGAACGAAGTATCAGGACTTGATCTGAGCTAGAGAAAGGTCTACTGAAAGAAGTATCAGAACTTATTCTGAGCCAGCAGAGAATCTTGATGTCTTTAACCGAATAAAGTATCAGAGCTTAATCTGAGCCAAAGAAAGTTCTACTAAAAAAGGTATCATAACTTAATCTGAGCCAGCATAAAATCTTGATGTCTTTAACCGAATTAAGTATCAAGACTTAATCTAAGCCGGAGAAAGGTCTACTGAAAGAAGTATCAAAACTTAATCCGAACCAACATAGAATCTTGATGTCTTTAACCGAACGAAGTATCAAAACTTAATCTGATCCAGAGAAAGGTCTACTAAAAGAGGTATCAGAACTTAATCTGAGCCAACAGAAAATCTCGATGTCTTTAACCAAACAAAGTATCATGACTTAATCTGAGCTAGAGAAAGGTCTACTGAAAGAGGTATCAGAACTTAATCTAAGCCAGTACAGAATCTATGTTTGTCTTTTGATTGATCTTTCCTGAAAAAGATAAAGAATTAATTGCATGCAGATGTATGCATTGCGTAATGATGTTCTCGAAATAAATGAGATTATGCTATATACATTTTGTCATGTATATGCTGGGATGTATGAATGTCAGATGTTATTAAAGTGTATCTTTGTCTGGGAAAATAAATCCCTGACTATTGTTGTGGATGAAAGTATGTGTATCTCCAACTTTGTCTTGAATACTTTCGCTGGGAATTCCTATTTGTTGTTTGAGGAAACTCTGTAGGGGATGTTAATTTCTGATTGGGGGGTAGAGTTTTAGAAACCTTGGTTGTCCATTGCTCTACTAGGGAATTTAGTTCTTATATGCCCCGACTGGGGATAAAAAAGATGATTAAACTTTCGATTTGTCGGGGGAGGATGAAATTAACTGTTATCTTGTTGGATTCCAGGTTTTACAGTAACTCTCTCGGGATAATATCAACTCTACCAGGGAAGAGGAGTTTTGTAAATGATTTATAGTAGTCTGATGAATAGACTTAAGTTGGGGGATTGTAGTATGTTGGGGAAATAAACCCTGTTGAGAAAAGTATTATGGAGACCTTACTAGGGAAATGAATTCTTCTAGGGAAGAACTTTTTTCAAGGTTTCTTTTCTAGTTTTTTGGAGGACCAAACTCGGCCGGGGAAGAGAATTTCCAAGAGATATATTGATTGGAACATCGAAAAAGAATTTGTGAGAATGTATGGATTTTCTGTGGGGATTTATGAGTGTGAGTGTTACCTGGGCTCCTGGAGTAAGTACTTATTCATGTTCTCGTACTTATGTTTGTTACCAGTTAATCATGTTTATATGCATATGTTCATTCAAATTTAGTCATTGGACATTTTTTCAATCAAAACATAAAAAAATGTTTGCACTTCAAAGTATATTTGTTTTGATAATTTGCCTATAAACAGGCGATTTTGTACAAAGAGATGGAAATCCTAGTAAGAGGAAGTCGTCGTGAAATGAAAAGAATACAAGGTGAAAACAAAAATGTATAGCCATGTGGAAGTGATCTCATTGGGTTCCAACTCTGCTATTACCCCTATTTCTTCGAACAACATCCTCTTCCGTTAGAAGAAGTGGATTGAACTGATCTTGTATCATTTTAACTTTTGATCTTGGTAATATAGTTGGATGTAGTGATCCAACGGGCCATAGTCGTACGCTTTAATCCCAATATTTTTCCTGGACCTCCCTTTCAGGTTTTTAGTCCATTGGGATACCCTTTTTTCCCAAGTCTCCCTTTCAAGTTTTCGACTTGCCAGGTGTACAATATTTTGTATATATCCCTAAATTATGCCCGAACCTTTTAGGTTCGCCGGGATGCCCTTATTTGTTCCTAGGTATTTCAACCTAGCAGGCCATTCTTTATGAGTAGTACTTTTTGACTATGTCCACGTTCACAGGGTGCGGAAAATCCTCACTGTCCATAGTGGTTAGCATCATAGCACCGCCAGAGAATACTTTCTTGACAATAAATGACCCTTTGTAAGTGGGAGTCCATTTTCCCCTGGGATCTCCTTGTGGTAGAATGATGCGCTTTACTACCAAGTCGCCACCCTGGAACACGCGTTGCTTGATCTTCTTGTTGAAAGCCTTGATCATACGTTTTTGATACATCTGACCGTGACAGATAGTAACAAGCCTCTTTTCATCAATCAAATTCAACTGATCCAACCTAGTTTGAATCCATTCATCCTTGCCTAAGTCTGCTTCTTTCATAATCCTTAAGGAAGGAATCTGAACTTCGACAGGCGGGATAACTTCCATGCCATAGACTAAAGAGAAAGGGGTTTCCCCAGTTAATGTTCGCGTCGAGGTGCGATATTCATGAAGAGTAAATGGCATCATCTCATGTCAGTCTTTATAGGTCACCACCATCTTTTGCAAAATATTCTTTATATTTTTGTTGGTGGCTTCCACTGTGCCATTCATCTTAGGCATGTACGAAGAAGAGTTGTGATGATTGATCTTGAATTGCATGCAGAGTTAAGTGATCATGGCCTTGTAGAAGTTGATACCGTTGTCAGTGATGATCCTTTCAGGGATGTTGTATTGATAGATGAGGTTATGCTTGATGAACCGGGCTACAACATTCTTGGTAACTGAGGCAAATGAAGCCGCTTCAACACATTTGGTAAAGTAGTCAATGGCGACGAGGATGAAACGATGTCCATTAGAGGTAGTGGGCTTGATTTATTCGATCATGTCAATTCCCCACATTGCAAATGGCCAAGGAGAAGTCATGATATTCAAAGTAATTGGAGGCACGTGAACCTTATTAGCATAAATTTGGAACTTGTGACAAGTCCTCGAGTGTGGTGACAATCAGTTTCCATAGTTGACCAATAGTAACTATCCCTTAGAATCTTCTTGGCCATAGTATGTACACTAGAGTGAGTAATAAAGAGGCCTTCATGCATGTCCTCCATGATCTTCTCTGCTTCCTTCTTGTCCATATAGCGGAGCAAAGTTGAATCATGGTTGCATTTGTACAAAATCCCATTTCTTAGGAAGAACTTGGCTGAGAACCTCTGCAAGAATTTCTTTTCGTTGATTGACACCCCTCAAGGTATTCTTGCGCTTCAAGGTACATTTTCACTTTGTGGTATCAAGGCTTCTCCTCACCAGTGTTAATCTCGCAATAGTGTGCCTGTTCGTCAAATCTTTCGATAGTAATTCTGGGAGCTTCATTGTCCCAATTGACTTTGAACATATATGACATAGTTGCTAAAGCATCTGACAACTGATTTTCTTCCCTCAGGATATGCTCAAAGGTGACCTATTCAAAGTACGAGATCAGGGTTAGCACAATCTCTTTGTAGGGGATCAGATTTTGATGTTTGGTATCCCACTCTCCCTTAACTTGACTGATTACCAGGGCCAAATCTCCATTTATGTTTAAGAATTTGATTCTTAGGTCAATGGCAACCTTAAGACCCAAGATGCACGCTTCATACTCAACCATGTTATTGGTACAATCGAAGCAAAGTCTGGAAGTGAAAGGTGTATGACAACCTTCAGGAGAAATGATCACAACACCAATTTCGTTACCCAATGCATTAGAAGCTCCATCAAAAACCATAGTCCATTGGGATCCTTGTTCATGTCCTTCATACGGTCCAGGCTTTTCACAGTCGGTTATCAGCATGATACTCTCGTCTGGGAATTCAAAGTTCATGGATTGGTAGTCGTCAACAGCTTGATGTGCCAAATGATCCACCATTAAACTTCCTTTGATCTCTTTTTGTGTAGTATACTGGATGTCATATTCAGCCAAGATCATTTACCATCGGGCTATTCGTCCGGAGAGGGACGACTTCTCGAAGATGTACTTGATGGGATCCATCTTAGAAATCAGTAGAGTAGTATGAGTCAACATATACTGACTTAGTCGGCGAGCAGCCCATGCCAAAGCGCACAAAAGTTTCTCGAGCAGTGAATATCTTGTTTCACAGTCGGTAAACTTTTTTCTAAGGTAGTAAATTGTATGCTCTTTTCGACCAAACTCATCATGTTTGCCCAACACACACCCCATTGAATTATCTAACACAATCAAGTACATGATCAGAGGTCTTCCTTTAACTAGAGGAATTAGGATTGGAGGTTCTTGCAAGTATTCATTGATCTTGTCAAAAGCCACTTTGCAGTCGTCATTCCATCTGACTACTTGATCTTTCTTCAATAGTCTGAAGATTGGCTCACAAGTAGTAGTTAAGTGAGATATGAATCGGACAATATAGTTGAGTCGACCTAAGAAACCCCTGATCTCCTTCTCAGTATTGAGAGTTGGCATTTCTTGTATGGCTTTGACTTTTGCAGGATCTACTTCAATACCTTTTCCAATGATGACAAAGCTTAGGAGTTTTCCAGACCTTACCCCGAAAGTGAACTTGTTGGGATTCAGCCTCAGTTTATATTTCTTCAACCTTGTAAATATCTTGTGCAAATGCTCTAGATGTTCTTCCTCAGTCAGTGATCTTGCAATCATGTCATCAACATAGACTTCTATCTCATGATGAATCATATGATGAAATAGAGCTACCATAGCCCGTTAATAAGTTGCGCCTGCATTCTTCAAACCGAATGGCATGACCTTATAAAAGAAGGTGCCCCACTGTGTGACAAAAGTGTTTTTTTTCCATGTCTTCAGGTGCCATTTTGATTTGGTTGTATCTGGAGAAGCCATCCATGAAGGAGAAAACTTTGTGTTGAGCAGTGTTGTCAACCAAAACATTAATATGGTAGAGGAAAGTTGTCTTTGGGGCTTTCCCTATATAAATCCCTATAGTCTACACACATATGAACCTTTCCATCTTTCTTCGACACTGGAACAACATTTTCAACCCATTGGGGATATGATGTTACTGCCAAGAAACATGCATTAAACTGTTTCATTACCTCAGCCTTGATCTTCTCAGACATGTCTGGACGCATGCGATGAACCTTTTGTTTGATCAGAGGACAACCCTCTTTCATTGGCAGAGGATGAACTACGATATCAGTATCAAGCCCCAACATATCTTCTTATGACCAAGCGAACACCTCAACATTGTCGTGCAACATCTGAACCAATCTTCCCTTGACATTTTCTTCCCGGTTAGCGCCAATATTGACTTCCTTCTTATCCGCCTCAGTACCTAAGTTTACCAGTTCAACTGGTTCTTTATGCGGTTGAATGGATTTCTCCTCTTGTATCAGGAGTCTGGCGAGTTCCCCAGGTATCTCACAATCTTCTTCACCTTCGTCTCCGACTTGATAGATTGGATTTTCAAAGTCATAGATGGCAATAGCGGAATTATTGTCAATGAGATCCAGAGTGGGTGTGGATATGCAAATGTCTGTGTGTGCATGTAAGGTCACATGACTATTTGAAAATGCAGTAAAGTAAAAGAAAGACAAAGAGCGCAAAATTTGAATGCAAAATAGTCCAATGTTTTCATTAAAATGAGCATATGGCATATGGAAATGACAAACCCTTAACAAATGGACCGTTGTGCCCCGAGAAACGCACATGGTTTAAAGTCATTATTTTAACAGAAATTACAGACAAATTTCTCAAAGTAATAAAACAGGAAATGGAAATTACTCCTTGCCGAAGGAGATTGAGATGAAGTCCTCGGTCTTCCAGTTGTTGAGCCCTCCATCAACAGTTGGGTAGATCCAGTCGTCCCAATTACCGTCACTGTCAGAGTCTCCAAGAGCATTAACTTCATAGTTACTAATACGAAGAGGTGGTTTCCCAAGACGAACACGTCAAACCTCTTTTTAGGCTTTCAAAGTGAAGCCCAACCCGAATTTGTCTGACTTGTATGGGATATCAGGATGTTGTCCCCAAATGGTCCAACCTCCGTATTCAACAACATCACGAGCATCTTTGAGAGAAGCCATCCTTGGTGTATTTTTAGCAGCTTCTGGAGTGTGAGGAGTGGCCTTGGAAACAACAATCATTGGAGGAACCACTTCAAAAGCTTGACAAGGAGTCTCAATGAATTCACCATCCATTTCGACATACTTGAAGGAATTCAAATGACTTATCATGAACTCCTCCTCTTCGCATACTGTGACAATTTTCCCTTTAACCGAATATTTTAGTTTTTGATGTAGTGTGGAGGTGACCGCCCCTGTCCCATGGATCCATGGGCGTCCTAGCAAACAAGAGTAAGCGGGTCGAATGTCCATTACATAGAATGTTGAGTTGAATACTTGAGACCCAACTTTGATAGGAATGTCAACCTCTCCATGGACCATTGTTTTTAAACCGTCAAAGGCTCTTACCACGATATCACTTGGTTTTAGTACCAGCCCTTCGCGGTCTAATCTGTCCAGAGCACCTTTTGGTAAAACGTTGAGGGAGGACCCTGTGTCTACTAACATATGTTCTAAAGTGGTGCCTTTACACTCGATGGAAACATGTAGAGCTTTGTTGTAATTCTTCCCCGTTGTGGTCAAATCTGCGTCTGAAAATCCAAAACCATTGTCAGCAGTCAAGCTCGCTACACAGTTTTCAAATTGGTCGGTCGTAGTTTCTTGTGGGACATGTGCATTTTTCAGGAATTTTAACAGCGCTTGGGCATGTGCCTCGGAGCATAGCAACAAAGACAACATGGAAATCTTCGAGGGTGTTTTCCCCAACTGTTCCACTATCTTGTAATAACTTTTTTTGATAATTTTTAGAATCTCCTCCATCTCTTGGGTAGATGGGTCCTCAATGGTAATATCTTTTGTGGGCGCCTCCGTCTTGGCAGGCTCAGTCATTTTTTCCTTTCCTCGAGTATCAGCAACAAGTTTAACAGCGGTAATACGAATGGGTGTAGTAGTGGTTGTCGAAGGTGATATCTTTGGAGAAAAGATCTTCCCCGTCCTAGTAACTTTACTTTACCCATCAATATTTGTAATGTCAGCATTCTCATTCTCGACGATCCAAGATTCTTGTTTGATACCATGGTAATATACTTCCGCCCCATAATTCTAGGGCACAACCTTATTAGAAAAATAGGGGATTGGCCCCGGTGTAGTAATAAGTAGTGGCACTATTCTTGGTTCAGCGGAAATCCTAATAGGACCTTTAGAGGTGATCCTAACAGGAGTGTTTGAAATAGTGATGATGGAAACATCTTCAAACTTTTGAGATACACTTTGGGTCAAACTTTTCACAGATGGAGTTTTCTCAAATAGAATTTCATGATTATCCATCAGGTGTTGGATACCTTTCTTCAACCATGTGCAACCATTAATATGTGTAGTACAATGGTAATAGTCTTCAAAATAGCCCTGGAATGTTCCGACTTTCAACAAAATCTTTTTAACAATCCTCAAAGGAGTGGTCAGATCATTGATGGAGGAAAAAAAGAAGTATCTTCAATAACATTGACACCCTTACTATGACTGGGCATGGGTGCGGTGATCACGTTGGGAGTTAGAGGAGGGTCGAATTCAATTTTCTTGTTTTAAATCGGATCTTGGATTTTATTTTTCAATACCCAACAGTTGTTGGTGTCATGTCCGGGACTATTTGAATGGTAGGCGCATCTTTCATTATGATTGTATTTTAGTGAGGATGTATTGGGATTTTGTGGAGGATCATTTACTGAAATGAGCTCGGCTTTCAATAAATGTTGTATCGCTTGTGGCAAGGACACACCAATCTTGGTGTACTTTCTTGGTGGAGCATTCAGCCTTTATTGATTAACTTGTTATTTTGGTCATTGAGTAGAAGTTGGATCATAAATTAATACCGCACTTACCGACTGATGACGATCCTTCTTAGCACGACTCCTTGATCCATACACGACATTAGTTTCCTTTTCTCCAGTAAATTGTTTTTTCACCAAATTAGAAGTGGAAGCCATGTGTATCATCTCGCTTTCAATACCGCTTTCGACCCTTTCACCGATAAAGATTAATTCAATAAGTCTAGATGATGAACTTCTAATCAGTAAAATGAAGAAAGGACCAGTCAGTGTTCCCATAAACATGTCTACCAATTCTCTATCAGGTAAAGGTGGCTGCACCCTACCAGCCAAGTCTCTCCATTTTTAGCGTATTCTTTGAAGCCCTCATTTGAACCCATGGTCATACCTTGCAATTGCAACTGAGTTGGCGCAAGATTAGTGTTATATTGATATTGACAGTAAAAGGAAGCAGCCAGATCCTCCCATGTATGGATGTTTGTCCCCTCTAGTTGGTAAAACCACTCCAATTGCGTTCCAGATAGACTCTCTTGAAAAAAGTGCACCCATATTTCCTATCAGCGGTGTGCGGATGGATCTTACGGACATAGGATCTTAGATGAAGCTTCAGACATGAGGTCCCATCATACTTGGAAAAACACGGATCTTAAATTTGTGGGGAATGACCAACCCAAGAACCAAACCCAAATCTCCAAAGTCCAAGCCAGGCACAACTTGGATTTCTACAGCCTTTAGCTTGTCTTCTAACTGCTTATATTTGTCGTCGACCGATGGGTATTGCTCATTAGAATAATCCTCATCTTCAGAAATTTGATTATTTTCACCTCCAGCACGGGTGCTCCTAGCATCTTTATCTTGATTATCATCCTCGGAGGAGGAAACCTCTTCAATTTGAACTTGTTGGGAGGGGCCTTTGAACCTCTTCCCCATGTTGATCATAACTTTCTTCTTGGTCTTTTTATTCGTGATGAGAAGCTTCATCATTTCTTGTTGATCCTTTGCTAGGTTGAGCAGGGTCTCTTTAAATTGAGAGTGTTGAGTCTGCAAGTCCTTGATGGTTTTCTCGAGATCCATCTTATACTGAAATAAACAGTAAAAGGATGAGGAAACCAGTGTCGGAAAACCTGCTTATGATATGATGCATTTTTATGCGGATGCAATGATTTTCAAGGACCTTAAAATTTAAATTTTCTAGACAAACAAGAATACAAAATCATGAATTTCATTAATATGTTCCATAATTACAAATGCCTCTTGGGCTTACAACAAAATCAATAGGGTCTTTAAAGATACGACAAAATAAACTCCTAAAACAAAAAGACTCAAGTCTCCCATTAACGCGTCGTCTTTGGTGCAATATAGGCATTCAGGCTTCGCTCCTCATGAAGTTTCCTTGTGAGCTCCAACACCTTCTTCTCACTTTCATAAAATCGAGCTTCAAAGGTGTCTCGTTCCTCCTTGAGTTGAATCCACGATCTTTATAACTCCTTGAAGTCAGTACGCATGTTGGGATGGAGAATGGTATAAGGAACGTCCCCTTCGGCAATTGGTTCCATAATCACAGGTAGGATGGCTGGATACGGCATCATGATACTTTGGGCACGAGTTCGTACCCATTTGAGGTAAGGCTCAAGAGGGACGGAATTCTTATGTCCCAAAGTCTTGCTATCCACCTTGCTTACCATGCCCCAAGCATGCACAACCCTTTGATGATAACCTTGAACAACACTCTCATAGTCGAATACAATTCCTTAAATGAGCGCGACATGGGGACCATCTCTTCGAACATAGCAAAAATGTCGTAAGGCTAGAGAAGTTTTATAAGTGATACCTCCCCTAATTCCCAAGAGTGGAACATTAGGGAACTTCCCACAATGATAAATGATAGTAATATCTTCTTGAGATTGAGAGCACCAATGGATATCAAAATGCGATAGCATCATCAACCTTTGAGACTATATCAAGCCTTGCTCATTCTTCAATACCGATTGAGGGAGGTGAGTAATAAACCACCTAGACAACAAAGGCAAGAAACACATAAGAGTCCCTCGTTTCCTCATAGTACGAGTATGAAGAGAGTGCAAAATGTCTCCAAGTAATGTAGGCACAAGGTTGTGGGTAAGGAAAATTTTAACGGCATTCACATGTACCAAACCAAAGATTAGAAGAGCTAAAACTTCTTCAAAAGATTGCAAGTCCATGGCCTCCCAAAATAATAGAGCCTTCTCCATCAAGAATTTAGCCAAAAAGCCTTTTACCACACTTATTGTCTCCCAATTAGCTACAATGTCAGAACTCTTCAAATGTAAGGCCTTGGAAAGAACCTCAGGTCTTGGAACATCCTCTAGACTGGTGAAGGGTATTTGATCAAGAATAATCACTCCTAGTAGTTAAGAGAATTCCTCCATTTTAGGAACCAATTGATAATCGGGAAAGGTGAAACAATGATGTACGAGATCAAAGAACTGAAAGAGCATCTTTAACATGTCTTCATCAAAGCTTGAGGTAGCCAGGTTGAGAAGTAGACCATATCTTTTGGTGAACGGAGAATTTTCAGGAACCCTTGATGCTAACTCTTTGAGTTGATAAGGTACCCTTACGAAGTTGATTCAGATGGTATTTATGCGGGTATAAGCCATATCCTACAAAATAGAACAAAGATAAACCCCAAGTCCTTGAAATGGTTAGTGAAAATGCTATGGCATGATGTCATGATGTTCATGAACAAATAATCACACACAAAGAAGCATACAAGGTCTTAGGTTTAGGCTTGCATGGGGTTTATAGGAAAGTACCTCTTGAAGTTTAGTTGGTTCAACCTGTCCTAACAAAAGTAATCGGGTTCTAAGGAATCTTAATATCACCGATCTTTCTTCATTGGGCATTGTTTTAGCTCGAGCATCCAAACTGCGGCCAAAATATCCCAAAAGTTTGATCTCAATGAGTGTAGTATCAAGTATCAACCAACTTTAGTCTTGCACCAAAGCCATCTATCTCACTACTTTATAATGGTCAAGTTGTTCAACTAAGATTCTACGGTTAGTTAGTGCTTCATAACACCGCACAACGACCCCATATTCTCCTTGACTGGACTCAAGGGACACTGGTACCAACAAATGTGTTGCACTGATGTGTGGTTTTCAAAATTATACGAAACGCGTCAGAGTAATATAAAAGATTATCGATCCCACAGAGACCAAACGTCAATCTATCAATTTCTGTTGTTACGATGTTTATCTAAGGTAAAACAATTCAGGGGTTTATGAGTACACAGTGAAAGTAAAGTACAAATATATAAATTCAAATAAAAATAACAAGCTTGAATGTAATTCACACAGTCTGATAATATTCCAAATGATTCTAAATAGAAATACTCATAGGAAAATATTTTCTACTCATGAAAAGAACTAATTTAAGAGGAACTGTCGCTTTCGTGTATTCAAAGCCGAGTTTATTCTTTAATCAATCCCTCTTATTATCACTTATAAAAAGGCGCACATTGCGTTAAAGTAATAAACCTATTTTTAAGGAATATAGTTTCTTGACTTAGTTGAAAAGTAATTTTGACTTGGAACTACTAATCAAAAGAGGACTAGACCTTTAAACCCATAAACGCGTCCGAAAAGAGTTTTGAAATCATTTTTCTAAAAGTGTTAAAAGATTCCTACTTAATTGAACAAAGCGCTTTCGCTTACTTTGAACAACTAAGACTACCCAAGTTTAACTGAAGGTTGGACGACTTTCGATCTTACCCAACAAAAATAAAGTGCATAAAACTTGTGTTAAAAACCAAAACAACCCTTAAGTATTTCTACAGATACATTATATGGAACATTACTTTAACTATGATCCTTACATTCTAACCTTTAAAATTTAGCCAGACATGGAAATGTAAACAGACATGTTAAAATAGATCATGTTAAATTAGATTCTTAAAGTAAAAAGGCTTTAAAAGACAAGTAAATAAAGCAAGTAAATAAGTACAAGACAAGGAAATAAACAAAGTAAAGCGAGTGCGATGAAATAAACAAAGTAAAGCGAGTGCAATGAAATAAACAAAGTAAAGCGAGTGCGATGAAATAAATAAAGTAAAGCGAGTGCGATGAAATAAATAAAGTAAATCGAGACTTGTAAATAAAAACTTGCTCCAAATCGGAGGTTTAAATAAGGTACAACTGGAAATAAATGCCACAGGAAATGAAAACGGCGACAGGATTAACTTCTACCAAAGTTTCCCAAACTCGATTACATACTCTATTAATGGTGTAATAACTCTTTGATGTGAAGGAATTATCACTTGCAAAATCTGACAGTATATGGCTTAAGTTTGTAACTAAGTTTGGATGAAATAAAATGAAATCACCTATTCATAAAAAACCTGAAAATCTTATAAAAGACTAAGTTGTCCTCCAACTACACTTAGTGGGATCGAGCTAATCAAATGTGGCACCCTCTATACCCACCAAGGCGCCCGCCATGTGTACAAAATGGAAGATCGTGGCACTTTCTCTTACCGTCCTTAATTGATCCACTTTTTCGGAAGATGGCGCCCACCATCTCTTACATGGCTCCCATCATGTGTACAAGGGGTTGTAGATCTCTGTGTTAGCTTTCCAATGCTTCAAACGGGGCGTCCTTTTGATTTATGGATCAAAAGTTATGGCCAGAATCGCCGGACAACGTCTCGTGTGCAAATTGCTCCATTTCTTCTGTTTTTTCGCCTGTTTTGCTTCGCTTCTTCGCACATGCTTCTTAAGTGGCTAAATACCTGAAAACAAACTAAATGCCAACATAATAGGGCAAATACAAATTAAAAACAACTAGAAAACATGCATTGGTCAAGTCAAATAAACGATGTATTTGTGTGTCATCAAAATCTCCCACACTTGAACCTTTGCTTGTCCTCAAGTAAAAATAAAGTAAACAATATCATTAAAATAATTATTCTGGGTCTAACGACTTTAGTTTGAACAAGGTCACATCTACATATATTATGTCACAGAAACAAGGGTACCGTAGTAACATATTCCACATTTTTATGGTCACAAGTCTTTCTCTTACACAAACCAATTCGCATCATGTTACTATGCCAAATCCTAATTTGTCATCCCATTTTCTGTCCTTTTTTCATTCAGGCGCAATCACAATAAGCCATTTATCCGTACATACTCATAGTAAGATGACCGGTTAGTGACTCTGATCCATTTGCATAGGGTTCTGGTACATAAGTTTGGTAACCCTTTTCATTTATCCAATTGCAGTTGTGGGGGATTGGAATGTAATCCGCCCTACCAAGTTCAGCACCAGATACCTCTGAACCAACTAACAGCGAGTTATTTTATTTCATTTTATTTTTGTAGGTTCCACGACCGTTGGATTAAATGACCGGATGAGGGTCACCTAACTTAATAAGTGCATTCCCTTTTTTGAATTAAAGCATTTTAATTTTTAGATTTTTAGGATCATTCACTTATATTCATCGGCTTCCCTATGTAGAGTATGCTTAAGATGGTGCTGACTGCTCAAATAAACTACTTAAGGATTCATTAGGGGTGAGATTCTAAGGCTAATGTATGAAAATTATCCAAATCAATCTCTATAATTAATTGACTTATAGTGTTACCACGATATCAGTATTTCAGGATTTTTTCACGTTTCTATAACATATCCCAAGTTCGCCTAATAGCCCATAAATTCAAAATAAACAATGTTTCTTTGTTCAAAAAATTTCGGTATGGCTCAAGAAAATGGAAGAAGTTTAAAAGACAACAAAAATGAGGCATAAAGACTTGATATCACATGTAATGACTCGATAAACTAACTAAAAAATATTAAAAATACTAGAAGGTCATAAATCTAACTAGAAAGCGGGAAATCTAATCTAGAAAACAAGTAAAAGGTAAAGTTCCTCTCCCATACTTAAACCAACCATTGTCCTTAATGTTTTAGTAAAAGTGGGAAATGGAATAAGGACCTGATCAATGCCCGCTCCAGTAGTTTCCCGGAAGCAACTGATAAGTGTCAAGCAATTAATATCTTTATTTTCTGCAATACTCAAACAAAAGTAAAAAATTAAATTAACATCCCATGGGGTGCCTCCCACGCAACACTTCTTTTAATGTTGGTAGCTTAACGGCTGAATCTTCTGTTTCCATGGCCACTTATCACGCCATCTTTCATATCCCTTCACCTTTTCTTTTCTTCCTTTGTGGGGTAGTTCATTCTTACGAACTTGTGGGGGTGGTTCTGGATCTATTAGCTTCTCAGGTTTGGGTTTAGTTCTTTCATCCACCATCTCAAAGGTTAACATTCCCCTCTTAACATTAATTATATCCCTGGTTTCATGGTCATCTAATTTTCTCTTTTTGTGCAGTCCCTTTGATAAAGGTGCATTAAGGTGAACATTTTCTAATACCTCCACATAACTTTTGGATTTGGAGTCTACCCTAGCTTCCATAAATATTTTATGGAAAGAAATAGGTGGATTATAGGGAGGAGGAATAACATAAGGTGTTTCCTTCTCAGCATCTTAGACAACCTCCCTTTCGGGTGGTTTCGGTGGATTTTTCTTAATCTCTACTCTTTTCTCACCAAAAATTTCCTCAATCTCATTATCACTCTCCTCAGGGTTTTCACTTTGTCTTGCACTACTTGCTGTTACAACATCCACATGCTCATCAAGGGAGGGTCCTAGACGTTTTTGTTCAAGCCCGGAGATTTGAGTCTCCAAGGCCATGTTGTGAGTCACTAGGGACTCGACCATAGTGTTCAGCTGCCTGAGGGTTTCATTAATATGGAGATTTTGTTTTCTGAACTCTTCATTTTGGATAGTTTGCGTCGCTACAAAGTGCTCCATCATAGATTCTAGCCTAGAGAGAGTTTGTGTCTCAAGGAAATTCTCCATTATTATTTCGATGTCGGATTTATGAGCATCTTGTGGTTCCTCAAAATACTAGGAGTGATAATTATAGAGAAAATGTTGGTGATACATAGTAATAGAGACAAAAGTGCCTTAGTCTATACGGTGTAACAACATGGTACGAAATTTAATGTAATTGATCCCTGGCAACGACGCCAAAAACTTGATCGCAACTTTATGATTCTATCGAGTGTAGTGACTGCAAGTGCACAGTCTTATAGTGTAGTTTTAAAAGATATGGAATCCATAAGGAATGGTAGTCAAACTATTATTATCTTAGGGTTACTGTGTAAAGCTAAGGCTAAATAATAAATTTGGGTGTTTGGGTTCAATCGGGAATTAACTAAAATCTAGTAATTAATAACGGGACACCAGTATGTAATTTGTCATCTTCATGGACTCAATAAATCATTGGCATTTGTTTTCAGTATTAAAATACTATTTTAGTGGAAACTATTTATTTAAAAACCCTCGTCTCACACTTTCGTTCTATTGAGTCAGGTCATATTATTAAACTCAAAATGAGCACTCTCACTGTTTCATTTTAAAATTCAAAAGTATTTTTTGAAAACAATTAGAGTCCGATTAATTTTAAAGCGTTCTCGCTGTTTTTAAAATTAATGTTTAATAACCAATATCTGGTTAAAACCTCAAACTCTCGCTCTGTTGATTTTAACCTTAGACTGTCTTTTACTCTCGTACAAAAACAATTAAATATCCAAATTGGAAATTAAAACCATAAAGTGTTTTTGTAAAAAATATTAATGCCAATTAATTACTGAATCCCTTCGGTTAATATTTACATACCGATATCAGGGAATTTAGCCAGACATAATTTGTTTGCATGACAACATAAAATTAAAACATAAATTTAATAACGCATGCATGGTAAGAACAAATAAATTATACTTTAAAATAAGAACCTGAAATTAAATACTGAAGCAATAAATCTGAGCAGTGTGTATCCCCCATAAGCCAGCAGAATTGACTTGTACAAAATATCTTGAATTAAATAAAACGGACCTAACAAATTCTGGAAGCTACGAAAAAAAAACTAAGGATGCAGTATCCCTCTAATGTGAAGAAATACTGCTATGACGATGCGGTTTTTATGCTTACGAGAATTCTACTAAACTGGAAAACAGAGTACTAAAAACTATGAAACTGGAAATAACAGTAAAGTTGCAAAAGTTGAAAATCAATAGAAATTACAATACGTAGAAAATAATGAAAATGGTGCAAAAGTCTGGACCCGAACAATGTTGGTAACTGCCCTTTTTATAGATTCCAAGCGTGAGAGAAAGTAGGAGTTGTATCCTAGATTCTCATTCTTCCATCATGGAGAAAAATCCTCCAACCATCCGTTCCGTCCGCTTCGTGGAGATAATGCTGCAACGGTTATGTGAGTCATGGCGAGCGTCATGTGCATGTGACGTTGGGGACAAATCTTCAAGTTGTCCTGGTCGTAACATAAAGTGTGCCGAGGGGAACACTTTTACAAACTGTGCCGGGTGGGATACTCATGTGGCAGGCGGGACACCTTCTGGTGGAGAATGTTCTAAAATGCTGCTAAATGCCCATTTTTTATTCATTTCTCCATTGTTTTTCTTCCTTTTCTCATTCATGCCTTGCAAAAGCTAAGTACCTAAAATATACTACAAATGCTACAAAAAGAGATAAAATGTGACATAATAATAAAATAATCAAAAATTTAATCTATGTAAATCGGGCAGGAAATGCTATATCTTTTTGTTTATCACACACTAACGTAGCCATCGCTTCAACCGTGTCGGCATTACGCTGCACAGTCCCCATGATCAATTTCGACTTACCTAATAATGCCCCCAGATCCGGGTAGAGGATCTATCAAAACCCAAACAACCCTTTTAAGAGTAAATCAAACAAGTCAAACAATGAAAGCATTTAAATGTAAACTAATCCCTAAGGTAACTGCATTTTTAAACTTTTCCCCAGCGGAGTCGCCAGTTCTGTAATACGTTGGGAGAACTGACTTGGGTGTTTTTTCTTTTATCTCCATTATTTCCGATAGCAAGAGTTGCCACCGAATTTTCTTTTACCTAATAAAGGAAAGGGTGAAAAGAACAGGAAAGACCTTTTAAGAATTTTCTTGAGTTCGGGGGGTAGGTTTTGAAAAGGGAAGGTTTTAGCACCCTTTTCATCTGGAGTTATCTATGGGCTCTTAGTTTCTAGCTCACTTTGTAATGATTCTCGTCTCTATAAGAATGTATACAAAGTGTTGACTTTGAAAATATTTCATGAAAGTGTTGGTGTTTTTGAAAGATGTTATAATTTAAAATGTTTGTGAGCAAGCAACTACGAACGTTCTACCTACTCAAAAGAAAGTATTTGTCCTTTTCCTCCTCCTTTAGATAGTGTTATCTTACCGTTAGTTAGTAAGAAAATTTATCATTGGATTTGAAGGACAGACGTGGGTCATCATACAGTCATAGAAGGCAACATTGTAGGATACCTTAGAAATTTATTATGAGGGACTAAGATCGTGTATTGAAGGCAACATCAAAGGGTCATCGAGGGACTATGATCTTGTAATCTAGGGTCTTTGCTAAAGCATCTCACATTCGAGGGACATGACTATTTTAATCTAAGGCAACAAGTGTGGGTTAACCCTAGAGGTGCATGTGTGCAAAGTGTATTGTTTTCATCTAATTTGTCTTAAGTTAGGGTTATCTAGTATTGATTTAAAGTCTTGCCACACAAACCATAATTTACTAGCAATAATATGGAAAAAGATAAATTGCGGAATTTAAAAGTCCTACGCTATTACATCATTTTAGGGGGTGACGGTATAAATTACAAATGGGGATGAAAGAAATTAAAGCCTAATTACTATTACAACCAAATTGAATAATATAAAATATGATGTACAAGAATATAAAGATGATAAAAGAAAAGAAATTGTTTTAATGGTTTTTTGTATGAAAAAGGTTTTAACCTAATTAATTTAATTGAAAAGAAATTAATAATAATTCTAATGTCTAAATTAATTTAGTTAAGATAAAGTTAAAACCTAAGTCTAAATTAATTAAGAAAAGAAATTAATTTATTAAGAAAATATCTTTTGGTCTTTTTATTTCAAGGAAATAAAACTAAAGTGAAAATAAAAAATAACAATTTTTAGTCTAAGTATTTAATAAAAAAATATTTTTGTATTTTTATATTAGAAATAATAATAATAAAATAAAATAAGAAAATAAAATAAAATAAAATAAAAATACAAATTAGGAGTCAGGGGGTTAGAAAAGAAATTAGGAGGTTAGAAAGTAAAATAGTTTTTGTTTAGGGCCCAAACAGATTTTTTAAATCAAAAATAAAAACAAAACAAAAAAATTTAGTGGGCAGCGTGTTGTGATGCAATCATGGGGTGAGGGGAAGAAAAAGATGATGGCCCATCAGGAGGGAGGCCCATGTGTGGCAAACAAAAAAAAAGAAACAAAGAAAAAAAGTTGAGGAAAAGAACAAAAGGTCTTGTTGGGGTTCGAACCCAGAACCTTATAGACCAAAGCCTTAGGCGTGCATTCTCGGCCACTGTGGTGGCTGTTTCATCCGTTATATATAAAAAACTAATAAATATAAAATAAACTGAGTTCTAAAGGAAACTTCATCTTCTTCCTCGCGCCCGTCTGTTCTTCAACATTTTCAAATTTCGTATCTTGCTCATTTCTCAACCATTCTAAAAAATGTAAGCATCAAACTTGTTAGAAAATTTTACCACGTTTCTAAATATGTAAAAAACTTAAGAAATGGATCAAAAATAAGCATGAATTTTTGTTGGTACCAAATCTGACCTAATTTTTTCAGGAAGTTCAAACTTAAAATTCACACTACTCACGCAACATAAATGAATTCTAAGGACATGGTTAGTTTCAGGGCTATGATGTCTACATTTTATCTTTGAAAATCAAAGCCAAATTATGATTGTATGAAGAGATAGAAGTTCAGAAAACTCACCTTGCATATGGAGATCGTGTTTTGAGTTTGATCAGTCCCCAAGATGTTGCAATTATCTGGTTAGCTTCCTTGAACCTCTAGGAAGCTAATGCAATGCTTAGCTTGAGCTGAGAGTGCTTGTAATGATCTAGAGAAGTCAATGTGCATGTTGTTGATATTGAAAATGGAGGAAGGTGAAGATGGAATTACAGAAGTGATTCAGGTGTTTGAATCACTTCCATATAGTGTATGGATGATGTTTTAAAGATTAGAATGAAAAACGCACGAGGGAATTTGAAGCTTGGGTTTCCAAATCAGAAATGAAAAGTTATGAGGTATTTTTGGTGATTCTGAGTTTGAGGAAGTTTGAGGGAGTTTCAATGCTTGAAAATTCGTCTGTTAGGTTGCAAATGACTCTTCTATTTATAAGCAAGAGGTTTGGAAACTTGATGGGATCAGAAACAAGAGATCACATGTTATGGATTTTTGTCTTGTTTTTGAAGCAACTTGGTAAACATAGTTCCAAGGCATGGTACAAGGACTTGTAGAGTGGTTGATCACTTTTAACATGCTCCTTATGATATTGTAGGTTTAGTGTGTGTATAAGAAACAAGTTATATGGTTAATATATTGACTTTTGCAATAAATCTTGCTTTTCCAAAATGGAAGTGTTACCTTTGTGCCATAAATGGAAATGCAACTTGGATAGTGGCTCAAATTCTTGGATTAAAGCTCTAACAGTTGTGTAATAAATTAATTATGGAGTGAAAAACAAGTTAGAAGCCTGAAAAGTAAGATTATGCAGCATAGGCTAGGGTTTTGGTCAAGTGTTCATCACAAAAAGGACTTGTAATTCAAGAATGGATGCCTAACTTCTTGTCTTCGATTCTCTTAGCTTAAGCATGATCTCTTCAGTTTCTTGGACATTTTTTAAATCTTGAAACATTTCCTACAACCTTTATGTTAACCATTTGGACAAAATCAAATTGGAACTAGGTGAAATTTTGTCAAGAAGTTAGGTAAAAAATCTGCCTAAACTTATCAAAATTTTCATTAAGTGTTTTATGAAAATATTATGACTTCATGGGCTTATATCTTCAAACCTCAGCATTTTTTGGATATCAACCCTCTAATAAAAGTTGTAGAATTCATCAAGATCTATAACTTTCACGTTGAAAGTTTTCTTTGAATCATCTTGCATCCAGATGAAAAAGGGTCATGAAGTAGTGAAGTTATCAAGGTTTAAAACACTTAGAAAATTTTCTATGTCTTGAAAACTTTGAGTTTTTTCATGGACTTTTTCACTTTCTTTATTTCTTGATGTTTAAGATTCATATTTTTGAATGTCTTAATGAACCTTGACTTTTGAAACTCAATCTTGACCAAAAAGTAAAAGTTTTGACTTTTGGTGTGATAGTTGACTTTTTCTCAATTAACTTAAATTTCCACTATCAACCAATTGATCTTGAAGAACGTTTTGAGTCATGAAATTTGTTCAAGACATTTTATTTGAATCCTTGAGATTATGCTTCAAGCCATTAAGTCATGTGCTAGGTCAACAGTCACTGATCAGTCATTCTCAATCAAACCCCTAATTTTGACCATTTTTCCCCTTTAATGATTTGAACACTTTTCTTTAGGAATTATGATCCAAAATTGATAAATTGATCCATATGACTTCAAAACGTTGATATTGGTCCAAAATCTTGAAGTTTGACTATAAGTTCACCATAATTGACATTTTTACCTAATACAGTTGATTCTCAATCATCTGATCAATTGATTGAGCAAAATTGTGATCCAAGCCTTGAAACTTGGAATGAGCATTCTTGGAGGACTATAATGAACTATGAAAGTTATTTAGGGTATTAAAAGTCTAATTGTTCTTGTGGAAATCAAAACCCTAATTTGAGGCCTCAGTGTTTAGGAGGTAATTTGACCTAGTCCATACTTGTGCAAACTTGAGCCATTGAAGATGTTGTGAGAAATGTATTGAGAAAAGGCAGGGAAAATTTTGGGGTACAACATTGCCATTAGTTAGTAGGAATCCCTATCGTTGGATGTGAAGGGATAATCGTGAGTCAACATACAATCATAGAAGGAAACTCGTAGGGGCGCTTTAGCAATTTGTAAGGGACTAGATTGTTTACCGAAGGCAGCATCAAAATGGTCATCGAGGGACTACGATCTTTTTAATCGAGGGATAGTGCTAAAGAGTCCCAGCGTTCGGGATGTGACTGTGTTTCTGATGCAACAAGTGACGTTACCCAAGAGGTGCACGTGTGCGGAGTGTTTTGATTTCAGTAAATTTATCTTGAAATTAGGTTAACTATCGTTTGCTTTTATGTCTTGCCATACAATTCAATTAGCTAAATAATTATAAGGAAAGCAATAAATGCAGAAAGTAAAGGCAAAAAGTAAAGATTCCTAAGCTATTACAAGGCTTCGGAAAAGAGGGTACAAGTAATAAAATGCGGGGAAAAAGTAAAACCTTAATCATCTATTATAAGCCATAAGCAGTTACATAATGATAAAAAATTCACAAACGTGACGTCAAAGGAGAAATTGAAATCGACGGGAAAGGAAATGTTCTTTTTTTTTAATGAAAAAAGAACTATTTGTGATTAATCTAAAAAAACTTAATTATTTTTTTCTTAATTAGAAAAAATAAATTGATTAATTTAAACAAACCCTAAATTGGTTTTGATTAAAAAGAAGGTTTTGTGAAAAACCTAAAAAAACTAAATTAATCTATTAAATAAACAAACCTAAAATTAATTAGGGTTAATTAAATAAAAAAACTAAAAATTAATTAGGGTTTCTAAAAAAATCAAAGTTTTTGAAAAAAGGTTTTTTGTGAAAATAGGAAAAGGAAAGAGTAAGAAGAAAAGAGAATTTGGAGGAAAATAAACCAAAAAGGGTAGGGGTGGGTGTTGAACCCACGCCCTCAACACTTTCTGCCACTATACTCACCACTAGGCCAAGCACGCCTTGGTGATAGGAGATGAAACCAACACGCTTAGTTATCTGCAAAACAAATAAAACAGAAAAAAATGTTAAAATGCCAAAAGGTTGGGATCAAACGCACGCCTTGGTATAGCAAGTCTTTATCGCGCGCGCTTTAATCGCTGGGGCGGTAATACATATGTTTATTATAATGAAACCAATAAAATAAATATTACGCAAAAAAGGCATAGATTGGAGAGGCGTTGGAGCCCTAGCTCCGATCGTCTTCTCTGGTGAGTCAATCCTTCGCCCCTGAAAATAGAAACTATTAGAAAGCCAAAAGTACCCTACCCCCTTAAATTGAGGGCTGCGAGTTTAATATGATGGTTATTTTGGACTGAAACGGTCTGGTTTGAGGGGTATAATGAAAGCAATATCGATCGATGCAAATATGGAATATCACGATTTGGATTGCATGGGATCATCATGATGATCCAAACCTGTACAAATACATCTCAGAAACATATTAATGGCATTAGTATGGCTTAAAACAAAACGAAAATCAAAGTATGTATTTTGTAAAGATCATGAAATTGGAGATGAATGCATGTGAATTTTGTGAGCTTTGGACCATCAAACTTGATCCATTTTTACTCTGTATGATTGCTGGGAGTGAATGGAGTGGTTGGTTTGTTGTGAAAGGGACTATGAATAGGTTTCAAGTTCTTTAGGGTTCTTTGAAAAATGTGATATTTCTGACAAGTTTCTAGAGGCAAGGGTTTCGTGTGCTTTTGTGTCTGAATGAATGTGATTAAATAGCATGGAATTAGGTCAAAGATATGAGCTTGGACTTTGTGTAATAAGCCTTGTATTTTATCTTCTTTATTTTTTAATTATTAACGAATAAATCAAAATAATTAAAATAAAATAGGTCAAGGGGTGCATGAACAAGCTTTGAGGTGTATAAGGAGTGTAATACATGCTTGGACTTTAAAACATTGGCCCAATACTCCAAAATATCAAGTTTTCTCAATTTGAACTTTATACATTTACTCAAAATTTCCCAATTTGCACTGGTCATAACTCTATCAATTTTCATCTTTTGGAGGTGATCTTCAACTTTTTATAAATCTCACAATGTCCTATACAATCCCTATTTTGTTAATGTTTTCATTTGAAGACTTCATCTTGATGTAAATTGCCTTGACAAAAAAGTGTCTTTTTGTTGACTTTTGAAATGACCTGTAATTTATTGGCTCATATCTCTCAAATGTAGCATTTTTCGGACTTGAAATTATAGATACAAAGTTTTAGAGAATTGAATTTCCTTCAAAATCAGCTTTGGTTGGGGAAGATTTGATAAAGCATGTGAAAGTTATACTTGGTTAAAGTTCAGTTGACTTCTCATAAGGAAACCCTAATTTGGCAACTTTTGACTTTTGATGATTTAAGGGCCTTCTTGATGAATCATGATCAACCCTTGATCAAATGATTAATGTGACTTCAAGATGTTGATGTTGACCAAAAATCTCGAGGTTTGACTGTATGTTGACCATAGTTGACTTTTTTTGCCCAATATAGCTGATTTTTAGTCATCTGAGCCATTGATTGAGAAAACTTGTGATGTAAGGCATGAAACTTGGTATGAGAATTCTTAAATACATATAAGATACCATGAACTCAACTTGAGGTCTTTGAAACCCAATATTCTTTAAGAAAAGTGAAACCCTAGTTGTGGATCCATTGCTTAAGAGAAGAATTTGACTGAACAATTCTTGAGCAACCTTGAGCAATTGAGAATCCTAGGAGAATGTTTTCATTAAAATGAGATGGAAAATTTTTGGGTACAAAAGCTGCCCCTGTTCAATCTTCTTAAACCTTAGGAATTAGATTGGTATGTCCCCTATTCGTGATCTGAAGGTAGAAGATGATTGAACACTTAAGTGTACAGAAATTTGCACTCGCATGTGCAAGAGGTAACACTGTTGATTGATAATATCGCTTAAATGGGCTTAAATATTCCATTCGGAGAGGTGACAGAATATCGTCGAATATGGGCTTATAGATGCCATCAAAAGTAACTGTTGATTAAAAGTATCAGAATGAGTCTAAACTCGAATGTATCTGAAGAATGCTTTCTGGAATGAACCTCTAGAGAAGGTGTTTAAGTAGTTTCTTTTCAGATTTAGTCTCTGAGGGAGATGTTTGTGATGTAGATAGTCGCCCCATATTGTTTCGAGAATTAATTTACAATCTTCTTTTTGTTGGTAAACCCATCCTGTTTCAGGAATTCACACCACCTGGCCATGTTGATAGTTTCCTCGTCCGGTTTTGGGAGTAATCTTTTACCTGATTATAAAGATAGTTTCCCCATTCTGTTTTCGAAATTAATCTTTGCTCGGTCGTATAGATAGTTTCCCCGTTTTGTTTCGGGAGTTAATCTCTGACCTGCTTTCCGTTGGTAAATTCGTCCTGTTTTAGGAGTTCATACCGTCTAGTCGTGCAGATAGTTGCCCCGTCTTGTTTCAGGAATTAATTTGTGACTTGTTTGTGAATAGTTGATGATATTCGTCTATTTGTAAAATTTTACCTAAAATGATAAAAAGTTAGTTGTATGCAATGTCATGATGTATGTAATGCATTGCGTAATTCTATTCTCAAATTAAATGAGAGTGTGCTATATGAGTTTCTCATGTATATGTTATGATACTTATAAATGATGTTTGGATGTGAGATGTTGTTGAAGCATATTGGTACCTTTATATAACATCTTCGATTGGGAAAATAAATCCCTGACTGTTGCTGGGGATGGGGAATATAATTCTTCAATCTTGTTTAGAATGTTTCTGCTGGAAATTCCTGCTTTTCGTTTAAGGATACTCCATTGGGGAATGTTGACTTCCGTTTAGGGGAAAAGAGTTCAAGAACATTGTTCGTTCATCGCTCTACTGGAAACTTTAATTCTTATATACCCTGACTGGGGATAAAAGAGACGGATAACCTTCCGAGGTGTTGTTTGACCGAGCTTCTGATATGGATGTCTACTCGTCTGGGGAGGATAAGGTTAAACGATATCTAGTCCAGTTTCAGATTCCGTAGAAACTCTTTGGGAATAGAAGCCTGGACTGCCCTTCACTAGAGAGAGGAATTTTGTCGATGATCTATAGTAGTCATAGGAATAGAATCAAGCTGGGGAGACTGAATTTTGTTGGGGAAATAAACCTTGCTGAAGAAATATACTCTGCTAAGGAAATGAGCACTGCTGGAGAAGAGAATTTTGCAGGGGATTTTATAGTTTTGGAGAAATAAACTCAATTGGGGAAGAGAATTTTTATGAACTGTGCTGATGACATAATCTCTAATGAGGATTGAGATTCCGTAGGTTGGCGACATTATTGGGGAAAAGATTATACTCCTTTATCCGTTAGGGGGATCTACTGGGGAGTATGATTAGGTTAATTGCTAGAAGATTCCCCAATTCCTGTCTTGAAAGCATATTGGACTTTCAAGGAACGTATCTTTGTCGGGAGTGAGCTTGTGAAGATCGCTCTGTAGGGACTTCTCTGTGGGGATTTGTGGATGACGTGAACATCATCCCAACTCCTAGAGTCTTGAGTAAATCCTTATTCCTGTTTTTATGCATATAATTGTTAATAGTAATCATATTCATATGCATATGTTCATTCAATTTAGTCATTGGATGTTTTTGCGAACAAAACAGGAAAAAGGTAAAACAAAATTTGAATTTTGAAATTGACTTGTATTGATATTGTGCCTATAAACAGGCAGGATTTGTACAAAGAGACATAAATCTTAGTAAGAGAAAATTGTCGTAAAATGAAAAGAGTACAAAGTAAAACAAAATATATATCTATGTGTAAATACTCCTGTTGAGTTTCAAGTCTGCTATTGTCCCTATGTCTTCGATCATCTCATCCCTCACTGTCGGAAGAAGTTGATTGAATTGATTTGCACCATTCGAACTTGAAGTTGGTAATAGAGCTTTATATAAGTGATCCCACGTGACATAGTCGTACGCTTTAATCCCTAACTTTTGGCTGGACCGCCCTTTTAGGTTTTCAGTCCACCGGGATACTCTTTTTTGCCCAAGCCGCCTTTTCAGGTTTACGACTTGTCGGGTGTACCATCTTTATATATATATATCCCTAATTTTTTCCCGAACCTTTTGGTTCACCGAGATGCCCTTATTTTTTCCTAGGACATTCAACCTAGCCGATCTTTTTAATGTGTAGTATCTTTTGATATGTCCGCATTCACAGGGTGCAGAAGATCTTCATCATCCATGGTGGTAAGTATCATAGCACCACCACCAAATATCTTCTTGATTATAAATGGCCCTTCATAGGTGGGAGTCCATTTTCCACTGGGGTCACCTTGTGGTAGAATGATGTGCTTTATTACCAAGTCACCAGCCTGATATACCCGATGTTTGACTTTCTTGTTGAAGGCTTTGATCATGCATTTCTGATGCATCTGACCATGACAAATAACCGCCAAAATTTTTTCTTCAATTAAATTCAACTGGTCTAGCCTAGTCTGAATCCATTTGTCTTCGTCTAAATCTGCATCTTTCATAATTCTCAGAGAAGGAATCTGAACATGGGTAGGACAACTTCTATATCGTAGACTAGAGAAAATTGGATTGACCTAGTTGATGTTCGTGTTGAAGTGCGATAGCCATGAAGAGAAAATGGTAACATGTCGTGCCATTCTTTATACATCACCATCATCTTCTGTATAATCTTCTTAATATTCTTATTGGCGGCTTCCTCTATGCCATTCATCTTCGATCGATACGGAGAAGAGTTGTGGTGCTTGATCTTGAACTGTATGCAGAGTTTCGTGATTATAGTGTTGTTAATACTGGTACCATTGTCTGTGATAATCCTTTCGGGGATGCCATATCGATATATACGGTTATGCTTAATGAACCGGGAAACAACATTCTTAGTAACAGAGGAAAACGAGGCTGCTTCAACCCACTTTGTCATAAATGGAGACGAGGATGAAGCGATGTCCATTAGAGGTAGTAGGCTTGATCTCTCCAATCATATAAATTCCCCACATTGCAAATGGCCAAGGAGCAGCCAAGACATTCAGAGGGACGAGAGGCACATGTACTTTGTCAGCATATACCTGACATTTGTGACAAGTTCTTGAGTAGTGGTGACAGTCAGTTTCCGTGGTCGATGTAATATAGTGGGAGCACTGACTTTTAGTTTTGCGTTTTATCTCAAATGTTGTGGATAGCAAGAGTCTCCACCGACTTTTCTTTTATCCAATAAAGGAAAGGGTGAAAAGAACAGGAAAGACATTTGAGAATTTTCTAAGTAAGGGGGGTAGGTTATGAAAAGGGAAGTTGTTAGCACCCTTTTCATCCGTAGTTATCTACAGGAACTTAATTGCTAGCTCACTTTTGAAAATGCTTTGTGAATGTGTAAGTTTGAAAATATTTTGAAAATGCCTAATTTTGGCAACTTTGTAATGATTCTCGTATCAATTAAGAAAGCATACAAAGTCTTTGTTTTGAAAATATTTTAGAAAAGTGTTTGTGTGAAAAAGGATGTTTTTGTTAGCAAGCGATTAAAAGTTATCTACCTACATAAAAGTCTTTCACGTTATTTTCCTCTTCCTTTAGATAGTGATATCCTACCATTAGTTAGTAAGAAGCCCTATCGTTGGATGTTTGAGGGACATGCGCGAGTCATCTTACAGTCAAAAAGGCAACATATAGTGATACCTTTAGCAATTCGAAGGGACTATCATCATGTATTCATAGGAAACATCGAGGGACAAGATCATTTACCGAAGGCAGCATTGAAGGGTCATCGAGGGACTATGATCTTTATGATGATTTTTAACCGAGGTTCTTTGCTAATGGTATCCCAACATTCGAGGGATATGACTGTTTTCCGAAGGCAACAAGTGGAGGTTACCCTAGAGGTGCGGGTTTGCAAAGTGCATTCATTTCAAATATATTATCTTGATTAGAGTTATCTGACAGTTGATTTTAGATCTTATCATACACGCCTAATTACTATACACTTATATATATATATATATATATATATATATATATATATATATATATATATATATATATATATATATATATATATATATATATATATATATATATATATATATATATATATATATATATATATATATATATATATATATATATATATATACATAGGTGCAGAAAGTAAAAGTGCGGGAAATAATAAGCTATTACATCCCATGAGTAGTTAGAATATTTAGAAAAAAAGAAACGCGAGAAGATAAACTAACTATTACAAAATCGTCTGTGCGACCTATACATTTGTTTTTTAGAATTTAAATAACAAAGAAATATATTAGGAAAAAAAAATGTTTTAATAAACCTGAGATTCTAAGTTAGAAAAATATCTTGATCTTTGTTTGAAAAAATAATTTTATAGTGTGAAATAATAATTAACCCTAATTCTAATTAGTTTATAATTTAATTATGAAATAAAATCAAAATGTGACTAAATTAAATCAATTTTTATTTATCAAAAATTAAATTAATTAATTAATTAAAACCTAAATCTATTTTTTAGTGATTTTTGTGATTTTTTTTTTACTAAACAAAATTGAAAAATAAATAAATAAATAAAAACAAAAAATAGAAAAAAAGTGTTAAAGAGGAAAATAAGTCAAAAATAAGTTGCAAACGCTGGGTGTTGAACCCGTGCCTCTACCTTTACCAGCCTTCTCTCCTTGCCATCTGAGCTGCACGCGTTTCTTGTTAGTATACGAAAATCAATCAATATAAAATATAACAGAAATAAAAAATTTATTACAAATAACACAGTCATCACATGTGGGACCCTGATATTTTGAATGGAGCCAATGGGAGCTCACCACGCCTAGGTCACCATGGTCAACCGGCCAAGCAACGTCGGAGTCAAGACTCCCATCATCTTCTCTGATGGGAAAAATGCCAAAACCGGAAAACGCATCAATTAATGGAAACAAGCCACTCAGATCACATAAATGGACCCTTGCGAATCTGATGGTATGGTTAGTTTGGCCTGAATCATTATGTGTCATGAGATTCGAAGGAAAAACCCTAACTCATTTCAAACATGGTGAGGCATGATTCTAACGTCAAAAACACCATGCGATCGTTTATTCATGTCCTAAACTCTATAATGAATACATCAGCATCATCAAAAAAAGTTAAACATTTCTACAATTGAACATTAAAAAACAACAAAACCCTTACCACCGGCGTGTCTATGTGGGATGTTCTGGGTATAGTGGGACGTGCAGATGGACTTGAGGAGACTCCTGGGAATCTCAGGAGTGATGTTTGATCACTGATTTGGGATGAGAACTTCTGGAAATTAGGATTCAATGCTTACACAATTCTTTAAAATTTTGAATTTATGAACCTATTCTTGGGGGAAGCTTTTTTTCGTCCCCTTGGATCTGCATGCCTTTGTGTATATATAGAGAATTAAATTGCATCAACAAATAAGGTACAAAATCATGTCATCAAGGCTAAGATCAAACAAGATAAATCATGTTTAAAGCTTTCCATTTTTGGAGATCTTTTCCCTTTTGAGCTTCACACGATTTTGCTAGCTTGCCATCATGTTTATGGGATTCAAATCTGATCAAAGACCAAGCCCATATGCATTAATCCATTATTTTCTGATTTTATTTAATTTACTTTGTATTTAATTGAATAAAAATCAAAGTAAATATAAATAAAAATCATGACAAAGTATGAATTAGTTTAGAAGTCCTTTATAAGGCATGTTTAAACCTTAAAAAATAGGTCCACTAGTCCAAAATTTCAAGATGGCTCAATTGAGGTTTCATTCATTTCTCAAAATTTTCCCAACTTGCACCAATAACAAAGCATTCAGTTTTTATCACTTGAGGGTGATCTTGAACTTTTTGGAAAGCTCAAGTTGTCCTCTATAATTTATCTTTTTATCATTTTTGCATTTGGAGACTTTATCTTGATGTAAGTTACCTTGACAAAAAGTGTCTTTTTGTTGACTTTTGAAATGACCTGTAATGTATTAGCTCATATCTTTCAAATGAAGCATTTTTTGGACTTGAGCATACATATACAAAGTTGTATAGAATTTAATTTACTTCAAAATGGGATTTGGTTGGGGAAAAGTTGATGAAGCATGTGAAAGTTAGGCTTGGTCAAAGTTTAGTTGACTTCTCCTAAGAAAAGCCAAATTTGGCAACTTTTGACTTTTAATGATTTGAGGGCTTTCCTTGGGAAATCATGATCAACCTTTAATCAAATGATGAATTTCTCTTTAAAATGTTTATGTTGACCAAAAATATTGAAATTTGACTGTATGTTGATCATAGTTGACTTTTTACCCAATATAGTTGATTTTCAATCATCTGAGCCATTGACTGAGCAAACTTGTGATGTAAGGCTTGAAACTTGACATAAACATTGTTATAGACCTATAGAGAACCATGGAAACCACTTGAGACCTTTGAAAACCAAACTTCATTGAAAAACACAAAACCCTATGTGTTTGTATGCCATGTCCCCATGAATGTAAATTGATGTTAGCTACTGCCTATAACATCTAAGGACATTTAATTTTATTTATCTAAATCACTTTTTTCGTATGGATTAAGGGACTATACTTTATCAAAGTATCATGACACTTAAGTATGTTATCTTGTTGATATTTCTTGAGGTTTTAAGTTCATGATTAGTATCTTATGAGGGATTTATCATTATCCAAGGACATATAAGATACTTTGTTATACTCATTTGATCTTTATCAAATCTCATTTGATTTAAGACAAATGCCTTTTCTTCTTTTAGATGATTTTTCTCATCAATTAGGTGACTTTGATTGTTTATTAAGTTTCATATTCTTACTTTGTTACTCATGAATCCATCTTGAGTTAACTTATCATATAAGTCACACGTTTCATGATTCTTAAATCATGAAAACTTTGTTTGATCTATACTTGTTTAAATTGAACTTGACTATTTGTTTCCTTTCAACACTTTTCTTGTATGCTATGTGTGCAACTTATCTTCTTTGGTTGTGATACTTAATCATAGTATTTTATATTTCATAAGCTATTGACTTGTGTGCCTTAGTTCTCCCTCTAACCCTAATCCCTCTTCATCTATCCCTTTCTTTCATATCACTTGTCTTTAAAGACCTTTTTAGGTTTAGTTTTGACTTCTTATTGCAATAACTTGTGTGTATGCTTAAGTAATATTACTTTGTGATTTTTTGTGGTTTATTCATGTGATTTACATCTTTATGTTACTTATGACTTCATACTTATTTATCACCTTATGCCATGATCACTTGATCACAAACTCGTTTGCACTACACTCTACAACTTTGTTTTGACATAGTTTGTATGATTTGGTGTTTGTACCATGATCTTAATGGATAATTGAGTTTTATCTTGATTATGTGGTATGATCTAAGTGTATAACATGTCTATGCTGGATCTCCCTTCTTCACACTACCTCTTTTACCTCACATGTTTTCTTGTTAGCATTGCATAAGGACATGAGTCCATTTAGGGGTTTTCAACCAACTTTCCTTGTGAGATTTGAGTGTAAATATTTATAAAACATGTTTGTATGTTATTTATGAATTCTTTAAGTATTAACTTATGACTTGTATGTTTCTTCATCTAAATCATCTCACTTCACTCTCTTATGTCATGTTTGGTTAGCCACTTAACACATAATTGCTTTTATGCTTGTGTACTTTCCTTGTTGCATTTCTATGTGACCATTATATATTCACCTCTTATACATTACACTTAGGAATGTATCCATATCCCTCATTTACCTTTTATTTTTATAATATTTTCTATGCATGATTTATCTCTTTTCTTGTGCTACAAGTTTCATCTCGTCACTTGCTTGAGTTTTGCCTTTTCTCGCCATGTGTTTGAATCTGATGTTTTATCATATCTTATCATATTTGTGTGATGTTTTGTCATCCATATTTGATGTTTTGTCATCTCATCTCTTCTTCTTGTGATGTCTTATCATCTCATATCTTATTTTCTTGATGTTTCGTCATCATTAATTGATGTATTGTTATCTCTTCTCATAATTTCTTTTATGTTTGTGTGATTGTTCTCTTCTTCTTCTTCTACTTCTCCTCTTTTGTGAGATTTCCATGCTCCCCATAGGACCTTTAGTTCACTATTTTCTAAGATTGAACTAAGTAGACCTTAGGATCTTTATCCATTCATGACAACATTAGGTAGATTCTTCCTTCCTATCCCGACTTTAGGGCCATCATTGCATGACAACTTTATGGCTATTTTGCTAGTCTCTCTTAGTCTTTGTCTTTCTCTTTTGCATACTTGCATTAAAACTAAAAATTCTTTTTCAAACTTCAAAACATTATAACTTCACTTAAATCCTTTTATAAGGTAAAAAAACACCAATCAATTCAAACTTCTTTTGCCACATGGATTTTCTCTTTAAAACCCTTTTCAAGGTAAAAAAACACAAAAAATAGAAACTATTGAGTCGAACTATGGCGTTATGATTCCCTAAAAAGGATATGTAGGAATCTAGTCACAGGGCTCAGACGAGCAAGCTTTGTAACTATTTCCTTCTTTTCCGCATATTTTCTTTAGCATGCATTCCCTCTTCTTTTTCTTCTTCAAGCCTTAGACATAGATTTTGACCATACCCATTAGATTAGAAAACAAGAGTGAATCCCGTAGAGTACTACATACGTGAGGGGTGCTAATACCTTTCCCTCACGTAATCGACTCTCTTACCCGATCTCTTGGTTACAAGACCGTGATTTCACCCTTCATTTTTACTCGACGTTCACCTTTCCCTTCGGCAGGATAAAAGACATTCGATGGCGACTTCATTGTTTTATTTCATTGATTTTCGGCCGGTTGTTTCACACATCGGTAGCTGTAATTCTTATAATGGTATCAACAATCTGGATATGGTTTGCGGGTATCAGGAAAAAACAACAAAGCTTAGACTTCGAAGGACGATGCACCAGGAATGGACTGGTTCACACACCACCAAAAACGAACAAGAACTCAATCCGAGGTGGGGGGATATCAGAAAATAGATTCTAAAGAACTTAACTCGAGATGGGGAAATAGCGGAAACTAGATGCTAAAGAACTCAACCCAAGATAGGGAAATAGAGGAAACTAGAGGCTAAAGAACTCAACCAGAGACAGGGAAAACAACAAAAATTGGACGCTAAAGAACTCAACCCGAGATGGGGAAAACAATAGAAACTGGACACTAAAGAACTTAACCCGAGATGGGGAAAACATACTAAATTGGTCTCGATCACCATATCCCATTGGCGCGCTATTAGAACGCTGGTGGGGATCGAGGGAAGGTACGAGTAGCGACCTCGACCTAAGAAAGGAGAGTACTGACAAAGTGACGAGTTACAACTCGACACAAGAGTACTCAATATGACAACAAATGGGTGGGCTTGGGTCCTACAGTAAGGTGTTAGAAAGTGTGTGTTTTCTAAAGTCACATGTGGGTCTCAACCAAGGATTTTCAGACGATTTATAGATGATCTGAGGTTACCAAGGTGTAGAAAAGAGACATATAACGAGTGGTTGTATACAGATGAATCACCGATCAGATACAAAGCATATAATCAGAATAACCTGCACACAAAGAAAACAAACAACCCAATGTCTTGGGGTAAACCCCAAGAACTCCAAACAAAATAACAGTAGAAGTCACAAGGTCTCAAGGTAGGTCAAGGTCTCTAATCCTAAGTCCAATAAGTCCATAACTCCATCATGCCAAGGATAGTAACCAAATAGTCCAAGTAACATTAAAGCTTTTTATGGTTCAAGTTGATTTTTAGGTATCTTCAAAAAGAAATGAAAAGCTCAATTGAGCAAAAATAAAAATGAAATAAAATAAATGCTCAAGTGAGAAAAGATGAAAATAGCATGAAATGAAAAATGCTAAAATAAATCTGCTTAAAGTAAAAAGCATAATGTAAAAGCATAAAATAAAGTCAATTGTTAGAAATTACAGGTTAGTTGAATGGCCATCTTAAAACTTGCATTTGAAAACTCATTAGAAGATTGATAAAATCAAATCCTCTCAACAACCAGGTTCATTTGCTTTTTGTCAAGTATATCATTCATATCAAAATCTTAAGGCAACAATAAATGATCAACAATGTTTAAATGATTCACTTAGTTCCAAAATTTACGAAGATTCATTAGAGGATCGATAAGACCAAAGCCTCCTAACAATGAACCTCAAGATTATTGGATCAAAGGTTTTAAACTAAACATGATTGGGCTTGCAAACATAGGTTTGGGCCACAAATGATCATTTCTCGAATCGGGAAAACATTTAGCGTTATGTTAAGCAATCGTAAGTGGAATTATAGAGAAGTCGCACCTATTTTGAGGCCGGTCAATAGAAATTTATGTTCCATATGTTTTGGTGATGATCTGTAGATTGTAACACCCCATTTCTATCCAACGAATTATATGAAATCCGAGTTTCAAAATTTCCAACGGATAAATGAGTTGCTACACATTCGGCTTATAAAAACGACATTTAATTTCATTTAAAACAAATACATAACACTTAAAACTCGGATGAACTAACAACAACATAAATTAGTCTTTTAAAACCAACAACTTTCATAACTACGAGCAGAATCGTAATATTCGACTTAAAAATAATGTAACATCTTTATCCAACTGAAATGAATTCAAAACAACAAGTTGTTGTACCCCAATTTTCCCCCTAAGATTCCTCTATCATATCATATTAACTCAATCATAACAAGATCACACTAAGGTTTGGCTCATCTCCTTATCTTTAGCTTTTCCCATGGGGAATCACCAAGCACCTTGACTTGTATTTTATGATCATATATGTTTTGTATTGATTAACTTTCAACTAATAAATACAATGAATGTTTTCCCTAATTGTTAATATCATAAGTGAAAGCACAACACATTCACTTAGGTTAATCTATAGGTTCATGAGTTGATTTCCATGCCTTCTTCAACAAAGCTTCATTGATATTCATGTTTCATCATTGAATATAATTGGAAGTAATATCATGACAAAGTTTATTATGATTCATCATGCCTCAAGTTGGCAAAGATAGTTCAAATATGTAAGGGTTGATTGAAGAAGTTTGACCTAATTGGATAAGTCCTTGATTTCTTGATCACAAGTGCATATCTCCCTCAATTATCAATATTTGGAAGTGGTTATGGTGGTTATGGTTTCTCATTATCATCCTAAACAACTTCTATCTACATGACAATAGTATTTGTGCAAGTTTGTCAAAATTGAAAGGGGTTTCCAAGGCACTTTGGTGTTCTAGGAGCTAGGGTTTTGAACATCTAAGGGCTATATCTTACTCATATTTTGGTATTTTGAGTGATTCCAAAAACATGCTTCTCTTTAAAGGGTTAACAAACAATCAATTCAAAAGTTTAAAGAAAAATTTGTATTGAAGATACCTAATGATGCAGAAAGATTACAAGTCCTTCAGAAAAATTATGAAATTCCGTTATGTGACTTCAAAGGATCATAACTTGTTCAATTATTACCTCCTTTAGCCCATTAATTTTCCATAATGATATTTAAGATGTGAACTTCAACCTTTCTTTTATGTGCTAAGCTTGAAAATGGATGGAAGATACCCTAAGGATGTAAAATATTATAAATTTTCACCAACTTATGAGGTCATCTTATGAATTTTTACCAACTTCAACAAGTCATAACTTTCTCATTTTTTTGGAGATTTTAAATGGTTCAAGCCTCAAAATGTCATTCAAGAGATCTACTTCATGCCATCTTTTTTGGTCAAGAGCAAATGTAAGGTGGAAGGCCATGTTTGGATGCAAGATATTATAGGTCACTTTTGAAGAAAAATTTAGAAATTTTCTAAGTACAAAAGTAAACCTCTTTTTCTCAACTTTGACTCATCACAATATTTTAGCTCAAGCTTCAAGAATCATGTCCTAAGACTCCTTGAGCTATGAATGCCATGGATTCAAAAATGATACCTTAAAACTGAAGTTTCACTTCAAGTCAGAATTTAAAATTCATGTTGTGGCTTCTAAACATCAATTTAGCATGCGTTTTGGTCTAAACTTGTTTAACCAACTTACCAAAGTGGATTAGAGCCTTGAAACACAAGGATTAAGTGAGTTTTGATGCTAAACAAATCACACATTCCTCATGTATCAGGTTCACACGATTTCCCTCCAAATGTCATCATTCCACAGGCTTGAGCATTCTATTTGATTCCCTATAATAGAGGGTCATACCTCATTCGTTTTCTTAAGCTTATAGAGCCAGGATCACCCTTCCAAACTTCCTCTTGAACCAACTTTTCTGAAACTTCGAATTTTCTGTTACAGATTTTCTAATTCCATTTTCTTTGTCAATTCTTCATCCTCGAACCTCACTGAAGCTAACAGAAGAAGAACCAAGCTCTAAGACTTCCTAAATCGTGCTAGCCAAGTCAAGTTTCCGAGCTCTAAATTTGAACCTCAATAGGTAGATTCCTTCACCAATTCTCTCAAACTTTGATACTGTTATAAAGCTCTCATCATTCTGATTCTAGTCGCAACATTTGTTTTCAACTGAAAGTGTATTTTGGCTATGAATTTTCAAATCCCTTTTCAAATCTTTCCATCCAAAACGACTGAGTTATACCTTAGATAAATTTTTCGCGAGGGTACCATTGGAGTCGTCTTGAAGAGACGAAGCTAATGGTGCCGGTCTCGAGCTCTAATTTTACCATTTCAGGGACCTACAAATCTCGTGGATGGAGGTTGAAGATGACCAACGTTTTATCTCTCAACCAATGATAGCGTGCCACGCGTTTTTTTCAAATTCTGATTTAATAAATGATTATGTATTTTATTCACTAAATACCATGATATGCACAGTACGTCTGATCCATTGGATTAGTTTACTAACGCATTTTGACTCTCATCCATTGGTCCATATTTTTTTAAACTTTATTTTTTATTTCTGATTTTTATATTTAAATTGTTTTAAACTTCAAAAAATCATAGAAAATTCATTTTAACTTCAAAAAAATCTTAAAAATTTATGAAAAATACTTTTGATTTTTCTCTTTCTGATTATTAATTTTCATAATTTCATTTTGTGCTTTGATGTTTTTTATATTTTTTACTTTATTTGAATTATTTTAAATGTTTAAAAAATACTTTTCTTAATTTTTAAATTCTGAGAAAAATATGGAAGAATCCAATGACCTCTTGACAAATATTGGTAACCTCATTTTATTTTTATTGCTAAATTTACTATTTTTCACAATTTTTGGTTTGTTTTGCCTTTTTCTTTAAATTTTAAAAATAGTTTCAGACTTTAAAAAATTGCCAAAATTTTTATAAAAATATTTGAGCTCAATACTAATTTTTCTATGGTCTTATTTGATTTTTATTGGAGGTTTTGAATATAGTTTCTATTTTCTCATTTAAAAAAATATATTTCTTTATTTTTAAATACAATTTTATTTTGTATATATTCTGGTTGATCTTGGACTTTGAAATTATAAGCATGAGCTTTATTAACATCATTGGATCCATGGTATTGAGTTTAACTCCATAAAAAATGGATGAATGATTTTAATAATAGCTTGTTTAAATTTTTGGTTCAAATGTGGTTTGATTCTTATCCCATCCCTTTTCATCTTATCCTCTTCTTATTGTACTAAATGTTATTGGAGAATGATTTACACACCATTTCTCAAAACAGATAGTACATAGATTGATATTGACCGGCCTCAAAATAGGTGCAACTTCTATATAAGCCCACTTACGATTGCTTAATATAGCCCTAAATTTTGTCCTGATTCGAGAAATGATCATTCGTGGCCCAAACCCATGTTTGTAAGCCCATGTATGTTAACTTGAGTCCCTTGATCCAATAACCTTGAGATTTGTTGTTAGGAGGCTTTGGTCTTATCAATCCTCTAATGAATCTTCACAAATTTTGGTCAAAGTGAATCACTTAAACATCATTGATCATTTATCGTTGCCTTGAGAATTTTAAATGGATGATATACTTGACAAAAAGCAAATGAAACTTGTTGTTGATAGGCTTTGATTTTATCAATCTTCTAATGAGTTTCAAATGCAAGTTTCAAGATGGTCCTTCAACTAACCTCTAATTTCTAACAATTAACTTTATTTTGTGCTTTTACTTTATGATTTAACTTTAAGAACATTCATTTTAGTATTTACATTTCATGATATTTTCGTCTTTTCCAATTTGAGCATTTACTTTTATGTCATTTTTTACTTTGCTCACTTGAGCTTTTCATTTCTTTTTTAAGATACTTAATAATCAACTTGAACCATAAAAAACGTTAATGTTACTTGGACTACTTGGTTACTATCCTTGACATTATGTAGTGACGATCTTCTTGGACTTAGGATTAGAGACCTTGACCTACCTTGAGACCTTTTAACCTCAACTTTTATTTTGTCTGGAGCTCTTGGGGTTTACCCCAAGACATTGGGTTGTTTGTTTGTTTATTTTGTGTACAGATTATTGTGATTACATGCTTGGTTTATGATCGAGAATTCATCTGTATATAGCCATTACTCAACCCAATTTTTGTGAAGACTTAATGAAATTGAAGCTTGGTTTTCTTATGAGGTTTATTATCTTTGCTTGTTTTGTTTCAATCCAAAGGATTGGAATTCTACATTGACTCATTATGTCAAGTGTTGGCTTCTTGTTGGTTTGACGGTTCTTTTCCCTAACTTTTACCTTATGCTTTAGGATAGTCCCTTCATCTCCCCTCATCTTCTTTAATTTCAAAAATCTTCTCCCTCCTTTTGAAAATTTTTCTTGCTTTTAAACTTGAAGGGTTTTCGTAATAAACTTGGAGTTAGGTCCATGCATTTTAAAAAAATACTTTCTTAATCAAAATTCAATCAATTTAATAATACTTTGACATTTTTGTGAGAAGACTAAAAGTCAATCAATCTGATTCAAAACCATTTTGCCATTTTGGATTTTACTTTAAAAGTTTCTCAAAAGATTAGACTCTTGTCAATCCTTGTAGTGATGCGAGCTACTATACTTCTACGATATGTAGTAAAGTGAGATATTTTCCACTTGGGTGTTAAGTAAGGCTCTTGTTGATTTTAAAATCTAAGTTGTATCCTCTACTTTGAGATGATGGAAATTCTCCTTTCTCATAATTGTGGGTAGTAAGTATGTTCTTCCACTCGGATAACACGATGATGTCTCGTCTCTTAAAATTAAACCAACACACTTGTGTTTTAAAATTCTTAAAGGTGAACTACGAGTACCATGATTCCCTATTGCACAGAAGGTGGTACATAGGCACTAAAGGTTCGCAACCGTGGCAGGTGAAAAAATCATAAAATATATACTTCTTTTCTCATCCCCATAATCTATCTTTGTACAACATCCAAAATAAACTGATTTTCAAAGAGGTTCATGCAGAGTACCGTAAATGTTTAGGGTGTTATTACCTTCCTTTTTCATAACCAACCCCTAAACTTAGATTCTCTCTCCCTCTTTTCGGGTTATTAGCTCTTTTCCCATTCCTTTGGAAACAATAAAGTGCAGTGGCAATTTTTATTTTGATCTGTGCAAGTCAAGTCAATCCAATGGCTTAGTCTCAACATTTCTACCGCTACATAAGTACTTAACAAAAATCAACTTAAAATTCAGCAACAGAACTAAAATCAGAAATTAAAGCAATAATCGTTCATCCCCTTGAGTGTTATGTATTAGAGTAATGACACCGACTCGAGCTACTGAAGGTAAACCGCCTTCACTATGGATTACCTGCACATTACCAACATATGGGTAACATTCAAACAAAAGGGGGGAGATATCAAATAATATAATCAGTTGTATGATAAATAACATATTAGAATTAAATCATACAATTCACCACTTCACATCTTTTTTTAAACATTTAACATAATTAATTCATCCACACGACAACTCAGGATGCAACATGAAATGCGACTTATTTTTATGCACATGCATGTGGAACCAATGGAGAAGAACGCCCTACTTAGAAATCTTCCAATAAATAGAGGCATCAACAAGGCATAAACCTTTAACTTTATATTTTCCAATCTAGGCTAACTTAATGAGCATCAGCTCCAACATGATATGTTATGTATGCATTAGCAACATGAATGTAATAATAACAAAAAAAATAATTTAACTTAATTCAGCATTAGCCATAAGCCTACAACTCAATAGTTATCAATCAATAGAGGCAACACAACAAAATTCATCACCTGCAACTTCAACAATTAATAACAACAAAACAACAACTTACACATGTCAATGCTGTTATTAACACGGTCCTACTAAAATACTTCTACTAAATTATTCTGCTGATAAGCCTTATGAATAGTTTTCTGCTAGATTAGTGAAGCTATTATTTTCCTGCTACCTAAATTATCTCTAATGTTACTATATTTTAGTTACTAATGTTCCTGTTATTTACTACTAGCTCTGCAACTAAAACCATACAAGTTACTAACTCTGTAACTTAATGATTATCTCTGCTATTGTTTTAACTCTGCCATGATCTAACTCTGAAATTTGTTAAATCCATATACTAACAATTATTCTTCTGTTATAACTATGCTACTATGTAATTAATGAAATTATACTAACAATTATTCTCTTCTGATCCTTAAGACAAAACCATTAAAAAGTCATTACTCAATTTGCACGCGAGAAACAGAGAAAGAAAAAAAAGAGAATAAATGACATCACTTTTACCCCTCGGCACACCCTTCATCCAAGCCATGCCGCTCGGAATGCTTTCCTTCCGCTCACCACACACCAATTTATGATGTCCGGCACAACCATTCTGCCCCTCGACACAACCTGTTTCATGCAGATTTCCGAAACCCCACACAGACTTTGTTAATCTGTCTAAATTTTCCAAAGTTCTTTCGGTTTTCAGTCTTTACTTGACTATCAATTCTATACCAACACAATATGTAATCACAGCAACATAACAACTAATTTCACAACACGGTAATAATCAGATATGAAAGAAACGGGGATTTGGTATATTCAACAACCAAAATTACACGCTGTAGAAATTTATACAAACCCAATCCCTACATAATATCAATCATATACCCAATTATAGAGTCATAACCCCACCCTTACCTTGGATTGAAGGTCGCTCTATAATTTTTCGATCAGACCTAGCTTTGCCTCTTTTCCTTTTCCTCTTCTCTGTAACTTCTCACGTACTATTCTAAGACTTCTTAATTTTTTTAATTAACCTAATTTAATTATTATTATAACTAAACCTAATAATAATATTATTACTCCTAATGGGCTCAACTTACACACCCCACCTATTACTACTTCCAACCAATAACATAAGCCCTACACAATTATTCTATTAATTCCAACATTATTATTATTATTATTATTATTATTAATCAACTAATTAATTAATTAATAATAATATAACAAACTTATAACAACAATTCTCAATATTTCACAACTTTTTAACAAATAATCCAAAATTTAATTTAATTAAATAATTAATTGAATAAATGGGCGTTACATAGATCACCCTCTAACAACATGTAGCACAAAGAGAAGAGGATGAGATGAAGAGGGAGGGGATACATTTGAATTAAAGATTTTAATCAAACTATCATTAAAATTATTCATCCATTTTGGTGGAGTTAAACTCAACACCCAAGATCCAATGATGTTAACGAAGTTCATGATAAAAAAAAAGCATGATCAGAATATATTCAAAAAATAAATTGCATTTAATGAATAAAGTAAAAAACAAAAAATGATTTTTTAAATTGTTTTTAAAAATGAAAATAAAATGTAAAATAATAAACTAATTAAAAATATCATGGAAAAAATCAAAGCAGACTTCAAATATTTTTATAATTTTTTGATAATTTTTTTTAAACTGAAAAGTATTTTTAAACTAATTAAAATCACTCAAATAAGTGAAGAAAAATATCAAAAATAGTAGAAGTCAAGATAAAATTCTAGAAAAAATTCAGAAAATTAGATATGAGTAAAATAATTTTTATAAAAATTTTCAGAATTTAAAAATATCAAAAAGTATTTTTAAATAATTAGAAACAAGTCAAAATAAATAAAAAATTCTAAAAAATATCAAATCTGAAAATAAAATCATGAAAAAATTAAAATCAGAAAGAGAATATTTAAAAATATTTTTGTGAATTTTTTCATAATTGTTTAGTCAGAAATGAATTTTCTATGATTTTTTAAAGTTTAAATCAATTAAAATAAAAAATTAGAAATTAAAATAACAAACTAAAAAAATGTGGACCATTGGATGAGAGTCAAAACACACTAGTAATCAGATCCAAAGGATCAAGCACGCTGTGCATATCATGGTCAACTTTGGAAATTACACCGGATCACCTTTTAAATATTAAAAGCAACTAAAATTCTGGCGCGTTGGATGGAGCCTGACTAATGAAAGTAATCAGAATCAAGGGATCTCAAAGCGTGCATATGATAAGGCAAACACACTTAATTGAATTCAAAAAATCACATGTCACGCTTTCATTGGTTGAAGCACGACATGTAGGTCGTCATCAACCTCCAGACGCCCTAGATTGGGATTCCTCAAAGTGTAAAATTAGAAGACCGGATCGGTACCATTAGATTCGTCTCTTCAAGATGATTCTAATGATACTATCGCGCCAAATTTATATAAACTGAGCAACGCTTAAATTGAAAAAATGCAGAAATATTAGCGAGCACAAAATTCTAGAATATCTCACTCAAATATCAATGAAATCATAAATTGTAAAAAGTATGAGAATCAGAAGGATGCAGAGAGTATATTAGTCTTTTATTTGGATCGATTTGACTAAGAAATCCACCTGAACGAGGTAGCACAAGATGGCTCTGAAACTGGACTTCTGTAGGTCAGTATAGCTTACAATTCTTGAAGGTGAGAGTGTGGTTAGCTTCAGAGAAGTTCAATGAAGCTAATTGAATGGAGCTTTTGGTGTTTTGGAGTGAGAAAGCAAGAAATCAGAAATTCAAATTCAGAGTTCGTGTGGGATCTGATTAGGGGTCAATTGGATATCAAAGCTTGAGGAAATGAATGAAATATGTCCCTCTATTTATAGGGAAGAAAATTGGACGCTCAAGCTTGTGGAATGATGAAGTTTGGAGGGAAATCGTGTGAAGTTGCAAGCATGAAAAGTGTGACTCGTATTTTTCTTAAAATTCAACCAAAACTTGCGTTTCAAGGTGCTAACCACTTCTGGAAGATTGTTAAACATGATTAGAAGCAAAAACAAGCAAAAATTTAGTGATTAGAAGCTGAATTGTGCATTTCAAATTCTGACTTGGAGGAAAAAGTCAATTTCAAGGTACCAACTTTGAATCAATGGAATTCACAACTCAAGGAGTCTTAGGGCATGATTCTTGAAAAAATTGAAATATAATATCACAAATTTCACAATGTGCAAAGAATGAGATCAAATGGATACTTGAGCTAGGAGTTGTGATGAGTTAAAGTTGAGAAAAAGATGCTGACTTTTTGCACTTAGAGTAATTTTAAGTTTTTTCTTCAAAATTGACCTATAATGTTTTGCATGCAAACATGGCCTTCCACTCAAAATTTGCTTTTGACCAAAAACAATGGCGTGAAGTAGATATCTTAAATGTAATTTTGAGATTTGAACCACTTAATAACTCCAAGAATTGAGAAAGTTATGAATCTGTGAAGTTGGTAAAAATCCATGAAATGACCTATAACCTTTTGCATTCTTAAGGAATCTTCCATCCATTTTCAAGCCTTGCACATAAAATAAGAGTTAAAGTTCACATCCTTAAGATCATTATGGTAAAATAATGGGCTCAAGGAGATAAAAATTGACCAAGTTATGACTTTTTGAAGTACCACAAGGGAATTTGATTGCCTATCTAGGGGACTTGTAATCTTTCTTCATCATTAGGCATCTTCCACGTAAAATTTTCTTGAAACTTTTAAAGTGATTGGTTGATAACTCTTTAAAGAGAAGAATGACTTTGGAATTACTCAAAAATACAAAAAGATGAGCAATATATAGCCCTTAGAAGTTCAAAACACTAGCTCATAGAGCACCAAAATGACTTGGAAAACCCTTTCAATTTTGACAATCTTCCTTGCATAATAACTCTTGCCATGTTAATAGAAGTCGTTTTGGATGATAATAAGAACCCGTAGAAACAAAAAACACCTCAAAATATTAAGAATTGAGAGAGTTATGCACTTGTGACCAAGAAATCAAGAACTTGTCCAATTAGGTCAAACTTCTTCAATCAACTCTTGCATCTTTTGATTTTCTTTGAAAAATTGAGGCATGATAAACAATAGTATACCTTGTCATGATATTACTTCAAAGTATCTTCAATGATGAAGCTTGAGTCTCAATGAAGCTTTGTTGAAGAAGGCATGGAAATAAACTCATGAACCTATAAATCAAACTGATGAAATGTGTTGTGCCCTTACCTATAATATCATCAATTAGAGAAAACATTCATTGTAATTGTTAGTTAAAAGTTAATTAATGCAAAACATAGATGATCACAATATATAACTCAAGGTGCTTGGTGATTCCTCATGAGCAAACCTAGAGGTAGGGAAAAGAGCCAAACCCTAGTGTGATCTTGATGTGATTGAGTTTATATGAGATGATAGGGGAATCTTAGAGGCAAAAATTGAGGTATAACAACTGCCCTTATTAAAGTGTCTTCTATCCAATAAAATAAATCACTGATGAACAGAAGAGTCGACTCTATTGGGGTAAAGCCCAAGGAGGAGATAAAGTAACATCAACTCAAATATTGAGGAGAGAAAATAAAGGATATTAGTGATCGACAAATAACCGCAAACTACCCACTCATTAAGAAGATAGCAACAAAAAAGGTAATGTTGACCCACAGGGGGGGAAGAAGAGGTATGATAATACCAGCAAACATCAATATTAGGGTAAGTCATAAATGACCAGCATTAGTACTTACGACTGGAAACAAACAAACTTCTTCAGAGCAAAGTGAATCTCAATGAAGAACTATCTCCCATAATGATGAGACTGACATTCATCGGAGTAACAAATCTCAACAATGAACTATCTCCCATAATAATGAGACTACCATTCATTGGAGTAACAAATCTCAACAACGAACTATCTCCCATAATGACGAGACTACCATTCATTGGAGTAACAAATCTCAACAACGAACTATCTCCCATAATGAAGAGATTACCATATATTAGAGTAACAAATCTCAACAATGAACTATCTCCCATAATGACGAGACTACCATCCATTGGAGTAACAAATCTCAACAACAAACTATCTCCCATAATGACGATACTACCATCCATTGGAGTAATAAATCTCAACAATGAACTATCTTCCATAATGACGAGACTACCATCCATTGGAGTAACAAATCTCAACAACAAACTATCTCCCATAATGATGAGACTACCATTCATTGGAGTAACAAATCTCAACAATGAACTAACTCCCATAATGACGAGACTACCATTTATTGGAGTAACAAATATCAACAACAAACTATCTCCCATAATGACAAGACTACCATTCATTATAGTAACAAACATGAATCTTCTCTGGGAGCTAACAGACTTGCTGGGGAAGTACAAGTTGCTCAAACAAAGAGACATGCCATATGTTGTTATGAGAAGGAGTTGCAATAATGTTGTTGGGAAAAGAATTATGACTTCATGGGGAGATGCAAATATATTCCTGCTGAGGAAGGTAAAGTCATCTCGTGCAAAATAAATGCAAATTCTCAAATCAAGGCTCAAAGCTTGCAGAAATCAGAATAATAATGTTGCCAGGAACCACTGTTTCAATCTAGAAATAAACCTAAATGGAACAGTCAACCAAGATAGCACCTGATGAAGTCTAAACTCAAAAGGGAAACACAAATCATCCAGATAATGAGCTGAATAGGAAGGCTAAAACAAAATTCTTCCATGAGGGATAACTCAGTGGGAAAATTGAAAAAATATACTCTTGTTGGTTAAGGTTGACACTCCATTGGAGAGAGGGTATCATAGCTCTACAAAATAGGGTAATATGCCAACAATATATTAATGAATGTAAATGAGCAATGACTTATATTTTAGCTACGCATAATGTATATGTGAATGTATGAATGTTATCATGTACATGCTAACAAAACAGACACACAACATTGGGAATGACCAGACAAGACGAGCTTGAGTAAAGTCAACACTAAGCTAAATCACATCCAGGATGAAAATTTATAAGAAAGTAAGCACCAACTGAGGGAAAAAATTCCTATTCCATGGCTTAACTTCACTTGGAAAAACATAATCCGAAAGTAATCAAATCAAAACAATAAAATCAGTGCAAATACAACGATATAACATCCTCTTCTAGGCTTCACCGGGGAACATCACACAGACTTCAATGGGGAAAACAAATGCCTCAATGTCTATATTTCCGCTAGAGATTACAATACTGACTTCATTAGGGTAGATGAAAACCGCATCATCGAGATATTAATTGGGGATCTCGTGCTAACTTCATTGGGTAGAATAATACCACATCATCGAGGGGAGCCCAAAATACATTCTTCAATACCAAGAGTGAAGATTACACAAATTTCCCTGGGGAGAAATTATGAAATCACATGGGGATAATAAACTTTCAGAGAGAAACATTATCTCAGCTTTACTTGGGGATTTAAGAAGTCAAAAAATATAGCAAGAAGCCAAAATTATGGGGATTTTAAATCAAACCCAACACTTGGCGGGAGAAAACCCAAAAAGTTGACAACTATTTCAACACTTCTTAAAAAAGATACTGCCCTTGTTTAGTTCCCAAAAAACAACAATATGCCAACACTGCAAAATGGCGATGTTTTGCAAATGATTCCACCTCATCACACAAAGGGAGAAGGAACTTCTAGCATATGAGTGAAGACCTAACTGGGGAATCCGGGATAGAGATCTAACACCACACCATACATCAATTGGTATCATCTCCAACTATTTAAGAAATGACAAGAAGGTCATGCACATATCAACGAAAGCAACCTGAAAGAACTTTCCTGGGGAATACCTACTTCCAAAAAATTAAGAGTTCGTCCACCCTCGAAATCACTATTTTTGTTTTTTCTTGAATAAAAAAATCTAAAGTAAAAAGGTAATTTGTAAATTCTTTTCAAAAACAATTTTATTATTAAATATCTTTGTTTTTACTATCAATAATAAATGGAGTCTTTGTAAGAAGAATAAAATAAGAATTGCAAAGAATTGGATAAAAGCTCAAACTTTATTAATAGAATGGTAGTCTGTGAATGGCGAAACCCCATAGATGATTACAAAGTTTGGAAAATGGTAATATATTGGAAAAGATACATTAAAATACAATGACCACTATTCTCCCTAACAACTTTGAATTCCCGAGCAGCGACTCCTATTGAAGTATAGTGATAATCCAAGAATATTGTTGCTTCAATGATCAAGTCTTGTCTTACGCAGTTACTTACCAAGAAATCCATAAGTTTTTCCTAGGTTGCCCTTGCGGGTTTTCAACCTGGCGGGAAGAATTTATTCTGTTTATGTCTCTTATTTTTGCCTAGACCTCCCTTTCTGGTTTTCATCCTACCGAGACGCTCTTTTTTGCTTAAGTCGCCCTTTCGGGTTTTCAACTTAGCGAGTTGTTCTTTTATTTCTTTAGGCGAAGTATTTCTTGACTGCATCAGCATTCGTAAAACGTGGGAACTCCTCGCCATCCATAGTTATAAGAATCAATGCACCACCAGAGAAGGCTTTCTTGACAACATATGGGCCTTCAAAATTGGGAGTCCACTTGCCCCTAAAATAAGCATTAAAAGACATGATCTTCTTGAACATGAGGTCGCCTTCTATGAAATCACGAGGCTTGATCTTCTTATCAAAATATTTCATTATTCTTTTCTGATATAACTGACCATGACATAAAGCTGTCATTCTCTTTTTTTCGATCAAATTCAACTGGTCAAACCTGTTCTGGACCCATTCAACCTCTGACAACTCGGTTTCCATTATCAACCTCAACGGGGAGCACTTCTCCCATACCATACACAAGAGAGAATGAAGTTTCCCCTATTGAAGTGCAGACAGATGTGCGGTACCCATGCAAAGCAAAAAGAGAGAATCTCGTGCCAATCTTTATAAGTAATAACCTTTTTCTGGATGATCTTCTTGATGTTCTTATTGGCAGCTTCAACAGCCCCATTCATCTTTGGCCATTAAGGAGATGAATTGTGATAGAAAATCTTGAATTCTTCACAAATTTCTGTCATCATCTTGTTATTCAGATTCGAGCCATTGTCAGTGATAATCCTGCTTGGCACACCATATCGACATATAAGACTGTTCTTGATAAATCGTACTACCACCTGCTTAGTAACATTAGCATATGAAGACGCTTCCACCTACTTGGTAAAGTAGTCTATTGTCACCAAGATAAAACGATGTCCATTCAACGCCTTAGGTTCGATCATTCCAATCATGTCAAGACCCCACATAGAGAAAGACCACGGAGAAGAAATAACATTGAGAAGCGTCGGAGGCACATGAATTTTGTCAGCATAAATCTGGCATTTATGGAACTTCTTTGCAAATTTGTAACAGTCAAATTCCATTGTCAGCCAATAGTAACCTTCCCTAAGCATCTTCTTTACCATAGAATGTCCATTAGCATGAGTGCCAAAGGAACCTTCATGGATCTCATGCATCAACATGTCTTATTCGTGTCTATCCACACATCTGAGCAAGACCATATCATAATTTCTTTTGTATAACACATCTTCATTGAGGAAGAAGCTGCCGTCCAACCTTCTCATTGTCTTTCTATCCTTGTTAGACACATCAAACGGGTATTCCTGAGTCTGGAAAAACTGCTTGATATCATAATACCAAGGTTTTTCGTCTGACATTTCCTATGTTGCAAACACATGAGCTGGTCTATCCAAACATCGCACTGTGATACGAGGCACCTCATCCTGAGTATTTACTTGATACATAGAAGCCAAAGTAGCCAAAGCATCCGCCATCTGATTTTCATCTCTAGGAATATGGTGGAATTTAACTTTATTAAAGAAAGGTAATAATATTCTAGCATAGTCTTTGTAGGGAATCAATCCAGGGTGACGAGTATCCCATTCTCCTTTAATCTGATTTATAACCAAAGTTGAATCGTCATACACATATATAATTTTGACTCTGAGATTTATAGCCTCCTCGAGACCCATGATACAAGCTTCATATTCCACCATATTATTTGTACAATCAAATACCAATATTGCAGTAAATAGGATATGCGATCCATGAGGAGTGATAATCACAACACCAATTCCTTTCCCATAAGAATTCACAGCTCCATCAAACACCATACCCAAACGAGATTCAGGATCAGGACCTTCCTCAGGCATGTTTTCATCACAGTATTTTACTTTCAGAAACATAACATCCTCATCACGGAAATCATATTTAATAGACTGATAACCGTCAACCGGTTGGTGAGCAAGATAATCCGCTAACACACTGCTTTTTATAGCCTTCTGACTACGGTATTCAATATCATATTCAGACAACAACATCTGCCAACGGGAAATTGTCCCAGTAAGAGCAGGCTTTTCAAAAATATACTTAATTGGATCCATTTTTGAAATCAACCAAGTAGTATGATTCAACATATATTGCCGCAACCGCTTTGTCGCCCAGGCTAGAGCACAACATGTCTTTTCCAACATAGAATAATGCGACTCATAGTCAGTAAACTTCTTGCTGATATAATAAATGGAATTTTCCTTCTTCCTTGTTTCATCTTGTTGTCCCAAAATACAGTCCATAGAATTAACTAACACTGTCAGATACATAATCAATGGTCTTCCTTCAACAGACGGGAGCAAGATAGGAGGTTCAAGCAGATACTCTTTAATAATTTCAAATTCCCTTTGGAAATCATTTTTCCACACAAAACCTTGATCTTTCTTTAACAACTTAAATATTGGCTCACACATTGCAGACATATGGGAGATAAATCTGGAAATGTAATTCAATTGCCCAAGGAAGCCTCTAACTTGCTTTTCAGTTCTTGGCACCGACATTTCTTTAATTGGTTTTAATTTATTAGGATCAACTTCAATCCCTTTTTGGCTGACAATGAAACCTAACAATTTTCTTGATCGGACACCAAAGGTGCATTTATTTGGATTCAAGCAGAGATGATACTTCCTCAAACGCTGAAATAATTTAAATAAATCTTCTATATGCCCTTCTTCAGTATGGGACTTAGCAATAATATCATCAACATATACCTCAATTTCCTTGTGCATCAGATCATGAAATAGGGTTCTCATAGCCCTCTGGTACATTGCACCAGTGTTCTTCAACCCAAAGGGCATCACTCTGTAACAGAATGTTCCCCAGGGTGTGATAAACGTTGTTTTTTCCATGTCCTCAGGAGCCATTCTAATTTGATTATATTCGGAAAATTTGTCCATGAAAGAGAATAATTTGAATTTTGTTGTACTATCAACCAACATATCAATATGTGGCAATGGAAAATCATCTTTTAGACTAGCTTTGTTTAAATCCCTATAATCAACGCACATGAAAACTTTTCCCTTTTTCTTTGGTACTAGGACAATATTGGAAATCCACTTAGGATACACCGATGTCACAAGAAAACTGGTATTAATCTGCTTTAAAACTTCTTTAATTTTCACTGCCATATCGGGGTCAGTTCTTCAAAATTTTTGCTTGATTGGCAGACATTCTGGCTTTAGCGGTAAATGATGTTCCACAATATCAGTATCTAAACCAGACATGTATTGGTATGACCAAGAAAATATGTCCATATACTCTTTCAACAATTCAATCAACTTGCTCTTCACGTCGGGATGCAACAATGCTCCAATCTTGACTTCTTTCGGATCTTCCACTGAACCCAAATTGATCGTTTCTAACGACTCCTTATACGACTGAATGACACTTTCCTTGCACTCAAGCAACCGTGGAACCTCTTCTGGGATTTCATCATATTCTTCTTCTATGGACACAAGCGCATGATATTTAAATTTGGGAGAGGGTGCAGGGTCATTGTATTCAATAGGTTTTTAAATTAATCCGCACATATGATTCATGATTGCTTTTAGAAACTGACACATATAACAAGTGATTATGTAGATTCAATTACAGTTATTATTTATTTTGAAAGGTTTTTTTTATTACCATTTTCCAATAAAAAGCAGAAAATAAAGACATAATTTGGGAATCAAAGACAACTTTATTATTGATTTTAAACAACAAAACAACAGATAAGCCCGTACAACATCAATACTTTCACCTTGGGCAGAGTGAAAGATTTTTTAAAAGATTAACAAAAAACAAATTACTTTAAGACATGAATGCAAGAGGGAACATCGATAGTGACCCAATTTGAGACTCTGACTCCATGCGTCACATAGTTCGACATCCCTTGCTCTTCTTCACCTTCCACAATAGCATTGATTCTCGGAACAGTTGGATGAAGATAACTTCTTCTATGAAAGATATCTTGATATTTTCCAAAAGCAGACTCCGGCTTCATGTTCTCACCTTTAGCATTCTTCACAGAGAATCCCAAACAAGCTATATTCTTATTCATAGGTGGATCCACAATCTGCCCCCATACTTTACTAGGGCCATTACGCACTACCTGTTGAGCATCCTTCAACGAAACTATAGAATTCTCATTTTCCCTTATATTATCAATGGATAAAGCTTGAAGCTGATTTCCAACAACAGCTTCATCCGCTTCCACAACACTGAAAGAGGATAAATGAGATATTAACAATGCATATTCTCCATTTATGATGACCACCTTTCCTTCACGAACAAAATTCAGCTTTTGGTGCAAAGTTGAAGTGACAACTCCTGCCTCGTGTATCCACGGTCGTCCTAGTAAACAGCTGTAAGTGGGCACAATATCCATAACCTGGAAAGTAATCTAAAATAGGTGTGGGCCTATATGAATAGGAAAATTTATTTCCCAGGTGACAGACTTCCTTGATCCATCAAAAGCTTTCATAATTATGCCACTAGGGTGCATGGGAGTTCGTTGATACTCCAGCTTCATACGTGTGCTCCTTGGTATGACATTTAAAGTGGATCCATTGTCAATCAACACTTTGAAAATGAATCACTCTTAGAGTTCATGGAGATATGGAGAGCCAAGTTATGATTCCTTCCTTTATCGGGCAGCTCGTCATCATAGAAACTCAGGTTATTACAGGAGGTAATATTCCCAACAACACTACTGAATTGGTTCAAAGGAATATCACTTTCCATGAAAGCTTGATCTAATACTCTCATCAAATATTCCCTGTAGGTATAAGAGTTCATTAGCAAGGCTATAATAGATATATTTGATGGAGTCTTCAATAATTGATCTACGATCCTGTAGTCACTCATCTTGATAATCTTCAATATATCATCCACATCCTTTTCCAAAGTAGTACCACTAGATTCCCCCACTGCTTTCTTGGGTTCAGTACTTTCAAAAACCTTTTATCAGCATTAACATTCCCTCGAATGACAGGTGCGAAAACATGGCCACTGTAGGTCACTCGGCTGGCTTCAGCAATATTCTTGACATCAGACAAAGGTTGGATGGGAACCTCTACACCATCCTCTAGGATTGTAGAATTTTATTTGTATGGAACGGCTTGGTCTGATTCGTAAGGAACAAGACCCGACAAGAAAATCACCACTGGAGAAACAACTGGTTTGCTATGGCACTCAATCTCTATAGGGGCAGGAACACCGAAACAAGGCATAATAACGTTCACCCCTTCTTCAGAATACTCGGGCATCGGAGAATCATTGATGGAGAACATATCTTCTTCTGAGGAAAATAATTCATCTGTGGAAGCATACTCATCATCCGACAATCTGATTCAAGCAATCTCCAATCACATTAATCCCACGATAATCATATCTATTGCCTGAAATCTTGATAGTACCATTGTCCAACAAAAACTGAACACCCTTTCTCACTATGGAACAACAACGTGAATCTCTGCAGCAAATCTGACAAGACCCATAATGGTGCTCTTCTTGACCATCCATGTGACAGAAGTTAGTGTGCAACTGCACTAAATCATCATTCATATGGTTAACGTTAAATATCCAGAATACTCCAGGACATCCAAAGACCATATTCATATCTTCTTCGTACTCTTCCCTAGGCCTGATTATATGAATGAGGCCCTTGTCCATCATTTCCTGAAGATCAACTTTTATCTTATCACACCCTTGGACATATGTACTGCAAATACCACAACCAGCATGGTCATGTGTATAGTAACTAAACTCGTAGAGGTCATCATGCATCTTTACCAAATCTTCTCTAACCATGTTGAAATCGAAAATCCAAAGTCCCCTGGACAACCAGCAACCATGTTTACAATATTTGCTCCTCCATGGTTTAGCAAAGGATTATCTTTCACGTTAGGGCCAACATCTTTAAAGGATAAAAGGCCAGATCTCACCATCTTTTGTAATTTAGATTTCAAAGGATAACAACTCTCAATATTGTGCTCTGGTGCTCCCTGATGAAAAGCACATGTTTGATCTGCCTTATAATACCAAGGCAAAGGTGATGGTATAGCAGGGGGTGGCCTGGTCTGAACCAACTTCTTCTGAATCAAAGCCGGAAGTAACTCTGCATAGCTCATTAGAATGGAGTCAAAAGCTTCTCTCTTCTAACTTTTCCCTTGATTCTTCTGAGGAGATGGTCTCTGATAGGCAACAATGGTTAGATCTACATTTACGACATGAGTCACAGAAGAAACCTATTGTTGGTATCGCTGATGCCTTCTAGTTGGTATAATCTTCCTTTCTCCAATAACAGCATTCGTTTCACTTTCTTTCGAGAAAAATTATAAGACGACTTCTTTGTCCCTTCATCTCTTGTCAAACGCCCCTCTCTGACAGCCTCTTCCAAACGAACACTCGTGCTTACCATTTTAGTAAAATCACTTGGTGCACTGGCGATCATCCTTTCATAATAAAATGATCTGATGGTTTTCAGGAAGAACTTGGTCATTTTTTGTTCTCCCATAGGTGGCACCACCTGGGCAGCTATCTCGCGCCATCTCTGTGCATATTCTTTGAAAGACGCCTTTCTCTCTATGCTATCACACTTAACTGGTCACAGACAGGTGCCATGAACATATTTTACTTGTAGTGTTTGATGAAGGCTTCTCCCAGATCATTGAAGGTACGAATACTACTACTATCTAGACTAATATACCAATTCAGAGCAGCACAAGTTAAACTATTTTGGAAGAAATGAATGAGCAAACGATGATCATCAGTATGGGTAGACATTTTCCTAATATACATCAAAAGGTGGTCACGAGGACAAGAGTTTCCCTTGTACCTCTCAAATTCCGGTACTTTAAACTTGGCTGGCACCTTTACATTGGGAACCAGGTAGAGCTCACTGATGTTCTGTCCAAACAATTTTTTCCTCGAAGGGGTTTTATGTCCTTCTGCATCTCATTGAACTGGTCTTAAAAGTCATCCAACTGGTCATAGAAACCCACACTTTCACTTGGTGGAGGAACAAGACGATAAATTTTATCATTAACAAACAACATAGCATTCACCGAAGGAGGTTCAATATAGTGGATCTCATTTCTAGCAGCAGGAGTAATATGCACCACAGGAGGTGCGAGAGTAGCAGAAGCTTGTGCAACTACAACATCTTGAGTGTCAAGATTAAAACCTCCTGGCATGAAATTTTCAAGAATTCCCCACGGGTAACCTTGAGGTGTACAATTTTAAGCTGCAGTAACTGGGGTAACAGAAATGGGAAATAATGGACCTTCAGAAGCATTTATTGTTTGTTGAGGCTGACCAAGTGGTGGCTGATTCTGAGCAGCCACCAATGATTCCATCAAAGGAGTCAGATTGGCCATACCGGCTTTCAAAGCAGTAACTTCTTCGCGCAGCTCGCGATTCTCTTGTTCAAGATTCTCCATTTTCTTCCTTGAATTAGCTCGAGTATTATACTGGTGAGACAGCTTGCTGAACGAAGTAGAGGAATTCAGTAAGACACATGTGTATGAACAGGAATGCAAGATGATGCATGATATGCAACACATATGATTTATTATATTATTATCAAGACTTCAAGGGACTCAAAGAATTATAGACAATTTGCAAATACTAAAGTACTAACACATTTTGAAATACTTAAAATCTTAATATAATAACTTCAAAATGGATTACAACTTTTAGTATAAGTTTGAACAATCCCAAGTATAAAAGAAGATAGAATCTAAAATCCTAAGAAATCAAAGCTGATGAAGACCACTCCATACACTGACGCTTTCTCGTGAGTTTTGCAATCTGAGCCTTCGATTGCTTGTTCTCTTCTGCATACCTGTCGGCAACCATTTTCCAATTACCATAGTCAGGGAAGTGAATGACTAAGTCCTGATTTAGCTTCATAGGAAAATAAATCCTCTTGCCTCTCCATCATCTCTACAACATGACTCTCAAGAATCTCGATCAATTCATCCTTCTCCTTCAAGTCTGCTCAGTAGGACATCTCTAAAGTCTGACACTTATTCTTCGAAGCCTCCTTCTTCTGCTACATCCTGACTAGGGCAAGCTGAAGCTCTTCCACATCATCTAAAAGGGGATGAGTAGTCTTCACAAACATATCAGTCATAGGTACTTCACGAGAATACGACATCTTCAACTGGATTACCCTTGCTTGTACCCACCGGAGATAAGGCTCTAAATAAACAGCTCCTCTAGGTCCCAAGTCCTTTCCACTCTTCCTGTGAATATAGAGCCAAGACTTTGCAATCTCCTCTTTAGCTTTCTTATGATCCTCTCCCTCTTTGAGAAAGAAACCACTCAGATGAATACTATTTGGCATATCTCTCATCGAATATCCAAGCTGTCTTCATGCAAGAACTGGATTGTAGTTAATTCCTCCCTTTGTACCAAGAAGAGGTACATTGGGAAAACCACCATAACTATCAACAATCTCTATGTCATGGTAAGCCTGATGATACCAAACAATATTTAAATGAGTGAGGGCCATAATCTTTGGAGCCCAACGAGGCTCCTTCTTGACATCCCAGAAAGCATCAGACCAAGGTGAGTGAGAAATAAACCACTGATACAACAAAGGCGTGCACCAAATGATCATCCCTCCATGATAAGAATCCCGAAGATGAATAGAGTAATAAGCATATCCTAATAATGTAGGGACTGGATTCCCTATTAAAAATATCCTGATGGCATTGATATCCACAAAGTTGTCGATGTTCGGAAATAAGAACAACCCATAAGCAAGCAGAGCAAAGATTGCCTTAAAAGCAGTTGTGCTCTTCATCCTTGAAAAATAACGAGCTTTCTCCAAAAAAAATTGAGCGGGTAGTCCTCTAATTCCTCCTTTGGTAGTCATGTGGGCCTCAATCTCAGACTTCCCCAAATAAATCATAACAACAATCTCATGAGATTTTGGCCCCCCCTCCAAACCGGTGAAAGGAACACAATCGGTAATAGGTAAACCCAGTAGATAAGAATACTCCTCTAACTTAGGCATCAATTGATAATTAGGGAAAGTGAAACATCGATACATCGTATCATAGAAATGGACCCAAGTCGAGAGAATACCCTTCTTCATCCTGAACTACATGGGAGACACAATGGATCCATACTTCTTCCAAAAATCTATAGAAGTCTCAATCTCGGGAATTAGAATCATCAAATCATCTATCTTGGGATTCTTGAAATTTTACTTCCGAGTATTTCTTTTTCCAGAATCCATGGTCAAAAGTATCTGAGATATTCACAGAAAGTCAACTTTAAGTTCCTTGAACCAAAATGTTTTAAAGGATGCTCATGGTTGCATGAATGCATGATGCAACAATCACACACAAGATCACAAAAATGGGGGGTTCATAGGTTTGACGTCACTAGGATGAAGTCAAAAGTACTACCCATAAGTTATGGTATAATAGTTTATCACATGCCGAACAAGGTTCTAAGAGGTTCCCAGAGTCTACATCCTTCCTTCGGATATTACCAATGATCTGATTGACTCGGTAATTAGTAATATTCTCAAGAAAAACTCGTCTGAGTGTAGTATCACGTGACAACCATTTTTGGATTAATCCGTCATAGTTTCTGCACTACACCTAAAAGGCCAATATGGGTTAAAGGTTCTACGGTCCTCGGTTTCAGCAGGCTCCCAGGTCGAAAGCAGCATGTCTTCCCGATTACTCGGTAACCAACACTATAGTCAAAGGGGCCTCCACTGATTGGGGGATCTCATGCCTCCTTTTTTGGGATTACTCCCTCAAAGTTAACATGATTATACCGCCCATCCTATCTTATGTTTTCCCAAGTCCGGGTAGAGGACTTATGAGAAATCACTAAGCACCCTGAAAACCAGGAAAATTCAGACAAACATGTAAAATCAAGCTTCATAAATAAGCTTTTGTTTTGATGAAGACAAACCATGGCTAACAAATAAGGCAAAGATTTGTGATCAAGCATCAAGCATCTAAGCAACTAAGGATAATATCTTCATTCAAAGCTCTCAACAACTTTAAAGGTATAATAATATTATCTACTTTGATCTTAAGATATAGATGCTCAAAAATGAAAAATAAATGTTTAAGAATCATTACTCAAGCTTTTCAAATATAAAATTTCATTTTTCTTCTGCATGCAATCGATTTACATCTTAGTGCAATCAATTGCACACTTCAAAATTTCACATTTTTTGCTTCTGTTTCTTTGTGAAATCGATTTACATTACCTATGCAATCAATTGCATACTTAAATTTTTCAAAACGTTTGCTACTGACTTTGCATGCAATCGATTACATTGTTAGTGTAATCAATTGCACTCAGTTAATTTTTGCTACTGACTTTGCATGCAATCGATTACATTGTTAATGCAATCGATTGCACTCTTAAAGATTTTGAAAAAATAGTTGATAAAAACCTTGTGCAATCGATTTACACCAAGGGTGCAATCGATTCCATACTGCTCGAATTTGAAAAATAACAGCTTTGTTCATGCCTTTTGATCATGCCTTTTCATTAAATCTTTTAACTCAAACTTGGCATTTGTTCATGATACATTTCCAGATCTTCATGATGTTTCAAAAGGGTGTCATGAACATATAAATATTCATTTTCAAATCCAGATCTAACATCTTATTTCATAAATATTTTCTGAACTTTCAAAATACAAACTCAAGCATTCTTCATTTTCATGCATAAGTTTTATGCATATTTTCATACCTTAACAAACAGAAAACTTTGAGCAAATGTATCTTGAGTATTTGTACAATATTATTATTAAAAGAAGAAGATTATACATTGTCAAATCACTCTAAGTGATCAATATTACTCTACTCACTCAAACTCACAAATTGATATTTACTTACTTATTTTCCAGGATTGTTGGAATTAAGTTTAAGTGTTTTTATTGAAATCTTGTCTTTCCAAGTTGTTGGATACAAGTGTAGTTACATTGAGAAGATTGTTCTCATAGGTAACTTAGTGAAAATCCAAGAGGATTGTTCTTGGTCCAAGAGGATTGTTCTTGGTCCAAGAGGATTGTTCTTGGTTTGATTGGTAGTTCTTGTTTAAGTTTGCCACAATAAGGAAATCTCTTTCATGTTGAAAGGGGACTGGAGTACTCTCGGACTGTGAGGGGAACCAGGATATATCGCCTGTGTCTCTTTATTTTTCTGCATTTTTAAGCTTTCCTAAACTCACTTATAACCAGAAAAATAAGAACCATCATCACTAAAAACCAGAATTTTTAAAGTACCTAATTCACCCCCCCCCCCACCTCTTAGGCGCACTTCGTACTTACAAAACATATATACAACACATAATATACAACAAATAATAGAAATATACAAATGGACAACGATAGGATCAACCCACTTAGGGATGTACCAGGATTTGGTCGATCTGTCCCCGGTGAGGTCTCCATTTATTCTATAGTGGTAGAAATGTTGAGACTAAGCAATTGGATTAACTTGAATCGCACAGATCAAATAAAAATCGCCACCGTGCTTTATTGTTTCCAGAGGAATGAGAAAAGAGTGAATAACCTAAAAAGAGGTGGAGAGAATCTAAGTTCGGGTGTTGGTTATGAAAAGGGAAGGTATTAGCACCCTAAACATATACGGTACTCCGCCAGAACCTCTTTGTAAATCTATGTATTTTGGTTATAAAAGTTTTATAAAAATAGATTATGGAGATGAAAAAAGAAATATTTTTTTACAATTTTTGCACCCGCCGCAGTTGCGAACTTTTTGTGTCTACGTACCACCAGTCGTGCAATAGGGGATCAGGGTACTCGTAGTTCACCTTTAAAAAATTTAAAACACAAGTGTGTTGGTTAATTTTAAGAGAGGAGACATCATCGTCTTATCTGAGTGGAAGAACATACTTATTACCCACGATTATGAGAAAGGAGAATTTGCATCATCTCAAAGTGGAGGATATAGCTTGGATTTTAAAATCAATAAAGCTTCACTCAACACCCAAGTGGAAAATATCTCACTTCACTACATATCGTAGAAGTATAGTAGTTTGAATCACTACAAGGATTGACAAGAGTCTAATCTTTTGAGAAAATTTTAAAGCAAAAAGCCAAAGTGGCAAAGATTGTTTGAATGAGATTGATTGACTTTTAGCCTTCTCACAAAAATGTCAAAGTATTATTAAGTTGTTTAAAGTTTGATTAAGAAAAGATTTTTGAAAATGATGGACCTAAGTCCAAGTTTATTATGAAAGCGATTCAAGTTTAAAAAACAAGAATAGTTTTGAAAAGTAGGGAGAATATTTTTGAAATTATAGAAGGCGGGAGGAGATCAAGGAACTATCCTAAAGCATAAGGTAAAATCTAGAGAAAAGAACCGTCTTACCAACAAGAACCCAACACTTGACATAATGAGTCAATGTAGAATTCCCATCCTTTGGATTGAAACCAAACAATCAAAGATGATAAACCTCTTAAGAAAACCATGCTTCAAATGCATTAAGTCTTCACAAAAATTGGGCAGAGTAAAGGTTGTATACAAATGAATTCACGATCACAGACAAAGCATATAATCAGAATAACCTACACACAAAGAAAAAAAACAACCCAATGTCTCGGGGTAAACCCCAAGAACTCCAGACAAAATAACAGTAGAAGTCACAAGGTCTCAAGGTAGGTCAAGGTCTGTAATTCTAAGTCCAAGAAGTCCATAAATCTATCATGACCATCTTGAAACTTGCATTTGAAAACCCATTAGAAGATTGATAAAATCAAATCCTCTCAACAACGATTTTCATTTTCTTTTTGTCAAGTATATCATTCATTTCAAAATATCAAGACAACAATAAATGATCAACGATGTTTAAATGATTCACTTAGTTTCAAAATTTATGAAGATTCATTAGAGGATTGATAAGATCAAAGCCTCCTAACAATGAAACTCAAGATTTTTGGATCAAAGGTTTCAAACTAAACATGCTTGGGCTTGCAAACATAGTTTGTGCCACGAATGATCATTTCTCGAACCGGGACAAAATTTAGCGCTATATTAAGCGATCATAAGTGGACTTATATAGAAGTCGCACCTATTTTGAGACTGGTCAATAACAATTTATGTGACATATGTTTGGAGGGATGATATGTAGATCATCCTCTAACAACATGTAGCACAAAGAGAATAGGATGAGATGAAGAGGGAGGGGATACATTTGAATTAAATTTTTTAATCAAACTATCATTAAAGTCATTCATCCATTTTGGTAGAGTTAAACTCAACACTCAAGATCCAATGATGTTAATGAAGTTCATGATTAAAAAAACACATGGCCAGAATATATTCAAAAACTAAATTACATTTAATAAATAAAGTAAAAAGGAAAAATGATTTTTAAAAATGAAAATAAAAGATAAAATAATAAACTATGTTCAAAGTATCAAAGAAAATTTTAAAAATATCATGGAAAAAAACCAGAGCTGACCTCAAATATTTTTATAATTTTTTGGTAATTTTTTAAACAGAAAAGTATTTTTAAACTAATTAAAGTCACTCAAATAAGTGAAGAAAAAGATAAAAAATAGTAGAAGTCAAGATAAAATTCTAGATAAAATTCAAAAAATCAGAAATGAGTAAAATCATTTTATAAATATTTTCATAATTTAAAAATATAAAAAAGTATTTTTAAATAATTAGAAACAAGTCAAAATAAAGGAAAAATTATAAAAAACATAAAATATGAAAAAATTAAAATCATAAAGAGAATATTTGAAAATATTTTTGTGAATTTTTTCATAATTTTCGAGTCAGAAATGAATTTTCTATGATTTCTTGAAGTTTAAATTAATTAAAATAAAGGCTCAGGGATGGAACAGGTATTTTGACCGTCTCCTAGGTCCAACATTTCCAATCCTTGTGAAGGAATTTTGGATTCATGCTTCATCCTCAAACCATCAAGTTACTTCATATGTAATGGGGAAGAAGATAGTTATTACTGAAGATCTTATTGCAAGACTGATAGGTTACAGTGGTGGTGGCGTAAGGTGTATAGACATGGCTCAAAGATGTGCTGATGTCGCTTCAATTTCTAGAGAAATCTTCACTCTGGGTCTTCCCTCCAGCAAGATAAGGGATCTGAAGGACCATTATAGAATGTGGGCTAAGATTATTCTGGGATGCATAAACCACAGGAAGCCAACCAGCTCTCCTGACGACATAAACATAGATCAACAGTTTCTGATCTACTTTATCTCCCAGAAGACTAAGGTGAATCTGGCTCATTTGTTGTTCAATCATCTGAGGAATAGTGTTAAGGAGACTAGAGAAGATGAGCGCACTAAAAGGGACTGTATACCCCTTGGAAGGCTCATATCAGATATTCTGACAGAGAATAGGCTGATAGAGCATCTAACAGAAGCATAGGAAATCAGCTCTTTAGAGGCAACTGCTGGAAAGCCTTTGAATGCGAAGAATCTGAAAAAGATGAAGATTATTAGAACATCAAGAAGGAACCCAGTGTTACTTCTTTTGCAACAATCACCAGCGGAAGGATTCCTCTGGATGATTTCCCTATGTTCTCAGAAATTGATTCCAAGCCTGAGATTATAGTCAAATATCTAGATGCATGCAAGGCAGATGGTACTGCACCGGAGTTAAATATTCAGGACTTGCAACAGAAGGCTCCAGAAGTTGTGCTGAAGAAGAACAAGAAAAGGAAGGCAGCAGCAGAAGGATCATCCCAGCGGACTCCCAAAGCTGCTAAAAGGAAAGGTAATCCTTCTACTGTTAATGTTTTAGAATCAATATCTTTATCAACATCTGAACCAATTCCCACCCAATCATAAATTCCCACCCCACAAACATTTGATGATTTTGACATAGGTTTTGTCCCCTCTGAAACTTTAACTCTTAGAGGAACTCACTCCCTACCTATCAATCCAAATATTGAAACAACTCAACCCGAACTTGCAAAAGTTCTGTCAGATATTGAAACTTTTGACCAGAATATTTCTGCTCTCATACCAAAAAATCTGAACTCTGAAACCAACACAGAAGCACCACAACTAGAAATTACCCTCTCTCCACAACTAGAAATACCACTACCTCCATCTCCTCAACCATAAATTCATCCACCTTCTCCACAACCTGAACAATCACAACCAGAAGTTCAAACTTCTAAGGTCCAACCTTCTGAATCCTGTGAACCAGAACCTCATAACGTTCAATCCAACCAAACTGTTGATTCTGATACCATTTCCATTCCTGGAATCACTGAACCTCTGGCCATCCGTATGCCCCTGACCATTCTGGATATTCCCCAAATTCCCTCTTCACTAGAATCAACTCCACCAAATTCCCCAATTAGTCCAATAATTATTCCAAAATCTCTCACTCCCTCACCAAAGAATAATCCAGATGACAACGCCAAAACTGTCATTGATTTAATTGTTTTTGAACGTCTTGCTGCCATAACCCATAAAACAGCCATTCCAAAACCAAAACCATTTGAACCTACACCAGATGTTGGTACTAGTTTATTGATGTTTGAAACAGAAATGCAGAAGTGGATAACTTCCCTGAAGCAAGCTAGTCTTGAGATGATTAATCCTGCTGCTTCAGATTATCTATGGACAAGTTTCAGAAAATGGGTAAGTTTTGAAACTCATAAGATGCAAGAACAGAGCTACGGACAAGTTCAATAGAACTTCAGTAATCTGCTAAAGGTAATTGAAGATCAAGTTCTGAGCCAACTGCTCAAGGAAGAAGTTCTCCCTCTGGACAATGCTCCCTGGTCAGAACATCGTCCAGCAGACAAAGTTCAACCAGAGTCAGAAGATCTCATTCTGACTGATACTCCAGAGAAAATTATTCCTGCAGAAGAACTGGTTCAAAAAGATGACGTTGCAGAATGCTCTGAGAAGAACCCAGTTACTGAAGATTCTCAAGCTTCCTCCTATGAAAGGCAGACTCTGGAAGAACTGAAGAGAGCATATATTATTATGCAGGAAAGTATGGATAAACAGGATGACAAAATTTCGGAAATCAAGAGCATGTTAACCAAATAAGAGGAAACCAACACCTAGGTCAAGGGCTTGTTGGAAGCTTTGTTCACGCGCCTTCCTCCTCCATCTTAGATTTTCCTTTGCTTTAAAATTTGTTTATTTGTAATATTTTCTACATTGCTGCTGTTCTGAACTTCTTATCGTTGCTTCTAATTTTTATATAAATCCTTTTTGTCTCTGATTATATGTTCTTTTTGATAACTGACAAAAAGGGGGAGAAAGAATAGATATTTTCAATAACGGATTACTGAGACATAAATCTCAAACATTCTGATATACTTAATTTCTTTCTTCTGAAAAGCATGAACAGGTACAAAACTCTGATGAAAGACGTAGTCAAATTCTGATGCTCAAGGACTCAAATAATTTAAGGGAAGTAATCAACTCAGGGGGGGGGGGGTTTCTTCTTAATTCTATACTTTTTATTCTTTATTTCTAATTGAAAAATCTGATTTTTGTCATCATCAAAAAGGGGGAGATTGTTAGAACGTAGTTTGATTCTACAACCCTTAATTAGAGTTTTGATGATAACAAAATACAAAGAATAATTAAATTCAAAGATATATACAAAAAACAATTATGCTCCTTAAAATTATGTTTTGTATATGCAGAAGTTCTGATGGAATCAGCATCAGAATGGAATCAGCATCAGAAGATCAGCAATATGTGCTACACGCTGAAGCTACTAGATTATACGCTGAAGGTCGATGACCAGAATCTGCGCCTAAACAAGTACACTCTAACTCTGATCAAAGACATCTTTACCAAGTCATCAACACTCTGAAGCGTTATCAGCAGTTACAGCAAAGAAGACTCTGAAGAGTTATTAATTATTCAAGACAGAATTAAATGCTAACAGATTTCTTCATACAAGATCTTCTTCAAAAGGAAAGTGTGTTATTATCATTAAACTTGCTTTATGGACAACGTATGTTTGCCTTGCCTATATAAACAAGTCTGCTTGTGAAAAGAAGCACGTACATACGCACACAACAATTTTCCAAGCCTTCCAAACCACGCATATTCAAAGCTTTAGCAAATTCATTTTATTCCAAGCTTAATTTGTGTAACTATCACAGTTGTGATATACTGTTTTGTTAGAAAAAAACAACACACTCTTGTTCAATTACTTGTAAAAGATTTCCTTGAGATAAACCGGTTTGTGGTTATACTCAAGAAGACTTTAATAGTTGTTAAAGTAGCTGTTGTAATCCTTTAAGAATAGTGGATTAAGTCCTCGTTGGAGAGAGGTGAAATCACCTTGACGGGTGGACTGGAGTAGTTTGAGATCAAACGAACCAAGATAAAAATACTGTGTCCTTAAGCTGTTTTTTATTTGATCCAAGTTTTTTAATTCACCCCCCCCCCCTTCTTGTGTTTTTCACATCTTCACTTCCCTCCTGGGAATAAACACCGCGTGTCTCTCCTTCTTTATTCTTGGGATAATCAAAAAACAACCTTTTGCTATTTCCTTCAGAAGAATCACTCGAACTTTCGATCTGAATTCTGCCCATTTTCAAGCCAACTTCAATTCTTTCACCCGCCATTACCAATTTAGCAAAGCCATAAGAAGTACTACATATCATTTGGTAATAGTACAACCCTTGTAATATAATCATGAACATATCAATAAGTCCTCACTCCATGAGTGGAGGTTGAACTCTTGCAGCCAATTCTTGCCACTTCTGGGCATATTCTTTGAAGGATTCATTTTGGCCTTGTGCCAAATTCGGCAGCTGAGTATGATTTGGCGCCATATCAATGTTATACTGATAATGCTTGACTAAAGCCTCAACCAAGTCCCTCTAGCTTCAGATATTCAACCTATCCAACTTCATATACCATTCCAAGGATGCTCCAGCTAGGCTATCTTGGAAGTAATGAATCAACAATCCTACATCTTCAGTGTGAACAAACATTTTGCGGTAGTAAGCCCTGGTATGAGTCCTAAGACAAGTAGACCCGTTGTATTTTTCTAACACATGGGGTTAGAATTTACGAGGAACCCTCACTCTTGGTACTAATCCTAGTTCATTTGGATCCATACCAAGGACACACTGTCCTTCAACATCTGTCAAACATTCTTCCAGTATGCGATACTTCATGTCCTTAGTACGGAAACCTAGTTCAGAATTATGCATAAAATATTGGTTGTCATTATTGCCGTGATCAAACTCTAACATTTGGTAATTTCTCCTACTCGGAGGACATCTTCTTCCAGCAAGGAGATGAGACCCATGTAGTGGTGGGAAGAAACCACGATTTTCATAGAGACCATGATGGCAGAAAGGATTTCCTAGATGATGTTAATATGCATTCTTCTGATTTTTATTGCCGAGTCTAGCAAAAATATCCTCATACAAACCATGATTCTCTGGCCCAGCCTCGTTCCTTCAATTATTTTTTACGAGAGCCATGAGCTCGTCTTGTCTTCTGTTTATGTTAGTACCTCCATAAATTGAGTCATCTGAGTATCAATTTGGACCCTCACTTCAGTGAGCTTTATTTGTATCTATTCCATCTGGCATGGAAAGTTGCTTCTGGTAGAATACCTATGAGCAGTCGTCTTTGAGAATTTTGCCAAGAAAAAGCAGAGTTGAGATAAGAAGACCAGTATGAATAAACCTGTAATGCATGATATGTTAGTCATTTCCAAAATATTCAAGAGTGTTATCACCTATCCAGAATAACAAACAACGCAATAAGAGAGAAAATCAACATGAGAGGATATATAGCAACAATAACTGCTTTTCATTCCAGAAGAAACTTTGGATCTAAAGAGTTCATCAAAATAGTGGACAACATAGTACATCAAGAGTTTTCACCCTATCTTTAATCCAATCCACGTAAGGACAATAGGCTATGATCTCTTTCTCCCCAAAGAAAACATTCTCTTTTATGGTGATATGGGCCCAAGCCATCTCTGCTTTCTTCAGCGTCTCAGGATTTTCCCCTTTCTTGCAATACACAGACTCTTCCACTTCCTTCTTACTTGGTGGTCCCCTCATAAAATAACCCAATTGTTATAAGGCTATAACCGAATTATAATTAGTCATCCCTTTTGTTCTTATGAGTGGAACATTAGTGAATCCTCTGCAATTAGAAATCACCTCAGAACTCTCAACTCTAAGTATGTACCATTGTATATCAAATGAAATGAGTGCCATCAGCCTTGGCTCCCACTTAGAAGTGCTCTTAGTGTCCACAAATGGTATCTCTATAGTAAATTGTGTCATGAACCACTCGTAAAGCATTGGAACGCAACAAACCATGAATCCTTTCTTACCATTCCTTGAGTGGATAGCATAGTAAGTATCAGCTGATAAAGTAGGTATAGGATTCTTGTTCATGAAGACACAAATAACGACCAAATCCACCAACTCTTTGATTTCAGGGAAAAGAACTACACCATAGACAACAACGACTAACAATGCATAGAAAGCATCCCAACAGTGCTTACTCGCCATTTCTTTAGCTTTCTCTAATAAGAAATCAACAGGGAGACTGCAAGTAACCTGGTTCTTCCTCCCTTCACACCACTAAGGCTCAAATAAATTTCCTTAGTGATAGCTTCAAAATTAGGCTCATCTGGAATAGTAACAAAAGGAATGTTGTTTGTAATCTTGATGTCAAGAAGGTAAGAATACTCCTCAAGAGTGGGAGCAAGCTGATAGATAGTCCTGGAACATGAAGCAATGAAACTCGGGATCATAAAACTGTAGCAAGGTATGTAAAGCATGATCGTTCACCGGTGTATCTAACAAAGACAGGAGATTCCCATATCTTTGGCCAAACACCCCTCTTTTATGGTGATCCATAAGGTCTCTTAAATGATTGAGAAACAACAAATAACTAGGACGAAACTTGTACCTGGAATTATCTTTGGTAGTCTTCTCGGCGGTGTCCATGTTGCTTGTCATTCTCGGAAAAGATAAAAACTCTAGAGTAACCTGGAAATGACAATGCAAATGCTAGTCAACTTTTTTTTATACATCATTTTTTGGAAATTAAATATGCTGATTATGAAACATGACGGGATCAAAGCTTCCACAATACTTGACATTGTTGAACTGTTGTATACAAAACCATTGTCACGGTCTCAAATGTTAGGAACAATCACCAACAAAAACCAAATAGTCACTATTGCTATCAAGTCACCAACAAAAACATATAGTCATCATTAGTATCAAGTCACCCATAGAAATACATAGTCATAATCAGTATCAAGTCACCAACGGTACCTGTTAAATCGTTCCCTCCCCAATCATATATATAGTCTAGGTTAGGGTAAGGCAAGGGGTAACTTAAAGTCGACAGTCCTCCTGAAAGTACTACCATCACAATAACAGACGTGTATGATGATAATACCCCCATTTGAGAATTTTTTTAGCAATAACCAAGTATTGAAAAAAAATCACAAATAACCATGTTTCAGAGAAAATTACGCAAATAACCATGTTTCAGAAAACCCCATAATGGAGGAGCCAAGTGAGATGGCGCATGCAGTCACCTTTTTTCCCTAGGCGCCATCTCACTTGGCGCGTGCACTATAAAAAGGAGAGGAGGCGCCATCTCACTTGGCTACTACGTGCAATTGTGTTTTCTATAAATAAATCACCCATTTCTCCATCGTTCTTCACACTTTCTCGCATTATCTTCTTATCTTTTCTCCGTTATTTACGTCATGACATCTCCCATGATTTTCACCAGAGATGGATACGTTATTTTCTCGTCCACCAAACCTTCGATGAAAATGAAATTTTGGCACATTCACTCCATGGAGCGTCTGAAGAGAGAGTTAATATGATGGATAGAGGGAGACATCAAGGCTAGGGAAAAAATTAGAAGGATCCAAAGAAAAAGAATAACCATCTCACTTGCAACTGGAAGACCTAATTTTTGGTTGGAGGAAGTCAGAACAGACGGAGACATAATGGTGATGATGCATGGCTCAGATGAAATTGTTTTGACGGTTGTAATTTCTTAGACGTTTTAATGCATTTTTATTTTTTGTTTGAATATGGTTTGTTGTAACGAATGCTCTTAATTAAAAACAATAATGTTTAAAACTTAAAAAAGTGCAGATGGTTTGCATACAATTTTTATGTTGTTGAGCTTGTAGCCTGAGTAGGACAATTTTTTCGATTGTGTCCAACCTGACGACATAAAGCAAACTTTCTTTCTAGATTGTGAAGGGATTCCATTTCAGTTCTGATACACTTTCTTTTGGGACTATCGTGTTTAATTCTTCGCATTTGATCGTTGTGCCATACTATTTTTTCCATGAAACGGGATAATGAAGTGAGCATTCTGTTTAGAGTTTGTATTGATTTCTTCTAGTTTGGCGTCAGAAACTTCGAAAATGCCCGTCATTTTTTCAGGGTTGGCTTCAATTCCTTGTTCTGTTAAGTAGAAGCCGAGAAACTTGCATGCATGCATGCCAAAGGTGCATTTTTTTGGGTTGAATCTCATTCTGCATTTTCTTTCTTGGTCAAAGACTTTCTTTAGGTGGAGCGCATGGTCAGTTTCCTCTTGGAATTTTATGATCATGTCGTCCATGTATACATCGAGCATGTCTCTTATTTCTCCTTGGAAGACTTTGTTGAACATTCATTAATATATAGCGCTGGCGTTCTTCAGGCCAAAGGGCATTACATTGTAGTAATAGTTCCCCGATTCCGTCATGAAGGCCGTGTACTTCTTCTCTGTCTTCACCATGGGATTTGGTTGTACCCATAATATGCGTCCATGAAATACAAGAATTTATAACCTGCATAATTATCAACTAATTTATCTATATTGGGCATGTGATAAGCATATTTGGGGAAACCCTTGTTGAGATCGGTAAAGTCAACACACATGCACCATTTTCCATTAGATTTCTTTATAAGTACAACATTGGACAGCCATGTAGTATACTGGGCTTCATAAAATAAATTAGCCTCTAAGAGGTCTTTTACAACTTCCTCGACCTCCATCTTCTCCGGAGACTGCTTGCACCTACGTTGGGAAACTGCCTTAAGGGCGGGATCTATTTTCAGATGGTAACATGCTATCTCTAGATCCAAGTCAGGCATCTTTGTTGCACTCTAGGCAAACAAGTCTACATTCTCCCTTAGGCACGCCTTCAGTTGTCTTTTTTCCAAGTCGGGGAGATCAGTGACAATTTTGAATCCTTTGGAGAGATTGCTACCGAGGGGAATGATTTCGAACTCCCCTTCTGGAATTCTCCGCATAGCGTGTGGGGGCTCCTTTCTACTTGCTGACGAGGAAGAGCTCTCTGTGTCTAGTATGGGCTCTTTCACCTTCTTCTTTTTCTCTTAGAGGTCTTCTTTTGTGAAGCGGCTATCGAGGTCGATTGTGTCGAAGTGCGGCAGTGGCTTTGGCTCTTCGGAACTGCTTGGAAGAGCAAGTCTGCTGGATGTTTTGGTTTGTGTGCTGATGGAGCTTAATTCCCTAGTAGATGCTTCAAAGAATATCTTCACAGCCTGTATGTCCCTGTGGAGGATGGCAACGAGTCCCTCCTCGGTGTAGTATTTCATCTTCAGGTGCATAGTGTAGGGCACCGCTATTAATTCGGCCAGGGTAGGCCTCCCAAAAGTACACTGGTACAATGATGGGCAATCCTTTAGGTTGGGACATCTTCTTCGACATGTTGAAAATTGCAAGTTGGGACTTCTTTGTTCAACACGTTGCTTCCAAGTTACTTTTACCAAAATGAATGTCAATCACAACTTTAGAGAAATAACAAGATGCCTATCTCGGATGAGGGTCTCTATGGCATCCTTGAGATACATGTAGTCTCATGTCATATGCATGTCTTTTATGGAATTGACAATATTTGCTTTTGTCCTTCCCTGGCTTGGACAATGTTTGTTGGGGAAAGCAAACCCAGCTTGTCGAAACTCCGAATTTGCACAGTCAGTCAAAATCCACTCGCGTGAAGCATTAAAGGTGGAGGAGGGTATATTCGTGGAAACGACCAGCTGGACCCTTGTAGTCTTGTGACTAGTAAGGCTTGTTCTCCCTTCTCTTTTCTACTCCTTGACGAGATGTAAGGGCTCATCATTCTTTTAGGTTGTTGCATTCTCTCTATGTCGCGATTCTCGCGTGTTACTAGCAGTTTCTTTCTCCTGGTACTGGATGTACACCCGTGCCTTGAGTAGGAGGTAATTTAGTGTTTCCCAGAACTCTATGTCAACTGCTTTGGAAAAGTCTTTGTGGTGTCGCAATTCTTGTTCGAGGAGGTACTTCTTCATTCCGATTGTTGTGGGGAGTTGAATGGCTTCCTTGTTGAACCTTTCAATATACGCTCAGAGGGTTTAATCCCTCCCCTGGATGATTGCCTCCAACGACGCTTCTGATTTGGGGTGTCAGGGAGATGCCATAAAATGCCTAGAAAATTGTTTCCCCAGGTTTTTCAAAGATGTGATGGACTCATCAGAGAGGCTCTTGTACCAAGCCATGGCTCCCTTTTTGAGTGTTGTAGGGAAGAGCCGACATTTGATTTCTCCTCATACCCCTCTGTAGTCGAGCAGAGCATCGATGTTCTCGATGTGCTCGTCTGGATCGATGGTCTCATCGTATATCCCCAGTGTAGCGGTAAAAATGTTCAAGACTAAGCCATTGGATTGACTAGACTTTATACAAATCAAAATAAAAATCTCCACCGCGCTTTATTGTTTCCAAAGGAATGGGAAAAGAGCGAATAACCCAAAAAAAGGGGGAAAGATTCAAGGTAAGGGGGTTGGTTCTGCAAAGGGAAAGTATTAGCACCCTAAACATCTATGGTACTCCGCAGGAACCTCTTTGAAAAATCTGTATATTTTGGCTATAAAAATGTGTTATATAAAAAATGGATGGTTGAGGTGAGAAAAGAAATATTTTTATGATTTTTGCACCCATCGCGGTTGCGAACCTTTAGTGCCTACGTACCACCTTTCGTGCAATAGGGGATCAGGGTACACGTAGTTTCTCTTTTAAAAACTTGAAACACAAGTGTGTTAGTTAATTTTATGAGATAAGACATCATCGTCATTGTCCGTGTGGAAAACATACTTACTACCCACAATCATGAGAAAGGAGAATTTGCATCATCTCAAAGTGGAGGATATGGCTTGGATTTTAAAATCAACAATGCCCCACTCAACACCCCAGTAGAAAATATCTCTCTTTACTACATATTGTAGAACTATAGTTGTTTGCATCACTACAGGGATTTACAAGAGTCTAATCTTTTAAGAAAAGTTTTAAAATAAAAAGCCAAAGTGGCAAAAATGGTTTGAAATGAGATTGATTGACTTTTAGTCTTCTCACAAAAATGTCAAGGTATTATTAAATTGATTGAAATTTATTTATGAAAATGTTTTGAAAATGCATGGACCTATGTCCAAGTTTATTATGAAAGTGTTTCAAGTTTAGAAATAAGAAGAGTTTCTAAAAGGAGGGGGAAGATTTTTGAAATTAAAGAAGATGGGAGGAGATGAAGAGACTATCCTAAAGCATAAGGTAAAAGCTAGGGATAAGAACCATCTAACCAACAAGAAGCCAATACTTGACATTATGAGTCAATATAGAATTCCCATTCTTCGGATTGAAACGAAGCAAGCAAAGATACTAGACCTCTGTAGAGAACAAAACTTCAAGTGTATTAAGTCTTCGCAAAAATTGGGCAGAGTAACAGTTGTACATGGTTGAATTCTAGATTACAAACAAAGTCTGTAATCACAATAACCTATACACAAAACAAACAAACAACCCAATGTCTTGAGGTAAACCTCAAGAACTCCAGACAAAATAATCAAGTAAGATCACAAGGTCTCCAAGATAGGCCAAGGTTTCTAATCCTAAGTCCAAGAAGTCCAATGCTCCATAATGCCAAGGATAGTAACCAAATAGTCCAAGTATCATTAAAGATTTTTATGGTTCATGTTGATTATTAGGTGTCTTTAAAAGGAAAAGAAAAGCTCAAGTGAGCAAAATAAAAATGACATAAAAGTAAATGCTCAAGTGAGCAAAAAATAAAAAAATGGCATGAAATGTAAATGCTTAAATTAAATGGTACATAAAGCATAAAAAATAAAAGCATAAAGTAAATTCAATTGTTAGAAATTAGTGGTTAGTTGGATGACCATCTTGAAACTTGCATTTGGAACTCATTAGAGGATTGGTAGAACCAAAGCCTCCACACAACAAGTTGCATTTGCTTTTTGTCAAGTATATCATCCATTTTGGAATCCTCAAAAGTAACATTTAATGATCAACGATGTTTAATTGATTCGCGTTGACCAAAGGTGTTGTAGATCCATTAGAGGATTGGTAGAACCAAAGCCTCCACACAAGGAATCTTAAGGTTATTGGATCAAAGAGATCAAATTAACATATTTGGGCTTGCAATCATAATTTTGGGCCACGAATGATCATTTATTCGAATCGGGACAAACTTTAGCGCTATGTTAAGCAATCGTAAGTGGACTTATGTAGAAGTCACACCTATTTTGAGGCTGGTCAATATAAATCTATGTACTTCATGTTTGGATAAATGATATAGATATCATCACCCCTTAAAATGTAGCGCAATTAAAAAAGAAAGGGATAAGATGAAGAGGGAGGGGGAATGATAAGTTAATTTGGATCACCATCTCAAAATTCTTTCATCTTTAAATTTAACCACTCCTCTAGATGGATTAAAGCACTAAACATATCATTAATCCAAAGCACCAAAAATGAATTAAATAATTCATTCTTTGATAGATTTGAATTGATGAACATTTATCCAACTTCATCTGCATCACAAAGTACATTGAGTTTAAAGACAAATTGGACATTTAAAATTGCAATCCAAACCAACAATGAAAGGAGTGAGTAGAAAAAATATTTGAGTCAAAACAGCCCCAAAATAAGGCAGAAAAAGTATTTTCGGCACTGTTACAATCAATTGTGTTTCGACAGCTACCAATTGCATCAGTGTAGTTTTTTTTCAAATCAACTTTCAGTGACAAACAATTGCAATGTTACAACAATTGATTGAAACCTGTTAAAATCAGTCGAAAACAGCATCTCAAAGATCAAATTCCTATTCCAACTTTTCATCAAACACCTTATGATCATGGATCCAATTGAGCATGAAAATTACATCAAATTATGAGAAAATAGCACTAATGGAGTCATAAAACAGTGCTCAATGAATTAAAACCAGAAATCCATAAGAGATGACATTGTGAAAGATGATGATCCAACTTACCAAAGGTAGAATTAGAGAATTATCAAACAACTTCCAGAATTTGCTTCAATTCAACCACAAGAATCAATTACCAAAGCTCGGATATAGAGAATTGATGAAGAAAAAGTGTTTGGATGAAGGTTTAGCTCAAAGATTAGTAAGCTTCAATGCAAAGCTTACTAACTTTTTGAAAATGGAGCTTTGAGTGAATTTGGTAGATGGAGAGAATTGAGAGATTTTTTAGCAAGATGAGTTTGGCTATCAAAAGCTTATTCTTTGAATGAGATGAGGGCTCTATTTATAGAGTTTAGGATTGGAATTAGTGGTAATTTGGTAATTGATTATTGGATCCAAAAATTGAATTAATGATATAATTTTCAAATTATGCAGAAAAATTGGAGCCAAAAAGATGAAAGATTTGAAATTGCTAGCTTTTTTTCAAAAATCACGTGTGTTTTGCTGTTATGAGTCGACACAAGAGTCGTATGCATCGACACATGCTAGTTGTATAACACAACATGAGTCGACGTAAGCGTCTATACATCGATACAAGCTGTTATTTTGACACAAGACAGAATCAATCAACTTGCATGAGTCGATATATAACATGTATGTGTCGACACATGCTATTTATACAAAGCAGGATGAGTCGATACAAGCCTCTATGGGTCGATGCAAGTTGCTACTTCGACACAATACAGAATCAATCAACTTGCATGAGTCGATACATAACATGTATGTGTCGACACATGCTAGTTATATAAAGTAGGATGAGTCGATACAAGCCTGTATGGGTCGATGCAAGCTGCTACTTCGACACAATACAAAATCAATCAACTTGCATGAGTTGATACATAACATGTATGTGTCGGCACATGCTAGTTATACAAAGCAGGATGAGTCGATACAAGCCACTATGTGTCGATGCAAGCTGCTACTTCGACACAATACAGGATCAATCAACTTGCATGAGTCGATACATAATATGTATGTGTCGAAACATACTAAATTTTTTTGATTTTTGAAGGCTGAAAACACAGGTTTTTTTCAAAGATTATGCTCAATACACTGTGCAATCGATTGCACTATGGGAGCAATCGATTGTACAGGAAAACAAAAAAAAAATGAAAAAAATTTAATTATTTTTATTTTTCTTTGCAAAAAAGAGATTTTTAGGGAAATAATACCGGAAAACCTTATTTGTTGGATGCCTCGACTTGGTACCTACAAAACAAAATTTTGCAAAGACAAAGACAAATATTTTTTGTATTTTGGTTAGAGGTTAATTATCAACGCATATACAAAATACACAACTAAGGTGCTTGGCGATTCCTCAAGATCAAACTAAAATATTGGAGATATAAAAAAGAGGAAGAACCAACCCTAATGTGATTTTGTTATGATCAAGTTGACATGATATGATAGGGGAATCTTAGGGGCAAAAATTAGGGTACAACACCCAGGTTTGGGGGTTTCTCTAGACCGATGAGAAGTGTGGTCTCCATGATCTCTCTGGATAACGGGCCGCAGGGCTCCTCTTCATCACTTCAATCAGGAGAAGGGGTTGGAGAATAGTGGTTTCTTCCTCATCGAGGGCTAACATACTGACGAGGAGATATGCTTCTCGATTGGTGTTTCGGCTTGGGTGATGGTGAGCGGTCGTAATCTAGCCATAGATCACCCTTTGTCTTATTAGATAGTAGGGAACGTAGATATTTATGAGGAGGATCGTAACCTCATTTCTTGAGGAATGGAACTTCTTGTTTCTCGTGTGCGGGATGGAAGCCACTCTTTTGTGGTGATGGGATACGGGAGTCATATCATAGGGGCCTCTAAGGAGTAAACCTCGACTGATGCTTCTTTTCCCAAGCTCTGATGCTGTTGTTTTGTTGTAGGATTAAAGCATTTGTTTGGTTAAGGGCAGCGAGCATAGCTTCCATGGTCGGGTCGACATTGGGTGGAATTGGAACTGGTTGGAAGATTGTTGGTAGCTCCTCGATGGCCTTCTTGGATTTCTGATTCTCCAAGAATTGGATGTCATCGTCGGTAGCTACCAGGGATAGAGACGATGTTCAACCGTCTCTTTTCTCGAGGATATCCTCAAGGTGATGCAGTTCTCCACCTTCATCCTTTTGTGGACAGGAGAGATCACAGTTTTTCCAAAAAGATGGTTGTCGTCATGATCGGCCATGATATGAGTCTTTAATGTCGCTTTGATCTTTAGTTTTGAGAAAAAGAAAGAAGGGGAAGACAATTTTCCACAGACGGTGCCACTGATCTTAATGGTTGATCATAACCTGAAGTGGGCCGAAAGATGATGTCTGCTAGGCTGGAATCAAAAGAGGAGGATGGGGTGTACCTGCAAGGCACTCCGATGCTCAAGTGAGAAAGAGTGCAAATAGATACAAGAAAGAGATTAGGGTTTTTTAGAGTGAATATTGGATACCTAGATCTCACAAGTGTGAAGTTTTATATAGTTCCCCCAACCCTTGGCCATTGGTTCCTATTTTTGGGGAAGGATTTCAGGTCCGCAAAAATAGGTAACTGCCATGAACTAGTGGTTATGACGGGCAGACATGCTCGTAACTAGCCGTTGCTCCGAGCAGGGAGGAGGTTACGGGCAGATACATCATGGACGTTTCCTAATTGTCTGTTCCACGTGTGTCGAGCTAGCCAGGAGGTTAACTGTCGATGCAGGAAGGTGTATGGTTTAGGATATCGTTGATCTTGCTGTACCTGGGGTGCATTCGACCATGTTCGCCCGATCGAAGGGCTAGAGTTAGTGGGCTAAAGTCGTTGGGCCACGTTGATGGTAGAATCGGATTTTGCTAATTCTAGTCATTAGGGCAGTCCAGAACAAATATCATCTTCAACAACAACAACATCAACAACGAGTCTCAACAAGAGCAACAACATTAAACCTTTAGGGTCTTAACAACAAGTCTCAACAACAACAACAACAACATCAATAATCTATAACATAAATTTTTTTAAACAACAACAACAAAATAAAACCTCTAGGGTTTCAGAGCTTAATAACGGGTCTCAACAACAACAATATCAATAAAACTATGACATAAACATGTTTAAACAACAACGATGACAAGATAAATCTGTAGGGTTTCACATCTCAACAACAATATGAGTAATGATGTTTGACGTGTCAGATCTCTGAAGAAAAAGGGAAATAAAATTATTTAGATCTCTAAAGAAGAAACAAGAGTCCTAAACACATAAGTCTTTGCATTGAAGATGACATGTGTTTACGACGCTCATTGTTTAAGGCTCTCTTGTTATGGGCTCTTTATTAGAGTTCTATTTGTATTTCTTAGAAAAATGAAATTGAATGCTATATATATATATATATATATATATATATATATATATATATATATATATATATATATATATATATATATATATATATATATATATATATATATATATATATATATATATATATATATATATATATATATATATATATATATATATATGATATGAGAAATAAATTTGCTTCGGTTGGAAAACAAAACCGAGGTGAAAAGGGGCGTATTTTTATTTTAAAAATATAATATTTAAGAAGGCATCACTTTTAATGAAATAAAAATATAATTTGAATTTCATAATATTGGAAGCATGTACACTTAACTAGTTTACCAATATGTTTTTATATATAATCATTTAATATAAATGTTATATTAAAAATATAATATTTAAGAAGGAGTCACTTTTAATAAAATAAAAACATAATATGAAACTTATGGGATTCGAAGCGTGTACATTGAACTATTTTATTCATCGGTTTTCATAAATAATCGACGAAATAAATTTTATATTTTTCTCAGAAAAAGCATGGCGCATTCAAGGATTATACCTCAGTTTTTTATATGTGCGGTGAAATCGTTGTCATAAAGAGTAATTTTTTATAGTATATGGGAGAGATCAATTGGAAGTTATTTATCTTCTAAGCTAGGCTTGATATGAGAAACACTGGTTGATAGTTGTCTTCATGTAACCTATTGATATCTCATTGGTGTACATTAGTCGTAAGGGTGAGTATGTTAGCATTCTCACATAGTAGGTGGTTGATATATCTCGACCCCTTGGTTTTTCTTTGTCCCGTAAAAGCTAGAATTTGTAGTACCTTAATACTCCTAGTTGACCATAGAACCGAAAGTTCATGTAGGTTAGTAAGATTCAACTGAGATATTAGCATCTCATCCCATGTTGTGAATTATTTTTCAGATAACCATGTTTCAAGAAATGGGAAGAGCGAGGTGACTTGAAGAGCTCACAAATTTTTTCTTGTATCTTATTTTTGATGTGTAGTTGATCTTAATACTTTTGTTTTCAGTATGGTTTACACACTTGTTGTTTTTTTATAAGCAAATATTAATTAATTATAATAAAGAGTACAAGGGATACTTAAACCCAACACTGACAAAAAAGAAAAAAAATGTCTAACCCGCATTGATGCAATCTAATGGGGCTTGAAACCAATCATACAATGATGAAACTCTTTTATCTCTAATGTCTATAGCTTTCCAAATCCATTACACGACTTTGATACTAGAAATAATATCGTCTAAAATTCAAACCTCACCATTGAAAACTATTTTGTTTCTCGTATTCTATATAGTCCAAATTGTAACAAGCCATATCAAGCATATCTTCTTCTTCTTGACCTTCCCTGAAAGCGCTTGCATAAAATGATAAAAGTGGAGAATACCAGCCTACTCCTCCAACATCTGCAGATTCTGCACATTAAGCTAGACCACAACATTGCTCCAAACATTCTTAGAGATAGTGCATTGAAAAAACAAGTGGTCTAAATCTTCCACCACATTATAACATAACTCGCAAATTTTATCATTATTATTATGTATAATACCCTCTTAGCCAATTGATCTTTAGTTAGGAGTCTATAGAGCATAACTCTCCATGAGAAAACCTTGAATTTAGAGGGAATAATTGTCTTCCATATCCTGTTTAAAGCTGCCAACACATTTTTTTGCCACCACTTCTTCCAGATCTCTGTTGTGTAATAATGCACAACAGCTTTCCACTGAAAACTGACCGTCGGAATTGGGCCACTACTTGGCGGAGTCTGATCCTTCTGTAGAAGGTTAGATGTTTTCCAGCACTTCCACAAGACTTAAGGCTTCCTCAAAAGCAATTGGATTCCCTAATAGTTCATTTTCCTCCACATGGTAGTCCCACTGCCACACAATTTCATGACATTTACCCTTGTCACACACCTTTCCCATTGGCTGCCATGACAAGTTAAACAAGTTGGGGAAAGAGATTTTTAGGGGAGATCCCCCAATCCACCTGCAGAACCAAAACAAGGTTTTGTCTCCCTTGCCAAGGACACAATTAACATTTCCTGCAAAATAATCAAACAAGTTAGTTTTGAGCGAGCTCGCCACAATCATGTCTTTCCACCACACAGAGGCATTCTTTTAGGCTTAAATTCCTGCCCTAACATCATTGCTTGTAGCACATCAGTGTATCTAGCTACCAAGATTCTGTTCCATAAGTTCCCTTCTTCATTTACTATTCTCCACTTCCATTTGCATAACAGATATTTTTTAAAATAACCAATGTGTTTCACTCCCAATCCGCCCCCCTCTTTAGGATTGCATATGTTAGTCTAACTTACCCAACTTATGCTCCTTTTCTGCTTATTCCCACACCACAAAAAATGACTATGGATACATATAATTTCTATAACAATATTGATCGATGCTCTGAAAAACGACATGGTGTAAATGGGGATGCTAGATAACACCAAGTTTAGGAGAGTTACTCTTCCTCTTATGGACTATAAACGGGATTTCCAAAGAGTGAGTTTTTCTTCAAGCAACTCAAAACTGATTTCCAAGATGAGCATCTTCTTGGATTCGCACCAACTTGAATTCTAAGAAATTTGAAAGGGATTGAGTCCCTTAAATAACACAAAAACTAGGACGCACTTTCCATGGAATTCTCCTTTAAATTCACCTCGTATATCTTGCTTTTGAAAAAATTGACCTTCAGCCCGAAAATTAACTCAAAACCCATGAGTATTTTCTTAATGCTTCATAAGTTGTTTCAATAACCATTACCCATGATAACAGTGTCGTCTAAGAATTGTAAAACCCTAACTTACAATTCTTTGTTAACTTTATAACCCTCAAATATCCCAATATCAACCGCCTTTTGAACCATGCCGACCAAACCGTTAACCACCAAGGTAAATAAGAAAGGTGACAAAGGGTTACCTTGTCTTAATCCTCTCTCCGCCCAAAAGTCCTTAGTTGGACTACCATTCAAAAGGATAGATAATGATGTTGAAAGAATAATTCCACTATATTGATCAATGACTGTAATAAGGACTGATTAGTTAAGTTTGTTAGATAACCAATTAGTTAAGTTTTCTGTTAGTTTGTTACATTGCTTTAAATAGAAAGTCTGATTGTAATAGCTAGTCAGAATGAAAAATAAAGAATCTCTCATTATTCCTAATCTCTGATCTCTCTCTATTCTTCTCTCCCTGTTCTAACAAACTGGTATCCAGAGCAAGAGTTTCGAAGGGGCCTGAGGAAAAATTGAAGGTGACGAAGCTGTGAGTCTGTGCAATTGTGATCCGTAGCCATGAGTAGTGCCCATGGAAACCTTCCCACCACATTGCCCGTTCTTACTGAGAAGAATTGGGAACCATGGAGCATCCAAATGAAGGTGCTATTTGGGTTTCAGGACATCCAAGAAGTGGTGGAATCTGGGATTCCACCGTTTGCAACCGGAGCTAGTGATGCACAGAAAGCAGCGAACAAGGAGGCAAAGAAGAAGGACTGCAAGGCGATGTTTCTTCTTCATCAATGCATGAACGATGCGCATTTTGAGAAGATCTCCAAGGCAATCAGTGCAAAGGAAGCTTGGGATATCATTCAACGATGTCACGCCGGGGGGGAGAAGGTGAAGAAGGTTCGCTTGCAATCTTTACGCAAGCAATATGAGAGCTTGCACATGGAGGAGAACGACACGATTGGAGCGTATTTCACCAAGATTCTCACACTGATCAATCAGATGAAAGGGTGTGGTGAAACGATCACAAATTTGATGGTGATTGAGAAAATCTTGCGATCTTTACCGGTGAAATTTGATTACATAGTAGTGGCGATCGAGGAATCCAAATATTTGGAGGAGATGAAGCTTGAGGAACTGCAAAGTTCATTGGAGGCTCATGAATTACGTCTTCAAGATCGAGTGGTTGAGAGGAATCACCAAGATCAAGCATTGAAGGCTCAGACATCAAAGAAGGCGTATGATGAGAAACGCAAAGGCAAATGGAAAAGCAAAGGCAAGCCCAAAGGGGAATCTTGGTCTTCTTCGAGAGATGATGATCACAAAAGTGGTTCTTCACAACAACGTGGTGGTAATGAGAGGAATTCTGGCAAGAATCAAAGGGTGGACAAGAAGAAAGCTGAATGCTACAATTGCAAGAAGATTGGTCATTTTGCACGAGAATGTCCAAATGGTAGAAGTGAATAGAGAAGGGGTGACAATGAGGCCAATGCAGCTCATGAGGATTCAGATCAAGAACCCCTGCTTCTCATGGTAACCACCAGCTCTAAAGATTCTTCTGTTTCTGTAAATTCTAAATCAAACTTGTGGTATTTAGATACGGGTTGTTCTAATCACATGACTAGTCATAGAGAATAGCTAATTGACTTAGATGAAACTAGAAGAAGCACAGTTAAGTTTGCTGATGACAGAACACTTGACATAGAAGGGATTGGAAGTGTTGTAATTCATAGAAAGGATGGTAGAACTGCAATAATAGAAGATGTGTTGTATGTGCCTGAAATGACTTGCAATCTGTTGAGTATTGGCCAGCTGATTCAGAAAGGGTTCAAGGTCATTATGGAGAAGAACCTTTTCGATCTGTTTGATGCTAAAGGAAGATTGATCTTGAAGGCTCCACTTTCAGAAAATAAAACCTTCAAGGTTAACATTAAAGAATCTGAGGTTCATTGCTTGAAAGCCTGAGGATACTTACAGGGCAGGGAGTCAAATTGGTTGTGGCGTACTAGATTTTGTCACTTGAATTTCAGAAGTTTACACCAGTTGGGAAGTGATGGTATGGTCTTGGGATTACCGACAACAACGATCCCAGAGAAGATTTGTGAAACCTGCTTTACAGGGAAGCAGACAAGGAAATCTTTCACTGCTGAGTTAGCCATGAGAGCTAATGATCTTCTTGGGGTTGTTCACTCTGACATTTGTGTACCCTTTGAAGTTAATTCACATGGTGGAAATAGATACTTCATCACTTTTGTGGATGAATTCAGCAGAATGTTATGGCTATTTCTCATTAAAGCCAAGAATGAAGCACTTGGTGTGTTCAAGAGATTCAAGGCAGAAGCTGAGAGACAAAGTGGTAAACTTCTGAAGGTGTTTAGGACTGATGGTGGTGGAGAGTATACTTCACATGAATTTGAGGAATTTTGTTCACAAAGTGGTATTCAACATGAGAAGACTTCACCCTATACTCCTCAACACAATGGCTTGGCTGAGAGGAGAAATAGAACTCTACTTAACATGACAAGAAGCATGTTGAGGGAGAAGCACTTGCCACAAGAGTTTTGGGGGGAAGCAGTTTCCACAGCTTGTTATATTCTAAACAGATGCCCTACAAAGAGATTAAAGAAGCAAGTACCACTTGAGGTGTGGATAGGAAAGAAGCCCTCCGTTAACCGTTTGAGGATTTTTGGGTCTTTATGCTTCAAGCATGTACCTGATCAGAAGAGGAGGAAGCTCAAAAGCAAAAGTGAACCAATGATTCTTATAGGGTATCATCCAACAGGTGCATGTAAATTGTTTGATCCTGTGAAAAGACAATCTTGTTTTAGCAGGGATGTTCATGTTGTACAAGATGAGCACTGGGACTGGAGGTTGAAACAAACTAGTCTCAACAAGGTTCACATTGCACCAGATATGCTTGAAGAACAAGTCACTGATGGAGAAAGTGAGGAGCAACTACCTGCAAGACAAAGACAAAGACAAAGAAATCTACCTGCCAGGTTCAATGAATTTGAAATTTTAAGTGATGCTGACATTTCTGAGGAGGGTGAACTAATCCATTATGCACTTATGGCAGATTCTGAGCCACTTGATCTCAATGAAGCCTTGAAGAAATCAAAGTGGAGATTGGCAATGGTTGATGAGCTTAAGGCAATTGAGAGGAACAAGACTTGGGAGTTAGTAACTCTACCTCAGAATAAAGTTCCAATTGGAGTTAAACGGGTGTATAAGCTAAAGTTAAATCCTGATGGATCAATAGCTAAACACAAAGCAAGGTTAGCTGCTAAAGGGTTCTTGCAGAGGCATGGAATGGATTATACAGAAGTTTTTGCTCTTGTGGCTAGGATGGAGACAATTAGAGTGGTTGTTGCTATGGCTAATGCAAGGCAGTGGAGTTTACATCAGTTGGATGTAAAATCAGCATTCCTGAATGGTCCATTGGATGAGGAAGTTTATGTAACACAACCACCAGGGTTTGAGATGAAAGGCCAAGAGCACAAAGTCTACAAACTTAACAAAGAACTTTATGGACTCAAGCAGGCTCCAAGAGCTTGGAATAAGAGAATTGATAGCTTCTTGGAGCAGCTGAAATTCATTAAGTGTTAAGTGGAGCATGGAGTCTATGTGAAGAAACAAGGAGATGAGCACATCATGATCATTTGCCTCTATGGTAATGATCTACTAGTGATAGGATCAAATGTGAAAGACATTGAAGCATTCAAGATGGTTATGAGCTTAGAGTTTGAGATGACAGATCTAGGTGAGTTAACCTATTTTCTGGGAATGTAGTTTACTAGAACATCACATGGTTTACTTATCATCAAAGTAAGTATGTGAGTGATATCCTTAAGAGGTTCAATATGGCTGGTTGTAATCCAGTAAATACACATGCTGAGGTAAATGTCAAGATGAGAAGAAGTGATGTTGGTGAAGCTGCAGATCCTACATTGTTCAAGCAGATTGTAGGGTCATTGAGGTTTCTGTGTTCAAGCTGGCCTGATATTTGTTATGTAGTGGGTCTTGTGAGTAGATTTATGAGTGATCCCAAGGAAACTCATATGGGATCTGCTAAGAGAATACTAATATACCTGCAAGGAACTCATGATTTTGGAATACTGTTTCCAAATCAAGCTAAGTCTCAAAAGGCATTGCTGACAGGTTTTTCAGATTCAGATTATGAAGGAGATCTGGATGAGAGAAAGAGAACATCAGGGTATGTGTTTAGGTTCTTTGGAGCTCCTATTTCATGGTCTTCAAGGAAACAATATGTGATAGAATTGAGTTCTTGTGAGGCAGAATATATTGCTTGTTCATCTGCAGCTTGTCAAGAATTCTGGTTAGATGAATTGTTGAAAGCCTTGCAGATTGAAGTGGAGAAGCTGTTGAAGCTGCTTGTTGATAATGTTTCTGCAATAAGCTTAGCCAAGAACCATGTGTCCCATGGGAGGAGCAAGCACATCAAGGTGAGGTTCCATTTCTTGAGGGAGCAAGTACACAAGGGAAGGTTAGAGCTGGAGTATTGTTCAATAGAAGAGCAGGTTGCAGATGCATTTACCAAAGCATTGAGGGTTGATCGTTTTGACAAGATGAGGAAGGAGCTTAGTGTGGTATCACTAAGGAGTTTGAATTAGAGGGGAGTGTTGAAAGAATAATTCAACTATATTGATCAATGACTGTAATAAGGATTGATTGGTTAAGTTCGTTAGATAACCAATTAGTTAAGTTTTTTGTTAGTTTGTTACATTGCTTTAAATAGCAAGTCTAATTGTAATAGCTAGTCAGAATGAAAAATAAAGAATCTCTCATTCTTCCTAATCTCTGATCTCTCTCTATTCTTCTCTCCCTGTTTCAACAAACGAACTATTTAAAATGCATGCTTCCATCCACTTGAACCAATTAACTCCAAAACTAAACTTTTGAAACATGTTTCTCAAGAATTTCCAGTTTACACAATCATACGCCTGTTAGAAATCTACTTTCAAAATGAAACATTCATTCTTTTCCTCTCTTGCGTGATCAATGATTTCTTTAAGAGCCAAAACTCCTTTAAGAATCTGTTTTCCAGGCACGAAAGTCATTTGAGACGATGAAATGATACCCTTTAGGACCTTCTTGATTTTGTTGGCTAGAATCTTTGATAAAATTTTGTATAAACAGCCGACTAAACAAATAGGACGATATTCATTTAAAACCCGTCGATTATTGTTTTTAGGGATTAGGGCGATGAAAGATGCCATAATAGCCTTTGGAAGAGTCAGTCTTATGGAATTCCATGACAAACTTAATGATATCCTCTTGTAAAAACTCCAGCATTCTTGAATGAGCTTGAAATTGAGTCTGTTCGGTCCTAGATTTTTCTCCCCCGTCCAATTCCCAAACATCACTTTTGATTTCTTCCCATGTGAATTCAAAGTCCAGTAAAACTCTCTCCTCATCAAAAATTCGGCTGACACAAATCCCGCCCAAAGATGGTCTATCCCTAAACTCTTCCTTGAATCTTCCTTCGAGCACCTTCGAAGTCTCATTCTCGATACCATTCACATCCACTATATTGATCCTTTCCCTTCTTTGGACCGATAAAATCGTGTTCCTCCTCCGTCTTTCTTTGATCATAGCATGAAAGTACTTAGTGTTTTGGTCTCCCTCCATTAACCATTTATGTCTCGAATATTGTCTTAAGAGACTTTCTTTGAGACGAAGATGTTTCCACAAGTCATATGTGGCATCCATCCTCTCAATATCCCTCCCCCATTACCACCTTGATAATCCAACATTGATTCATAATCATCCTTGTTAATCTTCTTAGTAGCTTCTTTTATCTTCAAATTTATCCATCCAAACCCATCCCTATTCCATACCCGCAATTTGTTCTTGAGTATTTTGAATTTTTTTTCTTCCACACATATGCTTGCTTACCTTCGACTCCCATCATTTTCCACTCCTCCTCTATGAAACCTTTGAATTCTTTGTTCTCAAACAAGCAGCTATTAACCCTAAAAGGCTTGGGTCCCCAGTCTAAATCACTACTTTTTGCCCATGCTCATATTGTTTTTTAGTGCTATTAACTAAAACCATAACGGTCTTTTACCAGCTAAATAATAAGAGGAATATATATTCACAAAGTAGCAAACCTGTCCTTTAAACTCCCCATAGACCTCCACTGATCCTTCCTTTCTGAAACTGAACCGAGGTGTAATTACACCTTTCTTCCAAATGATTATTGTGCCACCCGATGCCCCTTATGAATCCTTTGTTAAGTCCATTCGATATCATCGCTACCCCATAAACTTGAAACCAGAGCTTCACTCATATTCTGAGATTTTGTTTCTTGAAGAAACACCATGTCTGCATTGCCTTTACTTATCATGTTGCTAAGCTTCCTTCTTTTCAAGGAACTTCCACACCCTCTAATGTTAAAGGACATGATATTCATTCCACAACAATTTTTTTCTTCTCCATCCTCGCCTTTAACCCTTCAGCATCTCTAATTTCTATACCTCTAATCGCATATATCTATATCTCTAAAGAGGAGGTTGTCATAGACAATGTTGAAACATTAATTCTCATAAGTGATGTTTATGAAAATGTAACAGGTTTTGAACCTACAAAGGGTAAATCAACTGAAGACTCAACATATAAAGGTCCCTCCATCATAGTTCAAGAGGATCATCATAAGGATCTGATTATTGAGAATCTAAATGAAGGGATTATCACCAGGTCAAGGGAAGTTGTATCAAATGCCTACTTTATGTCAAGTTTTGAGGAAAATCTTGCTGATGAGGCTCAAACATAAGATGAGAGGATTGTTATTGATAAAAGCATTTGTAGTTTTGTTACTTTCGTATTGATGAAGGATTGTTCTGATGTTTTGCCTAATGTTCAAACATTTGTGGCAAATGAAGAGAATCTTGATCGTGACTGTTTCATGAAGGCTGGAGCTTATGATTCTGGATCCGTTCATATGTTCACTACTGCTGATTTTGAAAATGAGTGGGGTAAAGAAATTCAAACTGAAGAAGTTGTGCATATTGACCTTGTGTCTAATGAGGAACCAATCTCAAAATGTTTGGCGCCTAGTATAGCCAAAAGGTTGAAGAGTAGACGAGGAAAAACTGTTTCTTTTGAAGGTACCTCTTCCAAGAGTCCTTTGAAGAAAGCTGATGTTATGGAGAAAACACCTTCAAAAAGTGAAAAAGGAAAATCTCATATTGGTCCCTCAACATCTTGGAGCAATATGATAACCTCGTTTAGAAATAGAAAATTTGTATTTTCAAGTGACTCTGAATTTGAAGCTGAAGAAGATGTTCAAGACATCACACCCCTAAGAAGATCTATTTCTAAAAGGGTGTGCATTACTGTTCCTAAGGCTCTTCTGGACAATGTGACTTTCCACGCTGTGCAAAGTGCTGAAAAATAGATGTTTGTGTCCCATAGAAATATTGTTATGGAAACAGAATTGGGTAAGGATGTCTTAAATTGTAAGGTGATTGTGGAGATTATAGAGGTTTCTGGTTTGATGAAGACTGTCACAAATTTTGGTCCTTGCTATGAAAGTCTAGTCAGGGAGTTCAGTGGTAACACTCCTAAAACATGTGACAAAATCAAGGAGTGCAGGAGGTTATTTGACATGTGCAAGAGGTGGAAGATCACCTAAAGATGATCAAGATTGTTTTGTTTCTAATACTATAGTGTGCTCCAAGGAACTACTTGCTCAAGCTTTACGTCCATGGATAATGTCGTCACCACATGTTGGAACATTAGCCTTTGCAAATGCTAATGCACTTTATCTTATGGTGTTAATGTGGATTGTGCTTATGAGAATAAGCTTCTTGAGGTTTGTAATGTGCGGGTTGCTGCATGTATCTATGATCTGGCCTTGGAGGTTCATCAATTGCTTATGTGTTCTAGTATGGTTCCCATGTGTTCATTAAAAAGGGATGTGTATGGATTACTATGGAGATAGTAATTCCGATGGATGTTGACTCCAGAACCATAGTAAATGGTTAAATCCTTGTGATTGAGACAAATGTCTGAAATGATGTTGGAACATAATATTAGTTGTTTACCTCTCTAGAAAAGGGAATTATTTTTTTCATGGGAGCTAATTTGGAGTTCATGGTGTAGAGATTGTTTCTCACCATTAGATTCAGAATCAGAATGTCTGATCACGGTGGAGTATAAAGTTAAGCCACTAGCCAAATCTGGTGTGATTTGTGGTGTGATATCTATCATGATGAAGAATTCACATGTGTAAAATCAAATGCTCTGATCTCTGTGGTGCTCAACCAATTGTGAGGAGGTAGCCTTATTTGCTTCTTGTACCTCTAAGGGAGGTTGTGAAGGAAGGAACATGAGGAATTATTCTTTTCCTGTGGGAGTGTAAGTGCCTGATGTCAAATCATATATGCATGAAATCTTGCCTAACTAAAGAGGGTGATGTGTACCTGTCTGATGTGTTGTTATAGGGTTGCAGTCTGAACAAAGCTTGCATGCTCTCATACAACTTGTATTCTTGTATCTCTGAAGTTTGTAGGGCTCAAAGGGGGTTCTATTGTTAGATGTGAGATGTCAGACATGATGTCTTGACATTGTGTTCAGTTTTTTAGTTGATCCTGGCTGAAAATAGTAGGCTTGGAATTCAGTGGGAAGCTTTGTGTTTTGGAGCATTGTGATTTTGCTTCAATCTTTTGTATGTGCCTTTGAATGGTTCTTAGGAAGGTTCTTACCTGGAACAATCTTATGCCATAGGTCAGACAAATAATATGGTGGGTTCTGGTTTGAGTATGATGCTGAGGAAGTTGGTACTCGAACTTGAGTAGAATATCAATCAGGATGTCAGGACATTATACCAAGTGGTTATAGTGAACATCCCCACTAAATTTGATGATGGACAAAGTGAATATTTTAGAAAAGTGTATGTTAAGTGAAATATTGTACATCTCTATCCTATAGTGATTAACATGTTCTTGGGAAAGTTCATATATGTTGTTGGTACAGGAACTAGAATTGGTTATGGTGCATATATTTTAGATCAAGTTATAAGAAAAGTTGTCTCATCAGCTATCAAGTTGATGGTGTTGATGCTCCTGTTTGATTGTGTTGTTTTGGTGGTGTTTCTTATTTTGTAAGGGCTTAATGCCCAGAACATGCGTTAGCACCTTGTGCTTATGTGCTACTGTGGTCCTTTCAGGTTAGCTTGCCTTTGTCTTTATTATGGCTAAAAAAGGGGAGTAGTATGTATTATGTTGAGTATGTAGTTTGATGTGTGCACTAACTATTTACCATTGATTGTTGCTAGCTACCTTGCTACTATTGAGGGGGAGAATTTTCTAACTCTCTATAGCAGGTTTTGAGAGGGATGAGTAGCTTCCACTGTACTCTGATGATTTTTTCTACTGCTAACTGTATGATATGTGGATTGGCTGTTGCACCTATGATGTGTGTGTTTGATTTATTTCCAAACCTTAGTTGTTCTCTTGTTTTAGTGTGCAAGGAGTATTAAGTTGTTTTAGCCAAAATAAACCAAAGGGAGAGATTGTTAATTCTCTATTTTTATTATTGACATTATGTTTGGTAAAACTAACTTAGCATAAACATATTAAATTAAGACGTTCTATCAACTGGAAGAACATGTTGAATAAGATGTCTTATGAAGAATCATTCGACATCGTGACTGGTACAGCTGAATTTATTTGTTTTAAATGACTGAATATTCTAGGAATATTGAGTAATCCTATATGGCTTCCATTTTTGAGGAACCAGGGATTCTGTTTTGAATTGTTTTGACAACTTGGATGATGTTGAGACATTTTAGAAAACATATGATTGAAGACCTACTTTTATGGAGAATATTCTGGAGACTTTTAGCAGCTGCCTTGCTGCGTTTTTGAAGCTCAAATCTAGTCCAGACAATGCTTATATATAGATTGTATTTGTAACCTAAGATTAAGAACATGACGTGTGTGTTGTGTGATTAAGGATTAGGGTTTGCCGTTTGTTCTTTGTGATCCACTATGTAGTTGAGTTGGACTGTGTTAATTGTGAGCCTCTTTAATATCATCTTGGTATAAGAGTAGGATTGTCTCTATTTAGTTGTAATTGTTGTCAAACATTCATAAGCTTTTAATAGTTGAATGGTTGTGTGTCTTTGAAGTGTGTCTTCTAAGTTATTCTTGAGTATTGAGTTGTTCATCATTGTTTGGGACTGAAATGGGAGTGGGAGAGGTCTCATACCTAGTTGTGTCTTAGGTAGAAGTATAGCATGAGTATTGGTTGAGTGAGAAGTTGTAAATGGAGGAGTTTAGCTTTGAATTGATACTACTTTGTGGATTTCCTTCCTGGCTTGGTAGCCTCCAGATGTAGGTGTTGTTGTACACCAAACTGGGTTAACAATTATGTGTGTCCCCTTTATATTTATGCATTATTTTATTGTTATACCTTGTCATTATGTTTATGTTCAAAGATTAGTGTCTCGGCATCTCTTAGGACACTAAGATTTGAATACCGTAATTTCAAGATTCATGCGATGTGCCAAAACATTGAAGAACATGCATCCATTCATCAATGTAACCCTACCCAAACTGCCTTATTTTGATCTCAATATTTAACTCAAGCATCGCGCCAAAAACATGGTAATTTCTTGGATTAATCAAACCCTGGATCTTCATATTTCTCAAAGCATCATTTTATTTGATTCTGCTTCTGATCTCTAGGATGATTTTCGCAAACGTTTCACCAAATGTAACAACTTTCTCCTCTCTAATCTTCTTTGCGACTTACATTCTATCAAACAAGGAGACAAGTTTCACTCCTAATATTTCATTGACCTAAAGATCTTATGGGACGAGCTTGAAGATATTCGACCCACCCATTCTTATTCTTGTTCGATACCATGCACATGCGATATTGCCAAATTCATTCACAACTACAAACACATGGAATATATGGCTTGTTTTCTCAAAGGTCTGAATGATAATTACCAAAACATATGCACGCAGATCTTGTTTTTGGATCTCATTCCGAACATTAGTCATGTCTACTCCCTCATTGTCCAACAAGAAGTTGCAGTGCCTCAGTCTTTTGCAAATGATTCAGCCATCTTCTTTGCCAACAACCACACTTTTACAAGACGCGACAACGGAAGAAGACAATCAAAAACCCCAATGTTGTTCACTAATTGCAATAAAATAAACCACACTATTAATAGCTGCTACTTCAAACATGGGTCCCCTTAGGTTATCTACCAGAAATCCAAAATCTCATTCTTCTATAAACTCCAAAGTGATCAACTCTTCAAAGAAATAAGATATTATATCTAAAGAATATTATCAATATTTTCTCTTTCTCATACATCAATCCAATAAAGATGCTTCAAACAAGAACACATATAAGAACTTATCGATTGAAACATCTCATGTTATATCAAGTATATCCAATACAAGTAATAATTTACCACACCATTCTATATGGATTCTTGACTCAGGTCATCTAATCATGTATGTCTCTATATTAAATGTCATGTCACCATTAATATTATTGATCCTTTTACAATCCATTTTCCCAATGGGAGTGTCGTCACTGCCAAATTTTTTGGCACCATTCAACTTGATCAATATTTACACCTTCACAATACCATTTATATTCCTGAATTTCAGTTCGGCTTAATAAGCATCGCTAAGCAATGTCAAAATTTACACTATCAAATGCACTTATCACACAACTCTTGTCACATTCAGGATGTGTCCACCAAGAGGATGATTGGCCAAGTAGTTTAGTATAACAACCTCTACATTCTTCACAAAGCACCCACTACCACTCACAATGTTTGTAATAATGTCATCACTAGTCATTCTAATCATTGTAACTCTGAATTTGTAGCTGATATAACTTTACATACCAATTTAGATATATGGCATCATCGATTAGGCCATCCCTTTGAAGAGGTTTTACATCATATGTCTCACACTCTACCTTGTATCAAATACCATAAAATATGCTTTGTCAAGCTTGTCATCTTGCTAAACAATATAGATTTACTTTTCATGCTAGTACTATGTGACTTCTCATATCTTTTAATTGTTCGGACAATTAAAATAATTTTAAAAAAATGTATATCATTTTTAGTTTAATCTTTTTTTATTAAAATCTAAAAATTAATTTTTATTTTGATTTTCATTTACCATTATTTCTTTTAATCACAAAACACTAACCTAACCCTTACGAACTACGTAGACTCTAATTCCATCTCTTGATGAATACGTAGGCATGAGGCGTGAGGCCTCAAGTCTACTAACCACTAACATGTAATCCTTGTATAATTTCCTTGTAAATATGTACGAATAAATTAGGCAAGAAGTAAGTAACAATTAGGAAAACTTTAGACAACACACTTAACCCTAGAATTAAGGGAGGTTCCCGTTGAGTACAACTGAGGTAAAGGGTGCCTAACCCCTTCCCCTTACTTAACTGACTCCCAAACCCATCATCCTTCCACTTTAGGGTTTTCCCGTTATTTCCCATATCCTTAGGACGAATAAAAGATGGAGGCGACTTCATTAATTTTTCTAGCCACGACACACACCATGTACCAGAAATCTTCTCTGTCAATGGCTCAATCCTTAACCACCACACAAACCCAAATCTCTGATTGATCTTCAACTGGGATCTTCATCCAAACCTATATACCTCCTTCTAACCCTTAGAATCATATAAATCATATAACCCTAACCTTCTATCTTTCACGAACCCCCAACAACGTATGATCCATAACCCTATGGTTTACCTAAAAACCCAAAAACCTCTTTCACTTAAGTAAACCAGATCAAATCTTTGGCCAATCCATGGACTGACCTTCTCGAAAACCTATATCAAACTCAATAATCCAAACAAACTTTGAAATTATAATAAGCTCTAAATGAAACCCTAACTTTTTAGGTCATATAAACAAAATCGAAAACCAAAATTCTAAGCATGCAGTTCATTGAAACGAGAGTGATTTGGGACTTACCTCCCCTGTAGTGACCTTATTAAGCTGCGTCCTTTTCCTTCCCTTTTTCTGTTTCCTTTGTTAGATTTTATTCCCTCTATTTATTGCCTTTAATCTCCTTCTTTTTATTTTGTAGGTACTTAGTGATGATAGCTTAGCTCAATCGGTTAAGGTTTCAGTGTAAAACCCTAATTAGTTACTTGGGTGAAAACCTCTAGTGGAGTTTACGGATTTGGCAGTAGCATAGGGTTGGAGATACACTTGGACTTAGGGTTTGACCAGATACATTGACCTGGGCCTGGACTTGTTGACTTGTTGACTTGTTAACTTGGTCAACAAAACAAAAAATGTAAAAGGGAGGAATGACTCCTAATTAGACAATAATAAAAATAAAAATGGGAATGCTGACTCAATAATTAGCACTTAATTAAAAAAACTCTAGAAGGTGTAGAAACTGGAATATTATTATTATTATTATTAATAAATCATACCATTATTATTAATAATAACATTAATAATAATACTACTAATTTTAATATTATTATAAATTATTATAACACTAATGATAACCTAATATTAGAATAAAATAAAACAAAAACAGTAAGCTAAACAAAAAGTCAAAATAGGTCTCCTTTTGACTTTTGGATCTATGAGTTGACCCGTTGACTTTGAACAAAAACCCAAAGATCAAACAAATGCTCAATATGTCAGATGAAACCTTCGTGACTTATAAGTTTAGACAAAAGACAAAAATGTTGGCAAATGAACTAAAGTCTAGGGACTCGTGTGCATACATTTAACTAAGTAAATGTATGGACTTAATGCGGAAAAAAAAGATAACTTTTTATACAGTAAAAAAAAGGAGGACAAATTTAGGTTATGACACTTTGCTTTTTCCTTGTCCTACCTAGAATTATTTGAAAATTCAACAATATAATGGGGTGAGATAATAATCTAAGTGGGTACTCTTATCTTATGAGTACTCTATGACGAGTTACTAAAAGATACTCTAACTTAAGTCATCGTATTTTGTCCTACTAGTATAAACTTATACAAAAGAACAAAATCTTAAGTATTTAAGGGGATTTCGCTTTGTATGGAAATATATAAACTCGAGTCCATATAACATAATAAATCATTACTCGGGAGTGTAAACACAAAGTATCTTTCCCCGACCAATCCCATCCCTGGGACTATGGACATGGGTCATGGATCTTTGTACAACGATTCGTCTTTCCACTGTGAAATTTTCTCCTCCATGGGACTCTAACCCACTTTAAGGATTATTCCTCTATGGGACTCTAACCCACTTAGAGGTTCATTCCTATATGCGACTCCAACCCACTTTAAGGTTCATTCTTCTGTGGGACTATAACCCACTTTGAAGTTACGAATCAATGGCTAGTCTATCTCGATCACTACTTTACATAAGAGTCAAACTCAGAATAAGCACAAATTAGGGTTATTCCTGAATATGTGATTATTCTCTACAATCACTACATGATTATACTCATCATTCACTACGCGATTATATTCATCAATCATCACGTGACTATTCTCATCAATCACATTATCATACCATATTTCCATACAAAGCCTATTAACTCGCAACTAGACTATCGTTCACCATCCATGCCATTTATAATTCTCGTAGATGGAATCTCAAATGACTACTCGCTCATGAGTACACACCGAGGTACCTTTCATAATCGAGAATCACAACCTAAGTTATTTATCATCACCTAATTTTATTTTTACTCATATACTTAACCTAACTAAGATCCTAGGTTTAAACGGATTTCTTATCATAGATTTTAATCGATTATAGGAAATCACAATAAGCAATAAGCAGATCAAGTACATATTACTGATAATAACCTTCACAATAATTAAAGCAAGGCAGAGAAGTAAAACAAAACGAAAATTTAAAATGGGACAAAGTAATAAGCCGTATAAGAGACACTATCCAAAATTTGATGTGAAATTTACAATAAAAATCAATATGGGACTCGACAGCAGCACAAGAGTAATTATTCCATGTTTGAGTTAAAAAGTGGTGGAAAATAGGACAAAAAGTCGATGAGGAACAACACAAAACTCAATATTGTGTTAGTCAACAAATCATGGAGCAACTTGTGTTATAAGAAACTAATTAAAAGACAAAAATATGTATTCATGCTTAATAAATGTGTTCTCTCACTCCTCGATCTATATAAAGAATAAAATGTCACCAAAACAAAATGTATTTTATGATGTAACAATGCAAGACGTAAACTTCAATGTTTGCTACTATTACACTATTTTGTGATGTATTTATGTATGTGTGTGTATATTGCATAATAATTATAGGGTTAAATGTGTTTTTAGTTCCTATAAATATAGGTGTTTTCACTTTTAGTCCCTAAAAAATTTCGTTAAAAAATCATCCTCCTAATATTTGTCATCCACACTTTTGGTCCCTCCCGTCAACATCCGTTAACAGAAGCTTATGTGGCACACCGCGTGAAAGTTTTTTGGTGACTGTGTACACGTGGCAATGACAACATGAAAAAGATGTTGACGTGACATGCGATATGGCTAAGTTCAACATAATACTTGAACCTATAAATTTTTTTAGTAATTTGTAGCAAATTCAAAAATAAAAAGTTTATCCAATTCTGTTTACTATTCGTTGATAATTTTCATTAAGCCACCATGTATAATATTTCTATAACCAACTCTACCTTCTTCAAATAAACATAAAGTTTGGGGTTATCAAGCCGAAGAACCCCTCTAGTAAATCTCCTGTGCTTCAAAACCTTTAAAATTTCAAAAAGACTCTTCCAAGAATCATGTTTCCAAATGAACCATCATCTCGATGAAGAGACATTATGGCCATTCGTGGAAAATTTAGGTCAACAACAGATTGAATTGGACTCCTGGAATCATTAAGATTAAACCTCATTGTTATTTCACGATTTCACAAGAGGAGTTAAATCTGAAGTTGAACTGGTGATGGTTTTCTTGTCGAATTTTTCCCAGAATGGCACACCTGAGAAAATCAATTCCCAAAATGCCACACCCTGAAAAAAAAATTCCCAATATGCCACAGTCAGAGGGACTTACGCCATTTGAAATGTCTTGAGGGACCCAACAAAAACGCAGGTAGTGTTCTTCCGCCATTTGAAATGGCGTGAATCTGCAATTTTATTTTATTTCATTTTTTATTTTCTGATATTTAAATTATTATAACTTTTATTATTTAATTTCTTTAATTAATTTTAAATAGTTAAATAATCATTAAACATTTAATTAAACAATAAAAAAATAATTAAAAAATTATGAATAATGTAAACTTGAAACTTCAAGAATACGAATTAAAAAAATATGATTAAACATAATTATAAATAATAATACATCAGTATAACTAGTTAGAAGGGCCTACAGCGTTGAGGCGATGAGGACATTTTTTGCGCATATGGAGTCCTTGACATATCCCACATCGTCTTTTTATTTTCTCAATAGTGTCCATTTCAAGCCTAATGTGAGTACTGTTCTGGAAACCTTTTTTATTTTTTCACATCCTTTCGTTATGCAAAATAGTATCTCCTAGATATTGAGGCCATTTATGTTCTTTTGGAACACCGATGAAGCTCTGCTTGTAAACTTTAAAGACATTTGCAACTCCATATACATGAGGGATAGACAAAGTATAGTCGTGGTTAATGGAAGTACAAGCCAAAATAGCAAGGGAGCAAGGCACATGAAAAGTTTGAAATTTCCCACAATCACATGTTTGGTTTTGGAGGTCGACGTTTAAATAAGTAAGTGGCTGACAATCGTTATTATGAACCGTCTCTTGGACCACAAAGCAGTGTCTTTACGATCAAATGCTAAGACAATATAAATATGGGATTTGTCTACTTATTATGTGTTGTACCCCAAAATTTTCCCTCCCATATTTCTCAATACATGTCAAGTGAGATCCTCAAATTGCTCAAGGAAGTCCAAGGGTTGACCAGACAAACTCTCTCCTAAAGCAATCTGCTTCAAGTTAGGGTTTCATTTTTCATCAAAATGCTTGAGTCCAAAGGATACCAAATGATCACCATTGTCCTAATATGTTCTCAAGATCATCCATGTCAAGTTTCAAGCCTTGCAGAGGAAGTTTGCTCAGTCAATTGCTCAAAAGCCTGAAAATCAATTGTGTTAGTGAAGGATAATTGCGATCAAAAGCGGAGCGGAATTTAAAATTTTCCTTTAGCGATCCTTATGAATGAGCATGGTCAGTGATAGAAATATTTACCTCTTTTGGCGATTCAGACCTTTGATGTTGTGATCACGAGCGTTGATGAAGAACAATGCCTCTACTCAGTCCTCACGAACAGATCGCTTCCGGTCACAGTGCTAGCTGATCACGAACGGAAACCTTGAGTGAGAGAGAGAATCAAAAACGAAATTGCATCAAGTGAAATTGCTTCATCACAAGGGATCTATTTATAGAATCACTCGTGTGGGCTACAAGCTAAAAACCCAATTAAGGCTATAAGCTAAAAGCCCAATTAAGCTTATGGACATCATACCTTATGATGTACCATATATCACTTATCCACGCGGTACCTTACCACTTTCCGTATTACACTTAAGTGCACTGTACCTTACGGTGTTCCTTATTTATTCTATCTCTCATCAACCTGTCCTTATGTGTATGACCCTGTAGGTTTTCGCGACGTTGGAAATTATATTAATTCACACATTTAATATAATAAACAGTGAGCGGTATCTAGCAACACATCACTGTTACCCAAGTCACGAAAATGTCATGTGATCTGACCAAACCTTTTCCGTGATAATATTTGTGTTGTACAGTTACCCTTTTACCCTCATGTCTATATTGAACACAAGGCATACACTGTGTCACCCTTGTCCAGTTCAATATTGGGCCCTTAGACATTCATCCTGTTATGCAGGATGAGCAAATTCCATCTAGGTCACTCATGTCCCTTAACATGCTTTGTGAAGTACCCATCAACCGTCTTTATAGTCATCCAGTTACGAATGACGTTTGATCAGCAATAAAGTACTTAACTCTACATCTAGGGTCCATAGTGGTTTCAGGTCGAAGGGTGGTATACACCATTATCATCATGAGAATAACTTATGACACTTTGCATAACATTCTATGTAGTATTCTCATAGCGGGTCAATCCAGTATAAATATTACTCCTAATATTGATACCTATGTCAAGACTTGATAACTCCTTATCTATTATCCATGAGATGTGATCATCAATCTATCTTCATAATAATCTTAATGCTTTAATGTTATCCTACTTCACATTAAAGCTTGACTACGGATACTTTAAGAATAGTGTCTTATGTTTAATGGGATCTCATGATTAAGTCACACTTAACATTTCATTAAACAAATAAACCATTCTAGGGACTTTATTATTTTGGAAAGCAAACATAATAAAGAAATGCCTTTTATTATTAATAAATAATTCGATACAAGTACCAAAAGTATTGGCCTCTAGGGCTTACACCAACAATCTCCCACTAGTACTAGAGAAAATCAGGCATACCCCTAATACCCATAGATCTAGTATGTCCATCATGCTTCAGCTGTGCAAGAGGCTTTGTTAATGGGTCTGCAACATTGTCAAGTGTAGGTACTCTGCATATTTTCATATCTCCCCGATTGAGTATCTCTCGAATGAGATGATAACGCCTAAGTATGTGTTTGGATCATTGGTGAGATCTAGGCTCATTAGCTTGTGCGATAGCACCATTGTTATCACAATAGAGATCAATGGGATCCACAATGCTATGGACTATGCCAAGTTCACTAATGAACTTATTGATCCAAACAACTTCCTTTGCTGCAGTTGAGGCAGCAATATACTCAGCCTCGGTTGTAGAATCAGCAATTGTATCTTGCTTTGAACTTTTCCAGCTCACAGTGCCACCTTTTAAACAAAACACATAACCAGATTGCGATCTAAAGTCATCCTTATCTTTCTGGAAGCTAGCATCGGTGTATCCAATTACAGCAAGCTCTTCCTGACCTCCATATATCAAGAATGAGTCCTTAGTTCTTCTCAAGTACTTAAGGATATTCTTGACAGCTACCCAATGAGCATCACCGGGATTAGACTGGTACCTACTCGTTGCACTTAAAGAATACGAGACATCTGGTCGAGTACATAGCATGGCATACATGATAGATCCTATTGCAGATGCATATGGAATCTTATCCATGCGATCCCTTTCTTCCTTACTTGAAGGGGATTGTTTTTTTGACAGACACATGCCATGTTGCATAGGTATGAATCCTTTCTTGGAATCATGCATATTAAAGCGTCTCAAAACTTTTTCTATGTATGTACTCTGACTTAGGCCAAGCAGGTTTTATGACCTATCTCTATAGATCCTGATTCCTAATATATAGGCAGCTTCACCTAGGTCCTTCATTGAAAAGCATTTCCCTAACCAAGTCTTCACTTATTGCAAGGTAGGGACATCGTTTCCAATGAGTAATATGTCATCTACATATAATACCAGGAATACGATCATGCTCCCACTAACCTTCTGGTAGACACAAGGCTCATCTTTATTCTTGATGAATCCATATTGTTTTATTGTTTCATCAAAACGAAGATTCCAGCTTCTGGAAGCTTGCTTCAATCCATAAATTGATCGATGTAACTTACATATCTTTTGGGCTTCTTCTGGTATATCAAATCCTTCAGGTTGTGTCATGTACACATCCTCAAGAAGATTCCCATTAAGGAAAGCAGTTTTGACATCCATCTGCCATATTTCATAATCATGATATGCAGCGATAGCAAGTAAAATATGAACAGATTTAAGCATTGCAACTGGTGAAAAGGTTTCATCATAGTCAACCCCATGAATTTGTTTATATCCTTTTGCAACCAGTCTTGCCTTATAGGTATTGTAGGTGTTTAGGTATTGGCTTGCATTTTTGGTAAATCCCAAGTGTATGTGTGAATGTCATGACTGATGTCATAACATTCTAGTTCAGGTTGTACTAACTCATTAGGTACATGTGCAGAAAAATATTGTAATTCAAATACTGATGTTTATAAGTGTGTATCTGAGCATGTTTGCAAAATGATCACATTTTGCTAAATCAGTAGACAGGTTTTCTCAGATGTCATAACAGATGTTATGACATCCTGTTCTGAACTAACAGGATTGCAGGATTGGATAAGTCTGAGTTTTTTCAGGAAATAACTCAGTCCTTTCTGAACAGAATCCTGCGTTTTCTGAGGAGTAACCTAGCTCAATCCTAACCTGGTTAATAAAGTCCTGTGACCTGGTCTTTAGGTCAAACGGAATCAACCCTAGGTTTTTGGAAACCCTAACTGAAGTTGCAGCTGCTATATATTCAACAGAGCTGCTGTTTTTCAAGACATCCCTGCTGATTGATTAGAAGATCAATTTTGTAATCTGTATAGATTTGTTTATTGTACTCCAAGCAATTATCATTGTGATAAGTGCCTTGGAATAGGTTTCGATTGTAAGGGTTGTGTAGCACTCTAAGCTTTGAAGCAAGAGTGTTTGAATGTCCCTTGACTAAAGTTGTGAAGCAGAGTCAAGTTAGTTGTGTGCATCACTCAAAGCTGTGAAGCACGAGTGATTGTGTTGCTTGATTAAAAAGCTGTGAAGCTTAATCAAGTGTTTGTTTTTGAAGAGTGTCTTCATCAATTATTGAGTCAAATTAGTTTATGTATCACTGCTGTGATTGAGGGGGAGTGAGTTGGTACTCAGGTTTAAGTTGTACTTAGATTAGAATTGCATTGGGTAGGTCTTAAGTGAAGGAGATAAACTGGTTGGTTTATTACTGAATTAACATCTCTTATAGTGAATTCTCTCCCTGGCTTGGTAGCCCCCAGAGTAGGTGTTGTTGCACACCGAACTGGGTAAACAATTGACTGTGTTCTTTACTGCTTTTGTATTTACTGTCATATAGTAAGTCAGATACGGTGTCATAACATTGGACGTGACATTGAGTATCTGCAGCCAGAATTTTCAATTGGCATCAGAGCAGGCACCCTGCCTGTATTACTAGGTGAGATTTAGGGATATCACTTTCTGGCACTATGGACAAAGAAGGAGTTTTTGGAAATAGACCACCCATTCTGGATGGAACCAATTATGACTACTGGAAACCTCGTATGATTGCCTTCCTAAAATCTCTGGACAAAAAGGCTTGGAGAGCTGCTGACAAAGGATGGATTCATCCCACCATAACTGAGAGAGATGGGACAATCAGTCTGAAGCCTGAGGAAGATTGGAGTAAAGAAGAAGATGAGTTAGCTCTGGGAAATTCAAAAGCTTTAAATGCCTTGTTCAATGGAATTGATAGAAACATCTTCAGACTAGTACATCAATATGAACTGGCCAAGGAAGTTTGGGACACTCTCAAAACTACTCATGAGGGAACTTCCAAAGTAAAAATGTCAAGGCTTCAGATGTTGACTACCAAATTTGAGAATCTAAAAATGATGGAAGATGAAACCATTCATGAGTTTCACATGAACATCTTGGAGATTGCCAACACCTCAGGAGCACTGGGAGAAAAAATGTCAGAAGAAAAACTGGTGAGGAAGATTCTCAGATCCTTGCCTAAAAGATTTGCAATGAAGGTAACTGCCATAGAGGAAGCCCAGGACATTGGCAAGTTGAAAGTGGATGAACTTATTGGGTCTCTTCAGACTTTTGAGATGGGGATCACTGATAATGGTGACAAGAAGAACAAAAGCATAGCACTTGTATCCAACATTGATGTTGAATACAAGGAGGATGAAGAAGAAAACATATCAGAAGCTATTGCCATGCTTGGAAGACAGTTCAACAGGCTCATCAAAAGAATGGACCCAAAGTCAAGGTCTAATGTTTATAACATTCCTTCTGACATTGACAGTTCCAGAAGAAGACCAAGGTCAGAAGATAAGGGAAACCAAGGTAGAGGTATTCAATGCCATGGATGTGAAGGATATGGACATATTCGACCTGAATGTCCTACCTTTCTTAAGAAGCAAAAGAAAGGAATGACTGTTACTTGGTCTGACTATGATTCAGAAAGTAATTCTGAAGAAGAATCTGCCAAACTAGTTACTGCCCTAACTAGTGTTTGTACTTCTGAAAGTGACACTAGTGATGAAGAAGTGACATTTGAAGAACTGGCTGATACCTACAAGAAATTGTGTATCAGAAGTGCTGAAGTCTGTGTGCAGAATGAGAAACAATCAAAACTCATTATAAAGCTGGAGGCTGAAAAGAGGGCAAATCTTGAAACTATAAGTCATTTAGAAGGAGAAGTTCAACTGCTGAACTCACAACTGAATCAAATGACCAAATCTGTCAAGATGTTGACCAATGGAACAGACAAATTGGAAGAGATCCTTCAGGTTGGACAAAATGTGGGAAATAAATCTGGACTAGGATTTATGGAAGCAAAGAAATCTGGTACTGGTAAGCAAATGTCAAAACGGATGTCTCAACATTACTCTCAACATCAGGGACAGAGACATATGAAGAAGAGGTACCAAAGATGGAGATGTCATCATTATGGGAAATATGGTCACATAAAGCCCTTCTGCTTCAGACTACATGGATATCCTAATCAGAACTCAGATGTCAAACCTAAGTCTAAAAAGGTACCACATGCTCCTCAATGGAAGAAAAAGGCTACTGCACTGATAGCTCACACTTCCCTGAGGGCCTCTGCAAAGGAAGATTGGTACTTTGACAGTGGATGTTCCAGACACATGACTGGATTCAAAAATCTCCTCAATAATGTTATGCCTCACACCACCAGTTTTGTGACCTTTGGAGATGGTGCTAAAGGTGAAGTCAAAGGAGTTGGTAAATTGAACTGTCCTGGAGTTCCAAGTCTGAATAAGGTACTGCTGGTAAAAGGGTTGACTACTAATCTCATTAACATCAGTCAATTATGTGATCTAGGATTCATGGTCAACTTCTCAAGATCTGAATGTCTAGTATTTAATGAAAAACTAGATGTTGTAATGAGAGGAATCAAATCCAAAGATAACTGTTATGTGTGGCAGCCTGAGAACATTGATATCTCCACTATGAGTCAAATCATCAAAGAAGAAAAAGAGATGAAACAGTGGCAGCATAAGCTTGGAAGAATGAAAAGAGCTATTCCTATGGAAGCTGTCAGAAGAACTCCAAAACTACAGGCTGATAATATATGTGATGTGGCAAATAAACTTGAAGAAGAATGTGTTGTCAGAACCTTAAGTCATCTTGACAAGGATGTTGGAAAGAACAAGTCTCATAAATTCTGTTCTCAAAACATCTGGTCAAAACAGATGCTCCCTGAGTACAATGTTACACAAGATGTTGTGACATTGTGTTGTGATAATCTGAAAACATTCAACATTTCCTTGAACCCTATTGACTTTGAAGAGAAGAAGTCATTTAAACTGGAACATAGTTTCTCTAAACTTCAGCTGACTGATTCTTCTACCAAGGCGCTTGTTGGAAATAAACTTGAAAATTTGAGGGGCAGGTTGGGTATTCACCAACATGAGAAATTATAGCAATTAGTTTTGCTGAAAACAAGGGTTGAAGGGATTAATTTTATTAAGTCTATATTTAGTGGGTTAATCATATTCATTCACAATTCCTTCAAAAGCCTTAAGAAGTTGAAGAGACTCCCTTTTACTCCCTACCTCTCTCATCCTTGCAACCTGTTTCCTCCTCCCAATCAAAGATTTTTCTCAAACTGCTACTATTACTCAAAGTTAAACAAAATGTCTCAGACATCGTCTTCCACCATGGCGGCTTCGTCTTCCTCATCATCGTCATCATCTGATCAAGATTCTAGGGCAATCACTACATGCATAGAATCTGAAGTTCTTGAGGTCACTCCTCTCAGGGAGATGGCAACTGACCCAGCCAGAGTCAAAAAGCTCAGAACCAGACATGCAGGAAGAGCTCAAGCTACAGCCTCTGGTAATTCTTCTCATCCTTCGTCTTCTATACCTAATAGAGAAGGATCAGTTCAAGTACACCAAGCTATTGCTAGGCTGGTTACTAGCATTCTGAGTGGCAACCAATCTGTACCAGGGATTTCTATCCCTTTGAATCAATCAGAAAGTCCAAATGTGGAAGGTTCTGAAAATGTAGATGTCACTGAGGATGTTGTGACACCAAAAGACAACATTCAGAACCCCTCTGAAAAGGCTGCTGATCCACCTATCATTGAAGAAACTAGCTCCTCTGAGTCTGATGACAGTGCTTGAAGGTTGATTGCTGCTTGGTGGTGTTGCTGGTGGAGTTTGGAAGTGTGTTCTGCTGTTGTCTGCTGCTGATCTCATTATTTTGTTTTGGATAACTGTATAATTTTATGAACATGTAACTTTGGCCCATTTGTGGCTAAAGAGGGGGAGAATATTTTAGTACTTGCTTAATTAGTACTTAACATTCTGTGTTCTATTTTTCTGCTGTCACTTATTTCTGCTGCTATCTATCTCTGATTGTTTAGGGACTTTAGCCAAAAATCTGCCAAAGGGGGAGTTTGTAGGTGTTTAGGTATTGGCTTGCATTTTTGGTAAATACCAAGTGTATGTGTGAATGTCATGACTGATGTCATAACATTCTAGTTCAGGTTGTACTAACTCATTAAGTACATGTGCAGAAAAATATTGTAATTCAAATACTGATGTTTATAAGTGTGTATCTGAGCATGTTTGCAAAATGATCACATTTTGCTAAATCAGTAGACAGGTTTTCTCAGATGTCATAACAGATGTTATGACATCCTGTTCTGAACTAACAGGATTGCAGGATTGGATAAGTCTGAGTTTTTTCAGGAAATAACTCAGTCCTTTCTGAACAGAATCTTGCGTTTTCTGAGGAGTAACCTAGCTCAATCCTAACCTGGTTAATAAAGTCCTGTGACCTGGTCTTTAGGTCAAACGGAATCAACCCTAGGTTTTTGGAAACCCTAACTGAAGTTGCAGCTGCTATATATTCAACAGAGCTGTTGTTTTTCAAGACATCCCTGCTGATTGATTAGAAGATCAATTTTGTAATCTGTATAGATTTGTTTATTGTACTCCAAGCAATTATCATTGTGATAAGTGCCTTGGAATAGGTTTCGATTGTAAGGGTTGTGTAGCACTCTAAGCTTTGAAGCAAGAGTGTTTGAATGTCCCTTGACTAAAGCTGTGAAGCAGAGTCAAGTTAGTTGTGTGCATCACTCAAAGCTGTGAAGCACGAGTGATTGTGTTGCTTGATTAAAAAGCTGTGAAGCTTAATCAAGTGTTTGTTTTTGAAGAGTGTCTTCATCAATTACTGAGTCAAATTAGTTTATGTATCACTGCTTTGATTGAGGGGGAGTGAGTTGGTACTCAGGTTTAAGTTGTACTTAGATTAGAATTGCATTGGGTAGGTCTTAAGTGAAGGAGATAAACTGGTTGGTTTATTCATGAATTAACATCTCTTATAGTGAATTCTCTCCCTGGCTTGGTAGCCCCCAGAGTAGGTGTTGTTGCACACCGAACTGGGTAAACAATTGACTGTGTTCTTTACTGCTTTTGTATTTACTGTCATATAGTAAGTCAGATACGGTGTCATAACATTGGACGTGACATTGAGTATCTGCAGCCAGAATTTTCAGGTATGTACCTTACCATCCATGTCAGTCTTCTTTTTGAAGACCCACTTGCATCCTATAGGGTTAACTCCTATAGGAGGCTCTACCAAGGTCCAAACCTGGTTTGTGTACATGGAATCCATTTCAAATTTCATGGCTTCTAGCCACTTCTCGAACTCAGGACCAGTTATGGCCTCTTGGTAGGTCACAAGCTCATCTTGATCCATGAGTAATACATCACCCTGATCACTTATGAGATATCCATATCTCTCAGGTTGTTGACGTATCCTGCTTGACCTATGCTGGTCTTGTTCTACTCGAGCAGGTTGCTCTTCCACAACTACTTGTGTTTCCCGCTCTAATTCCTCCATACGTGTATCAATGCTTTGTGGTTCTTGAATTTCTTCAAGCTCTATTTTCCTCCCACTGATTCTTTTGGAAATAAAATCCTTTTCCAGAAAAACTCCAGTTCGAGCGACAAACACTTTTCCCTCAGAAGGATTGTAGAAGTAATACCCTCTTGTTTCTTTAGGATACCCCACAAATAAGCATTTGTCATATTTGTGCTCAAGCTTAGTTTAAATTTGTCGTTTGACATAAACTTCGCAACCCCAAATCTTCATGTAAGACATATGTGGTTTCTTACCACTCCATATCTCATATGGTGTCTTCTCAACCTTTTTGGATGGAACCCAGTTAAGTGTGTAAGCTGCAGTCAATAGTGCATGTCCCCAAAAGGAGTTCGGAAGATCGGCGTGACTCATCATGGATCGGACCATGTCTAACAAGGTTCGATTTCTTCTCTCAGATACACTATTCCATTATGGTGTTCCGGGAGGAGTAAGTTGGGTTAAAATCCCACATTCCTTTAGATGGTCATCAAACTCTAGGCTTAAATATTCACCGCCTCGATCTGATCGAAGAACTTTAATATTCTTACCTAGTTGGTTTTGTACTTCATTCTTGAATTCCTTGAATTTTTCAAAGGTTTCAGATTTGTGTTTCATTAAATACACATAACCATATCTACTGAAATCATCAGTAAATGTGATGAAGTATTGAAAACCTCCTCTGGCTGGTATGTTCAGTGGTCCACATACATCAGTATGTATGAGGGACAAAAGATCATTAGCCCTTTCACCTTTTCCTGTGAATGGGGACTTTGTCATCTTTCCAATTAAACAAGATCTGCATGTCTCATATGATTCATAATCAAAAGAGTCCAAGAGTCCATCTTTATGGAGTTTGGAAATGCGTTTCTCATTTTTGTGGCCTAAGCGACAGTGCCAAAGGTAGCTTGGATTTAACTCATTAGGTTTAATCCGTTTAGTATTAATGTTATAAATTGGCATTTCAAGATCAAGGACATATAGTCCATTGTTCATTTGTGCAGAAGCATAGAATATATCATTCAAATAAATAGAGCAACAATTGTTCTTTATTATAAATGAAAAACCAAACTTGTCCAAACAAGAAACGAAAATAATATTCCTACTAATTGTAGGTACATAATAACCGTTCTCTAACTGAATTATTAAACCACTAGGTAAAGTCAAAACATAAGTTCCTACGGCTAAAGCAGCAACCTTTGCTCCATTTCCAACTCGTAGGTCAACTTCACCTTTTGCCAAATCTCTACTCCTTTTTAGCCCCTGCACATTAGTACAAATGTGAGAACCGCGTCCAGTATCTAATACCCATGATGCAGAAGTAGATAAATTAATTTCAATAACAAAAATGCCTGAATTTGAAGTACCTACTCCATTGTTCATATCTTCCAGGTACTTTTGGCAATTTCTCTTCCAATGTCCAGTCTTATCGCAATGGAAGCAAGTGCCCTCCTTTGCTATGCCTCCACTAGGCTTCAAATCAGGAACAATAGGTTTAGGCTTGGAAACTTCCTTGCCTTTCCCTTTACCAACTTGCTTGGTAGGCCTCTTGTTCAACTTCTTTCCATTACTGACCATCAGAATGGACTTCCCTTTTGTCTTCATATTCTACTCAGCAATTTTCAACATGCTTAGCAATTCTGGAAGACTCTTATCCATGTCATTCATGTTGAAATTCATGACAAAGTGATTAAAGCTATCTGGCAACGATTGCAAGATAAAATTAGTTGCAAGTTCCTTTCCAAGCGGAAACCCTAACCTTTCAAGGTTCTCCACATACCCAATCATTTTGAGTACATGGGGACCTACAGGGTTTCCCTCAGATAACTTGCTGTTAAAAAGGGCCTTTGAAACCTGAAACCTCTCATTTCTTGCCTGCTCTTGATAGAGCATTTTCAGATGTCCGATCATATCGAACGCTGACATGTTCTCGTGTTGCTTTTGTAACTCCGAGTTCATAGTAGCTAGCATGAGACAAGCGGCTTCGTTAGCATCATCAAAATGCTTCTTATAAGCATCTCTTTCTGCCTTAGGTGCCGAACTAGGCGGTTCCTCTTCAGGAACAGGTGTGTCCAAGACATACAGCTTCTTATCGTGCTTGAGGACAATCCTCAGATTTCGGTGCCAATCCAGGAAATTTGTCCCAGACAATTTTTCCTTATCTAGGATTGATCGCAAAATATGGTTGTTTGTTGTCATGGTAATCTACAAAAAATTGAAAATATAAGTATCATTAAAACAACACATTTAATTAGGCCTTTAATCAAATATGCTCCCATTATTTTACTCAAACCAAATGACCCTCATCATTTGATTCGGAAAATCCCGTTGGAAGACTTTCTAGTGGGTCGAGATCCACATTTCACTTCGTTCTAAGTCAGCGTTAGGCTGATTACACAAAACTAGGTTATTTAGGTAGGAACTCCTTCCAATTGTATCTCATACAACTCTCGAATATTTTCAGTTGGGTGAATAACTCCTTATTCTAATTCATCATATGAATCATTCCCAACTCTTGCTTCTAAACATGTATAATCTTATTATAATGTGTTTAGTTAAGTTTGACCCATTGTTTTAGCAGTTGGATATTACAATTATCCCATCGCACCTTACTAATATAGAACATGCATCTCGCGTAGGCGAAACCTACATTATTCGATACTAGTCTTGATGAGTGCTAAAATTTGGAAAGCATGAACTTAATATTTAACTTGAGGGATTTTGTTATTAGTTTGATCTCACCGGCTTAACATGCAATTCGTCTCTCTCATGCATCAACATACAAACACATGCATCAATATACATAAAAGGATACAGTTATGGCCCCTAGCGCAATTGTTCTCCCAAGCCAATGAGAGAACCTAAGCTAACCTAATAACGATCTAAACTTCTCCAAGCAAGATCTCCAAGGTTATCCTCCTTTGATATTGTATTATTCTCTTTCTTCATAACATTACATTACATAAAAGAAACTTGTTTTACATACGAGGGAGTGAGATGAGAAAAGAAGTTACATCAAGAATTTTAGAGAGAGGCACGACACGCAGGCCGTATTTTACAATCCCAAAACAAAATAAAGGAAAAAAACTAAGGCCATAACTGATCACCACAAGACAATAATAATAAACACACTTTTATTGTTAGTTTAAATTTTGTTAATTAAAAAAAGGCAAATTAAATTTCGACGATTGATCACACTACGCAGAGTTAGCCGGGGGTTCCGCTGCCCGGTCAGCGGACGGTGGTTAAGGGGGCAGCGCCCCTTTGTGGGGTTGTTAGGGGCAGCGCCCTGACGCAAAATTTTAATGAACAATTCATTTGAAATCGGCGTCATTTTCACACAACTCTTGTGCATTCACAACCCTAATCGCATAACTCTGCAACAACACAACCCTTGTGCCGTCATGAACCCTAATGCAACAGTTTCATGCTGTCAAACACATTTCGATTGATAATTCAGTATGATTAATCACATACCATTGCTTCACCATACTAATGTCGGATTCCGAAGCATATGAACAGTGATCGGTCAAAGGAATAACAATTATCAAGTGTTTGAATGAACGAAACAGAAACAGTATATCCCATATACCATCGTTGCATCAGATTTACTTATATCATATATAAAAGTGATCGATCTTATTTGTGTAACCTATGGACGATCGATGTATCTCTGCTTCACCATACTAATGCCAGATTCCGAAGCATAGTCAACATCAATCGTACACAACAGATGCCAAATTTAATTACTCATTTATTATTCAATTCATTCTGGTTTTAATCGAATCAAAACAGAAAATATATAACATAAACAACTATCAGATCCATGGTTTCGTAAGTGGCTCTGATACCACTGAAGGATAATTGCGATCAAAAGCGCAGCGGAATTTAAAATTTTCCTTTAGCGATCCTTACGAATGAGCATGGTCAGTGATAGAAATATTTACCTCTTTTGGAGATTCAGACCTTTGATGTTATGATCACGAGTGTTGATGGAGAACAATGCCTCTACTCAGTCCTCATGAACAGATCGCTTCCGATCACAGTGCTAGCTGATCACGAACGGAAACCTTGAGTGAGAGAGAGAATCAAAAATGAAATTGCATGAAGTGAAATTGCTTCATCACAAGGGATCTATTTATAGAATCAATCGTGTGGGCTACAAGCTAAAAACCCAATTAAGGCTATAAGCTAAAAGCCCAATTAAGCTTATGGACATCATACCTTATGATGTACCATATATCACTTATCCACGTGGTACCTTACCACTTTCCGTATTACACTTAAGTGCACCGTACCTTACGGTGTTCCTTATTTGTTATATCTCTCATCAACCTGTCCTTATGTGTGTGACCCTGTAGGTTTTCGCGACGTTGGCAATTATATTAAATCATACATTTAATATAATAAACAGTGAGCGGTATCTAGCAACACATCACTGTTACCCAAGTCACGAAAATGTCATGTGATCTGACCAAACCTTTTCCGTGATAATATTTGTGTTGTACAGTTACCCTTTTGCCCTCATGTCTATATTGAACACAAGGCATACACTGTGTCACCCTTGTCCAGTTCAATATTGGGCCCTTAGACATTATCCTGTTATGCAGGATGATCAAATTCCATCTAGGTCACTCATGTCCCTTAACATGCTTTGTGAAGTACCCATCAACCGTCTTTATAGTCATCCAGTTACGTATGACGTTTGATCAGCAATAAAGTACTTGACTCTACATCTAGGGTCCATAGTGGTTTCAGGTCGAAGGGTGGTATACACCATTATCATCATGAGAATAACTTATGACACTTTGCATAACATTCTATGTAGTATTATCATAGCGGGTCAATCCAGTATAAATATTACTCCTAATATTCATACCTATGTCAATACTTGATAACTCCTTATCTATGATCCATGATATGTGATCATCAATCTATCTTCATAATAAGCTTAATGCTTTAATGTTATCCCACTTCACATTAAAGCTTGACTACGGATACTTTAAGAATATTGTCTTATGTTTAATGGGATCTCATGATTAAGTCACACTTAACATTTCATTAAACAAATAAACCGTTCTAGGGACTTTATTATTTTGGAAAGCAAACATAATAAAGAAATGTCTTTTATTATTAATAAATAATTCGATACAAGTACCAAAAGTATTGGCCTCTAGGACTTACACCAACAGTTAGGTCAAAAGTCAACTGTGGCACACATACGGTCAAACTTCAAGATTTTCGGTCAACATCCTCATTTTTAAGTATTGTTCATCATTTGATCAAGGGATGATCATGATTCCTCAAGGATTGCTCACAATTCATCAAAACCCCAAAGTTGCTAAACTAGGGTTTTGCAGGAAAATTCAACTCAACTTTGACCAAGCATAACTTTCTCATACTTTATCAGAAATGACCCATCCAAAGCTCATTTTGAATAGGATGAAATTCCCTACAATTCAATTTCATCTCCTAAGTTCAAAATATGCACTCACCAAGAAGATATGAATTTTGACATTATAGGTCATTTTGAAAAGTCAACAAAAACACCTTTTGGGTCAAGGCTTCATACATGACCAAGTTGACCCTTTTTTCAAAATTGCCAAAAGTCAAATGTGTCCAAAATTGCATTTTTTTCCAAATGGGCCTAACTTTTTATGGTTGCATTGAACATGTGATGTCATCCATGAGCCCTTCCACTTGTCATTCTTTTATTTTTATTATTTATTTTGATCTTATTTCATTTAAATCAAATAAAATCAATATAAAATAATGAAAATATCAAAAATCAATTAAACCTTGAGATTTTTTGCATGATTAGAGTCATTATACAGATGGTGGCAAGATCAAATCGTGCAAGGCTTCATATGGACAGAAAAAGATTGAAAATGCTTGTTTTTGAAATATTTGGTGCATGGAATAAATCAATGATCAATCTTCATAAATGGCAAAGATTTGATGCAAATTTTTACCCTAATGCACTCTATTATAGATAATGAGAAAAGGCAGACAAAAGGAAAAGGGAGGCAGCCATGCAGAGGTGAAAGAAAAAACTCAAAAACTGCAAGAAAATTGGTGATCCAATTTCTGTGTTGGAGGTCGCTTTGTGCCATTCTCAGATTGCCAATAGGTTGTTGGACATTCCAGGAGAAATTTCCAATCAGATTCAAGCCTTTCCACGCTTGGAATTGCAAGATAGAGGTATCATGATCTACCTCTAAATCTGAATTCAATTTCATTGATTCACTCACCCATTGCATATTTTAATGATAGATTTGTGTTTGTCTTTGAGTTTGCAAGCTTTTGATACCATTTAATTGTATTTCTAACGCTAGCACATGAAGATGCCATTATTAGGGTTTGCTCTTATGTTTTAGGGTTTCTCTGTATCAGTAAAATTGGTCCAAGAAAGTAGTACCATAGTATTCGTGGGTTCGAGAGGAACAGAACCATGTAATTATAATTCATTTTAGCAAACATTTTCTTGATGATTGAAAGTTGCAGGTTTGTAGCTACAGTAAGTGTCTGTAGGTAAAAGTTCATAACTTTAAACGATGGTTCCAGGGAAGAAGACAATAGCGTGTCACAGCCTGACTGGCTGATTCAAATTCTGGCCAGAAACCTGTAGATCTGATATATATTGTTTGTTTCTATTATATTAATAAACTAACATCCAGCGCAGTTGGTTAGAAGAAGGAAATCAGAAGTTCAGTGTTCTGTGTCCAATCCCAGGCGTGAGCTTTTGGTATATTCTCCTTTGTTTTCGCCAGAGCCAGCACGTGCATCTTTTGAGGATCACCACCTTCTGGATCCACCAGCCAGCAGTAGATCCAGTGCACCATCTTTCTGATCCATTAGACAAGATCAGATCCAGCGGATCATCTTCTGGATCCCAGTCAGAACCAGATCTAGCACGTGCAGGCAATCATCTTCTGGATCCCATTCAGAACTAGATCCAGCATACCCCTATCTTCTGAGGGCCACCATCTTCTGGACCATCATCCTTTGATCGGGACCGCTGACAGCAGGCCCTTGGGTTATTTCTTTTTTGCCTCTTTTAATTTCTTTCCTTTAATTATTCTTTTCTTTATCAACACCAAAATTATTTTTTTTCAAAAATTGACCAGTAAAAAAATCACAAAAAGAAGACTTATTTTCTTAATAAATGTTATTCATTAATTAGTTTAATGAATTTAAGGCAATTCTAATTTCTTTCACAATTAAAATTAATTAGAATTTAGGATTTTCTTTTTTTAATTCAATTATTTCATTACTTTCTTAAAATAACAAAAATGACAAAAAAATGTTTATTTTAAATCAATTATAATTAGGTTTAGTCAAGGGTCAAAACCTTAGTCGCTTCGCATTTAATTCGCCGCGCGCTGGATATTTATTTTTGCCAATGTTGTTGTAACTGTTCACTGGTATGTAATAGCTTAAATTAGGATTTTTATTTATCGCTTTTCCTCGGTTTTTGGTTATGTAAATAATCCCCCTCCCCGAAGCCTTGTAATGGCGTAGATTTACTTTCTCACATTTTAATTCTCGCAAATATTTGACTGTTTAGATGCATGCTAATAGGATTGTATGACAAAAATGCGTGACAAATTAATATAGTTAGAAAACCCTAATATGCAAAGATAAATAACTGAAAACAAATCACTTGCACATATCACTCCTAGGGTATACTCATACTTTGGTTGCCTTCGGTAAACAGTCATTAGGTATAGGGTATCTTAGTGGTTGCCCTCCTGTCTAAAAAGATCAAATGTTGCCTCGGAAATGTTGCCCCAGAAATGTTGCCTTGAATATGATCTTAAGACTCTAGGGTTATTACTAAGGTGTCCTAACATTGCTTTAGTGATCGTACGTCCCTTTCGAATTGACCCTTACAACTCCAAACGACGGTGCTACCTATTTCTCAATAGTAGGATAGCACTGTCTAAAGGAACGAGAACAGGAATGATCCTTTTTCGAGTAGGTAGATGCTAGTAGGTACTTGCTCAAGTCAAAACTTCTTCACACTTACACAATTTAAAATAATTTTCAAAAACAAACTTCGTCACACCTTTGAGGACTGATACAAGGGTTATCACAAAGTTAAAACTCTTTTCGAAAACAAAGCACATACACAAGCAAGTTTTAAAATGATGAGAAAGTACCTAAGAGCCCATGGAAAACCATTGATAGAAAGGGTGCTAACACCTTCCCTTTCTATAATCTACCCCCCGTACTCAGAATATCTCGAAAAATGATTTTTTTCAGTACTATTTTCCTTTCCGGTTGGATGAAATAAAAGTAGGTGGCGACTCTTGCTTACCGCGAAATTTTGCCAACACAAAACGCAAAATGCAAACCAACATTTTCAAAACTGTCGTTTCTGCCACCGTATCAAAGAACTGGCGACTCTGCTGGGGAATTAATAAGTGGGGTATACATTAGAATCTAGTTCATCATAATTGCTTCTCTTGTTTGTTTTGTTTACTTTACTTTTAAGGGTTTCTGCTTGGGGTTACTATAGATCCTAACTCGGATCTGGGGGATACCTTTTAGGTAAGTAGTAATAGACTGTGAGGGAACTGTACGGCATAGACTGATACGGTTGAAGCAGTGGCTACATTGGTGTGGCACTTTGGTTGGTACCGGTATCCCTTGTGGAGAAACAAGGGGAATACGGGTCCGCCGTGTGGTGTCGTTAAACATCAACTGACCTTAGAACCTTTAATCTCCCAACTTGGCCATTAGAAAGTAGTGAGATAGCCGGCCTCAGTCTAAAGCTGAGAACTGGTTGATACTTAATGCTACAATCATTGAGACCATACTCTCGAGATAGTTCCGGCCGCAAGAAAAGATTGCGTGAGCTGAAACCATGACCGATGGAGGATGGTCAGTGATATTGAGATCCCCTAGAACCCGGTTACTTTTTCTAGGACAGGTTGAAACCAACTTAACTTCAAGAGGGATTACCTTTGACCTCATGCAAGCCTTAAACCTAAGGGCTTTGTGTGACTTGTTTGCCTTTTCCATGCCTGCTATCTGCTATACCTGTTGTTTTTTATCATGACATCATGCATCATAACATAGCATACATGCTTCATTACACTAACCATTTCAAAGACCAAGGGAATTTATCTTTGCTCTGTTTTGCAGATCATGGCTTTCGCACGTAGAAAGACTATCCGAGTCAACTTTGTGGAGATACCATCCCAACTCAAAGAGCTAGTGTCAAAGATTTTTGAAACCTCTATGTTCATTAAGATACATGGTCAACTTCTCAGCTTGGTTACTTCAAACCCCGATGAACAGATGATGAGTGTACTTTTTCAGTTCTTCGATCCCGAGCATCACTGTTTCACCTTTCCAGGTTATCAGTTGGTACCCACATTGGAGGAATTCTCTCATCTATTGGGCATATCCATTATTGAACAGGTACCCTTCACAGGTATGGAAGAAGTTCCTAAGCCAGAATTCATTTCCTCAACTTTGCATTTGAAACGGGTTGATGTGGTATCCAATTGGGAAACTCGAAGCGGAGTCGAAAGTTTTCTAGCCAAATTTCTGATAGACCAAGCTCAGTTATTCTGGGATGATTTGGATTTTCAGGCTTTTGAAGATGTCTTGCCTCTTCTTATCTATGGTTTGGTTCTCTTCCCTAATCCGGATTACTTTGTAGACGTGAATGCTATCAAGATTTTCCTCTCTCCAATCATGTGCCTACCTTGCTTGGAGATATCTTGCACGCCCTCTATACTCGTACCACAAGGAGAAGAGGAACTCTTATATGCTGCATGCCATTGTTGTCCAGGTGGTTTATTTCTCACCTCCCTAAGTCTGTGCCGAAGAACGAAGAAGGTTTGGGTTGGCCATACACAATAATGTTACTTGCTCATACATATATTATTTGGTGTTCCCAAGCTATGGAACACGTTGCTGTTATTGACCGCTGTAAGGGGTACCCTAATGTCGCATTACTTGGTATCAGAGGAGGTATAACTTACAATCCTTGTCTAGCTTTATGACAATTTGGTCGTGCTCGGAGAGATGGTCCCCATAGGTTACTTCTTAAGGATATTGCATTCGACTATGAAGAGGATGCTGAAGGGCGTCTCCGGAGATTCATACGAGCTTGGGGCATGGTAAATAGATCAGGCCCCCATAAGTTAGGACCAAAGACTTCCCTTCCTATGCAGCCTTATCTCCAATGGGTCCGAGCTCGTGCACCAAAGCTTGTGATTCCATATGCAGCAGTGTTACCAGTGATTATGGAACCCACTATTAAAGACAGTATTCCTTACACAATTCTCTATCCTTACATGCCTACTGATCTTGGGGAGCTACAAAGGTCTTGGATTCAGCTGAAGAATGAGCATGATACTTACAGGGAGCAGTTCCATGAGCAAGAGAGGAAGGTTTTGAAGCTCACCAAACAGCTCGATGAGGAAAGAGTGCTCAATGACTACATCAGCACAAAGAGAAAGCGTCCATGGGACTTTTGATTTTGCTTTTCTAGTTTTAGGTTTGTTTTATTTACTTCTTTGTAACGCCTTAAGGGAATTGTTGAACATTTCAAAGTTAAGCTAATAAAGTTTGTTTTTTTTGGTTTGCAAATTTAAATCTCCCAAAGTCTTTGAAATCATTACATACGCATCCCATTATCATGCACATCATCACAGGTACCACTACAGGTTTCTTATCTTCTTCGCTATTTATTTCAGCAGAAATGTCTTCTGATCAAGACATCAAAGAGCTTCAGGCACAGAATGCCCAGTTCCAAAAGATGTTCATAAGTTTGGCTAAGGGGAAAAAGGATCTGAAAACTCTCATTCTGAAAGAAAAGAAGAAGAAGAAGAAGAAGAAGGTCGGGCTTCTGAATATGGGCAGAAAATTTGGAGAAAGGTTGAAGCATCAAACTGATCTGACCTCTTCATCCAAAGAATGGGAGAACCAAGAAGAAGAAAAGGGCCCCAGTCCTGCGGTCTCTGATAAGGATACTGATTTTGATGATGAGCAATATCCTCCTGCCGAAGATAGGTACAAGCAGCTAGAAGACCGTCTGAGTGCTATGGATGTTCAGAAGATACCTGGTTTGGATTTAAGAGAATTAGGACTGATATCTGGAGTGGTCATCCCTCAGAAGTTCAAGGCTCCCGTTTTTGCTAAGTATGATAGAGTGTCTTGCCTGAAACTCCATCTCCGCTCTTATGTCAGGAAAATTCCACCCCACACAGCTGATAGAAATTTGTGGGTGCACTTCTTTCAAGATAGTCTGTCAGGGACTCAGCTTGAATGGTTCTACCAGTTGGAAGGGGCCAATGTTCAAAACTGGGAAGATCTTGCTGCTGCTTTCTACAGACAGTACCAGTATAATTCCGACCTTGCTCCCACTCATACTCAACTCCAGAGTATGTCCATGGTTGCAGGCGAAGGTTTCAAGGATTACGCTCAGAAATGGAGAGATTTGGCTGGCAGGGTTCAACCCCCTTTATCTGATAGGGAGTTGGTTGATATGTTCCTGGGGACGCTGTCTGGTCCATTTTCAACCACTTGATTGGCAGTTCATCGTCTGGTTTCACCGAGTTGATTTTAACTGGAGAAAGAGTGGAGGCATGAATTCAAAGTGGAAAAATACAGAGGGATGCCTCTTCGAGTTCGGTAAAGAAACCTTTTACTGGTAAGAAGGAGGCCAGTGCAGTTTATAGCCTGAGGGGCCAAAACAGATCTGAACACCATCCAACCGTAAGTGTTGTAATGATACCAAGACCCACTGTTGCTCCACAATGCAACAATCAACAGAGGGTGGAAAGACCACAACAGTAGTTTACCCGCATTAGCATGACATTGGCTGAAGTGTTACCTCACCTGCTGAAATCTAACTTGACCACATTGAGGGAGGCTCCCAAAAATCCCAACACTACCTCTCCTAGATACAATCCCAACGCGCGATGCACCTACCATTCTGAAAGCCCTGGCCATGATACCAATGACTGCTGAGCTTTGAGAAACAAAGTACAAGATTTGCTGGAAGCTAAGGAGATAGATTTTGATGCTCTAGAAAAGCCGAATGTAATAACTGCTCCAATGCCCAAGCATGGTCGTGGGGTTAATGCTGTTGAAAATAATTTGTTTGTGACCTTTGTTGAAGAAATTTCTACTCCTCTTATGACTGTTAAGAGGAATCTGTTGTTGGTCGGTGTATTCTCGGGTTGTGGTGAAGGTTGCCACATGTGCTCGATTCTACCTACTGGTTGCCATTTGTTGAAGTCAGGTGTTCAGCGCTTGATGGATAATAAAGAGATTCTGTTCGAGAAGACTATAATCCCTGTTGACCCCAATGAAGACGTTGCCATCATAACCATTTCCACCAATCCTTCCAAGGTTTCCTCGAGAAAACCTGTTAGGATTACACCTGTTCAAAGAATTTCTCCACTAATAACCATTATTCCTGGTCCCATCCCATACACTTCAGACAAGGTTGTCCCATGGCACTATGGTGCTGATGTGTATTATCATGGCATTAAGCAAGAGTTGAAGAATGAAGAAGCTAATACCGATGTCAGTAATATTGTCGGGGCTTGTAAGGTTACCAGAAGTGGAAGACTCTTCTCTCCCGAGATTTCCCCTCTGACTGTCCACAAACCTATTGCCATTCCATCTTCTAGTACATCAACTACTATTTCAGTTCTTACTCCAGTTATCACTCCTGAGACTCAGGGAAAAGAAATCATAGGTGAGCTTACCCAGACGGAGGCGCCTAGAAACACTGTTGTAGAAGCCTCTAAACAAGAAATAGAGGAAATACTGAAAATTATTAAGAAAAACGACTACAATGTGGTCGAACAGCTAGGGCAGACCCCGTCAAAGATTTCCATGTTGTCTCTGCTATTGTGTTCTGAAGCCCATGCAAAGGCTTTGATTGCATTTCTCAAGACTGCACATGTGCCACAGGAAACTTCTGCAGATCAGTTCAAAGATTGTGTGGCTAGCCTGACTGCTGACAATGGGCTAGGATTTTCAAATATGGATCTGACTGCCAAGGGGAGGGATCATAATGATGCTCTGCACGTCTCGATTAAGTGAAGGGGCACCACTATGGCTCATGTGCAGGTGGAAATCGGGTCTTTGCTGAATGTTCTGCCAAAGAAAGCGTTGGACCGTTTGGACTGTAAGGGTTTGACTTTAAAACCGAGTAACATTGTGGTCAGGGCTTTTGGTGGATTAAAAAGGATGGTGCACGGGGATGTGGACATCCCTGTCAAAGTGGGTTCTCAGACCTTTGGATCTGCCTTCTATGTAATGGACATCAGACCATCATATTCCTGCTTGCTGGGTCATCCTTGGATCCATATGGCTAGGGCAGTCACTTCCACACTCCATCAGATGCTGAAATACCCAGTACAAGGAAAAATTGTCATGGTGCGAGGTGAAGAAGAGTACATGGTAAGTCATCTCAATTCTTTCCGTTATGTGGAGATGGATGGGGAGTTCATACAGACTCCTTGTCAGAACTTCGAGGAGGTCCCCCAGACTCTGGCGTCAACTTAAGTTACTACCCACAAACCTCCACTGAAGATGGCTTCTCTCAAGGATTCCAGGGCTGTTGTTGAAGAAGGTGGGTGTACCAATTGGGGTCGGCTCCCTGATTTCACTTACAAAACTGACAAATTTGGTTTGGGCTTTACTACAGGGGCTCAAAGGGCTGTTAGGCGCGCGCGGATTGGAAGACCTCCTCTACACATCAGCAATCAGGGAGTTAATGCAATTGAGGACAGTGAAGAAGATTCAGACATCGACAGCTGGATATATCCAACAACCAATGGTGGATTGAATAACTGGACGACGAAGGACTTTATACCTGTTTCTTTTATTTCACAGTAATTGACTTTTTGTTTTAAGACTTATAATAAACAATTTGAAACTTTACGGCCCGGTGCCTTGCCCGAGGTACCTTGGCTTCGTTTGTGAGGGCTTATTATTATTTGTCATTTTCATATGTCATAAACAAAACATTGGACTTTTCTTGCATTACAAATTTTGCGCTCCTTGTTTTTTTCTTTTCTATCTACCATTTTATCAAAACGACTATTCTCTTACACACACTCACGTATCATACCACAGATCCATATCCACTCTGGATCCCATTGATAACAATTCTGCTACTGCCAGTTATGACTTCGAAAATCCGATCAACCAAGCCGAGGACGAAGGTGAGGATGATTGTGAGGTGTCGGGAGAACTTTCCAGACTATTATAGTAGGAAGAAAGGGCTATACAGCCTCATGAAGAGCCAGTCGAGTCAGTGAATTTGGGTACAGAGGAAGACAGGAAAGAGGTTAAAATAGGTGCGAATCTGCAGCCTAGTGTCAAGCAACGACTAATACAGATGTTGCACGATTATGTTGAGATCTTCGCCTAGTCCTATGAAGATATGCCTGGTTTGGACACTAATATTATGGTACATCGCCTGTCAACCAAAGAAGACTGCCCTCTGGTAAAGCAGAAAGTTCGTCGTATGCGCCCTGAAATGTCAGAGAAAATCAAGGCAGAGGTCATGAAGCAGTTCGACGCAGGATTCTTAGCCGTCACTTCTTATCCACAGTGGGTTGCCAACGTCGTTCTGGTACCTAAAAAGGATGGTAAGGTACGGATGTGTGTGGACTATAGAGATCTGAACAAGGCAAGCCCCAAGGACGACTTCTCACTTCCTCATATTGATGTCCTAGTCGATAACACCATGTAGCACAAGATCTTCTCCTTTATGGATGGTTTTTCTGGCTACAACCAGATCAAGATGGCTCTTGAGAATATGGAGAAGACAACCTTTGTTACACAGTGGGGAACCTTCTGTTACAAGGTAATGCCTTTTGGATTGAAGAATGTTGGGGCAACTTATCAACGCGTCATGGTCTCTTTGTTCCATGATATGATTCACCACGAGATTGAGGTTTATGTTGATGACATGATAGCTAGGTCCCAGACTAAGGAGGAGCATCTCGATCATCTCCAGAAACTGTTTGACAGGTTGAAGACGTACAAGCTGAGGCTGAATCCGAACAAGTGTACCTTCGGGGTAAGGTCTGGTAAGCTTCTGGGTTTCATCGTCAGTGATAAAGGTATTCAGGTGGACCCTAAAAAGGTAAAAGCCATACAAGATATGCCAGCTCCCCGCACAGAAAAAGAAGTTAGAGGCTTCTTGGGACGTCTGAATTACATCGCCAGATTAATTTCGCATTTGACTGCTACTTGTGAGCCAATCTTAAAGCTTCTGAAGAAAGATCAAATGGTAAAGTGGAATGATGAATTCCAGACCACTTTCGAAATAATCAAGGAATACCTTTAAGAAACACCAATTATGATGCCTCCAATTGAAGGAAGACCTTTGATATTATACTTGACAGTGCTGGACAATTCAATGGGGTGCGTGCTAGGGCAGCATGACGAGTTTGGCCGAAAAGAGAATGCCATTTATTACCTTAGCAAAAAGTTTACCGACTATGAGACCCGATACTCATTGCTCGAGAAAACTTGTTGCGCTTTGGTATGGGATGCTCGCCGGCTGAGACAGTATATGCTGACTCACACCATCTTGTTGATATGAAAGATGGATCCGATCAAGTATATCTTCGAGAAGCCCACTCTCTCCGGAAGGATAGAAAGACGGCAGATGATGTTGACCAAATACGACATCCAATACACAACCCAAAAAGCAATCAAGGGGAGTGTATTGGCGGATCATTTGGCGTATCAGGCCATGGATGACTACCAATCCATGAAATTCGAGTTCCTGGATGAGAATATCATGTTAGTGACTGACTGTGAAGAACTTGGACCGGATGAAGGACCTGAAGAGGGATCCCGATGGTCTATGTATTTTGATGGAGCCTCGAATGCATTGGGTAATGGAATTGGCACTGTAATTATATCTCCTTAGGGCTTTCATACTTCGTTCACTGTCGATCATGTTTTAACTGCACCAACAATATGGCAGAGTATGAAGCATGTATCATGGGTCTTCGAGTTGCTATTGACCTGAGGATTAAGTTCTTGAGTGTATTCATAGATTCCGCTATGGTGATAAGTCAGATCAAAGGCGAGTGGAATATGAAGCACCCGAATCTTATTCCTTACAAAGAGTATGTACTGACGTTGCTCCCACACTTCGAGGAGATAACCTTTGAACATTTCCCCAGAGAAGAGAACCAGTTAGTGGACGTGCTAGCTACCATGTCTTCGATGTTTCAAGTGAGATGGGACAATGAAGCTCCCCAAATTACCATTGAGAAGTTGGATGAACCCGCACATTAATGTGACATTGAGACTGGAGAGGTAGCAGATAAAACCTGGTTTCACGAGGTATAGAGGTATCTTGAGGCTCAAGAATACCCCGAGGGGGCATCTGTTAATGATAAGAAATTTCTGAGAAGGTTCACTGCGAAGTTCTTCATCAGTAATGGAATCCTCTATAAGCATAACTGTGATCGGTGGAAATAGAACTGACTGTTTTTAATGCTGGTTCGCGAAATGTCGCGGTAAGCAAGAGTCGCCACCGTCTTTTATTTTCTCCAACAAGGAAAGGACAAAAGCATAGCAAAATTCCTTTTCGAGATGTTTCTCGGTTCGGGAGGTAGATTATAGAAAGGGAAGGTGTTAGCACCCTTTCTATCTATGGTTATCCACGGGCTCTTAGGTACTTGCTCACTATGTTTTCAAAAATGTTTGCTTTTCTTGTGTTTGTGGGTTTTGAAAAAGTTTGTTTGAAAACTTCGTGTTGACTCTTGTATCAGTCCTCAAGAGTGTATGAAGTGTTTGTTTAAAAACTTTTTGAAAGTGTAGGTGCGAAAGGTTGTTTTTTTGTTTGTTTTGAAAGAGAAAGTACCCAGGAGAAATCTACCTACTCTAAGGAATTAAGCTGTGTAAATGTCCTTTAGACAGTACTATCCCACTATGGAGAAGTAGGTAGCACCGTCATTGGAGTTATTTGGGTCAATTTGATTATAGGGACATGGGGTCACCAAAGCAATAGTAGGACACCTTAGCGGTAACCCTAGTGTCCTAGATCCTTTTTATCCGAGGCAACCGTTTCGAGGCAACTGGATCTTTAGACAGGAGGGCGACCTCTAAAACACCCTATACTCAATGACCACGTCAAGGCAACCAAGTGAGGCGTACCCTAGGAGTGGCATGTGCGAGTGTGTCAGGATTCAGTTCATATTATCTTTGCACATGTATTATGGTGAGCTACGTTTTGATTTTATTTTTCAAGCAAGTCTTGTCATGCATAGCAGTTAATAATTGTGCGGAAAGTAAATTGCGGAAAGTAAATCTACGCTATTACAAGGCGTCGGGTATTTACATCGCCAAAAACATAACCCTTGAAAAGTAAATTGCGAGAAAATAAAGAAAGCGATAAAAGGTCCTAATTATCTATTACATTCTCGGAGCAGATACATAAATATGATCAAAAATTAATATACGCGCAAAGAAATTAAATCAGAGAAGTCCTTAGGGTTTTGACCCTTTTTGAGAAAAAAATGGAATTTTGGTCCTTTTAGCAATTAATTAAACCTAATTCTAATTAAATAATTAAAAGAAAATAGTATATTTTATGTTTTTTATGTTTTAATGTAAATAAAATAAAAAGGATTAAAATTGTCAAAAGAAAAACCCTAATTCTAGATTGATTTTATTTATTGTGAAAAAAGTCAAATTTAACCTAATTAAACTAAATTAATTTGTTAGAATTTATTTATAAAAAATAAAGTGAAATTAACCAATAATAAAATCATAAAAATATTTACATTTTTAGTTTTCTGAATTTATTATAAAAAATTAATTTTGTGAGTTATAATGATAATAATAATAATTATAGTTAATAAAAGAAAATAAAAAGAAAGAAAATAAGAAAATAATAAACCAGGGGGGTATGCTGGCCCATTAGGAGGTTAATCTGGAATTCTCAGGCCCACTAAGCTCTCCAGCCACGTTGACCTTGCTGATTCCCCAGAGCATGTGTTGACTGGGAGTACCATGATCACCATCTCCTGACCATTGGATCGCTGCTTGAAGACACATGGCATGCTGATGTTTGGAGGCATATGGTGGAATTCCCTGGGAAGCCTGCATATAATCATGTTAAACAAAATAATATAGGAGTTTTTGGGGACCTGGGATTCGAACCCAGGTCCCAATGATTCTTGGCCAACGCACTATCCACTACGCCATTACGCTGCAATTGATATTATAATACAAAGTAATCATTATATTAGAAAATCAAACAGTATGCTGCATAAAAGAAAACGCGCGCTTATTTTTGAATGGTCCAAGAGCATATCAACAACTCATAATCGTCTTCGCTGAAACTGTAAAAAACAAGGTTAGATAGCGGGGGTTTTTAACCCCCACAACCTGCAACGACCAATAATAGCGATTAGGCCTGTGTTCAACATAAATATTTCGCGACGGTCCCCTTAGATTCGTCTGGTCTCAACGATTTCAACCATAGGCATTAGAGGTGCTAATTTTTCCTGGGCTATAAAGCCCCAATTTGAGAACTCAAGAACCCTAGATTTCTTCAATGGTAACTTGTGATTCTGCGTGTTATAATGCAATTAACTAATACCATTAGCTTTATATGAATTCAAACAACAGAAAATAATGATTAAAACATGTTAATTATGCATGAAATATGAGTTACGATTCTGAAAAAATCAAGCAAACCGTGAGACTGTTCTTGGTGATTTCTTGGGCTTTAGCCCTTGGTTTTGATTCCAATACGTTCCTCACACTCCCAGAAACGTGTTTTAATCCACAAAAGTCCTTGAACTGGCCTGGAATATAGAAAACATTTTTCAAGTTTCTTGAGTTTTTTTCAATGTTGCTATGACTTTGTATGCAGTGGTTTCACCTATGCATGATTAGGGTTAGCTCTTGTATATATAGTAGAGTGAAACTAGGTCAAATCATTGCCAAGAAATCCATGGAATTGATGATTGTATATTTGATTGAAAATCAAATATTTTTGAATCTTTTTGATTGGAAAAACTTGCTAAATTTGGAGATTCTTGTCCCTTTGATTTGCACACGAATTGCCAGCATATCTTGAGCTTGTTTGCTTCACAAAAAGATTGAAAAAATCAAATCTTTGTATTTCCTACAATTTAAATTAATTAAATGAATTAAAATCAATTAAAAATCCAATTAATTAATAAAAATAAGAAAATAAATTCAAATAAGCTGGATGGGTCGTGCATAAGCCATGGATAAAGTTTCAAGAAGAAATTTGAGGCCCATTAGCAAAAACAAAGTGTTTTGAGCAAAGTTGACTTTTGCAAATTCACAAAAATTTCCCAACTTCTCAAATGCATATCTTGCTCAATTTTGATCATATGAACATGTTCTTGGACATTTTGGAAAGGTCTTGAAGTCCTCTAACCAATGCCTTTAGTTCCATGTCATTTGGATTTACCAATCTGAAGTTATGGTCTTTGACTTAAAGTGCATTTCTGTTGACTTTTGAAATTGACCTATAATGTAGAAATTGATAACTTTTTGTGAGAGCATTTCTTGAACTTGAAATGTGAAGATGGATTGTAGGAAATGTAATCCCTTTCAAAATGAGCATTGTATGGGATTTTTCTGATGAACCATGAAAAAGTTATGCCCTGGTATACAGTTGACTTTTTTGCTGTCCAAAAATAGTAACTTCTTGCATCTTGATGATTTTTGAGCCATGCTTGTGGAATCATGATCAAGGCTTGATCAAATGATGATTGTGTACTCAAAATAAGATGTTGATCAAAAATGCTGACTTTTGACTGCAAAATGACCATTTTACCCCTACAGTTGACTGTGAATCAGATAGGGCTTTTGATTGTGGAATTTGACACTGTGAGTCTTGAAACTTAACATGTAGATGCTTGAGAATATGTATAGGCCTATGAGACTTGATTGAGCCATTGGAAACCTCAAATTCCTTGAAAGAACCAAAACCTTAATTTCAGCTGGCTTAGGAGGTGGTTGGACTGTGCAACCCTTGAGGAATCTTGAACCATTTGAAGATGATTCTTGACAAACCTTGAGAAATATGGGAGGGCAAATTTTGGGGTACAACAGTTGCCCCTGTTCAATCTTCTTAGACCTGAGGATGTAGATTGGCTTGCGTGTCTTTCGTGATTCGAAGGTGGAAGATGATTGAACACTAGAGTGCCCAGAAATTTGCACTTGCATAGTAGAATATCAGCAATGTGATGTCGGGAATGGGCTTACAGATTCCATTTAGAGATATGATGGATAGGAGGATGGGCTTATAGATGCCTTCTGGAGATTGTTGGTAGAATTGTGATCTTGCAAGTTGAACGAGGGAACCTGTGTAGGGTTGCCTGATGATGAGCTCGTGTAAAACTGCGTTTTGGAAAGAAGGAAACATGTGTAGGGTTGACCGATGATGAGCCTGTGTGAAACTGCATCTTTGAAGGAAGGAAATCTGTATAGGGTTGACTGATGATGAGTCCGTGTGAAACTGCATCTTTGAAGGAAGGAAACCTGTGTAGGGTTTCTTGATGACGAGTCCGTGTAAGACTGGATCTGAAATGGAGAAGGAACCTGTGTGGGGTTACTTTGATGATGAGCCCGTGTAAAACTGCATCTGGAAAGAGAAAGGGAACCGGTGTAGGGTCTCCTCATGATGAGTTCGTGTAAAACTTCATCCTGGAAGAAAGAAAACCTGTGTAGGGTTGACTGATGATGAGCCTGTGTGAAACTGCATCTTTGAAGGAAGGAAACCTGTGTAGGGTTGACTGATGATGAGCCCGTGTGAAACTGCATTTTTGGAAAGAGAGAACCTGTGTAGGGTTTCTTGATGACGAGTCCGTGTAAAACTTCATCTTTGGAAAGAGAGAACCTGTGTAGGGTTTCTTGGTGACGAGTCCGTGTAAAACTTCATCTGGAGTTGAGAAGGAACCGGTGTAAGGTTACTTTGGGACGAGTTCGTGTCAAAATTCTGGATGAACCGGGGTAAGGTTATTTGAGATAATTTCGTGTGAAACTTCAGGAGGAACCGGGGTAAGGTTACTGCGGGATAAGTTCGTGTAAAACTTCTGGATGAACCGGGGTAAGGTTACTTTGGGATAAGTTCGTGTGAAACTCCAGGATGAACCGGGGTAAGGTTATTGTGAGATAAGTTCGTGTGAAACTTCAGGATGAACCGGGGTAAGGTTATTTTGACGATGAGTTCGTGTAAAACTTCTGGATGAACCGGAGTAAGGTTACTGTGAGATAAGTTCGTGTAAAACTTCTGGATGAACCGGGGTAAGGTTACTTTGAGATAAGTTTGTGTAAAACTTCATCTGGAGCTGAGAAGGAACCAGTGTAGGGTTGCCTGAGGACGAGTCCGTGTAAAACTTCGTCTTGGAACTAAGGAGGAACCGGTGTAGGGTTGCTTTATGATGAGTCCATGAAAACTTCATCTGGGATTGAGAAGGAACCGGTGTAGGGTTTCCTGATGATGAGTCCGTGTGAAACTTCATATGAGATTGAGAAGAAACCGGTGTAGGGTTTCTTGATGATGAGTTCGTGTGAAACTTCATCTGGGGTTGAGAAGGAACCGGTGTAGGGTTTCCTGATGATGAGTCCGTGTGAAACTTCATCTGAAAGGAGAAGGAACTGGTGTAGGGTTTCTTGATGATGAGTCCGTGTGAAACTTCATCTGAAAGGAGAAGGAACTGGTGTAGGGTTGCTTCATGTTGGTCAAGTAGATAATTGTCCTGTCTGGTTTCGGGTATTAACCCACGATCAGTCGTCCACAGAATTTTCCTGGCTTGTTACAGGTGTTGATCTGGAACTTCAAAGGTAGATGGTAATCATCTTTTCATTTACCTTTTCCTGAAAAGGCCGAAACGTTAGCTGTATGCAATGTCAAGATGCATGATCTGCATGATATTAAGATGTTCTCAAGAATAAATGAGATTTGTGGTGTATGATGCGTATGCATGTCATAATGTATGAAGATGTGATGTTTTTGAATGTATTTTCGTCTGGGAAAATAATTCCTTGACGAATGCCGGGAAGTTAGTTGAATCCTGGGCTGATGTTGAAGAGTAGAGTTCTTCGTTTCCGCTGGGGATGATGAACGAAGATGATTGCAAGAATAAACCGGTAGGATAAGATGACTCTGTTGGGGAATAAACTTGGTGAAGAAATTACTCTGCGGGGAATTACTCTGTGGGAAGAGATGCTTTGCTGAGATTTTAACGATAACTCTGCTGGGGATTCCGTTGATAAGCTTTGTTGGGGATTTTGATGAACTCCGCTGGGGGATAGAAAGAACTTCGCTGAGGACGATCTTTCCATTGCAATTTGCTGAGGATAACCCAGTTAGACTTCGGTGGGGATAACCTCTGAATATGGCTGGAGAGAGATATTTGTACTCTGCCGGGGATAAGCTTCCAGAATCTACTGGGGAAGATGATTCAACTCTCCTGGGGAAACTTTTGGACTGCGCTGGGGAAACGGCTCCACTGGGGGTATCTTGTATTCCGCCGGGGAACATTCTTATATTTCGTCGTGGAACATTAAGACTGCCGGGGATGCTTGCTAGGGAACATCTGTATATTCTGCTAGGGAATATTAAGATCTTCTGGGGATGCCCAACTTTTCCAGGACTGATGGTAGACCGACTCTGCTCGAGGGAGAGTATTGCTGACTTGCTGGAGATACTGTGCCTTTTTAGGGCTGATGAGAGATCAACTCTTCTTGGGGAGAGTATGGTTGATTCTTGTCTTACTCTGCAGGGAGTGAAGGTATCTTGGTTGAATTCTTCAGCCGAAACTACCTTGTACCTGGAGGACAGAGCATCTTGTACAGTTTGGACAATTCTTATTTGCCCCTGTTTTTGTGGGAGAAGGTACATGTGGAGGTGCTGATAACTGCCGTTATGACAAATCTTCTCCTGGTAGGCAAGTGACGAGATGACGGAACATAGTCGTACGCTTTGATCCCTAATTTTTGCCTGGACCGCCCTTTCGGGTTTTCAGTCCATTGGGATACCCTTTTTTGCCCAAGCCGCCTTTTCAGGTTTTCGACTTGTCGGGTGTAGAAATTTTTTCTTTTCATCCCTTATTTTTGCCCGAACCCTTTTGGTTCGTCGGGAAGCCCTTATTTTTGCCTAGGCCAGTCGACCTAGCGGGTCTTTGATTATGCGTAGTATTCTTTTCGACTGTGTCCATGCTCTCAGAGTGCAGGGAGTTGTCACTGTCGGTTAGTGTTGTGTTGCCATACCACCAGAAGATGTCTGATCATGCAAGATTCGTTGCTGGAATTCATGTCCAATGCCCCAAGTGACTAGGCGGAGATCTGCCCCTGGCTATTTGGCATTTTGAGAGATTCCCTGAATCTTGACTGGACTGGCCCAGATGATGGACAATGATCACGTCTGCCCCTTGGTTGGAAGTGTTTCTTCCACTTGAGATGACCCTTGAAAAGGTTTTTGTTCACTAGATATTCGTCGTGTGAATTTCTCTGCTGTTTGAACAAATAGTCATATGCAAACAATGTTATATTAAAAATGCAAAGCTTATGTCTGTCTTGAAGTTTTTGAAAATGCGGTTTTCAATAAAACAAGTGAATTTTTTGTAAAATGTGATGTCATCTCAGGATTTTACAGCAAAGTCCTACAGGAGTCAGGATACCTTTGTAACAGTATGCTTTCGAACTAACCCATGCTTCAGCTAGGACTTTTAAGGGTTATAACGTGGTCTGGTTCACAGTTTTAGAAACAAAGCATAAAGGCTCAAAATTTATTTGTACCCACCCGTTCTTCGTGATGTTCTTCAAACCTAAACTCAGCTAATCGTGCATTAGATCCTGTTTGAGTCTTTGCTCTGATATACCAGTGATGGTTCGGATATTGATAGTTTATTTTGAATAGGCGGTCATTTCTTTTTTTTTTGTTGAGGATTTGTAAGACCTCTTTCTTTTTTGATTTTGTTATCCCTATCTTTTGCTTGAACTGTTTCTTTTGTGATTACAGTCAGCGGGATGCCCCAGTTTGGTAAGTCTCCTTCATAGGTTTTGACGTATTGGGCTTTAGTTTTTTTGTTTTTTGGTAATGACTGCCTGTCTTTATGATTATTCGGAACCATCACTGTCTTTTGTTTTGGGAAGGACTCCTTGATGCCATTCATTGTGCACCGGGATCAACTGAGAGAACTACCCTGCCCCAGGTTATGATTAAGGGTTTTAATTTTTGAAAAGAAAAACTCCGACTTCTTTGGCTCAAAGGGGTTGACTAGGGATTATCTTCCTTATAACTCCACTGTTTAGGATTTGAAACAATGCCTGTACATCGTCAGCGGGGTCTGTTCAAAAGCATACTGTAAAGATCGTGGTATCGTTTTCGTCATCCTCCCTCAAAAGGCTTATAATTTTCTAATCGAGAGTTGAACATCAAAAAATGAAAGCAGTTTTAAGCATAGTGAACACAATTACTTCAAAACAGACACGTGTAATGCATTAATGAAATAAGAGAGTTTGACATGATAATAATTGTTTGAATAAGCAAAGAAAAATACAACTTCAGAATTCAAATGAACAAAAGTCTCTCAATCCTAGCCATGATTTAGCAAGGGAGCAGTGATCACATTGGAAGTCTCAGAAGGCTCGAATTCGATCTCCTTAGCATCAATCATATTCTGGATCTTGTATTTCAGCGCCCAACAATCGTCAGTATCGTGCCCCGGGCTATCGGAATGATACGCACACCTTGCTTCTGGGTTATAGTTTGGAGAATAAGTCTTGGGATTCGCAGGAGGGTTTATCACCGCAATCAGGTTCATCTTTAACATGTGCTGCAGTGCTTGTGACAATGGCATGTTGATGTTGGTGAACGGTCTTTTAGGCTCGTCTGGCCTTCGCTGGTTTCCCTTTTGCTGTTGTCGGCGTGATGCAGAACCATAAATCATGACTTCCCCTACATGTTGGTCACGACGACTCTTTTGACTGTATGCAGCATTGGACTCCTTCTTCCCACTGTAAGGCTTTTTATGAGCATCAGAAGGTGTAGCTTCTTGAATCTTCCCAGCCTTGATACCAGCTTCAATTCTTTCCCCATTCAAGATAAGGTCTGTAAACCCGGCTGAAGAATTTCCAATCAAATGGTTGAAGAATGGACCAGACAGGGTCCCGAAGAACATATCCACGAGTTCACGGTCAGTTAGAGATGGATGCACCCTTCCAGCAAGGTCTCTCCACTTTTGGGCGTACTCTTTAAATCCTTCACCTGTCCCTAGTGACATACCCTGGAGTTGGGTACGCGTAGGAGCGGGGTCGGAATTATACTGATACTGCTTATAGAACGTAGTAGCCAAATCCTCCCAGTTACGAATACTGGCCCCATCCAGCTGATAGAACCATTCGAGTTGAGTCCCTAAAAGACTATCCTGGAAGAAATGGATCCATAAATTCTTGTCAGCAGTGTAAGGTTGGATCTTCCTTACATATGATCTGAGATGCAGCTTTAGGCAGGAGGCTCCGTCTTATTTGGCAAAAGCAGGTGCCTTGAACTTATGGGGAATCACCACCCCAGAGGATAAACCTAGGTATCCGAAGTCCAGACCGGGCACATTCTGTATCTCCATAGCACTTAAGCGGTCCTCTAACTGTTTATACCTATCCTCAGCAGGAGGGTACTGTTCTTCATCGTAATCCGTCTCGTTGTCGGAGACCACGGGGCTAGGAACTCTTCTCTCTTGGGGGATGTCTTTCCCTACAGATGAGGTAGTCAGCTCAACCTCATTCTGCAGTCCATTCCCAAACCTGCGTCCAGTGTTGAACGAGATGGTCCTCTTCTTCTTCTTCTTCCTTTCCTTCAGAATCAAAGTCTTCAAATCCTGTTGACCCTAGGCTAGGCTCATAACCAACTCTTGGAACTGGGCATTATGGGCCTGGAGGGCCTTGATAGCTTGTTCAGCGGAAGGTTCAGTAGACATGATGATTGCTAAAATAAACAGCGAAGAAGATAAGTGACCTGTAAAAGGGGTACCTGTAATGCAATGATATGTATGATATATGTATGTTTTCAAGGATCTCGTGGGGTAAACAAAGAAACTTGTTAGAATTTGAATCTGGTAGCTTGATTGAAGGAACTCCATGTTTTTGAGAGTCCTTCCTCAAGAGTTAGGCTCACCATATCGAGTGGGTCATAGCCCCTGACTCAAGTTATCGTGTTTTGATCCCCGAACAACCTTGGCTAGAGGAAAATAAATCCCCTTTGCCCCTTGCTAGACAGTTGGTTCATCATGACCTGCATCACACACCCTTGAGGTCCTTGAAATGGGTTAGTCCTTATGCAAGATGTATGCAATGGTATGATGGTATGATGTTATGCTATGCGTGGAGTGATGTAAGTAAACCCTGTTATAAGTCCAGATTAAGGACTGTAAATAAAACCTACAAGGAACTCATGTTGTCAGATAACAAGAATGTGCAAGTAGTTCAAGTTCGAAGGCACACAAGTCACACAAAAGAGCCCTTAGATTTCAGGCCGGCATGAAGTTTAGGTACTACCCTCTTTCAGTTTCAGTTGGTTAAGACCTGTCCTAGAAAATAGTAACCGGGTTCTAGAGGATCTCAATATCACTGACTACCCTCAATCGGTCATAACTCCAGATTCGCAATCTTTTCTTGCGGCCAGAACCATCGCGAGAGTTTAGCCTCAATGAGTGTAGCATACTGCTACTGTTCTATGGCCAAGTTGGGTCAATTTAGGGTTCTAAGGTCAGTTGGTGCTTAATGACTCCTCATAAGACCCATATTCTCCTCGTTCCAACACAAGGGATATCGGTACAGACCAAGGTGTCACACCAACGTAGCTACTGCTTCACCCGTGTCGGTCTATGCCGGACAGGTCCCTCATAGCTTATTGCTACCTAAAGGGTATTCCCCAGATCCGGGTTAGGATCTATGAAACTCCGATGCAAGCCCACAATATTAAAGCAAACAAGGCACTCAATTGAAAACATAAAATGATCTAATCCTAAGGTACACCTCACTTATTATAAAATCCCCTGCAGAGTCGCCAGTTCTGTGATCGGTGGAAATAGAACTGACTGTTTTTTAATGCTGGTTCGCGAAATGTCGCGGTAAGCAAGATTCGCCACCGTCTTTTATTTTCTCCAACAAGGAAAGGACAAAAGCACAGCAAAATTCCTTTTCGAGATGTTTCTCGGTTAGGGAGGTAGATTATAGAAAGGGAAGGTGTTAGAACCCTTTCTATCTGTGGTTATCCACGGGCTCTTAGGTACTTGCTCACTATGTTTTCAAAAATGTTTACTTTTCTTGTGTTTGTGGGTTTTGAAAAAGTTTGTTTGAAAACTTTGTTTTGACTCTTGTATCAGTCCTTAAGAGTGTATGAAGTGTTTGTTTGAAAACTTTTTGAAAGTGTAGGTGCGAAAAGTGTTTTTTTTGTTTTGAAAGAGCAAGTACACAGGATAAATCTACCTACTCTAAGGAATTAAGCTGTGTAAATGTCCTTTAGACAGTACTATCCCACTATTGAGAAGTAGGTAGCACCGTCATTGGAGTTATTCGGGTCAATTCGATTATAGGGACATGGGGTCACCAAAGCAATAGTAGGACACCTTAGCGGTAAGCCTAATGTCCTAGATCCTTTTTATCTGAGGCAACCGTTTCGAGGCAACTGGATCTTTAGACAGGAGGGCGACCTCTAAAACACCCTATACTCAATGACCACGTCGAGGCAACCAAGTAAGGCGTACCCTAGGAGTGGCATGTGCGAGTGTGTCAGGATTCAGTTCATATTATCTTTGCACATGTATTATGGTGAGCTACGTTTTGATTTTATTTTTCAAGCAAGTCTTGTCATGCATAGCAGTTAATAATTGTGCGGAAAGTAAATCTACGCTATTACAAGGCGTCGGTCGGGTATTTACATCGCCAAAAACATAACCCTTGAAAAGTAAATTGCGAGAAAATAAAGAAAGCGATAAAAGGTCCTAATTATCTATTACATTCTCGGAGCAGATACATAAATATGATCAAAAATTAATATACGCGCAAAGAAATTAAATCAGAGAAGTCCTTAGGGTTTTGACCCTTTTTGAGAAAAAAAATGGAATTTTGGTCCTTTTTGCAATTAATTAAACCTAATTCTAATTAAATAATTAAAAGAAAAAAGTATTTTTTATGTTTTTTATGTTTTAATGAAAATAAAATAAAAAGGATTAAAATTGTCAAAAGAAAAACCCTAATTCTAGATTGATTTTATTTATTGTGAAAAAAAAGTCAAATTTAACCTAATTAAACTAAATTAATTTGTTAGAATTTATTTATAAAAATTAAAGTGAAATTAACCAATAATAATAATAATAATAAAAATATATACATTTTTAGTTTTCTGAATTTATTATAAAAAATTAATTTTGTGAGTTATAATAATAATAATAATTATAGTTAATAAAAGAAAATAAAAAGAAAGAAAATAAGAAAATAATAAACCAGGGGGGTATGCTGGCCCATTAGGAGGTTAATCTGGAATTCTCAGGCCCACTAAGCTCTCCAGCCTCGTTGACCTTGCTGATTCCCCAGAGCATGTGTTGACTGGGAGTACCATGATCACCATCTCCTGACCATAGGATCGTTGCTTGAAGACACATGGCATGCTGATGTTTGGAGGCATATGGTGGAATTCCCTTGGAAGCCTGCATATAATCATGTTAAACAAAATAATATAGGAGTTTTGGGGGACCTGGGATTCGAACCCAGGTCCCAATGATTCTTGGCTAACGCACTATCCACTACGCCATTACGCTGCAATTGATATTATAATACAAAGTAATCATTATATTAGAAAATCAAACAGTATGCTGCATAAAAGAAAATGCGCGCTTATTTTTGAATGGTCCAATAGCATATCAACAACTCATCATCGTCTTCGTTGAAACTGTAAAAAAACAAGGTTAGATAGCGGGGGTTTTTAACCCCCACAACCTGCAACGACCAATAATAGCGATTAGGCCTGTGTTCAACATAAATATTTCGCGATGGTCCCCTTAGATTCGTCAGGTCTCAACGATTTCAACCATAGGCATTAGAGGTGCTAATTTTTCCTGGGCTGTAAAGCCCCAATTTGAGAACTCAAGAACCCTAAATTTCTTCAATGGTAACTTGTGATTCTGCGTGTTATAATGCAATTAACTAATACCATTAGCTTTATATGAATTCAAACAACACAAAACAATGATTAAAACATGTTAATTATGCATGAAATATGAGTTACGATTCTGAAAAAATCAAGCAAACCGTGAGACTATTCTTGGTGATTTCTTGGGCTTTAGCCCTTGGTTTTGATTCCAATACGTTCCTCACACTCCCAGCAACGTGTTTTAATCCACAAAAGTCCTTGAACTGGCCTGGAATATAGAAAACAGTTTTCAAGTTTCTTGATTTTTTTTCAATGTTGCTATGACTTTGTATGCAGTGGTTTCACCTATGCATGATTAGGGTTAGCTCTTGTATATATAGTAGAGTGAAACTAGGTTAAATCTTTGCCAAGAAATCCATGGAATTGATGATTGTATATTTGATTGAAAATCAAATATTATTGAATCTTTTTTATTGGAAAAACTTGCTAAATTTGGAGATTCTTGTCCCTTTGATTTGCACACGAATTGCCAGCATATCTTGAGCTTGTTTGCTTCACAAAAAGATTGAAAAAATCAAATCTTTGTATTTCCTACAATTTAAATTAATTAAATGAATTAAAATCAATTAAAAATCCAATTAATTAATAAAAATAAGAAAATAAATTCAAATAAGCTGGATGGGTCGTGCATAAGCCATGGATAAAGTTTCAAGAAGAAATTTGAGGCCCATTAGCAAAAACAAAGTGTTTTGAGCAAAGTTGACTTTTGCAAATTCACAAAAATTTCCCAACTTCTCCAATGCATATCTTGCTCAATTTGGATGATATGAACATGTTCTTGGACATTTTGGAAAGGTCTTGAAGTCCTCTAATCAATGCCTTTGGTCCCATGTCATTTGGATTTACCAATCTCAAGTTATGGTCTTTGACTTAAAGTGCATTTTTGTTGACTTTTGAAATTGACCTATAATGTAGAAATTGATAACTTTTTGTGAGAGCATTTCTTGAACTTAGAATGTGAAGTTGTATTGTAGGAAATGTCATCCCTTTCAAAATGAGCATTGGATTGGATTTTTCTGATGAACCATGAAAAAGTTATGCCCTGGTCAATATACAGTTGACTTTTCTACTGTCCAAAAATAGTAACTTCTTGCATCTTGATGATTTTTGAGCCATGCTTGTGGAATCATGATCAAGGCTTGATCAAATGATGATTGTGGACTTAAAATAAGATGTTGACCAAAAATACTGACTTTTGACTGCAAAATGACCATTTTACCCATGTAGTTGACTGTGGATCAGATAGGGCTTTTGACTGTGGAATTTGACACTGTGAGTCTTGAAACTTAACATGTAGATGCTTGAGAATATGTATAGGCCTATGAGACTTGATTGAGCCATTGAAAACCTCAAATTCCTTGAAAGAACCAAAACCCTAATTTCAGCTGGCTTAGGAGGTGGTTGGACTGTGCAACCCTTGAGGAATCTTGAACCATTTGAAGATGATTCTTGACAAACCTTGAGAAATATGGGAGGTCAAATTTTGGGGTACAACAATAACCATGATTCAACCTTACTGCGGTGCATAGACAAGAGCGAGGCAGAAAGGATTATGGCAGAGTTACATGAAGGTACCTTCGGAACTCATTCCAGTGGACATTCTATGGCGAAGAAAATCCTACGGGCGGGATATTACTGGTCCACTGTGGAAGTCGATTGTTATCTGCACTCTCGAACCTGTCATAAATGCCAAGTCTATGTGATAAGGTGCATGTGCCTCTGGTTCCTCTGAATTTTTTGACAGCTCCCTGGCCCTTTGCAATGTGGGGCATCGACATAATCGGCTAAATCTGACCTACTACGTCTAACGGGAATTGCTTCATTCTGGTAGCAATTGATTACTTCATAAAGTGGGTTGAGGCAGCTTCCTTTGCTACAGTAACCAAGAACGTCGTGGCGCGATTTATCCGACACAATATGATATGTCGATACGGTGTCCCATAGAGGATTATTACTGACGATGGTACAAATATCAACAACACAATGATCACCGAGCTCTGTAAACAATTCAAGATTCAGCATCATAACTCTTCTCCATACCGACCGAAGATGAATGGTGTTGTTGAAGCAGCTAACAAGAACATCAAAAAGATTGTGCAGAAGATGATGGTGACATACAAAGACGGGCACGAGATGTTACCATTTTCTCTTCATGTGTACCGTACCTAAGCGCGGACGTCAACAGGGGAAACACCCTACTCTATGGTATATGGCATGGAGGCAGTCCTACCCATCGAGGTCCAGATACCCTCTCTCAGGATTATGAAGGATGCGAGTTTGAACAAAGACGACTGGATCCAAACACGACTTGATCAGCTGAATCTAATTGATGAAAAGAGACTTACCGCTATCTGTCATGGTCAGACGTATCAAAAGCGAATGATCAAGGCTTTTAACAAAAAGGTCAGACGTTAGGAATATCAAGTTGGGGATCTAGTGATCAAGCGCATCATACTACCGCAAGGTGATCCCAGGGGCAAATGGACCCCCACATACGAAGGGCCATTTGTTGTTAAGAACATTTTCTCGGGAGGAGCTATGATTCTAACCACCATGGATGGTGACGACCTTCCTCACATTGTCAATGCAGACATAGTTAAAAGATACTACGCATAATCAAAGACCCGCTAGGTCGACTGTCCTAGGAAAAAATAAGGGCTTCTCGGTGAACCAAAAAGGTTCGGGCAAAAGTAAGGGATGAAAATGAAAAACTGTACACCCGGCAAGTCGAAAACCTGAAAAGGCGACTTAGGCAAAAAAGGGTATCCCGGTGGACTGAAAACCCGACAGGGCGGTCCAGGCAAAAGTTAGGGATTGAAGCATAACACTATGTCTCATTGGATGATCTTGCAACCAGACCTCAGTATCAACTATCAAGCTCAGACGGCGCCAATCAATCTGATCTACCTCCGACCAAACAACGAAGTGATGAGATGCTTGAAGATATAAAGGCAATAGCAGAGTTGGAACCCAATGGGGTTCATTTCACATAGCTGTTTTTTCTTTCTCAAAACACAAATTGTAATTTCTATATTTCGGAGGCGTTCTCTTACTAGAGCGTCAGCCTCCTTGTACAAAAATGCCTATTACAGGCCAACTTCAAAATCAATACAAGTCATTTTCACAAAGCTTTGATTTATTTTCTTTTTCCTGTTTTGTTTTGCAAGAACGTCCAATGGTTAATTTTTTATATATGCATTTGAAAATAATTGCTACTCATAAATATTTACATGAAAAACAAAAGACAATTACTCGTAATTCCAGGAGCAGGGGAAGCAAGAAGTGTCCACACCTTACAGTTATTCTATCCATCAAATACCGGGATAGAGCCAGCTCGAGAACATAAGTAGTGATACATATACTCCCCACAGAGTAAAAGGTATCCAAATACAGTGATGTCAGCTCTCCCTAACAGGACATAACTCTCCCCGATTGAAGTTCACAATCGCAAGTGAATCGGTAAATTTTTCCCCAAGCAGAGTTTATTTCTCTCACAGGCAGAAATTCAATCCCCGACAGAATCTATTATCACCAGCAACGGTAATTCATCCCCAGCTGAGTTATTTCTCCAAGTCAGCAGATCTATCAACAGAGTATCTCCTCTCCAACACAATTATTCTTCGCAGGGTTATCCTCTGGAAGAGTCTCATCCGGCAGAATATTTACCAGCCAGGGGACAACCCCCCAGCTAGCCATCTTTGTTCATCATCCCCAACATAAGCAGAGGAACTATGGTTGTTACAGCAGTCAAGAATACCATTTCTCATACTCTCCCAATAGCAATCAGGGATTTATTTTCCCAAATTCAGATTATTACGTCAGCATTTCACGTTCATACATCATGACGTATGCATACATCCCATATAACATAGTCTCATTTGTTTTGAGAACGTCATCATACAATGCATCTCATGCATCACACATAACTAACCCTGTATTTATTTCAAGAAAAGACAGTTATTATCAATAATTTCCAACAAGTACATGATCAACACTCAAAGCTAAACAGAGTAATCGTCAGCGCGACAAATGCAACCTTCTAAAGATTTCTCGGTAGCCCTATCACCCAGGCTTTCATATCAAGGTAACCCTACCATCCAGGTTCCTTCTTACAGCCCTGCTATCCAGTCTTTCATATCAAGGTAACCCTACAATCTAGGTTCCTTCTTATAGCCCTACCACCCAGGCTTTCATATCAAGGTAACCCTACCATCCAGGTTCTTTCTTACAGTCATTCTATCCAGGCTTTCATATCAAGGTAACCCTACCATCCAGGTTCCTTCTTACAGCCATGCTATCCAGGATTTCAAATCGAAGTAACCCTACTATCCAGGTTCCTTCTCGCAGCCCTACTACCCAGGCTTTTATCTCGAAGTAACCCTACTATCCAGGCTCCTTCTCGCAGCCCTACTACCCAGGCTTTCATCTCGAAGTAACCCTACTATCCAGGTTCCTTCTCACAGCCCTACTACCCAGGTTTTCATCTCAAGGTAACCCTACTATTTAGGTGCCCTCTCACAGCCCTACTATCCAGGTTTTCATATCAAAGTAACCCTACTATCCAGGTTCCTTCTCGCAGCCCTACTACCCAGGCTTTCATCTCGAAGCAACCCTACTATTCAGGTTCCTTTTCCAAACCTTACTATTCGGGTTCTTCCTTTCTTATCCCCAGACAGCAGTCTGTAACACTATATGACTGGGACCCGATCAAACACAAATTGATTTCACATTTCCCCAGCAAAGTCCTCCTCAACAGTAGATATACGGGTTCTCGCAAAGGAATCTCTTATGCAATCGATACCTCTTTGGATGGCATCTTTAAGACCATCTCCGAAGGTTCTCTAGCAACTTCCGAATGGAATCCATAAGCCCATTTCCTATATCACAAATCAAGCACCACTTCATGCGAGTGCAAATTTCTGGGCACTCTAGTGTCCAATCATCTTATACCTTCAGATCACGAAAGACAGACACGCCAATCTGCATCCTCAGGTTTAAGAAGATTGAACAGGGGCAGCAGTTGTACCCCAAAATTTTCTCTCCCATATTTCTCAATACATGTTAAGTGAGATCCTCAAATTGCTCAAGAAAGTCCAAGGGTTGACCAGACAAACTCTCTCCTAAAGCAATCTGCTTCAAATTGGGGTTTCATTTTTCATCAAAATGCTTGAGTCCAAAGGATACCAAATGATCACCATTATCCTAATATGTTCTCAATATCATCCATGTCAAGTTTCAAGCCTTGTAGAGGAAGTTTGCTCAGTCAATTGCTCAAAAGCCTGAAAATTAACTATGGTAGGTCAAAAGTCAATTGTGGCACACATACAGTCAAACTTCAAGATTTTTGGTCAACATCCTCATTTTGAAGTATCATTCATCATATTATCAAGGTATGATCATGATTCCTCAAGGATTGCTCGCAATTCATCAAAACCCAAAAGTTGCTAAACTAGGGTTTTGTAGGAAAAGTCAACTCAACTTTGACCAAGCATAACTTTCTCACACTTTATCAGAAATGACCCATCCAAAGATCATTTTGAAGATGATGCAATTCCCTACAATTAATCTTCAGCTCCCAAGTTCAAAATATTCACTCACAAAGAAGATACGAATTTTGACATTATAGGTCATTTTGAAAAGTCAACAGAAACACCTTTTGGGTCAAGGCTTCATACATGAACATGGAAGATTCAATTGAGATGAGCCCAAAAGGGTTTCTTAAAGGACACCCTAAGTTTCTAAAAAGTCCAAGAGAACCCTCATAGGGTCAAAATTGAGAGAGTTATGCATTGACCAAGTTGACCCTTTTTGCAAAATTGCCAAAACTCAAATGTGTCCAAAATTGCATTTTTTGCTAAATGGGCCTAACGTTTTATGCTTGCACTGAGCTTGTGATGTGATCCACGACCCATGAGCCCGTTCACTTGTCATTATTTTATTTTTATTATTTATTTTTATTTTATTTCATTTAAATCAAATAAAATCAATATAAAATAATGAAAATATCAAAAATCAATTAAACCTTGAGATTGTATGCATGATTAGAGTCATTATACAGCTGGTGGCAAGATCAAATCGTGCAAGGCTTCATATGGACATAAAAAGATTGAAAATGCTTATTTTGGAAAGATTTCGTGCAAGGAATAAATCAATGATCAATCTTCATAAATGGAAAAGATTTGATGCAAATTTTTACCCTAATGCACTCTATTATAGATAGTGAGAAAAGGAAGACAAAAGGAAAAAGGGAGGCAGCCGTGCAGAGGTGAAATAAAAAACTCAGAAATTGCAAGAAAAGTGGTGATCCAATTTCCGTGTTGGAGGTCGATTCGTGCGATTCTCAGATTGCCAATAGGTTGCTGGATATTCCATGAGTAATTTCCAATCAGATTCAAGCCTTTCGACGCTTGGAATTGCAAGATAGAGGTATCATAATCTGCCTCTAAATTCGAATTCAGTTTCATTGTTTCACTCACCCATTGCATATTTTAATGATAGATTTGTGTTTGTCTTTGAGTTTGCAAGCTTTTGATACCATTTAATTGTATTTCTAACGCTTGCACATGAAGATGCCATTATTAGGGTTTGCTCTTATGTTTTAGGGTTTCGCTGTATCAGTAAAATTGGTCCAAGAAAGTATTACCATAGTATTCGTGGGTTTGAGACAAACAGAACCATGTAATTAGAATTCATTTTAGCATACGTTTTCTTGATGATTGAAAGTTGCAGGTTTGTAGCTACAGTAAGTGTCTGTAGGTAAAAGTTTATAACTTTAAACGACGGTTCCAAGGAAGAAGACAATAGCATGTCACAGCCTGACTGGCTGATTCAAATTCTAGCGCATTATTCTAGCCAGAAACCTGTAGATCTGATATATATTGTTTGTTTCTATTATATTAATAAACTAACATCCAGCGCAGTTGGTCAGAAGAAGGAAATCAGAAGTTCAGTGTTATGTGTTCAATCCCAGGCGTGAGCTTTTGGTATATTCTCCTTTGTTTTCTCCAGAGCCAGCACGTGCATCTTCTGAGGATCACCACCTTCTAGATCCACCAGCCAACAACAGATCCAGTGCCCCATCTTTCTGATCCATTAGACAGGATCAGATCCAGCGCATCATCTTCTGGATCCCAATCAGAACCAGATCCAGCACGTCCAAGCCATCATCTTCTGGATCCTATTCAGAACTAGATCCAGCGTACCCCCATCTTCTGAGGGCCACCATCTTCTGGACCATCATCCTCTGATCAGGACCGCTGACAGCAGGCCCTTGGGTTATTTCTTTTTTGCCTCTTTTAATTTCTTTTCTTTATCAACACCAAAATTATTTTTTTTCTAAAATTGACCAATCAAAAAATCACAAAAAGAAGACTTATTTTCTTAATAAATGTTATTAATTAATTAGTTTAATTAATTTAAGGCAATTCTAATTTCTTTCACAATTAAAATTAATTAGAATTTAAGATTTTATTTTTTTAATTTAATTATTTCATTACTTTCTTAAAATAAAAAAAATGACAAAAAAACATGTTTATTTTAAATCAATTATAATTAGGTTTAGTCAAGGGTCAAAACCCTAGTCGATTCGCATTTAATTCGCCGCGCGCTGGCTATTTATTTTTTCCAATATTGTTGTAACTATTCACTGGTATGTAATAGCTTAAATTAGGATTTTTATTTATCGCTTTTCCACGGTTTTTGGTTATGTAAGTAATCCCCCTCCCCGAAGCCTTGTAATAGCGTAGATTTACTTTCTCGCATTTTAATTCTCGCAAATATTTGACTATTTAGATGCATGCTAATAGGATTGTATGACAAAAATGCGTGACAAATTAATACAGTTAGAAAACCCTAATGTGCAAATATAAATAACTGGAAAAAAAATCACTTACACATATCACTCCTAGGGTATACTCACACTTCGGTTGCCTTCGATAAACGGTCATTAGGTATAGGGTATCTTAGCGGTTGCCCTCCTATCTAAAAAGATCAAACATTGCCTCGGAAATGTTTCCCCATAAATGTTGCCTCGAATATGATCTTAATACTCTAGGGTTATTACTAAGGTGTCCTAACATTGCTTTAGTGATTGTACGTCCCTTTCGAATTGACCCTTACAACTCCAAACGAAGGTGCTACCTATTTCTCAATAGTAGGATAACGCTGTCTAAAGGAACGAGAACAGGAACGATCCTTTTTCGAGTAGGTAGATGCTAGTAGGTACTTGCTCAAGTCAAAAATTCTTCACAATTACACAATTCAAAAAAAATTTCCAAAAAAAAATTTGTCACACCTTTGAGGACTGATACAAGGGTTATCACGAATTTAAAACTCTTTTTGAAAACAAAGCACATACACAAGCAAATTTTAAAAAGATGAGCAAGTACCTAAGAGCCCATGGAAAACCATGGATAGAAAGGGTGCTAACACCTTCCCTTTCTATAATCTACCCCCCGTACTCAGAATATCTCAAAAAAGGATTTTTTTTCTGTACTTTTTCCCTTTCCGATTTGATGAAATAAAATTCCATGGCGACTCTTTCTTACCGCGACATTTTGCAAACACAAAACGCAAAACGCAATCCAAGATTTTCAAAACAGTCGTTTCTGCCACCGTATCACATTATGCAACTCCTTTCATGCAGTTATTTGTGAATTCCTTCCCAGATGACAACATTTTTGTCCAATCATGTCCTCACTTCCCAAACAATGTTCCCATCTTGAAGTAAGTTTATATTACTAGTGTTGTAATAGGTAAGTTTAGGGTTTCCTTCAGCGCACAGTTTATTGATTCAACAGGGTTGGTTGTCATGTGGCTCCATCGTGCTCCTTTGTCGTAAGCGCGCGACCGTTTTTCTCTTGGGAGATTCTCTACCCAGTTGAAAGCCTCCGAGTTTGTTTGGCGGATCTCCTCCCGGTAGTATGCGTATGTAGCCTAATTCAGTACATATCTTGTATATGCATTATAAGCATTAGTATACAAGAACTATATATTTAAAAGGTTAAGAGATTTTAATTGTAAAAAATAGAGAGTAAGTTACCCATGTTAACAATTGTCTTGCGGATGTCTTTATCATTGATCGCTCGCATAAAGTTTTGTGATGTGTGCCTGATGCAATACACATGTACCGATGGAGGTTTCTTCCATCCATTGTTCGGGTTACTGTAGGCACTCTTTATAGATTCATGTCGATCAGATGTCAAACATAAATCTGACTGGGGTGTGACGTGAAGCCTCAAAATTTTCAGAAAGAAACTTCAAGAGCCTCCCGTCTCACCTTCGACCAATGCAAAGTCGATCGAAAGAATGTTACTGTTCTCTTCTTGTGCAACAACCAGGAGAAATGTTCCTTTATATTTGCCATATAGTCGTGTGCCATCTACCTGCATTATTGGTTTTAAATATGCGAAACCCCTAATACAAGGTTGAAAGGCCCAAAATAGGCGAAGAAAAGTTCTTGCAACATCAATCTGTGTTCCTTGATTTGAATATACAGAGAGGGTTTCAAGTTCTACCACTGTTCTAGGAAGAAACGCTTGCATGACCATTAACCATTGCGGGAGGACATTGTATGAGGCCTCCAAATTTTCATAAATAGATTCAATTGCTTTATTCTTTGTAATCCATGTATTTTGGTAAGAAATGGTGTAGTTTTCAGTCGTACGAATATGAGCGATAATATGTTTTACCTTGATTGCAGCGTCACTTTTGACAAGGGCTCTGATGCTCTGGGAGATCCTTTTTGAGGTAAGCTTTCAGTGATCTTGAGATATAGAAGACAAAATACAAGTGTGTTGTCCACCAATTCTTCCAATAACCCATTGACCATTCCCATCTCTTAAGGATGCTCTGCATGTGAATTGGCATCCTTCAATTTTACAACGAATCAAATATCGTGTCTTATTAGACTTATGAACATAATAATCATAACTATTTTTTACGTTCCATTGGTGTATTGAATGGAGACATACTTCTTTTCTTTCAAACTTCATACTAACCTCTAAGCCTCTACGTGAATCACCTTAGTCTATGGTTTCAAAGACTGAAATAGGTTCAACACACTCAAAGGACATATTTCTGAGGTGATACGGTGGGTTGTATATATCAAGTATTGGAGTCGGGTCTACTTCTTATTTGTCCTCGTAATCTGAATCGTCACTAGAAACTTCATAAAAATCAATAATGTTGGCGTCTTCAGAGTCGATCTCATCACCAACAACCTCTTCGGGAAACAATGGCTCATTGTGTTGTGTTTGGACTGGCTCTTCTTGTTGGGAGGTCTGGCTTGGTTGATATTGATGTGTTTGGGATGATTGGGTTGGATATACTTCATGCGCCTCTTGAAAACAAACATACAACTCCATTTTATGTTGATTGCCAAACCTAGAGTGGCATTGAAACATTGAACAAACATCTTCATCATCTTCAATTTTCAGTGTTATACGTAACACGGTTATCAAATGGATTAACATTTGGAAATTGATAAAATATAGAAGTCAAATGTTGTTGCATTTTTTCTTCTATGTTTTTGTCAACTTGGCTAAATCACTTTTTCGGTGAATATTTAATATCTTTGTATTTGTGTTTTGAAATATTACCCCAATATCATTAACAGTAAATATACTTCCATTGTAATGAACGAGGCAAGAAATTTTACTATGTGACATTGTTTAAAGTAATATTCATTGGTGTGTAGATACAAACAAATGCAGATGGTATTTAATAATGTTCACTACCACATGCGGATCATGTGACCACATGCATGCCTGCATGTTTTCACCATCTCAAATGGCGTGAATGGCAGGGTTTCGCCATTTCAAATGGCGTGAATGGCAGACTATCGTCATCTCAAATGGCAGTGAGTGTACAGACTATTGCCATATCAAATGGCGTGACTGTGTACTGGGTCTGGTTGTGCGCTTGCATGCACTCCATCTATATAACCAACAGGAAACAATGCAATTTTCACATCAAAATGGCTCTAGTAAGACACTGTTTGAGTTGTATGTTAGATTTAGTAGATCAACGGATGAAGTTTTATCATTGTGTACGAAACCGTGTAATTTACAATATTCACAATAATGTTGATATTAATGATTTAATGTACCAACACAATTATTCTACTGTGTAATAATGACTTCACTATTTCTAAATAAATTATTCAACTAACTCAACCATCTCTCATCACTCTCTATTTCCCTATAAATACTCTACCATTGCCCTCTCATTTTTCACACACTCTTCACACTCTACACTCTTCACTCTATTCTAATATTTAGTTTTGTTTGTTCTTCATTTTCACATTATGGCCAACATGTTTTGGTATGGTACAAGACATAAGGGAACAAGAGAAAATATTGCTGCTGTAAGTTTTTCTTGGTATATTTTAAGTGTTAATTTAAGTGTTTAATATTTTATTATTGTTGAATATTATTTATTTTTCTTACAGATTTATGAGGTTGATGCTCAAAATTTTAGAACTAGATCTCACAAATAACTTAGTCCACATCCAGCCATAATCCCTTATCTACAAATATCCGGTTTCTATCACGTATCCTTAATAGAACATACGCACATTGATTCAAGATTAATTATGGCGTTACTAGAATGATGGAGGGCCAAAACTGTAACATTTCATCTTCCCACCGGTGAATACACAATTACATTGGGGATGTTAATATTTTATTGGGGCTTCCCGTTGATGGTAAAGCTATAAATGGTCCATCTGAACTAGGTTCTGGTGCATTCCATTCTATCTTATGGGTGGAACCACAAGGTGGTAGGGGACTGACTGCAAATTTGGTATGGCTTAAACACTTGTACAATGATGATCCACCAACAGAGGAATCTCCCGAAGATTATAAAATTAAACATGCTCGTACTTATATTCTAATACTAATTGGACAACTATTGTTTCCTGACAAAAGCGGTAATGATGTCCACTCAAAATGGACACAATTCCTTATGGATTTAGAAGATTGTGGAAGATGTAGTTGGGTTCTCCTGTTTTAGAAAATTTATTTAGGGTGATGTGCGAAGTTGTAGACCACAGATTTGGAGAGTTATCATGATGCGTTTTACTTCTCCTAGCTTGGGCTTTTACACTGATGCATATTATATCTATGATATCTCCGCATCCAGCACCATATCCTTACGCAAGAAGGTAATTTTGATTTTAATTTATAATTACAATTTTTAAGGTACTTTAAAATAAAATTTATTTTTCTATTTCGTTCTAGGTGGTGCCTCAGAAATCTTGACTACAAAATAATCTACACCACCATCTCCAAGGATACCAATTCAGGATCGACCACATGCTTCCAGAATAGGTTTTTATTCCACACTTTACTACTTCATATATATTTTTTAAATTTATTTCTCAACAAACTAACAAATTACATCTATAACTTTTTAATTTATTTGGAGGCCGTATCTTGGAATAGCTCCTCAAAGGCACGGTGATAGTTTGATTTGGAGTTCAACAACATATATCATATGTTTTCATATTGTAGAAATGCATCAAACTGATAGGGTCAAACTACAATTTAGCTATTTACAAGAAATACCTCAAGAACCTTGATGCCTCCAAGAACACCACAACATGACAATGATCAAATCACGAGGACACGCATATACCGTACTATATGCCGAAGGGAAAAAATTTTGGTTGCATCACGAGCTGTTTACGTTGGAAGGAGGTCAATTAATAGTAGAAACTAGACCATCAAGAGAGTACATGAAATGGTATCACAAGCTTCCAGAAAGATACACATCGTACAAACAAGTTCTCACAGACCCTTGCCAAAATCAGTATGCCGAGAACACGAACATGGCAAGTGGATCTCAACAAATTCCTGACCCCCAGTACTCCCAACAACAAAATCCTAACTCGCACTATTCCGAACAACAAACTCCTAACCCCCATTATTCCCAACAACAAAATCCTAACACGTACTATTCCCACAACAAACTTCTGACCCCCATTATTCCCAACTTCAGACTCCTACCCCAACCTTTTACCAACAACATACCTTAAATACCAATACACCCAATCTCACTCCCAACCAAATTACAACTATGAATCACAACAACCACAAACATATAATGGTCCAACCATGCAATTCACACTATCCCGCAACCAAACTTTGATTCCCCCTACTCCCAACATAACCATTCAACCTCCAACATCCAACCACCCGCAACATCTTATGTTCCAACCATGTGCCAACAACAACAACCCGCATACACGCAATCCACTACCGATTTTGATCTCAGCGTTAGTGATTACGACTTTGAACAATCCATTTGGGGTCCTCCTCTGGCTACAGCTCCAACACAGGAAAATCCTCCACCAACAACTCCAACACAAGAAACCCAAGAAACACAACAATATGGTTATGGTCATCGTGTTCCACTACCGCGTTATTGTCATACTGGTACTTGTTTGGGTCCTGGTCATGGTCATCAACATTAATCATATAACAATATTATAATATAATATTAATTGTAATATTTTTTTATTATTATTTTATTGTTTAATTATATATTTATAATGATTAATTAAGTATTTATAATTAATAAATAAATTTAAATAATAAAAATTATATTAAAAAATTCAGAAATTAAAAAATTCAAAAAAAAAGAAAGTAGAGTTAGGCCATTTCAAACGGCGAAAGAGGAATGTCTGCCTATAATATGGGTCCTTCACGCCATTTCAAATGGCGGAAGTCCCTCTGACTGTGACTGTTGTACCCAAAAATTTTGCCTCCCATTTTCCTCAAGACATTCCCATGAGATCCCCATTTGCTCAAAACCACTCAAGAATTGACTGGTCAAAATTCTCCTCCTAAGCAACGAGTCCACAACTAGGGTTTGGTGTTTCTCAAGGATGTTTAGGTTTCAAGGGTCTCAAATGGTTTTCATGGTTCTTCATATGTTTCCAAAGATACAAGTGATGGATGGTTGAATAATTTAATCAATTGATGAAAAGTCAACAATCACCAAAAGGTCAAACTTTGACTTTTTGGTCAACATTGAAACTCAAAAATAATGAATCATCAAAACATTAAAAATTATCCAACTTGAGAATAAAAAAGTCAAGAAAATCAAGAAAAGATCAACAAAAGTAAAAGTTGGAAAATTTTCCAACACTTAGAATATTTTTAAGTGTTTTGTTCTTAACAAAGTCACTACTTCATGGCCATTTTTCACTAAGATGCAAGATGATTCAAGGAAAAATTTCAACATGAAAGTTGTAGGGATTGATGAGTTCTACAACTTTGTCCTTGAGGGTTGATATCCAAAAAATGCTCGTATTAGGAGATATGAATCCATGAAGTTGTGATGTTTTTATCTAACGCTTAGAAAAAATTTCAACAAGTTTTGGTCAGTTTTTCATCTCAACTTTTTGGCCAATTTTCACCATTTCCTTGTTGATTTAGCCAAAGTGGTCAACATGAAAGTTGTAGACAATGTTTCAAGCTTTCCAAAATGTCCAAGAGCATAAATTTATCATGCTTGAGCTAGGAGATTTCAAGAGATGAAGTTGGGCATCCATACTTGAATTATAGGTCATATTGGTAAAGAGCACATAACCAAATCTTCATGCCATGCTGCATAATCTTGCTTTGCATGCCTCTTAACTTGTGAATCTACCTCTAATCATAAGATTACACAAGCTTTTAAGTTATGGTCCATTTGATTTAAGCGTTGTCAAAACCATTTTTCTATTTTAGGGAGAACGGTTATATTTCCATTCTTGTAAAGCAAGTTTAATCACAAAATCAATGCATTGAGTTTCTCACTTTCTCTCTCTGCATACACTCAACATGTATGCTCTGAAGAATTTTTTTTAAAGTTCTTAACCACCCTATGAGCTATTGTACCATACATTGGAACTTTGATTTCTCAAGAAATCATAAGTTATGTGTCAACCAAACCATAACTCTTCAACTTGACAATCTGATCAGCTTCTTCCCTCCAACCTTTTTCTATTAATTGAGAGGTCCATTTGCAATCCAAAGGGAGAAAAAAGGAATAAAAAAAGGAACAAGCCCTCAAAACCCCTTATACTCTCAAAAACCAAAATTGTGCACAAAACCTCCATTTTAGAGCTTTGAATCTCTCAAACCTTGCAAGTTATGTCCAAACAAATCATCCAAATACTTCACATACATCATATAGAAGTTGTCCAAACACAAGAACAACTTCTGTAACATCATTATCACCATCTTACAAACTCAAAAATAGTTCCTTGCAAGTCCACTTGGTTGGGAAGATTCAAACATTTTCTAGCATAAAGTAAGGATTGGAATAGCTTTGGTGAGGTTCAAGGGGGCTTAATCAATCATAATATTTCACCTGGGACAAAACTTTGATATCCTTATTCATACATCATTTGCTTTAGTTTTTTTTCAAAAAGAATAAAACAGGACAAATCGAGGCAGAAGAGTGCAAACATCCAAAATTCCAAAAAAAATGCTTCAGGAGCCCTGACACGGGTGGCCGTGTCACCTGACACGGTCCGTGTCAGGGAGAATACTTGGTAAGGAGGAAAGGAAGAAGTTGATACGGGTTCCCGTGTCATACGACACGGCCCGTGTGAACTCAGTTGGACTAAAAAACGTGCAAGGAGGCTAGGCAGTAGGCAACACGAGCGCTCGTGTCACACGACACGACCCGTGTCAATTCAGCTGAGACTAAAGACTACACTAAGAGCAATAACATATTTTTACACAGGTGTCTGTTTCCGGCGGTACGGCCCGTGTAAATTTAACCGGGCCTAGGATCTTTTGTTTTTTAGCACACCCCCCCAATTGCTTTTACAAACACTGGCCCATTTAATTTCTTTTTTTTACCTTTTCCAATTTAATTGCTTGCTTTACTTTTTAGTTAATTATATTTAAATCATAAAATCACAAAAAATATTAGTTTTAGGATTTATTTAATTAATTTATAAACTTTATTTTGTTAATTAAATTATTATAATTAGATTTTATCATTTATTTTACACTATAAAATATTTTTCTAAATTGACATCCAATTTTTTTTAAACAATTAAAAATCATTAGACTTAGGTTTTATTTAATTTCCTTAATTTCAATTAACTTAGATTTTTTAGGTTTTTGTTTAAAATAATTAGTTAACTTCTCGTTTAATTAAAACTAATTAGTTTTCTTAGGTTAATGATCAAATTTTGTTTTCTATCAAAAAATCACCAAAACAATTTCCTTTTACCTTTTTCTCTACTTCACATTTTTGCGTATTTTATTATTTCGCATTATCATTTATGTAAATGGTCTTTAATAGATAATTAGGGTTTATTTCTTTCCCCACATTCATAAACTTGTACCCCCATCCCCAAAGCATTGTAATAATGTAGGATATTTAATTTCTGCAATTTACTGCTTTCCTTATTACTGTTAGTAATTAGGGTTTGTATGGCAAGATTAAAAATCAAACTCTATACAAACATAAATATAAGATAAATTAACTGAAATCAAAAACACTTCTCATACAGGGACCTCTAGGGTAAACTCACTTGTTGCCTTCGGATAAAATAGTCATGTCCCTCGAACGTAGGATGCTTTAGAAAAGGCCTACAAACTAGGGTTTGGAGTTTCTCAAGGAAATTTGGTTTGCAAAGGTCTCAAGTGGCTTCCATTGTTCCCCTAAGTTCCTCAACAAGGTTCATGTCAAGTTTCAAGTCCTACATCACAAGTTTGCTCAGTCAATGGCTCAGGTGATTGAAAATCAACTATATTGGGTAAAAACTCAATTGTGGTCAACATACAGTCAAAATTCAATATTTTTTGTAAACATCAACATTATAAAGTGATATTCATCATTTTATCAAGGGTTGATCATGATTCCCCAAGGAAAGCCCTCAAATCATCAAAAGTCAAGAATTGTCAAATTAGGATTTCCTTAGGAGAAGTCAACTAAACTTTGACCAGACATAACTTTCACATACTTCATCAAATTTTCCCTAACCAAAGCTCATTTTGAAAAACATTCAATTCCATACAACTTTGCTTTTATACTCAAGTCCAAAAAATCCTTCATTTGAAAGATATGAGCTAAAACATTATAGGTCATTTTCAAAAGTCAACAAAAAACACTTTTTGTCAAGGAAACTTACATCAAGATAAAGTATTCAAAATCAAAAATTATCAACATATAGATTGTAGAGGATATATCGAGATTTCCAAAACGTCCAATATCATCTTCAAAATATGAAAATTGAGCAAGTTATGAGTTGCACAAGTTGGTAAATTTTGAAGAAATTCATGAAATGCAAAATGAGAAAAATTGACGTTTTGAACTAGTGGGCCTAACTTTTGATGTTCAAACATGTTCATAAGGTGTTAGAGGACCTCTAAATCCATTCACATATTTTTTATGATTTTTATTTCTTTTATTTTAATTTTTATTTATTTAAATGCAAATAAAATCAAATAAAATATGAAACAATGGTATAAAGGCTTGGGCTTTTTGTTTCAACCATCCAAAGGCCCAACAAAACTCATGAAAACTCATGACAACTCATTACAACCTTGCCAAAATGTGCAAGACTCAAAATGGCAAACAAATAACTCAAAGTGGAAAGTTTTCAAAAATTGATTCTTGATTAAACCATGGCTTCATGAGCTGATTCCATGCCATATTTGTCAGCCCAAATACAAGCCAACAACATGTCCAGATTCGTGCAAGGCATCCAAGAGACAAGAATCATGCAAAGAAGACAAGTTTTAATGTGTTGGAATATTTATTCTATGGGAATGAATAACTTGTCCCTTTCCGCACTTGTTGCCTCCTATTTCATTCTCTATATAAAGGCAAGTAAAGCCATGCCAAAGGACCATGAAATCATTGCACAAAAAGATCTCCAAAAATTCTCTAAAATTCAAAAAAGTTATGAAAATCATATCTCACATTTCCAACAAGTTCCAATCCAAACTAAGGCTAGCATTCACCTCCTGAAAATCAAAGGAGTTGATCTAGATCCATGGCTGTACTCCTAGAGCCCCAAAACATGATTTGTGCGTCACGCCGGTTTTTGAAATTGGTAAAAATCAAAACTATATTTTCTTGCATTTTTAATCATTACTAACATGTTTTATCTCCTCCTATGCATCATTAGAATAGGATAGGTACATTACATGTAAAGTTTGACACGGAAATGGTGTTTTACCATTGTTAGGACACCGAAGCCATTGATCATCGAACCGGACATTGCAAGCAACCTTCTCCCCTTGCACCCCCCCCCCCCCCCCCCCGTCTTCTTTTCACAAAGCAGACCCATAGTCCTTTTTTTATTAATATTTTTTTAATCTATTTCTTTTCTTTTTTTAATCACTTATTTTTAAAAAATCATTAAAAAAAATTAGATATAGGTTTTAATTAATTAACTTAATTTTCATAATAAAGATTAATTAATTTAATCACTTTAAGTTTATTTTACTAATTAAAATATAATTAGAATTAGGCTTTAATTATCATTCAATTATTTTTCTAAATAAAAACACTAAAAATATTTTTCATACTTAGAATTTTTTTAGATATCTTGCCCTCTTCAATCTCCATGCGTTTATTTACTTTTCCACATTTTTTTCAATATTGTAACTGTCCAAAGTTTGTAATAGCTAATTAGGACCCTTTTAAATTTTTACCCCAATTTTATGGTTTATATTCTCCCATCCCTGAAGTGATGTAATAGCGTAGTTTAATTCACGCACTTTTATTTTCTGCCCTTATGTATATATTTAACTGTTAGACTACTTAGGCGTATATGGCAAGAGTTAAAAGCAAAATGCTAGAAAATCCAACTTCAAGACTAATAACTGAAACATAAAACACTTTGCACACACGCACCTCTAGGGTGACCCTCACTTGTTGCCTTCAAAAAACAAACAGTCACGTCTCTCGAACGTGAGAAATTTTAGCAAAGACCTTTTGGTCAAAAGATCATAGTCCCTCGAAGACCCTTCGACGTTGCCTCAGTAAATGATCTTATTACCTTAGGGTAATTGCTAAAATGTCTCATGAGTTGCCTTTGTGACTATATGATGACCCTCGCCTGTCCCTTAAACATCCAATTATAGGGCTACCTACTAATCAATGGTAGGATAGCACTATCTAAAGGAAAAGAGGAAAAGAACAAAGATCTTTCGAGTAGGTAGACATCTTGTAGTTGCTTGCTCACAAAACAAAACAAATTTATCACACATAAACTCTCTTTTCTAAATATTTTCAAAGACAAAACACTTTGAATACATTCTCAACGATACGAGAATCATTACAAAGTTCGCCACACTAAGGCGTCTTTTCAAAAATATTTTCAAAATACACTTACACAAAATGCATTTTCAAAGTGAGCTAGCAACTAAGAGCCCGTAGATAACTACAGATGGAAAGGGTTCTAACACCTTCCCATTCCATAACCTACCCCCCTTACTCAAAAATTCTTGAAAGGTCCTTCTTGTTCTTTTCACCCTTTCCTTTATTGGATAAAAGAAATGTTGGTGGCGACTCTTACTAACCGCAATATTTACGATAAAAACGCAAAACCTGTAAAGTGAGTTCTCCCACAGCATTATAGAACTAGCGACTCTGTTGGGGATTATTTCCTAAAAGTGGGATTACCTTAGAGATAGTTCCATTTTAAATGCTTTCCTTGTTTGACTTGCTTGATTTATTCTTGAAGGGTTGTTTGGGTATTCTTGTAAAGATCCTATACTCGGATCTGGGGCATTTTAGGTAAGTAGCAATATATTATGGAAATTATATGGCGTAGACCAATATGGTTAAACTGATAGCTACGTTAGTGTGACACATTTGTGGATACCGGTGTCCCTTGAGTTAAATAAAGGAGAATATGGGGCCGATGAGCGGTGTCATGAAGCATTAATTGACCATAGAACCTTAGTTGAACAACTTGGCCATTAGAAATTAGTGAGATAGCCGGCTTTGGTGCATACTAAAGTTGGTTGATACTCGATACTACACTCATTGAGATCAGACTTTTGGGATATTTCGGTCGTGAAAACAGATTGCTTATGCTGAAACAATGCCCGATGAAGAAAGATCAATGATATTGAGATTCCTTAGAACCCGATAACTTTCTTATAGGATAGGTTGAGCCAACTAAAACTTCAAGAAGGTACTTACCTACAACTCCATGCAAGCTTAAACTTAAGGCCTTGTGTGTTTTGCTTGTGTATGATTAAATTAGTCGAACATAACATCATAACATCATGACTGTAATATCGTGGGAGAACTGACTTGGTTTTATTATGATAAACTATTACATTAAGGTTTTTTGTTAAATTGTAATTCATAGTGTCGAAACTATGTGTGTCGAAGGGTTTAGAGGTGGATCGAAGCAGGTTGCTCGAAGGAAGCCATTGCCCAGTCGAAGCTTGTGGATCGAAGCAAGCATGAAGATAGGCTTGTAATTCATAGTGTCGAAACTATGTGTGTAGAAGTGTTTAGTATGTGGATCGAAGCAGGTTTATAGGTGGATCGAAGCAGGTTGCTCGAAGGAATCCATTGCCCAGTCGAAGCTTGTGGATCGAAGCAAGCATGAAGATAGACTTGTAATTCATAGTGTCGAAACTATGGGTGTCGAAGGGTTTAGTATGTGGATTGAAGCAGGTTTACAGGTGGATCGAAGTAGGTTTCTCGAAGGAAACCATTTTCCAATCGAAGCTTGTGGATCGAAGTAAGCTTGCTCTTCTTTGATTTGTCAAAATATGCCCACCACTCCTTTTCGATCAGTCGTGTGGTTCGAACATCCTGAACTAGATTTTGTATTCGAATTGTTATCTGCACCTGCACACCCTTTTTGTCCAAACCCAAACCTTAATTTGAGCCCAATGTTGAGGAAGTGTCTTGAGTTGATCAAACCTTATGCAATTTTGAGCAATGGAGATTTTTTGTGAGAGAATCTTGAGAAATTGAGAGGGAAAATTTTGGGGTACAACAGCTACCCCTGTTCAATCTTCTTGAACCTGACGGGTGAGATTGGCAGATCTGCCTTTCGTGACATGAAGGTGAAAGATGATTGAATACTAAAGTGCCCAGAAATTTGCACTCCATGATGTGCTAGCTGATTGTGTATGAGATGAACTGTTTGTTGATTATCGGGAATGGGCTTAGAGATTCCATTTAGAGAAATGATGAAGCTTTTATTGGTGATGGGCTTACAGATGCCATCCATAGTGACAGAAAAGGTCTTTGTTTATCCTGTTTTTAACTAGAAGAAATAAATCTAATCAGAAGAGGTCTATGATTCACTTGTCTTTAACTAGAAGAAATAAATCTAACCAGAAGAGGTCTTTGATTCTCTTGTTTTTAACTAGAAGAAATAAATCTAACCAAAAGAGGTCTTGTATTCGCCTGTCTTTAACTGGAAGAAATAAATCTAACCAGAAGAGGTCTTTGATTTGCCTGTCTTTAACTGGAAGAAATAAATATAACCAGAAGAGGTCTTTGATTCGCCTGTCTTTAACTGGAAGAAATAAATCTAACCAGAAGAGGTCTTTGATTCGCTTGACTTTAAATGGAAGAAATAAATCTAACTAGAAGAGGTCTTTGTTCGCATGTCTTTAATCTGGAAGAGATAAATCTAACCAGAATAGGTCTTTGTTTCGCCTGTTTTTAACTAGAAGAAATAAATCTAACCAGAAGAGGTCTTTGATTCGCCTGTCTTTAACTAGAAGAAATAAATATAACCAGAATAGGTCTTTGATTCGCTTGTCTTTAACTGGAAGAAATAAATCTAACCAGAAGAGGTCTTTGATTCGTCTGTTTTTAACTAGAATAATTAAATCCAACCAGAAGAGGTCTTAGTTCGCCTGTCTTTAACTAGAAGAAATAAATCTAACCAGAAGAGGTCTTTGATTTGATTGACTTTTCCTGCAAAGAAAAGGGTTATTTTCATGCAGAAGTATGCATGGCGTGATGATGTTCTCAAAATAAATGAGATTATGTTGTATGTGTATGTTATATGATGTATGAATGTGAAATGTTACTGTAATGCATCTCTGTCTGGGAAAATAAATCCATGACCGCTGTTGGGGTGTTTTGCTTATTTTTTTGAAGAAACTCGGCTGGGTAATATTGACTTGTTTGAGAAGACTTTGTGGAGAGTGTTTATTTCTGCTTGGGAACCAAAATACAGGAATTTTAGTCGTCCATTGCTCTGGTGGGGAATTATCTCTTGAAAGTTAGCTGTTATCTGGTCAGATTCCAGGTTTCACACCAACTTGCTAGGGCTAATGAAGTTAATTGTTTCTTGGTCGGGTTCCAGGCTTTACAGTAACTTACTGGAGATTGTATAAAATTCTATTGGGGAAGAGGAGTTTTACTAGTGATTTTGTAGGAATTAAACTGTTATTTGGTCGGGTTTAGGCTTCAGCAATTTGAAGAAATTGAACTATTATCTGGTCAGATCCAGGCTTTAGTAACTTCGGGGATAGTAGCGACTCTGTTGGTGACTTTATTGGGGATTAGGAGTTGTGGTCCCTGGATTTGTAATAGTCGGAGAGGCAAACTCAAGTTGGGGAATTTTGCCATTTGTTGGAGAAATAAACCCTGTAGAAAAGGATATTGGATGAACTGTTGGGGAGGATATTCTTTAAGAATAACTCCACAAGGCTCCCTTTTAAGACCAACTCAGCTGGGGAAAGGACCTTCCGGAGATTGAAACTCTGGCTAGGGAGTTTATGAATCCCAATCTATAGAGATAATGTCATTGAAATAACTCTGTGGGGATATCTCAAATGCGTTTAGGGAGATGCTCGTCACTGTTTTGAGGCATATATTTTCTAAAAGTTTAATCATGTTCATATGCATATGTTCATTCAATTTTAGTCATTGGACAACTTTGCACTCAAAACAAAACAAAAACAAAAAAAGTTTGTACTTCAAAGTATATTTGTATTGATGTTTTGCCCGTGAATAGGCATTTTTGTACAAAGAGACAAAGATCCTAGCAAGAGGAAATCGTTAAAATAAATGAAAAGTGTACAAAGTGAAAACAAAAATAATAGCCATGTGGAAGTGATCTCATTGTCCCAACTCTGCTATCGCCTCTATGTCTTCGAGCAAACCTTTGTTGTTGATTGGATTGATTTTGGACCATTTGAACTTCGGATTTTGGTAATAAAGTTGGCTGTAGAGATCCCATGGGACATAGTCATACGCTTTAATCCTTAACTTTTGCCTGGACCGCCCTTTCGGGTTTTTATCCCACCAGGATACCCATTTTTGCCCAAGTCGCCCTTTCAGGTTTTCAACTCGCCGGGTGTATAATATTTTGCATATATCCCTAACTTTTTCCCGAACCTCTTTGGTTCACCGGGATGCCCATATTTTTGCCTAGGTATGTCAACTTAGCGGGTCATTTTATGCGTAGTATTTTTTAACTATGTCCGCATTTATGGGATGTGGAAAGTCTTCACCATCCATAGTAGTAAGCATCATGGCACCACTAGAGAAAACTTTCTTTACAACAAATGGTCCTTCATAAGTGGGAGTCCATTTTCCCCTGGGGTCGCCTTGTGGAAGAATGATTTGCTTTATTATCAAGTCGCCAGCTTGATACACTCGAGGTTTAATCTTTTTGTTGAATGCCTTGATCATACGCTTTTGATACATATGACCATGGCAAACAGCAGCCATCCGCTTCTCGTCAATCAAGTTTAGCTGATCCAACCTAGTCTAAATCCAATCATCTTCACCTAGACCTGCTTCTTTCATTATCTTTAGAGAGGGAATTTGAACTTCTACAGGAAAGAAGACTTCCATGCCATAGACTAAGGAGAAAGGAGTTGCCCCAGTTGACGTACAATCCAAAGTACGATAGCCATGGAGAGCAAATGGTAACATCTCATGCTAGTCTTTGTAGGTTACCACCATCTTTTGCACAATCTTCTTGATATTTTTATTGGCAGCTTCCATTGTGCCATTCATCTTGGGTATGTACGGAGAATAATTGTGATGCTTGATTTTGAACTGAGTGCAGAGTCCCGTAATCATAACATTGTTGAGGTTGGTTCCATTGTCAGTGATGATCCTTTTAGGGATACCGTAATGGCAGATAAGGTTATGCTTGATAAACCTGGCTACAACGTTCTTGGTGACTGAGGTATATGAAGCAACTTTGACCCACTTGGTAAAGTAATAAATGGCAACAAGGATGAAACGATGTCCATTTGAGGCAGTAGGTTTGATCTCTCCAATCATGTCAATGCCCCACATTGCAAACGGCCACAGAGCAATCATGACATTTAGAGGAATAGGTGGTACATGGACCTTGTCAGCATAGATTTAACACTTGTTGCAAGTCCTTGAGTGATGATGACAATCAGTTTCCATTATGGACCAATAGTAACCAGCCCTCAGGATTTTCTTGGCCATAGTGTGTCCACTAGAGTGGGTCCTGAAGAGGCCATCATGCATGTCTTCCATAATTTTCTCTGACTCCTTCTTGTCCACACATCGAAGCAGAGTAGAATCATGGTTGCGCTTGTATATGATTCCATTTCTTTGAAAGAATTTGGTACCATGGCTTCTCTTTGTCAGTGTCAAGCTCACAGCAGTGTGCAAGTTCGTCAAATCTTTCGATTGTTATCATAAGATCTTCGTTGTCCCATTTGACTTTTGTTGTACCCTAAAATTTTCCCTCCTATTTTTCAACAAGAAATCACAGCTTCGGGCTTCTCCTGATTCTTCAGATTGGGCCAAGAATCAGTCAAACATAATTTTTCTTGTCAGTCTAGCCAAATTAGGGTTTTCATGGACTTTGGAACATTTCAAGCAAATTATTAGGGTTTGGTTGAGTATGGCTCAAAGTTTGATCAGACAGGCGTTTCTTTGGTGTTAAGTCAAGGATTAGGGTTTTGCGCGCGCAGTTTCAGAAGAGTTTGAATCAGCAGTGTTTTAATTGGTTGTTACACTATTTTGACATTGGTTCAAAATTTCTGCCTAAACATATGGGATAAAGGCTAAGGCATTTGATTTGAGATGGGATAAAAGCTGAGGTATTTGAATTAAGAGTTTGCAGTGTTTGATTTAATCAGTAAGGAGATAGGCATATGGATGTTTGTTTGATTTGACTGTGCAATGCTTATGGCTATTTGAAACGCCGGGTTTATTATTGATTGATGTTAAGACCAGAGTGTTTATTAATTGTTTATTTATTCTAAGTTAGAATAATTGGGATTTATTTCCATTTATTATAATTTAAGAATCATAAATAATTAAATAAACATTTGAAGAAGAATTAAAAAGGATTAAACTTTTATTTACTTTTAATTATTGAGTACAAATGTTATTTGAATACATTTACAGTATTTACAAATAATTTTATTACAAATAATTAAAGGTAAAATAAAGCTATATCCTAAGTTATCCTAAATCTTCATCCTCTATCTGATGCTCCTTTGCTCAAGTGATTTTATCTGCAAAAACAAGAAAAGAGGAAAAGTCAAATGCAGCTGAATTAAATAAAAAGGCAGACAGATATATTAAAATTCATCATTAAAAGTTACTGGCCGGAATCAGTTTGTTTGCCCTCTCTGAAAATCACAAGATTACTCTTGGTTCACAAAGAGGGATAGAAATATGCTTGCAAAAAAATATGAAATGCACAAAGCTACAATTGCACAAATTCAAAATTGTCACACAGGCTGCCTAGTTTCAAATTTTCAACCAAAAGAGGCAAATCAATTGAAAAGTGCATAAAGCTGCATAGTTCATAATTCCAAATTGTCAACCAAAGTTTTCAAACTGAATAGCAAACTGAACTGCACAAATTTCAAGTTACACAAATCCAAAACAAGTCCAATGTCAACCAACTGTCCAAGAGCTATCAAAAGGATATCAAAAGATATAAAGTTGTCAAGAGATATGCAGAAAATCTTGAAAGTACACAGAGGAAAGAGACAATGCAAGCTTATTTCAAAATCATCATTTTCAAGGCCAGTACTTTTTCAGAAAGTACAACAGTAAGCAATAAAAAATGCTTTAATCTGTAGAGAGAGAGAAAAAGAGAGAGGAGAGAAAGGCTTACAGCAGGCTTGAGGCTTAGAAAAAAAGATATAAGACAAACATATCAGAACAGTTTCAAAAGGAGGCAGAACCAACACATAGAGAAAACACAAGCTCACCACAAAACTAGAAGCTTAAGCAAACAAGCTGCCTCAAGCTTAGAAAACAAGCAAACCTGTTAAGCTCCAAGCCTTAACCTGTCAAACTACACAAGCCAGAAGCCTGCTGTAGAACTACCAGAAAAAACCATAAGCATTAACCTGCATAAACCTCTTGCCTCAAGCCTAAATCTACATCAAACACCACAAGCTCTCAAAGCCATTAAACCTGTGTCAAGCAAAAACAAACAGCAAGCCACAAACTGAAGCCTGAAGCCTGCTAACGCCTCAAGCCATCAAAACCTGCCTGAGCTGTTTCAAACAACCAAGCATACCAAACCTGCTGAGTCATACAAACCTGCATAAGTTATAAACACAAGCCTGTAACCTGTTTCAACAGCCTGAAGCATATCAAGCCTAAAGCTTCAACCTACATAAGCCTTAACTTGTAACAAACAAAAGCCAAAGCCTATACCAGAATCAAACCAGTAAACCTAACAACCTTCAAACCAGAAGCCCACAAGCCCTAAAGTTCCAAGCCTCTAAGCCCTGTTGTTGTACCCCAAAATTTGCCCTCCCATATTCTTCAAGATTTGCAAAGAGCATGCTTCAAAATCTCCCCAAGGGTTGCACAGTTCAAGGGCCTCCTAACAGTCAAAAATTAGGGTTTTGGATCTGTCAAAGAAATTGAAGTTTCCAAGGGTCCAATCAAGTCCCACATGCCTACAAACATGGTCAAGCATCCACATGCCAAGTTTCAAGACTTACAGCACAAAATTGCACAGTCAAAAACCCTAATTGCTCAACAGTCAACTGCAGGGGCAAAATGGTCATTTGACAGTCAAAAGTTCAAATTTTTGGTCAACATCTTATTTTGAAGCCACAAACATCATTTGATCAATTCTTGATCATGATTTTCAAGGCATGGCTCAAAAAGTCTCAAGATGTAAAAGTTTCCATATTTGGACAGTTAAAAAAGTCAACTGAAACTTTACCAAGGCATAACTTCCACATGGTTTATCAGAAAAATTCCATCCAAAGCTCATTTTTAAGAGAAAGACATTTCCTACAACTCCTCTTCACACTTCAAGTCCAAGAAATGCTCTCACAAAAAGTTATCAATCTCAACATTATAGGTCATTTTCAAAAGTCAACAAAAAGGGACTTTAAGTCAAAGACCATAACTTGAGATTGGTAAATCAAAATGACATGGGACCAAAGGCATTGGTTAGAGGACTTCAATACCTTTCCAAAATGTCCAAGAACATGATCAAAGCTTAAAAATTGAGCAAGCTATGCCTTGTGGAAGTTGGGAAATTTTTGGGAATTTTGAAAAGTCAACTTTGCTTCAAATACCTCAAAATTGCTAATGGGCCACATTTTCTTCCAAGAATCATTATCCAAAGGCTATGCACGACCATTTGGCCCAAAGGGGATTTATTTCATCAATTTTTATTATTTATTTGAATTTTTATCACCATTAATTCATTTAATTAAATAAAATATGACAAAAATACAAAACAAATGTGTTTGAATCTTTTTATGCAGCATATGCCCTCATTGGTTACTCAAGATCTCGTGCACATCAAAAAAGGGAAGATTTGGTGCAAATTGGCATGTTATTCATGGAAAAGATTTGAAAAAATATTCATTGAAAATCAAATATTTGATACATCAATGCAAAGGCTTTTTGACTCAAATTTCTACCCTAATCCATTGGCATACTTAAGCTGATCATAACCCTAGTCACAAAAACCTTGAAGCTGCGCCTAAAAACTCATACACACTTTTCAATTTTTTGTGAAAAATTCAAAACTAAAAACTGCATTAGAGGACAATTCAAGGCGAAATATCAATTCCAATAGCTTGCCAAGGCATCAAGGAAGCTAAATGAATCTTTTTCCAGTCCCCACGCCTCAAGAATTGGTATATGGATGTCAAACTTTCGCAAATTTTTTCCATAATCGTATTCTAATATGCATGCATTTTTGATACATTTTGAGTATGGATTTAGACTAATATGAAGGTTCTGAGACTAATGGTAACCTTTAATTTGACTAACAATGCTTGTAGCGAAATATGCCATTGAAATGTTTTAGGGTTTCTCAAGCTTCAAATTGGGCGTTTGCATACATTGTAAAATCAGGACATCCCAGTACCATGGTTAGAATCAGGACGTTTGGACGAATTCAATACACTAGTCGCGCCCTATTTATATGGCCACACGAGCTATTCGCTATTTTGAAAAAGGCTGTGTTTTGGGGGGGTTTAAAACCCCCGCTACTTCTTTTTATTTCAGGGACGAACGAAGAAGAAGATCATGTGGCAAGATCTGATTGGATAGTTTGAATTCCAGCGCGCATTTTTTTTGTTTCCATGTCACCAACGTCAATTTTCTTTTATATTATTTATTCTTTATTCTAGGTACAACGCGCGCTAATGGTTCATTTGGTGGAACGTGCACTTGGTAAGCATTGGGACCTGGGTTCGATTCCCAGGTCCCCTCCCTTTCTCATATTATTTTGTTTTCCATGTTCCTACGCAGCGTGCATTCCAGGGGTTCACCATACGTCCACTATCCAAGAGTGCCACATGTCTCAGAACATCAATCCATAGGCCATGATCTGATGAACACCATACTCGTTGGTCAACCAGGCCACACGCGCGCTGAGAAAGTCAACCAAAGGCCTCCAATAATTGGGCCTAATTGCTCACAACATAACCTCCAAATTGGGGTCAACACCCCCCATTGGTTTGCTTTTTTCATTCTCTTTATTTTTTTTCTATTTTATTTGTTTTATTTAGTTTTAGTTTAATTCCTTAAATTAATTTTTTCTTTAACATAAAAAAATAACAAAAAAATCAGAAAGACAAAAAAAAATATATTTTATTTAATGTTTTTTTTGTAAATAAATTTTATTGATTAATTTAGTTTTAATTCTAGGTTAATTTCAATGTTTCTTTTAATAAACTAAAAATGTAGAATTAGGGTTTTAAACACTTTTATTCTTTTTCTTTTCTTTTATCATTATTAAATATTAATTATTTTTATAAATAAATTGCCATGTAAATAATTAATCTAAACTAGGTCTAATTTAAACATTTTCTTAATAAATTGAAAAAAACAATTTAGGATCAGGGTTAATTAACTTTTCTTTTTAATTTCATTTAATTTTCTTACTAAAATCCATAAATACAAAAAAACTCAAAAATAATTTCCTTTCCTTATTTACTTAATTAATTTATTAATTTTAATCCAAGTTCTTTAAAAGGGTCCAACGCCCTCGCATTCGATCATAATTCTGTTTCGCGCGCTTATTTTATTTCCTTTTTGTAAATATAATGTATTTATCCCAAAGCCATGTAATAGATTAATTAGACATTTATCTTTCCGCATTATTTTTTATTTCAAATCGGGTCTTGGACTAATTTGGCGATGTGGAACCGCGCCTTTGTAATAGCGTAGGACTTTTACCTTCTCGCATCTTTTTAACTGTTAATTAATTTGCATGAAAGAATGAATGCCAAAATAAAAGCAACGCGTAGATCACCAATGCATGAACAAGATAAACATAAATGAACATGACACACAAATCACACACCACCCCTAGGGTACGCCTCACTGTTGCCTTGCCCCTCGAACGGTGGTCGTCGAGTAGAGGATGTTTTAGTAAGTCCTCATGTCCATGAACATGGCATGAGGGTAGCTTCTAAGGTGTCTTCCTATTGCTCCGGTGATCACCATGTCCCGAACCCTCGAATTGACCCGAACACCTCCAACGGTGGTGCTACCTACCTCTCAATGGTGGCATGGCACTATCTTAAGGACATTTACACAGACGAATTCCTTAGGGTAGGTAGACAACTCGTAGATACTTGCTGTAATTTCAAAACAAATCAAAAAAATACTTTTCACACCGACAACTTTCAAAAAGCTTTCAAAAGCAACTTTTCAAACACTCTTGAGGACTGATACAAGACTCGAACTGAAATTTTCAAAGAAACTTTTTTAAACCCACAGTTCAAAAGCAAGCAAACAATTTTGAAAACACAAATGAGCAAGTATCTAAGAGCCCATGGATAACCATGGATAGAAAGGGTGCTAACACCTTCCCTTTCTATAATCTACCTCCCGAACCGAGAGCAATCTCTATAAGGAATTTTTCTGTGCTTTTGTCCTTTCCATTTGGAGAAAATAAAAGACGGTGGCGACTCTTGCTTCCGCGACATTTCGCGAACCAGCGTTAAACAGCCAGTTCCAGATCCACCGATCACACCTGTCAAACGACCTCAGCCTGAAGCCTGTATCAAGCCTTTCAAAACTAAACCTGCATAGTACATCAGACCAACAAAGCCATAGCCTAACCATACAAACCTGTCATAACAACCAGCCTGTGACTCAAATAAACCAGCAGCACGACAAGCCAACCAACAACATCAATATTTCCCAGATTCAGAAGCAAAATAGACAAAGTATCCAACATATCCAAACAACACCCTCAGAATAATTTCATCATAGGGTTCAACAACCTCAACATATCATCAAATAATCTCAGAGGCAAACAGAAAATAGGCAAGCATATCAAGCATATCAGGCATCTCAGAGTCAAACAACTCCTAAGCTCTCAGAACTGAGTTCATCATTGAGCAAGCAAGCAAGCAGTGGAAGAGGAAAAGAAGTGTTCAGAAGCAATAAGCCAGGCGTCTCAGATAATCATCATTGAAAAGAGCAAGCAAAAGAGAAGACAGAAGCAAATAAACTAGGTTTTTAGACATTCATCATCAAACCATAGGAAGCGAAATACAAAGGTACCAGATTTCCAAGCTAGCTCAGCATCACTGCTCTCTCCGCCTGGCCGCCCTAGACGCGCCTCCAAGTCCGCCTCTCCTCCTCTCCAAGCAACGAGCCAACGAAGGTATAATTTTTCTCTCCCCTTTTATACACCTCACAGGAACAACAACACATAAAAGTCAGAACTTGCCAAAAAAACAAAATTAATGAACATGTAAAAATCGAAAACCTAAAACGGAGATCAAACCTCTTCTCGTCACCGTTTTGCATGACTATGGAGAGAAGGAAGTCAGAGGTGGCGTTTGGTGGCCATAGGCGGGGAGAATTTTTGTTCAAAAGCATAGTTCGAGCGAGGAAGGGATGAAGAGGACGAAGGTGGAAACGACGCCGCTCCAAGCACTCAACACTGTAACCCTAATCTGATGCTAAAATGAAACGAACCCTAAAACAAAAGTTTGCAAAACGTTGTTCTGGGCCTTGCCCTTTCTAAACCCCTAAGCCCAATGATTTTAGCGCCAGCCCCCCCCCCCCCCCCCCCCCTCCTTCCAGCGTGTATACCCCCTTCTGTTTCTCTTCCAAATTTTGTTTGGGCCAAATGACTTCCTAAGGCCCATCCAAACTCCTTTTTCATTCTCTACAAATCACCTTTTTTTTACTTTGCTTTTTTTTATATATATAACCTAAAATAATATTTTGTTAAATAAATAACACTTTTTTTTTCTTATATAAAATGTTCTTAATTGTTTCTTTTTTATTTTATTACATTTTAAAGAAAATATATAAACCTTAATTTTTTTCTTAAACTTAAAACATTTTTACTTTCTTTTAATTAAAACTTTTGTACATAAAAAATACTAACTAAAATACATTAACATTAATACATAAAAAAATAGAATCTCTTAAAGCATTTTCTTTTCTTTTATTAAAACCTTTGTTTGTACATAATCAACAAAAACATAATAATAAATAACAATACTTAATAAATACTTAATTTTGCATTAAGTTAATACCTTGCATCACTTGTAAATAATCATATACACTTACACAAATACTTTTGATACATTATTCTTATACATTGCTACATTTTACATTGTGATTGCGATTCGATTTGGTTGTAAATATATTTGGACATTATTATCCTGATAAGTCTCATCCCCATTTGTAAATATTTGTACCCCCACTCCCGGATACTTATTTGTAATAGTTTAGGACTTTAAATTCCCGCAATTTATCGCTTTCTATATAATGTATAGTAATTAGGGTTTGTATGTAAATAAAATCAACCGCTAGATAACCTAATACAAAGATAAGTGCATGACAATCAATACACAATTCACACTTGCACCCCTAGGGTAATCCCACTCGTTGCCTTCCAAAATGGGCCATGCTTGCATGTTGAGTTTCTTTGGCAAAACAATTCAAAATGATCATAGTCCCTCGATGACGCTTTCGAAAGTTGCCTACAAAATGATCATAGTCCCTTCAAGCAAAAATTGCCAAAGACACTTGGCACCATTGCATTCATGGTCTAAACAATGACCCGCGCCTGTCCCGTTAACATCCTAACACAAGATTGCCCACCAAATACAATGGTGGAACAATACTGTTAAAAGGGTTAAAACATGAGAAAAATCTTTGAGTAAATTTAGGGGTAGACAACTCTTAGTTACTTGATCAAAATTGCAAAACACACTTGCCTACTTTTCAAAACCCACTCCACAACACACTTTCAAAATAACTTTCAAAAACATTGAAATATCTTTTCGAAAAGACACACACATTTGTAAAACATTTGAGTAAAGAATTGTTACAACGGTTGCCTAGACAAGGCATCTTTTTAAAACATTTTCAAACACACACATACACCACCATTTCAAGCAATTGAAAATCAAGGCAAGTGATCTAAAACAAGTAACTAAGAGCCCATGGATAACCATGGATGAAAAGGGTGCTAATACCTTTCCTTTTCATAATCTACCCCCCGAACCCACGAAACATCTCAAAAGGTTTTTCCTGTGCTTTTTAACCTTTCCTTTAGGATAAAATAAAAAGTCGGTGGCGACTCTTGCTAAACCGAACTAGTGCGAAAACAAACGCAAACCTCAAGTCAGTTCTCCCACCGTATCACAACTTTGAACATGGAAGATATTGTCACTAAGGCATCATCCAATTGATTTTCTTCTCTAGGAAAATGTTCGAAGGTGATCTCCTCGAAGTATGGTATTAGAGTTAACACAAGCTCCTTGTAAGGAACAAGGTTAGGATGCTTAGTGTCCCATTCCCCTTTGACTTAACTGATCACTAGAGCAGAATCTCCGACTATATCCAAATGCTTGATCCTTAAGTCAATAGCAGCCTTCAAACCTAAGATGCACGCCTCTTACTCAGCCATGTTATTCGTATAATCAAAGAAAATTCTAGCAGTGAAAGGAGTGTGGAAACCTTCAGGATAAATTATCACAACACCAATTCCATTACCCAGAGCGTTGGAAGCTCCGTCAAAAACCATTGTCCATCGGGATCCTTGTTCAGGACCATCATATGGTCCAGGTTTTGCACAATCGGACACTAACATGATATTCTCATCCGAGAAGTCAAAGTTCATAGATTGATAGTCATTAACAGCTTGATGAGCCAAATGTTCTGCTAATATACTTCCTTTGATGGCTTTTGTGTTGTATATTGAATATCGTATTCAGTCAGAATCATTTGCCATCTAGCTATCTGTCCGGATAGAGTGGGCTTCTCGAAGATGTACTTGATAGGGTCCATCTTAGAAATCAATAGAGTGGTGTGAGTCAACATATATTTTCTTAGCCAGCGAGCAGCCCATGCTAGAGCGTAGCAAGTTTTCTCGAGCAATGAATATTTGGTTTCACATTCAGTAAACTTTTTGCTCGGGTAGTATATTGCAAGCTCTTTTCGACCAGACTCGTCATGTTGGCCCAACACACACCCCATATAATTCTCTAACACAGTCAAGTGCATGATTAATGGTCTTCCTTCCACTAGAGTCATAAGGATAGGAGGCTCTTGCAAATATTCCTTGATTTTGTTGAAGGCAGCTTGACAGTCATTGTTCCATTTGACTACTTGATCTTTTTTCAGGAGTTTGAATATTGGCTCACAAGTAGCAGTTAAGTGGGAGATGAAGCGGGCAATATAGTTAAGTCGACCCAAGAAACCTCTGACCTCCTTTTTAAAACGGGGGACTGTCATTTCTTGAATGGCTTTTACCTTTGCAGGATCAACTTTGATGCCTTTACCACTAACAACAGAACCTAGAAGCTTTCCAGACCATACTCCGAATGTGCACTTATTAGGGTTCAACCTTAACTTGTACTTCTTTGGCCTCTCAAATAGCTTGTGTAGGTGATCGAGATGCTCTTCTTTGGTTTCGACCTTGCAATCATATCATCCACATAGACTTCTATTTCATGATGAATCATATCATGAAATAAATCTACCATAGCTCTTTGATATGTTTCCCTTGCATTTTTTAATCTGAACGACATAACTTTGTAGCAAAAGGTGCTCCATTATGTAACAAAGGTGGACTTTTCCATGTCTTTGGGAGCCATCTTGATTTGGTTGTACCCAGAAAACCCATCCATGAAGGAGAAGACTTTATGTTGAGCGGTGTTGTCAACCAAGAGGTCAATATGTGGTAGAGGTAAATCATCTTTGGGGATTTCCCTATTCTGATCTCTATAATCTACACACATGCAAACCTTTCCATATTTCTTTGGCACGAGGACCACGTTCGCAACCAATTGAGAATAAGATTTGACAGCCAGAAAACCTGCATCAAATTTCTTCATTACCTCGGCTTTTATCTTTTTAGACATGTTAGGCCGCATGCGATGAACCTTTTGCTTAACAGGAGGACAATCTTCCTTCGTTGGCAGACGATGAACCTTTTGCTGATAAAGTTGGCTGTAGAGATCCCACTGGACATAATCATGCGCTTTAATCCTTAACTTTTTCCTGGACTGCCCTTAGGTTTTATTTTAATTTCCTTAATTTTAATTAACTTATATTTTTAAGGTTTTTGTTTATAATAATTAGTTAACTTCTCTTTTAATTAAAACTAATTAGTTTTCTTAGGTTAATGATCAAAGAAAACAATTTCTATCAAAAAATCACCAAAACAATTTCCTTTTTCCTTTTTCTCTACTTCACATTTTTGCGTATTTTATTATTTCGCATTATCATTTATGTAAATGGTCTGTAATAGATAATTAGGGTTTATTGCTTTCCCCACATTCATAAACTTGTACCCCCATCCCTGAAGCATTGTAATAGCATAGGATATTTAATTTATTCAATTTACTACTTTCCTTATTACTGTTAGTAATTAGGGTTTGTATGGCAAGATTAAAAATCAAACTCTAGACAACCATAAATCCAAGATAAATTAACTGATATCAAAAATACTTCTCACACAGGCACCTCTAGGGTAACCTCACTTGTTGCCTTCGGATAAAACAGTCATGTCCCTCGAACGTAGGATGCTTTAGCAAAGACCCTCGTGTTGTACCCCAAAATTTTCCCATCCCTTTTATTCTTAAGACATTCTTTCAAGGTTTCTCAAATATTCAAGACACTCAAGGATTGACTAGTCAATATGCTCCTCCTAAGCCAAAGGCATATGTTGTACCCCAAAATTTTCCCTCCCATTTTCACTCAAGACATGCCCATTGAGGTCCCCAACTTGCCCTAGGATGACTAAGAATTGACCAGACAAATTCTCCTCTTAAGGCAATGAACCCCCAACTAGGGTTTCAATTTTCATCAAGATGGTTGAACTCCAAGGATCCAAAATGTTCTCCATTGTCCTAATATGTCTTCAAGATTATCCATGCCAAATTGCATGCCTTGCACAAGAAGTTTGCTCAGTCAATTGCTCAAGTATTGGAAAATCAACTGTGTTAGGTCAAAAGTCAAATGTGGCTCATGTACAGTCAAACTTCAAGATTTTTGGTCAACATCAAAAATTTTAAGTTATATCCATCATTTTATCAAGGGTTTATCATGATTCCTCAACAAATTCTCCTAATTCATCAAAAGTCAAAAAGGGCAAATTAGGGTTTCTAGAGGAAAAGTCAACTGAACTTTGACCAAACATAACTTTCTCATACTTTATCATAAATTTTCCAACTAAAGCTCATTTTGAAGAGAATCCAATTCCCTACAACTTCTCTTCATCCTTAAATTTCAAGAAATGCACCATTTGAAAGAGACAAGTTCATACATTACAGGTCATTTTCAAAAAGTCAACAAAAGCCACTTTTTGCCAAGACCTTTTACATCAAGATAAAATCTTCAAATGAAAAATTGATAAAAAGAGGGATTGAATTAGACATATTGGGCTTTCCAAAAAGTCAAAGATCATTATCATGAGATAAATATTGAGCAAGTTATGGCTTGCCCAAATTGGGAAAATTTGGGAATTTTCAAGAATTATGCATTGAGCAAATTTGAAGTTTTAAGGCAAGGGCTCAACTTATTGGACTTCAAGCATCTTCATAAGTTTATATAGGACCTCTAAAATTATTCTTGACATGCCTTGCATTTGGTAACTATTTTATTCATATTTTTTTTAATTTATTTCAAATAAATATAAAACAAAATATATAAAATAATTGGAAATGGGCTTTGAGCTTTGGGTTGATGTTTTGGACAGCCTAGTATTATAAAATTTCATGCAAAGGTATCCTATTCATTCAAATTCAAAAAAGGACAAGATTCCATGTCTTTGGCAAAGTTACAAAATGTCATTCATGGCTTTAAAAACACATGTTTATGGTTGTTATTACCTTTGTTCTCTTGTCTCCTCCCTCCTCTCTATATAAAGGTCACATGAGAAAGCTTCAAGACACATGATATACAACCTAGAAAATCTCTACAAATTTTGCAAAAAATATCAAAGTTGTTAAATTCGCATTTTAGGTTCCAACCTTCCTCAGTCCAAACAAAAAATCCAAATACATTCCTGGAGGCTCCCTGAAGCTTTTGCAATCATTACCAAGCCCTGAAACATCACAAAACGCCTCAGTAAGCTCCATTTTTATATTTTCTAACTTGTTTCATACATATTCGGTGCTCCTCGTAGCTAGATGTGCATTATACACCATCAGACATGTGCCATCATATGTCCATCTGATCATATCTAACGCACTTCATCTGCGGGCTCACCATGTTCCATCTAGACCAATCCATATTGGATCTAGAAGAAAATCTGGGCCTCTCCCTTCATGGGCCAGGGAACTCAACAACCACACCCCAACTTTTGTTTACTATCTCAAGCCCATCTAGTTTTTTTTGTAATGTTTTAATTTCTTTTATCTTCTTTACTTAATTAAGCAAATAATAAATAAAAACTCACAAAAAAATTAGGCTTAGACTTTTTTTAAATTAAAATAAAGAATTACTTTAATTAATTAATTAATTAAATTTTAACTACTTTCTTATTTTAAAATGAACTAGAATTTAGGATTTAATTTATGTTTCAAATGTTTTCTTTATAAAAAATGCAAAAATATTAGAATTTGATTAATTTCATTCAATATTTATTTTTTTAAATTAAATTTAGATTTAGTTTAATTATTTTTCTTGAAATAAATAAAAATAAAACCAAAAATATTTTTCGTGTTTACCTTAGAATTTTTCTTAGGATTTTTAGACGTAATATTTATTTCGCGCACGTTATTTTTATTCTCGCATTTTATATAAATAATGTAACTGATTATGGGATGTAATAGTCTAGATTTAAAATTCTGCATTTTATTTTCTTGCACTTTTTTTACGTAATTGTCCCAAAGCATTGTAATAGTCTAGGATTTAAATTTTCGCACTTTAAATTTCTGTAAATATTAACTGTTAGTAACTAGGCATGCATGATAAGACTGAAAATTAAAATGTTAGCAAACTTAATAATGCAAGATAAATAACCGAATTTAACACATATGCACACATGCACCCCTAGGGTATCCCACTTTGGTTGCCTTTAAGAAATAAAATAGTCATGAGACAGGAACGCTTTAGCAAAGACCCGTAAATCAAAAAGATCATAGTCCCTCGATGACCCTACAGTTTCCTTTCGGTAAATGATCTAGTCCCTAAAAGAAAATTGCTAAAGTGTCTCCAGAAGTTGCTTTTATGACTGTAAAACATCCCTTTGGTTGTCCCTCAACATCCAACGATAGGGCTACCTGCTCACTAATAGTAGGATAGCATTATCTAAAGGAAAGGAGGAAAAGAACATCCTTTTTCGAGTAGGTAGACTGTTCTTAAGTACTTGTTCAAATCTGAAATTTTCACACTCACACTCTTTTCAAAAACTATTTTCAAAAAATGCTTTATCACACTCTTGATGATTGATACAAGAGTTACCATAAAGCAAACAAAAATATTTAAAAACACACAAATACAAACATTTTTCAAGAAATGAGCAACTACCTAAGAGCCTGTGGAAAACAACGGATGGAAACGGTACTAATACCTTCCCTTTCCATAATCTACCCGCTTACTCAGAAAATCTAAAAAAAGGTATTTTTCTGTTCTTTTCACCCTTTCCTTTGTAGGATAAAAGAAAAGTCGGTGGAGACTCTTGCTTACCGTGACATTTGCGATCAAAAAACACAAACCAGTATTAACAGTCGGTTTTGCCACCGTATCACAGAACTGGCGACTCTGCTGGGGAGAAATATAAAAGTGGGGTTTACCTTAGGGTCTAGATCATTTCTAAATTGTTTTCTTGTTTATTTGCTTTATTTTTAAGGGTACAGTTTGGGTTACTATAGATCCTACACCCGGATCTGGGGATACCTTTTAGGTAAGTAGCAATAGATAATGGATACTGTGCAGGGTATACCGACACGGTTGAAGCGATGGCTACGTTGATGCGATACTTTGGTTGGTATCGATAGCCCTTGAGTTAATAAAGGAGAATACGGGGCCGATGCGTGGTGTCATGAAGCATCAACTAACAACCTTTAAATGAATAACTTGGCCATTAGGACGTAGTGAGATGGCCATCTTTGGTGTATTCCCAAAGTCGGAAAATACTCGATGCTACACTCATTGAGACTTGACTCATGAGTTTTATTTGGTTACTAGTCAGTCTCCTATCGAACGAAGCTTGTGGGAAAGGTCAGTGATATTGAGACCCCTTAGAACCCAGTTACTATTTATAAGACAGGTTGAACTAATGCAACTTCAAGAGGGTACTACCTTAAAACCCATGCAAGCCTTAAACCTAAGGTCTCTTGTGTGATTTGCTTGTGCTTGCTATATCTGTGATTTCTTAGCATAATCATGACATCGTGACATGACATATCATACTAACCATTTTAAGGATTTTCTAGGGCTTATCTTTGTCTTGTTTTGTAGGATATGACATCCGCTCGCAAGAACACTATCTAAATCAACCTTGTGAAAGTGCATCCCCAACTCAAGGAGTTAGCATCAAGGATTCCTGAAAGCTCTCCCTTCACTGAAAAACATGGTCGGCTTCTTAACTTGGTCACTTCAACCCCTGATGAAGAAATGTTAAAGGTTCTCTTTCAGTTCTTTGACCTGTTGCACCACTTCTTCACCTTCCCTGATTACTAGTTAGTGCCTACTATGGAGGAGTTTTCTTAGTTATTGGGGGTACCTATCTTTAATCAGCCACCATTCAACGGTATAGAAAGAGACCCAAATCCTGAGGAGATTGCTTAAGCTATGTCTTTACAATGGTCTGAAGTAGTGGCAAATTGGGAAACCAGAAGAAGTGTCCAAGGATTTCCAGCTAAGTTTTTATTTGAGAAAGCTCGCCATTTTTGGGATATCCTGGATTTACAAGCTTTTGAAGAAGTGTTGGCCCTTCTCATGTATGGGATGGTAATATTCCCTAACACGGACCAACTCATTGATGTGAATGCGGTTAAGATTTTTCTCTCTCATAATCCAGTACCTACTTTACTTAGGGATATTCTACACTCTCTGCATACTCGCACTCTAAAGAGAAGAGGGACCCTTCTGTGTTGCACTCCTATATTGGCTAGGTAGTTTATTTTGCACCTACCCCGGTCTATTTTGAAGAATGAGCAGGGTATGAGATGGTCTCATAGGCTGATGTCCCTTACACATTTGGATATTCACTGGTGTTCCCGATCCTTGGAGAGTATCACTATCATTGATCGCTGTGGATAATTCCCTAATGTCCCTCTCTTAGGCATTAGGGTAGGTATCAGTTATAATCCTTGTTTTGTGTTGCGACAGTTTGGTTATGCTAGAAGGGATGGTCCTCGCGACACACTCGTCCAAGGAATCACATTTGACTATGAGAATGTTGTTCAGGGTTATCGCAAGTGGTTCATTCGAGCTTGGGGCATGATAGACAGAGTTGATAGCAAGACACTGGGGCACAACAATTCCATCCCTCTTGAGCCTTACGTCAAGTGGGTGCGAGCTCGTGCTCAATGTCTTATAATGCCTAACCCTGCCACCTTACCTATGATTATGGAGCCAATTGCTGAGGGAGACACTCCTTACATTTTGTTTCATCCTGACATGCCAACTGACCTTGAGGAGCTAGGGGAATCCTGGATCTAACTCAAAGAAGAACGGGATACTTTCGAAACCCAATTCTACACCAGCGAGAAGAAGGATTTAGAGCTCACCAGGTTACTTCGCGAGGAGAAGAGTATAAACGCTTACATTTCACCAAAGAGGATGTTCCGGTGGGAATCTTGAGTCTCTTTGCTTAGAGAGTTATTTTTGCTTTGTTATCCCCTTTGTAAGCCCAAGAAGCATCATTGTGATCGATAAAACTTCTTAATGCAATTAACGTTTCTTCTCTTTCTGTTTAAGCAATTTTAAGTCTTAGAAATTCTTGAAAACATTGCATACATATATCATACATATCATTGCATAAGAAGGTTTCATAACAGGTCTCTCATGTTCTCGCTGTTTATTTCAGCAATGGCTCTCAAACAAGACAACAGAGATCTCCAAATTCAAGAGGCTTAGTTCATGGAAATGTTCGTATACCTATCCAAGGGGCATGAAGAGTTGAAAGCACTCCTCGCTTGGAACCTGGCCAAGAAAAATCCCGAAGATAATAAGGACGAACGGTTGGAACAATTGTAAGCTGAGGTTGAAGCAATGAGAACCCAGATGCTGGGGCAGATGGCTCTTATCCAAGGCCTGGCCCGAGTACAAGAAGAGCTGAGAGGCATTGTTAACAAGCTTCATCAAGACGGATGCAACATTGTGAAGCAAACAGTCGTGGTTGGGGACCAAGTCATTGATCAACTTCCGAGAAGACAAGAGGTTGGTTTGGTGAAGATTGGACCTTTCCAAATTTCTACCACATCACGGGTCCAACAACAACCTCGCCAAAAACAACGGGTTAATCAGAGTAAGCCAGATACATCCAAGAGGAAGTTTACCAAACTCAACATGTCGCTGTCTCAAGCTTTAAAACACATGTTTAGGATGAATCTGGTTATGTTGATAGGGCCTCCTCTGAATACCAAGACTTCTTCCCCTAACTACAATCCTGATGCAAGGTGTGCATATCACTCCAATAGTCTGGGGCATGATACTAACGACTGTTGGATGTTGAAATATAAAATTCAAAACATGATTGATGAAAGAGTGCTGGAGTTTACACAAGATGGTCAAGATGAGTTCTTTTGCCATCCCTCCAATGCACGCCATCTGAAGTGACAAGATCAGACGAAGAAGCTTTTGTTCATTAGAATTTTCAATTTGTAATTTTCTTTTGATTATTCGAACATTTATTCATGTCAAACTTTATTAATTTATCAACGCATTTCATATGTCTGTTTTGAATCAATTCATTCGTATTCACTATATTTAAACTGCTTTCCTTTTTGTGATATTCAACTATCGATCAAAAGCTCTGAGCCTTTAGAGGGAGGATGACGAAATGATACCACAATCTCTACAGTATGCTTTTGAACAGACCCCGCTAACGATGTACATGCATTGTTTGAAATCCTAAACAGTGGAGTTATAAGGAAGATAATCCATAGTCAACCCCTTTGATCCAAAGAAGTAGGAATTTTTCTTTTCACACAAATTAAAACCCTTAATTATAACCTGGGGCATGGTAGTTTCTCAGTCAATTCAGACGCGCATTCAGTCACAATTTTCTGTTTTGTACACAATGAATAGCATCGAAGACGTCCTTCCAAATCAAAAGATGGTGATGGTTCCGCATAATTATTAAAGCTGACAGTCATTATCTCTCTAAATAAAAGTCCGCTAAGTCAAAACCTATGAAGGAAACTTAATAAAAAACAGGGGCATCCCGCAGTCTGTAATCACAAAAGAAACAGTTCAGGCAAAAGACAGGGATAACAAAATCAAAAAAGAAAGAGGTCCTACAAATCCTAAACAAAAAGAAAAGGTCACAAAAATGACTGCCTTCTCAAACAAACATTCAATTTCTGAACCATTATCAGAATATCGGGGCCAACATTCCAGAACTCAACTGGGATTCGAAATGCACAATTAACTAAGCATCAGACTGAAGAACATCACGAAGAACGGGTGGGTACAAATAAATTTTGAGCCTTTATCCTTTGTTTCATAAACCGTGAACCAGGCCACATTACAACCCTTAAAAGTCCTAGCTGAAGCATGGGTTAGTTCGAGAGTGTGATACGGTGGCAGAACCGACTATTTAATGCTGGCTTACGTTTTGCGTTTTTTATTCGTAAAATGTCGTGGTAAGCAAGAGTCGCCGCCGATATTTATTTTATCCAACTGGAAAGGAAAAAAGCACATAAAAATTCCTTTTTTTGAGATTTTTGAGTACGGGGGATAGATTATAGAAAGGGAAGGTATTAGCACCCTTTCTATCCGTGGTTTTCCACGGGCTCTTAGGTACTTGCTCATCATTTTTTTTTAAATTGTTTCCGTGTTTGTGTGTTTTGAAAAGTTTTTATCTTACTTCGTTTTAACCCTTGTATTAGTCCTCAAGAGTGTTACAAAGTGTTTTTGAAAACTTTGTTTGAAAAGAGTGTAAGTGTGGAAAAGATTATTTTGAGCAAGTACCTACTAGTATCTACCTACTCGAAAAAGAATGTTTCTGTTCTTGTTTCCTTTAGACAGTGTTATCCTACTATTAATGAGTAGGTAGCACCGTCGTTGGAGTTGTAAGGGTCAATTCGAAAGGGACGCACGATCAATAAAGCAATGTTAGGATGTCTTAGTAATAACCCTAATGTCTTAAGATCATATTCGAGGCCACATTTCCGAGGCAAACTTTTCGAATGGGACATTTGATCTTTGTTTAGACAGGAGGGCAACCACTAAGACACCCTATACTCAATGATCGTTTACTGAAGGTAACCGAAGTGAGAGTATACCCTAGGAGTGCGCATGTGCGAGTGATTTGATTTCAAGTTATCATCTTTGCACATTTAGGGTTTGCTAACCATTTTAAAATTACCATACAGTCTTGTCATGCAATCCTATTATCATACATCTAACAGTTAATATTGGTGAAAATTAAAATGCGAGAAATAAAACTACGCTATTACAAGGCTTCGGGGAGAGGGATTAATTACATAGCCAAAAACCCGTAAAACGATAAATAAAAGAAAAATCCAAATTAAACTATTACATCCCATGAGCAGTTACGTTAATATTTGCAAAAAATAATAAATGCGTGTGATGAAACGAGGACGAGAAAATTAGGGTTTTGACCCCGTCTAAACCAAATTGAAAAAAATAATAATATTTTTGTGTTTTTTTGATTATTTTGAGAAAATAAGGTTTTAACTTGAATAAATACAAACCTAATTACTAATTAATTTAAATTAAGAAAAAATAAATATTTCACCTATTTTTGCATTTTTATTATTTTAAGAAAATAAAAATTAAATCAAACAAAACCCTAATTTTCTAATTTATTTTAAATTATTTACAAAAAGGTTAAAACTACCCTAAAATTAAATTAAACTAATTATTAAATTAAATTTGATAAAAAATAAAACCTAAATCTAAATTATTGAGAATTGATTTTATGAGTTTTATAAAAAAAAAAGAATTAATTTTTTGTTAGAAAATAATTTAAACAAAATAAATAGAAAAGATGAAATAAAGAAATGGGCCTGGTTTTGTAGCAAGAAGGGGGGTGTCAATTGCATTTATGAGCCCAATAATCCTTGGCCCACGTTGACTTTCCAGATCCTGTATGTTGGCTTGACTATGGTGCATTGTGGACCTCCAGAGGATGGCCCTTGGATCCAGCTTGTTGGAGATCTGGTGTTTGAACATTGATGGCATATGGTGGACTCAATGCATGCGCGCGTACCTGATGATGTAAAAGAAAATAACATTGGCAAATATGGGGACCTAGGGATCGAACCCAGGCCCTTTGGCTTTCCAAGCGCCTGATGACCAACTGAGCTAGCGTGTTCATTTGTATATGGAATAATAATCAAATATTATATTAGAAAAACAAAGTAACATATTACAAAGGCGCGAATTTTTGAATGGGCCAGTCAGGGGGTGCCACGCCACCCTTCTTCTTCCTCCCTCCGTTGGCAAAAGTCCAACACTTTTACCTACGGTTTTCTGGGCGTAGGTACAACCATGTGCTCTTCAAAAATTCACTGCAAGCATGGTAAATGCATAACAATGATACCAATTAACTCGTGGTACCACTTTCCATGACCAATTGTACCTATAACAAAAAAACCCAAAAACGAGCCAAGAACCCTAACTATGGCGTCTTGATCTACAGTTAATAAAAATGCAATTGAACATAACCAATAGCTTGCAAATGATTCAATGAACAAGAATATATAAAGAAATCATGCTACAAAGGCCAGAATCGTGATATTTGATTTCAAGAAAGTATCAATGTCGTGAGATGCTTACAGTGCGTTTTAGGATGTTATGAAGCTTGTTAATGATTGCAATATGACCCAAAGATATCCAGCAAGCGAGTGAGATAGCTGGGAAGGCTTGATATGGCATGGAAATTGGAATTTGATTCACCACTTTTGTTGAGTTTTTGCAAGTTTGCTTTCAGTTTCTCACGCCTCCAATCTCCTTGCTTTTGGTCTGCAAATGCTCTATATGTACTCTAGAATAAATTAGGTCACGAACTTGCTTCAAATCTTTTTCAATTAAGATGATTGAATCATGATTTGATTCTTATGTAAATATTTCCAAATCAAGACAAATCCAATCTTTTTGTGTACATTTTAAGCTTGCACGATTTGATTCTCCTTCCAGCTGTATAAGAGGCCTAAACATGCACAAAATCTCAAGCTTTTATTTGTTTTGATATTTTTCATGATTTTATTTTGATTTTATATGATTTTATTTGATTTAATTGAAATAAAATTCAAATAAATGACAAAAATAAAATGAAGACAAATGGGAGAGATCATGGATCGTGGGTCATGTTACAAACTCAATACAAGCACAAAAAGTTGGGCCCATTTGACAAAAATTGCAATTTGAGACATATTTGACTTTTGGCAATTTTGCAAAAAAGGTCAACTTTGCCAATGCATAACTCCTTCAATTTTGACCCTAGAGATGTGTTCTTGGACTTTTTAGAAATCTTGAAATGTCCTCTAAGCAAACCTTTTTGTCTCATCTAAATTGATTCTTCCATTTTTATGTATGAAGCTTTGACAAAAAAGGTGTTTTTATTGACTTTTCAAAATGACCTATAATGTCCAAATTTATATCTTCTTGTGAGTGCATATTTTGAACTTGGGAGATGAAGATGATTTGTAGTGAATTGCATACTTTTAAAAATGAGCTTCGAATGTGTCATTCTTGATAAAGTATGAGAAAGTTATGCTTGGTCAAAGTTGAGTTGACTTTTCCTACAAAACCCTAATTTAGCAACTTTTGGGTTTTGATGAATTGTGAGCAATCCTTGAGGAATCATGATAAACCCTTGATAAAATGATGAATAACACTTCAAAATTAGAATGTTGACCAAAAAAATTGAAGTTTTACTGTATATGGGCCACAGTTGACTTTTGTCCTAGCATAGTCGATTTTCAGGCCTTTGAGCAATTGACTGAGCAAAATTTCTCTGTAGGGCTTGAAACTTGACATGGATGATCTTGAGAACATATTAGGACAATAGTGAGAATTTGGGACCCCTTGGACTCAAGTACCTTGATGCAAACTAAAACCCTAATTTGAGGTAGACTGTCTTAGGAGAGAGTTTGTCTGGTCAACCCTTGGACTTCCTTGAGCAATTTGAGGATCTTACTTGAAATGTATTGAGAAATATGGGAGGGAAAATTTTGGGGTACAACAGATGACCCTGTTCAATCTTCTTAAACCTGAGGATGTAGATTGGCTTGCTTGCCTTTTGTGATCCGAAGGTGGAAGATGATTGAACACTAGAGTGCCCAGAAATTTGCACTCGCATGAAGTGGTACTTGCCTTGCGATATCGTGAATGGGCTTATAGATGCCATTTGGAAGTTAATGACGGAAAATGGGCTTAAATATGCCATCAGAAGAAGTGTTGATCGCATAAGAGATTCCTTTGCGAGAGCCTGTATACCTGTTGTTGATGAGGATTTCACTGGGGAATGTTGGTCTCTGTCTTGAGAGAAATAGGATTTTAGGAGCTTCAGTCGTACGTTATTCTATTGGGGAATCATCTCTTAGTTGGGGAGGTGAAAATTAACTGCTATTTGGTCGTGTTCCAGGCTTTACAGTGATTTGCTAAGGAAAATAAGAATGACTGCTATCTGGTCGTACTCCAGGCTTTACAGTGGCTTACTGGGGAGATGAGATTAAACTTGCTATATGGTCGTTCTCCAGGATTTGCAACTTCTCAATTCTTATCTGGTCGTACTCCAAGCTTCAGAAGGAATTAAATTGTTATCCGGTCGTATTCGGGCTTCAACTTGAATTTAGGGCATACTAATATCCGGTCGATTCCGGGCTTCCTAGTAATTGTCCAGGTAAACTGCTATTTGGTCGAAACCCAAGCTTCAGTGTCCCATACTGTTATCTGGTTGATTCTAGGCTTCAGTCCTTTGTCGTTATCTGGTCGTAATCCAGGCTTCGCAACTTTTTACTTCTTATCTGGTCGTGTTCTAGGCTTCAGAAGAAATCAAGTGGTTATCCAGTCGCATCCGGGCTTCCATTTGATTTTTAGGCCTACTAATATCCGGTCGATTCCGGGCTTCTTAGTAATTGGCCGGGTAGACTGCTATTTGGTCAAAATCCAAGTTTCGCAGTGTCCCTTACTGTTATTTGGTCGTAGTCCCAGGCTTCAGTGTCTTTTGTCGCTATCTGGTTGTACTCCAGGCTTCACGATGTCTTATACCATTATCTGGTCGAATTCAGGCTTCATGGTATCCTATACTACTATCTGGTCGATTTCCAGGCTTCACAATACCTTGTTAAGCTGTTTTCCGGTCGATTTCCGGGCTTCACCGCTTGTGTTTATGATATACCACTATATGGTCGATTCCAGGCTTCATGGTGTCTTTGTACTGCTATCTGGTCGTAATCCAGGCTTCACAGTAACTTGCATTATTATCTGGTCGTTCTCCAGGCTTCACAATAACTTGCTGGGATTCAACTATTTTCCGGTCGATTTCCGGGCTTCATAGCTTGAATTTAAGATAAACCATTATCTGGTCGATTTCAGGCTTCATAGTATTTTGGTACTGTTATCCGGTCGTTCTCCGGGCTTTACAGTATGAGGGAGAAATCAAGATATTATTCGGTTGGATCCGGGCTTCATAGCTTGAACTTGAGGTATAAATCTTAGCACCGATTTGACTGAACAAGAGAAAACTTGTGAGAATTTGATTGTATCTTTCTCTGAAAGGTAAAGATTTAGTCGTATGTAATGGCATGATGTATGAAATGTATTGAGCAATTATGTTCTCAAAATAAATGAGATTGTGTTGTATGATGCATATGTGCATGCCATGATGTATGGATATGCAATGTTTTTATGATGTTCTCTAGCTGGGGAAAATAAATCCCGAACTGCTGCTGGAGAATACACGGAGTTGAGTTCTTCGTTCTCACTGGGGGAAACAACCGAAGATGATTTGAGAATAAATTGGTGGGAGAATAACCCTGTTGGAGAATAAACTGGCGAGAAAATGACTCTATGGGGAAGAGAGATACTCTGCAAGAAGATCTGCTGATTTGGAGAAATAACCTCGGTTGAGGATGAATTACCGTTGCTGGCGATAATAAACCCGGTTGGGGATTGAGTTTCTGCCTGTGGAAGAAATAAACTCCACTGGGGATAGTCTTCCATTGTTGGTGACAGATGAACTCTGCTTGGGGAGAATTAACACCATTGTTTTTGGGTATTTCTTACTCTACGGGGAGTGTATGTACCTTTAGTCATATTCTCCAGCTGGGTTTATCCCTGTACCTGGTGGGTAGAGTAACTGTAAGGTTTGGACATTTCTTGTTTGCCCCTGTTCCTGGAATTACGAGCAATTGTCTTTTGTTTCGCATGTAAATATTTATGAGCAACAATTATTGTCAAATGCATATATCAAAAATGAATCATTGGATGTTCTTGCAAAACCAAACAGAAAAAGAAAAAAATTCTTTTTCTTGATATTTATTGTGAAAATGAATTGTATTGATTTTGAAGTTGGCCTGTAATAAGCGTTTTGTACAAGAGGATGACGTCCTAGTAAGAGAACGCCGCCGAAAGATAGAATTTATACAATTTGTGAAAAACAAAGAAAAACAGCCATGTGAACAATCCCACTAGGTTCCGGCTCTGCTATTGCTTTTATATTTTTGAGCGTCTCATCACTTTGCTACTTGGTTGAAGGTAGATCAGATTGATTGATGCCGTCTGAGCTTGATAGTCGATACCAAAGTCTAGTTTCAAGATGATCCAACGAGACATAGTGTTACGCTTTTATCCCTAATTTTTGCCTGGACCGCCCTTTTGGGTTTTCGGTCCACCGGGATACCCTTTTTTGCCCAAGCCACCTTTTCAGGTTTTCGACTTGCTGGGTGTACATATTTTTTCATTTTCATCCCTTACTTTTTCCCGAACCCTTTTGGTTTGTCGGGAAGCCCTTATTTTTTCCTAGGCCAGTCAACCTAGCGGGTCTTTGATTATGCGTAGTATTTTTTCACTATGTCTGCATTGACGGGGTGAGGAAGGTCGTCACCATCCATGGTGGTTAGAATCATAGCTCCTCCCGAGAAAATTTTCTTAACCACAAATGGCCCTTCGTACGTAGGGGTCCATTTTCCCCTGGGATCACCTCGCGGCAGTATGATGCGTTTGATCACCAGATCCCCGACTTGATACTCTTGTCGTCTAACTTTCTTGTTAAATGCCTTGATCATTCGCTTTTGATACGTCTGACCATGACAAATAGTAGTAAGTCTCTTTTCATCGATTAATTTCAGCTGATCAAGCTGGGTCTGGATCCAATCGTCCTCGCTCAAACCTGCATCCTTCATAATCCGGAGAGAGGGTATCTGGACTTCAATGGATAAGACTGCCTCCATGCGATACACCAGAGAGTAGGGTGTTGCCCCTGTTGATGTCCGTGCAGAGGTGCGATACCCATGAAGAGCGAATGATAACATCTCATGCCAGTCTTTGTAGGTCACTGTCATCTTCTGTACAATCTTCTTGATGTTCTTATTAGCTGCTTCAACAGTCCCATTCATCTTCGGCCGATAAGGAGAATAGTTGTGATGTTGTATCTTAAACTGTTTGCAGAGCTCGGTGATCATTGTATTATTGAGATTTGTACCATTGTCTGTAATGATCCTCTCTGGTACACCGTATTGACAGATCAGATTGTGTCAGATAAACCGCGCCACGACGTTCTTGGTTACTGTAGCAAAGGAAGCTGCTTCAACCAATTTAGTGAAATAATTGATAGCCACCAGAATGAAATGATGCCCGTTGGACGCAGTAGGTCTAATCTCGCCGATCATATCAATGCAGCACATTGCAAAAGGCCAAGGAGCTATCAAGACATTCAGCAGAACTGGAGGTACATGCACCTTATCAGCGTAGACTTGGCACTTATGATAGGTCCGAGAATGCTGATAACAATCGGCTTCCATAGTAGACCAATAATATCATGTCCGTAGGATTTTCTTTTCCATGGTATGTCCACTGGAATGAGTTCCGAAGGTACCTTCATATAATTCTGCCATAATCCTTTCTGCCTCGTTCTTGTCCACACATCGCAGTAAGGTTGAGTCATGGTTACGCTTGTAAAGAATCCCAATGCTAATGAAGAACTTTGCAGCAAACCTTCTCAGAAACTTCTTGTCATTAACAGATGCACCCTCGGGGTACTCTTGAGCTTCAAGATACCTCTTTATCTCGTGAAACCATGGTTTATCTGCTACCTCTTCAGTCTCAATATCACAGAAATGTGTGGGTTCATCCAACCTCTCAATGGTAATCTGGGGAGCTTCATTATCCCACCCGACTTTGAACATAGAAGACATGGTGGCTAGCGCGTCCGCTAACTGATTCTCCTCTCTGGGGAAATGTTCAAAGGTTATCTCCTCAAAGTGTGGGAGAAACGTCAGCACATACTCTTTGTAAGGAATAAGATTTGGGTGTTTCATATCCCACTCGCCTTTGATCTGACTGATCACTAGAGGGGAATCTCCGAATACACTCAAAACATAATTCTCAGGTGAATAGCTGCTCGAAGGCCCAGGATGCGCTTCATACTCCGCCATATTGTTGGTGCAGTTAAAACAGAATCGGGCGGTGAACGGAGTATGACAACCCTCAGGAAATATGATCACGGATCCAATGCCATTACCCAACGCGTTTGAAGCTCCATCAAAGTACATAGACCATCGAGATCCTTCGTCAGGTCCTTCATCCATTCCAGGTTCTTCACAGTCGGTCACCAACATGATGTTCTCATCCGGGAACTCGAAATTCATGGATTGGTAATCATCCACGGCATGATGCGCCAAATGATCTACCAACAAACTCCCCTTGATTGCTTTTTGGGTTGTGTATTGGATGTCATACTCAGTCAAGATCATCTGCCATCTTGCTATTCTTCCAGACAAGGCAGGCTTTTCGAAGATATACTTGATCAGATCCATCTTTGATATCAATAGGGTAGTGTGAGTCAGCATATATTGTCTCATCCGACGAGCAGCCCATGCCAAAGCGCAACAAGTTTTCTCGAGCAGTGAGTATCGGGTCTCACAGTCGGTAAACATTTTGCTAAGGTAGTAAATAGCATGCTCTTTTCGGCCAGATTCGTCATGCTGCCCCAGCACACACCCCATTGAATTATCCAGCACTGTCAAGTATAAAATCAAAGGTCTTCCTTCAACTGGAGGCATTAGAATAGGTGGCTCTTTGAGGTATTCCTTGATCCTTTTGAAAACGGTCTGACATTCATCATTCCATTTCACCACTTGATCCTTCTTCAGCAGCTTGAAGATTGGCTCACAAGTAGCAGTCAAATGTGAAATGAATCGGGCGATGTAATTCAGACGTCCCAAAAAACCTCTAACTTCATTTTCCGTTCGGGGAGCTGGAATCTCCTGTATAGCCTTTACCTTTGCAGGATCCACTTGAATACCTTTAGCACTAACGATGAAACCCAGCAGCTTACCAGACCTTACCCCGAAGGTGCACTTGTTCGGGTTTAACCTCAGCTTGTACATCTTCAACCTGTCGAACAGTTTTTGGAGATGGTCAATGTGTTCTTCTTCAGTATGGGACCTTGCAATCATGTCATCAACGTAAACCTCAATCTCATGGTGAATCATGTCATGGAACAAAGCGACCATGGCGCGCTGATAAGTTGCCCCAGCATTCTTCAACCCGAAAGGCATTACCTTGTAATAGAAGGTGCCACACTGTGTAACGAAAGTTGCCTTTTCCATGTCCTCGGGAGCCATCGTAATCTGATTGTAACCAGAAAAACCATCCATAAAGGAGAAGACCTTATGTTGTGCGGTGTTGTCTACCAAAACATCGATGTGGGGAAGCGGGAAATCATCCTTGGGGCTCTCCCTGTTCAGATCCCTATAGTCCACACACATCCGTACCTTACCATCCTTCTTCAGCACCGGAACAACGTTGGCAACCCACTGCGGGTAAAGAGTGACAACTAGAAATCCGGTGTCAAACTGTTTCATGACCTTAACTTTGATTTTCTCGGACATCTCAGGGCGCATACAAAGAACCTTCTGCTTTACTAGAGGACAACCTTATTTAGTCGGTAGGCGCTGTACTACAATGTCAGTGTCCAAACCAGGCATATCTTCATAAGACCAGGCGAAGATCTCAACATAGTCGGGTAGCATCTGTATCAACCGTTTCTTGACACTAGGCTCCAGATTTGCACCTATCTTGACCTCTTTCTTTTCTTCCTCCATACCCAAATTCACTTATTCCACTGGCTCTTCATGAGGCTGTATGGCCCTCTCTTCCTGTAGTAACAGTCTAGCAAGTTCCCCAGGCACTTCACAATCTTCCTCACCTTCTTCCTTGGCTTGGTTGATCGGATTTTCGAAGTCATAACTGGCAGTAGCAGAGTCGTTATCAATGGGATCCATAGTGGATATGGATCTGCATTATGATATGTGAGTGTGTGTAAGACAATAGCTTATTTTTGATAAAGTGCGGGATAGAAAGGAAAAACAAGGAGCGCAAAATTTGTAATGCAAGAAAACGTCCAATGCTTTATTGATGATATATGAAAATGACAAATAATAAGCCCTCTCAAACAAAGCCAAGGTGCCTCGGTCAAGGCACCAGGCCGTAAAGTTTCAAACTGTCTATTACAAATCTCAAAACAAAAGTCTATTACTGTGTAATAAAAGAAACGGGTATGAAGTCCTTCATCGCCCAGTTGTTCAATCCATCGTTGGTAGTAGGGTAGATCCAGCTGTCAATATCTGAATCTTCTTCACCATCTTCAATTGCATTCACTCCCTGATTACTGATATGCAGACGAGGTCTTCCAATCCGCGCACGCCGAACAGCCCTTTGAGCCTCTGCAGTAAAGCCCAAACCAAACTTGTCAGTTTTGTGTGCGAAGTCAGGGAGCTGACCCCAATTTGCACACCCACCTTTTTCAATTACAGCCCTGGCATCCTTGAGGGAAGCCATCTTTATCAGAGGTTTGTCAGCAGCAGCTTCAGTCGACGCCAGAATCTGGGGGACCTCTTCAAAATTCTAACAAGGGGTTTCGATGAACTCCCCATCCATCTCCATATAGCTAAAGGAATTAAGATGACTCACCAAATACTCCTCTTCACCTCATACCATGACAATCTTCCCTTTTACCAGATATTTCAACATTTGATGGAGCGTAGAAGTCACTGCCCCAGCCTTATGAATCCAAGGGCGACCCAGCAAGCAAGAATATGATGGTCGGATATCCATCACGTAGAAAGTAGATGCAAAAGTCTGAGAGCCAACTTTAACAGGGACGTCCACCTCCCCGTGCACCATCCTTCTTGACCCGTCGAAAGCTCTGACTACAATGTTACTCGGCTTCATAATCAAACCTTCACAGTCCAAACGGTCTAATGCTTTCTTTGGCAAAACATTCAATGAGGACCCAGTATCCACCAGTACGTGGGCCAAAGTAGTGCCCCTGCACTCAATCGAGACGTGCAGAGCATCATTGTGATTTCTTCCTTTAGTAGTCAGATCTGCGTCTGAGAAACCCAACCCGTTGTCGATAGTCAAACTAGCTACGCAGTCTTTAAATTGATCAGCAGAAGTTTCCTGCGGCACATGCACAGTTTTGAGGAAAGCAATTAAAGCCTTTGCATGGGCTTCCGAACACAATAACAAGGAAAACATGGAGATTTTTGACGGGGTCTGCCCCAACTGCTCGACTACGTTGTAGTCACTCTTCTTGATAATCTTCAGAATTTCCTCTATCTCCTGCTTGGAGGTTTCAACAATGATCTTCTTAGGTGCCTCCGTCCGGGCAGGCTCACCTGTGATTTCTTTTCCCCGAGTGCCAGATGGCTCGGCGACAGGGGTGATAACTGGAATAGGAACTGGGATAGTAGCTGATGTACTAGAAGATGGAATGACAATAGGTTTATGGACAGTCGGAGGGGAAATCTCGGGAGAAAAGAGTCTTCCACTTCTGGTGACCTTGCTAGCCCCGACAATATTGCTGATATCAGCATCAACTTCTTCAATCTTTAAGTCTTTCTTAACTCCATGGTAATACGCATCGGCCCCATAGTGCCAAGGGACAACCTTATCCGAAGTGTATGGGATAGGACCAGGGATAGTAATGATTAATGGAGCGATTCTTGGAACGGGTGTAATCCTAATAGGCTTTCTCGAGGAAGCCTTGGAAGGATTGGCGGAAATGGTTATGATGGAAACATCTTGAATTGGAACCAACGTAATCATAGTCTTCTCGAACAGGAACTCCTTGTTATCCATCAGGCGCTGAACACCTAATTTCAATAAGTGGCAACCAGCAGGCAGAATTGAACACAGATGGCAACCTTCGCCACAGCCCGGAAATAAACCGGACAACAATATATTTTTCTTAATTGTCATCAAAGGAGTAGAAATTTCTTCCACGAAGGACACAAATAAATCATCGTCCACAACATTTACTCCATGACCGTGTTTAGGCATAGGGGCAGTTATGACGTTGGGTTTCTCCGGAGCGTCAAACTCAATCTCTTTAGCTTTGATCAAGTCTTGCACTTTATTCTTCAAGGCCCAATAGTTGTTTGTAGCATGAACCGGGCCATCAGAGTGATAGGCGCAGCAGGCGTTCCGGTTATACAGCGGAGATGTGGTGTTAGGATTCTTCGGGGCTTCCCTCAGAGTTACCAGGATGGTCTTCAATAATTATGGTAGAACTTGAGACAAGGTCATATTGATCCGAGTGAACTGTCTTTGTGGTCTTTCCATTCTTTGTTGATTGTTGCATTGTGGAGCAACTGTGGGTCTTGATATCACTACCGCATTCACTGCTTGGCAGTGTTCAGGTCTGCTTTGGCCCCTCGGGCCGTAAACTGCACTAGGTTCTTTCTTACCGGTGAAAGGCTTCTTCATTGCACTTGACGTTGTATCCTTCTGTATCTTACCACTTCGGATACCAGCTTCTACTCTTTCTGTGAAATCAAGCTTTCCAAATGTTTTGATGAAGACAAGCTAGCATGCAAAAATGAATGGATCAAGATAGAAGTTTTATCTCAAGCAAAGATTCATTGATCAAGATCAACTTTTCAAGACTTATGACTTAAGGTATATGAAATTTTTGATCTTATGCTCTTAGTGCTCAAAACTATTTTTAATCATGCATTTACTTTATTAAAATAATATTTTGAGTATATACTATGTATGATTAAAGAAGGATATTTTATTTTGCTTAAAATCTTTGAAAAATAATGATTTTTCAATTATTGTACACAAGCAATCGATTGTCATCAAACGACAATCGGTTGCATCCAAAAAACTTTTGATTCTGTTTGACATACAATCAGTTGTCGTCTAGCAGCAATCGATTGTCATGTGTTTTATTTTCAAATTTTTTGAACGTTGGCTTTAGAACAACTGATTGCTCCTCAATGACAATCAGTTGTCATAGTTATATTTTCCAATTTTTTTAAACGTTGTTGTGCTGCAATCGATTGTTGCTTTAGTGCAACCGGTTGTTGTACTTCATATTTTGAAAAAATTTATTTTTCCAGCAACTTTTAGTAACATCTTTTCATGGCAATCTTTGTATCTTTTCAAATACATTCTTTTGGTAAAAATGGCCTAAACATTGCTATGATTCATTGAAGAGGTATTACTACACTATAAATTATTTTCATTTAGAATTTTGAAATTACACAATCAAAGAAAATATACAACAACAATCACTAACAACTTTCTATTCTTTTGATCATACTCTTTATACTCAAGATTTTTGTTCATCATTTTCATATGCATACTGAAAATTATTCTTGAGCACTTAGAAGAGTATTCCATCTTAAATTTCATATTGATAGAAAAGATCAATCAAGTGATTGACATTGCTCTTTCATCATTCAAACTATCATACAAATCAAACAAACTATTGTATACTTGTTTTCAGGATTGTTGGAAACAAGAAAGACACTTAGGGAGGATTGTTCTCTTTGTGGTCTTAGTGAAAATCCAAGAGGATTGTTCTTGGTCCAAGAGGATTGTTCTTGGCTTGTTAGGTAGTCTTTGTACAAATTACCAACTATAAGGAAATCTCTTTCATGTTGAAAGGGGACTGGAGTACTCTCAGACTGTGAGGGGAACCAGGATATATCTCTGTGTTCTTTACTTTCCACATTTACTCCTTTCATCACTTATCAAAAAAAGAAAGAAAATAAACTCGTGCAAAAATATTCATACAATTCAGAAAAAGTTTTAAAGAACCTAATTCACCCCCCCCCCTCTTAGGCGCATCTGAACTTACACTCTCCCTAGTCAAGATCAACTCAGTAAATCCAGATGAAGAACTGCCGATCAGATGATTGAAAAATAGACCAGACAACGTCCCTAGAAACATATCAACCAACTCCCTGTCAGACAAAGGGGGTTGGACTCTTCCAGCCAAATCTCTCCACTTCTGAGCATAGTTCTTAAAACCTTTACTTTCACCCATAGACATACCCTGAAGCTGAGTACGAGTGGGAGCAAGGTCGGCGTTATACTGATACTGCCTATAAAAAGCAGCAGCAAGGTCTTCCCAATTTCGGACGTTGGGTCCTTCCAACTGATAAAACCATTCAAGCTGAGTCCCTGACAGACTATCTTGAAAGAAGTGTACCCACAAATTTCTATCAGCAGTGTGGGGTTGAATTTTCCTGACATACGAGCGAAAATGGAGTTTTGGACAGGATACTCCATCGTACTTGGCAAAAACCGGAGCTTTGAACTTATGAGGGATCACCACTCCAGATACCAATCCCAGCTCTCCGAAATCTAATCCAGGGATCTTCTGAATCTCCATAGCACTCAGACGGTCTTCTAACTGCTTGTACCTATCCTCGGAAGGAGGATATTGCTCCTCATCATAATCTGTATCATTATCAGAAACTGCAGGACTGGGGCGTTTTTCTTCTTCTTGGTTCTCCCCTCACTTGGATGAAAAGGACAGATCAGCTTGTTGTTTCAACCTATCCCCAAACCTTCTGCCCATACCCAGAAGAACGACCTTCTTCTTCTTCTTCTTCTTCTTCTTCTCTCTCTCTTTCAGAATGAGAGCTTTCAAGTCCTCTTACCCTTTAGCCAAGCTCAAGAACATCTCTTGAAATTGGGCATTTTGCGCCTGAAGATCTTTGATAGCTTGATCGGAAGACATTTCTGCTGAAATAAACAGCGAAGAAGATGAGAAACCTGTAATGGTACATGTAATGATGTGCATGATAATGGGATGCGTATGTAATTATTTAAAAGACTTTGGGAGATTTAAATTTGCAGACCCAAAAAACAAACAAACTTTATTAGATTAAACTTGTAAAAAGGTTCAACAATGCCTTTAAGGCGTTTACAAAGAAATAAATGAAAAACAAATCTAAACTAGAAAAAGCAAAATCATAAATCCCATGGACGCTTCCCCTTCGTGCTGACATAGTCATTGATCGTCCTTTCATTCTCGAGTTGCCTGGTGAGCTTCAAGATCTTCCTTTCTTGCTCATGATACTTCTCCCGGTAGGTATCCCTCTCCTCTTTCAGCTGAATCCAGGATCTCTTCAATGCCCCAAGATCAATGGGCATGTAGGGATAAAGGACTATATAAGGAATACCCTCTTCATTGGTGGGCTCCACAATCACTGGCAACACAGCTTCATAAGGCATCCCAAGCTTCTGAGCACGAGCTCGGACCCACTGGAGGTATGGCTGCATAGGGAGGGAGGTCTTTGGTCCTAGCTCTTGAGGGTCAGATCTGTTCACCATGCCCCAAGCTCGTATAAACCTTCGGCGATGCTTGTTAACGTCTTCCTTGTAATCAAATGCAATATCTGTAAGAAGTAGCTCATGAGGACCATCTCTCCGAGCACGACAAAATTGTCGCAAAGCTAAACAAGGACTGTAGATTATTCCCCCTCTAATTCCAAGCAACGGGACATTAGGGTATCCCCCACATTGGTCAATGACATCAGTGTTTTCCATAGTCTTGGAACTCCAAAGAATGTGTGTATGGGCAAGGGACATTATCATGTAAGACCATCCTAAACCTTCTTCATTCTTCAACACAGATTTGGGGAGGTGCGAAATAAACCACCTCGCCAGAAAAGGCATGCAACACATGAGGGTCCCTCTTCTACGCACAGTACGAGTGTAGAGGGTATGCAAGATATCACCCAGTAGAGTAGGCACGGGATTGCGAGACAGGAAGATCTTAACCGCATTCACATCTATAAAAGAATCTGGATTTGGAAAGAGAACCAAACCATAGATAAGGAGAGCCAAGATATCATCAAAAGCCTGAAAATCCAAATTATCCCAGAATAGTTGAGCTTGATCTATCAGAAACTTGGCTAAGAAACCTTCAACCCCGCTTCGTGTTTCCCAATTGGATACTACATCATCTCTTTTCATATGCAGAGTCGAGGCAATGTCTTCTGGTCTAGGAGTCTCTTCCAAACCTATGAAGGGCATCTGCTCAAGGATGGATATTCCCAATAAGTGAGAAAACTCTTCCAAAGTGGGAACCAACTGATAATCTGGGAAAGTGACGCAATGATGCACAAGATGGAAGAACTGGAAAAGCACACTCATCATCTGCTCATCAAACTTGGAGGTAACCAAGCTAAGAAGCCGACCATGCCTCTTAATGAAGGAAGAAGTCTCAGACACTCTTGAGGCTAACTCTTTGAGTTGAGCAGGTATTTGCACAAAGTTAACTCGGATGGTGTTTCTGTGTACGGAATCCATAATCTGTAAAATAGAACAAAGATAAATCCCCTCAGTCTTTGAAATGGTTAGTATAATGAAGTATGCATGCTATGTTATGATGCATGATGTCATGGTAAAAACAACACATGTATAGCAGATGACAGACATGGTAAAGGCAAACAAGTCACACAAAAGCCCTTAAGTTTAAGGCCTGCATAGGGGTCAAAGGTATTACCCTCTTGAAGTTCAGTTGGTTTTAACCTGTCCTAGCAAAAGTAACCGGGTTCTAGAGGTTCTTAATATCACTGACCATCCTCCATCTGTCATGATTTCAGCTCACGCAATCTTTTCTTGCGGTCGGAACTATCTCGAGAGTATGGTCTCAATGAGTGTAGTATCTAGAATCAACCAGTTCCCAGCTTTACACCGAGACTGGCTATCTCACTACTTTCTAATGGCCAAGTTGGTCTATTAAGGGTTCTAAGGTCAGTTGATGCTTAACGACACGCATAGCAGCTCCGTATTCTCCTCGTTTCTACACAAGGGATACCAGTACCAACCAATATGCCACATCAACATAGCTACTGCTTCAACCCTATCGGTCTACGCCGTACAGTTCCCTTACAGTTTATTGCTACTTACCTAAAAGGTTTTTCCCAGATCCGGGTTAGGATCTATAGTAACTACCAATACAAAACCCTTTAACAGTAAAAGAAACCAAAACAAACAAGAGAAGCAATTTATGGTGAAGTAAGTCCTAAGGTATACCCCACTTATGTGGTCACCAGCAGAGTTGCCAGTTCTGTGATACGGTGGAAGAACCGACTGTTTAATACTGGTTTGCGTTTTGTGTTTTTTGTTCGCAAAATGTCGAGGTAAGCAAGAGTCGCCACCGACTTTTATTTTATCCAACTGGAAAGGAAAAAAGCACAGAAAAATTCCTTTTTCGATATTTTTGAGTACGGGGGGTAGATTATAGAAAGGGAAGGTATTAGCACCCTTTCTATCTGTGGTTTTCCACGGGCTCGTAGGTACTTGCTCATCATTTTTTTTTAAATTGCTTTTGGGTTTGTGTGTTTTGAAAAGTTTTTATCTTACTTCGTTTTAACCCTTGTATTAGTCGTCAAGAGTGTTACGAAGTGTTTTTGAAAATTTTGTTTGAAAAGAGTGTAAGTGTGGAAAAGATTATTTTGAGCAAGTACCTACTAGTATCTACCTACTCGAAAAAGAATGTTTCTATTCATGTTTCCTTTAGACAGCGTTATCCTACTATTAATGAGTAGGTAGCACCGTCGTTGGAGTTGTAAGGGTCAATTTGAAAGGGACGTACGATCACTAAAGCAATGTTAGGATGTCTTAGTAATAACCCTAATGTCTTAAGATCATAATCGAGGCAACATTTCCGAGGCAACATTTCTGAGGCAACATTTTTGAACGGGACATTTGATCTTTGTTTAGACAGGAGGGCAACAACTAAGACACCCTATACTCAATGATCGTTTACCGAAGGCAACCGAAGTGAGAGTATACCCTAGGAGTGCGCATGTGCGAGTGATTTGATTTCAAGTTATTATCTTTGCACATTTAGGGTTTGCTAACCATTTTAAAATTAACATACAGTCTTGTCATGCTATCCTATTATCATACATCTAACAGTTAATATTGGCGAAAATTAAAATGCGGGAAATAAAACTACTCTATTGCAAGGCTTCGGGGAGGGGGATTAATTGCATAGCCAAAAACCCGTAAAATGATAAATAAAAGAAAAATCCTTATTAAACTATTACATCCCATGAGCAGTTACATTAATATTTACAAAATAAATAATAAATGCGCGTGATGAAACGTGGACGAGAAAATTAGGGTTTTGACCCCGTCTAAACCTAATTGAAAGAAAAATCATATTTTTGTGTTTTTTTGATTATTTTGAGAAAATAAGGTTTTAACTTGAATAAATACAAACCTAATTACTAATTAATTTAAATTAAGAAAAAATAAATATTTGACCTATTTTTGCATTTTTATTATTTTAAGAAAATAAAAATTAAATCAAACAAAACCCTAATTTTATAATTTATTTTAAATTATTTACAAAAAGGTTAAAAATACCCTAAAATTTAATTAAACTAATTATTAAATTAAATTTGATAAAAAATATAACCTAAATCTAAATTGTTGAGAATTGATTTTATGAGTGTTATAAAAAAAAGAATTAATTTTATGTTAGAAAATAATTTAAACAAAATCAATAAATAAAATAAATAGAAAAGAAGAAATAAAGAAATGGGCCTGGTTTTGTAGCAAGAAGGGGGGGTGTCAATTGCATTTCTGAGCCCAATAATCCTTGGCCCACGTTGACTTTCCAGATCTTGTATGCTGGCTTGACTATGGTGCATTGTGGACCTTTAGAGGATGGCCCTTGGATCCAGCTTGTTGGAGATCTGGTGGTTGAACATTGATGGCATATGGTGGACTCAATGCATGCGCGCGTACCTGATGATGTAAAAGAAAATAACATTGGCAAATATGGGGACCTAAGGATCGAACCCAGGCCCTTTGGCTTTTCCAAGCACCTGATGACCAACTGAGCTAGCGTGTTCATTTGTATATGGAATAACAATCAAATATTATATTAGAAAAACAAAATAACATATTACAAAGGCGGGAATTTTTGAATGGGCCAGTCAGGGGGTGCCACGCCACCCTTCTTCTTCCTCCCTCCATTGGCAAAAGTCCAACACTTTTACCTACGGTTTTCTGGGCGTAGGTACAGCCCTGTGATCTTCCAAAAATCACTGCAAGCATGGTAAATGCATAACAATGATACCAATCAACTCGTGACAACCTCACGAGCATCATGGTACCACTTTCCATGGCCAACTGTACCTGTAACAAAAAACCCCAAAAACGAGCCAAGAACCCTAACTATGGCGTCTTGCTCTACAGTTAATAAAAATGCAATTGAACATAACCAATAGCTTGCAATTGATTCAATGAACAAGAATATATAAAGAAATCATGCTACAAATGCTAGAATCATGATATTTGATTTCAAGAAAGTATCAATGTTGTGAGATGCTTACAATGGGTTTTAGGATGTTATGAAGCTTGTTAATGATTGCAATATGACCCAAAGATATCCAGCAAGCGAGTGAGATAGCTGGGAAGGCTTCATATGGCCTGGAAATTGGAATTTGATTCACCACTTTTGTTGAGTTTTTGCAAGTTTGCTTTCAGTTTCTCACGCCTCCAATCTCCTAGCTTTTGGTCTGCAAATGCTCTATATGTACTCTAGAATAAATTAGGTCACAAACATGCTTCAAATCTTTTTCAATTAAGATGATTGAATCATGATTTGATTTTTATGTAAATCTTTCCAAATCAAGCCAAATCCAATCTTTTTGTGTACATTTGAAGCTTGCACGATTTGATTCTCCTTCCAGCTGTATAAGACGCCTAAACATGCACAAAATCTCAAGCTTTGATTAGTTTTGATATTTTTCATGATTTTATTTTGATTTTATTTGATTTAATTGAAATAAAATTCAAATAAATGACAAAAATAAAATAAATACAAGTGTGAGAGATCATGGGTCGTGGGTCATGTTACAAACTCAATACAAGCACAAAAGGTTGGGCCCATTTGACAAAAATTGCAATTTGAGACATATTTGACTTTTGGCAATTTTGCAAAAAAGGTCAATTTTTCCAATGAATAACTCCTTCAATTTATACCCTAGAGATGTGTTCTTAGACTTTTTAGAAAGATTGAAATGTCCTCTAAGCAACCCTTTTGGTCTCATCTCAATTGAGTCTTCCATGTACATGTATGAAGCTTTGACAAAAAAGGTGTTTTTATTGACTTTTCAAAATGACCTATAATGTCAAAATTTATATCTTCTTGTGAGTGCATATTTTGAACTTGGGAGATGCAGATTAATTGTAGGGAATTGCATCCTCTTAAAAATTAGCTTTGTATGGGTCATTCTTGATAAAGTATGAAAACGTTATGCTTAGTCAAAGTTGAGTTGACTTTTCCTGCAAAACCCTAATTTAGCAACTTTTGGGTTTTGATGAATTGTGAGCAATCCTTGAGGAATCATGATAAACCCTTGATCAAATGATGAATAACACTTAAAAATGAGAATGTTGACCAAAAAACTTGAAGTTTGACTGTATGTGGGCCACAGTTGACGTTTACCCTAGCATAGTCGATTTTCAGGCCTTTGAGCAATTGACTGAGCAAACGTTCTCTGTAGGGCTTGAAACTTGACATGGATGATCTTGAGAACATATTAGGACAATAGTGAGCATTTGGGACCCCTTGGACTCAAGTACCTTGATGCAAACTAAAACCCTAATTTGAGGTAGACTACCTTAGGAGAGAGTTTGTCTGGTCAACCCTTGGACTTCCTTGAGCAATTTTAGGATCTTACTTGAAATGTATTGAGAAATATGGGAGGGAAAATTTTGGGGTACAATAGAGAGCATATTGTTACAAAGGTATCCTGTCTCCTGTAAGGTTTTCTATAAATCATGAGTTGATATCACATTCTTGCAAATTTTTTTTTACTATAAAAAATGCATTTTCAAAAAATTTCAAGACAGACATAAGCTTTGCATTCTTTAAATGACATTGTTTGCATATGGTTAATTGTTCAAATGGCAGAGAAATTCCCACAACGAATATTCAGCGAACGAAGACCCCCTCAATGGATAGAGTCACCTCAGACGAAAAAAACATTCCCAATAACAAGCCTTTCATAATCAAGGGGCGTGACATGGTGTCTAATTAATCTGGGGAAGTCAAGCCAATATGCGAAGAATCTCTCCAAAAATGCTGAATAGCCAGGGGTAGATCTCCATCTGAATCACTCGGTGGATGTTACATTGATCGGGGATTCCAGCAGAAAATCACTGAAATTTGAATCTTTGGTACCACCAAATTGCTTGTCTGTGCCAGTAGTATCAGATGGTGTTAGTATCATGTCTTTGAATCCTTCCATGACAGTTCTTAGAAAATATTCATAGGAAATTCAAGACTATCAGAAACTTGATCAAACATCAGGTGCACCAGATCCATCCTGAAGCAGCCTCACACAAGCATCCACGTATGAAAGGGCACATGCAATCACATAAACATTTTCTAGAATTTCTACAACACTTGTTGTCATAGACGGTGACAACTCTTCACATCCGATGAACATGAACATAGTCAAAAAAGACTACGCATGAAAAAGACCCGCTAGGTTGACTGGCCTAGGCAAAAATAAGGGCATCCCGGTGAACCAAAAAGGTTCGAGAAAAAGTTAGGGATATACATATGAAAAAAATTGTACACTCGGCAAGTCGAAAACCTAAAAAGGTGGCTTGGGAAAAAAAGGGTATCCCAGTGGACTGAAAACCCGAAAGGGCTGTCCAGGAAAAAGTTAGGGATTAAAGTGTACGACTATGTCCCGTTATCTTGTCACTTGCCTATCAGGAGAAGGCTTATCATCCCGATCAACATTTACCCATCTCCCCATGATTTGGTACGAAACTCAAACCATCCACAAAGCCTCCGCATGTACTTTCTCCAGCGGGTACAGGGGCAGAAACTTCCTGATGTGGAGTCACCACTACGTCCTCAGCATACGACCCCGTGACATCTATGTTCCCCACAGAGCAGAAACAATCAAAATTTTGCCCTCTTCTTCCCCAAGCAGGGATCACCTTCTCCAGTTGAAGTCTGTTTTCCCCAGCCGAGTTTTATAATTTCAAATAGTTCATAAAACCTCCTCACGGGTAGAGTTTATTTCTCAAACTGCGGAAGCTCATTCCCCAACAGAGTTTATTTCTCTACATCGGCCAGATCTTCCAACAAAACATCCTCCCTCCATAGAGTTATTCTCAAGCAGAGTCAATCCTCGGCAGAATATCCTTAAACAAAAAGAGGGAATCCCCGAAAAATCATCTCCATTCATCATCCTCGACGGAAATGAAGGACTCAGCTTCCCAATGCTCTTCAGCAGCAGTCCCAGATTTACTTTCTCCGACTAAGAAATATCACAATAGCATCTCATATTCATACATCATGGCATGCACATACACATCGCATATAGCATAATCTCATTTATTTTGAGAACATTATCACACAATGGATTTCATACATCATGACATTGCATACGACTAACTCTTTACCATTTTCAGGAAAGATCAAATCAACAAACACCATTGTCTACTTACGCGACCTGGTAGTCTTCTCAATAGATATGTCTAATGAAAGGCTATTTCAACACTTTCCTCATAAAGACGTTCTCAAAAGACCTTCTCTGGTTCAGTCAGATTGACACTAAGATCTCTTTGATTCCTATCCCAGTTGAAGATATTCCAAGACTTTTGTCTGGTTCAGTTAAATCTATCCTAAGATTTTTCTGATTCTTATCCAGTCAAAGTTAATTAAAGACCTTCTCTGGTTCAGTAAGATCGACACTAAAATCTCTCTGATTCCTATTCCAATTGAAGATATTCCAAGACTTTTGTCTGGTTCAGTTAAATTGATCCTAAGATTTTTCTGATTCTTATCCAGTCAAAGTTAATTCAAGACCTTCTCTGGTTCAGTCAGATCTACACCAAGATCTCTCTGATTCCTATCCCAATCGAAGATATTCCAAGACTTTTGTCTGGTTCAGTTAAATCGATCCTAAGATTTTTCTGATTCTTATCTATTCAAAGTTAATTAAAGACCTTCTCTGGTTCAGTCAGATCGACACTAATATCTCTCTGATTCCTATTCCAGTTGAAGATATTCCAAGACTTTTGTCTGGTTCAGTTAAATCGATCCTAAGATTTTTATGATTCTTATCCAGTCAAAGTTAATTAAAGACCTTCTATGGTTCAGTCAGATCGACACTAAGATCTCTCTGATTCCTATTCTAGTTGAAGATATTCTAAGACTTTTTTCTGGTTCAGTTAAATCGATCCTAATATTTTTCTGATTCTTATCCAGTCAAATTTAATTAAAGACCTTCTCTGGTTCAGCCAGATCGACACTAAGATCTCTCTGATTCCTATTCCAGTTGAAGATATTCCAAGACTTTTGTCTGGTTCTGTTAAATCGATCCTAAGATTTTTATGATTCTTATCTAGTCAAAGTTAATTAAAGACCTTCTCTGGTTCAGTCAGATCGACACCAAGATCTCTCTGATTCCTATTCCAGTTGAAGATATTCCAAGACTTTTGTCTGGTTTAGTTAAGTCAATCCTAAGATTTTTCTGATTCTTATCCAGTCAAAGATAAATCAAGACCTCTACTATTGGAGAAACTGCAAAGCCTGGAGTATGACCAAATGACAGTTTAATCTCATTTCCCCAGTAAGTCACTTTGAAGCCTAGAATACGACTAGATAGCAGTCAACCTTATTATCCTCAGCAAGTCACTGTAAAGCCTGGATCTTGACCAGATAGCAGTTTACTTTCATCTCTTCATTCAAGAGATGACTCCCCAATAGAGTAATAGACAACTGAAGCTCCTAGACTCTATTCCCCTAAAAAACCATTCCCCATCGGACTCCTCCTCGGACAGCAGGAACAGGAATCCCCACAAAGAGACTCCTTACGAAGTCAGCATCTATTTTGGATGGCATCTTAAGCCCATCTCCAACGACTCTCCATCACACTCCTTGGATGGCATCTTTAAGCCCATCTCCGACAGTCTTTTGTCATCTTTTCCAAATGGAATCTGTAAGCCCATTCCCAATATTATTCACCAACAGTCTCACTTCGGACGAGTGCAAATTTATGGGCACTCTAGTGTTCAATCATTTTCCACCTTCAGATCACGGGAGGCAAACAAGCCATTCTAAATCTTCATGTTTAAGAAGATTGAACAGGGGCAGTTGTTGTACCCCAAAATTTGCCCTCCCTTTTTCACTCAAGACATGCCCATTGAGGTCCCCAACTTTCCCTAGGATGACTAAGAATTGACCAGACAAATTCTCCTCCTAAGGCAATGAACCCCCAACTAGGGTTTCAATTTTCATCAAGATGGTTGAGCTTCAAGGATCCCAAATTTTCTCCATTATCCTAATATGTCTTCAAGATTATCCATGCCAAATTGCATGCCTTGCACAATAAGTTTGCTCAGTCAATTGCTCAAGTATTGGAAAATCAATTGTGTTAGGTCAAAAGTCAATTGTGGCCCATGTACAGTCAAATTTCAAGATTTTTGGTTAACATCAACATTTTGAAGTGATATCCATCATTTGGTCAAGGTGTTGTACCCCAAAATTTGCTCTCCCATTTTTCTCAATACACGTCAAGAGGTCTACCATATACTATCAGGATCTGACCATCCAATTCACCAATGCTTCCGAACTAATGACTTCCCCTTGGAGGACCACCATACGCCTCCAGTCAACAACCACATTGGATCTGGCAAAGTCAAATAGGCCTGGATCTTTTGGGCTCAGAATCTCAAACAGCACCCCCCTCAATTGCTAAACAGCATCAGGCCCATTACTAATCTTTTTTTTATATATTTCTTTCCTTTATTTTTATTCTTTATTTATTTAATATACAAATTGACTTATTTTTCACAAAAACCATAAAATCAACAATCCATCAAAAATTAGGATTAGTTTTTATTTTATCAAAAATTAATTTAATTTAGTTTAAGTTAGGAAAATTATAATTTGTTTTCAAAAATAAAACAAATAGAAATTAGGTTAAACTTTTGATTTAATTTTATTTTGCTCTTTTCTCAAATAAATAAAAATACAAAAGTAGATTGTAGATTAAATTAATTCATTTTTGTTCTTAAAATTAATTAGAATTAGGATTTTCTTTTTAAATTTAATAATTTCTCTATTTTCTTAAAATAACAAAGCAAAAAAGCATTTTTTAACTAATCGCAATTAGGTTTAGGCAAGGGTCAAAACCCTAGTTTCTCCGCATTTGATTCATCGCGCGCATGTTATTATTATACCAATATTTCTGTAAATGATCATGGTTTGTAATAGTTTAATCTAGGACTTTTTTGTTTATCGTCTTTTGCGGGTTTTTTTGGCTATGTAATTAATCACCCTCCCCGAAGCCTTGTAATAGCGTAGATTTACTTTATCGCATTTTAATTCTCGCAAGTATTTGACTATTTAGATGTATGCTAATAGGATTGTATGACAAGAATGCATGACAAATTAATACAGTTAGAAAACCCTAATGTGGAAAGATTAAATAATTGAAGACAGATCACTCACACATATCACTCTTAGGGTATACTCACACTTCGGTTGCCTTCGGTAAACGATCTTTAAGTATAGGATGTCTTAGTGGTTTACCTCCTGTCTAAAAAGGTCAAACGTTGCCTCGGAAATGTTGCCTCGAATATGATCTTAAGACTCTACGGTTATTCCTAAGGTTTCCTAACATTGCTTTAGTGATTGCACGTCCCTTTCGAATTGACCCTTACAACTCCAACGATCGTGCTACTTATTTCTCAATAGTAGGATAGCGCTGTCTAAAGGAACGAGAATAGAAACGATCTTTTTTGCGTAGGTAGATGCTAGTAGGTACTTGCTCAAATCAAAACTCTTCACACTTACACATTTCAAAATAATCTTCAAAAACAACTTCGTCACACCTTTGAGGACCGATACAAGGGTTATCACGAAGTCAAACTTTTTCAAAACAAAGCACATACACAAAAAATTTTAAAAGATGAGCAAGTACCTAAGAGCCCATGGAAAACCATGGATAGAAAGGGTGCTAACACCTTCCCTTTCTATAATCTACCCCCCGTACTTAGAATATCTCGAAAAAGGATTTTTTTTCTGTACTTTTTTCCTTTCCGGTTGGATTAAATAAAAGTCGGTGGTGACTCTTGCTTACCGCGACATTTTGCAAACACAAAACGCAAAACACAAACCAGCGTCCAAACAGTCGGTTCTGCCACCGTATCACAAAATCGGCGACTATGCTAGGGAGTGTTAATAAGTGGGGTATACCTTAGGATCTAGTTCATTATAATTGCTTCTCTTGTTTGTTTTGTTTGCTTTACTTTTAAGGGTTTTTTTTTGGGATTGTTATAGATCCTAACTCGAATCTGGGGAATACCTTTTAGGTAAGTAGCAATAGACTGTGAGGGAACTGTACGACATATACCGATACGATTGAGCAGTGGCTACTTGGTGTGGCACTTTGGTTGGTACTGGTTCCCTTGTGGAGAAACGAGGAGAATATGGGTCCGCAACGTGGTGTCATTAAGCATCAACTGACCTTAGAACCTTTAATCGTCCAACTTGGCCATTAGAAAGTAGTGAGATAGCTGGCCTTGGTCTAAAGTTGAGAACTGGTTGATACTCAATGCTACACTCATTGAGACCATACTCTCGAGATAGTTTCGGCCACAAGAAAATATTGTGTGAGCTGAAACCATGACCGATGGAGGATGGTCAATGATATTGATATCCCCTAGAACCCAGTTACTTTTTCTAGGACAGGTTGAAACCAACTTAAAGAGGGTATTACCTTTGACCTCATGCAAGCCTTAAACCTAAGGGATTTGTGACTTGTTTGTCTTTGCCATGCCTGTTATCTGCTATACTTGTTGTTTTTTATCATGACATCATGCATCATAACATTGGCATACATGCTTCATTACACTAACCATTTCAAAGACCAAGGGAATTTATCTTTGCTCTATTTTGCAGATCATGGCTTCTGCACATAGAAAGACTATCTGAGTCAACTTTGTGGAGATACCATCCCAACCCAAAGAGCTAGTGTCAAAGATTTCTGAAACCTCTATGTTCATTAAGAGACATGGTCAACTTCTCAGCTTGGTTACTTCAAACCCCGATGAACAGATGATGAGTGTACTTTTTTAGTTCTTCGATCCCGAACATCACTATTTCACCTTTCCAGATTATCAGTTGGTACCCACCTTGGAGGAATTCTCTCATCTATTGGGCATATCCATTCTTGAACAGATACCCTTCACAGGTATAGAAGAAGTTCCTAAGCCAGAAGTCATTGCATCAGCTTTGCATTTGAAACGGGTTGATGTGGTATCCAATTGGAAAACTCGAAGCGGAGTCGAAGGTTTTCTAGCCAAATTTCTGATAGACCAAGCTCAACTATTCTGGGATGATCTAGATTTTTAGGCTTTTGAAGATGTCTTGGCTCTTCTTATTTATGGTTTGGTTCTCTTCCCTAATCCGGATTCCTTTGTAGATGTGAATGCTATCAAGATTTTCCTCTCTCGCAATCCTGTGCCTACCTTGCTTGGAGATATCTTGCTCGCTCTCTATACTCGTACCAAAAGGAGAAGATGGACTCTTATGTGGTGCATGCCATTGTTTTCAAGGTGGTTTATTTCTCACCTTCCTAAGTCTGTGCTGAAGACCGAAGAAGGTTTTGGTTGGTCGCACAAAATAATGTCACTTGCTCATACATATATTATTTGGTGTTCCCGGGCTATGGAAGACGTTGCTGTTATTGACCGATGTGGGGGGTACCCTAATGTCCCATTACTTGGTATCAGAGGAGGTATAACTTACAATCCTTGTCTAGCTTTATGATAATTTGGTCGTGCTCAGAGAGATTGTCCCCATAGGTTACTTCTCGAGGATATTGCATTCGACTACGAAGAGGATGTTAAAGGGCATCGCCGGAGGTTCATAAGAGCCTGGGGCATGGTAAATAGATCAGACCCCCATGAGTTGGGACCAAAGACTTCCCTTCCTATGCAGCCTTATCTCCAATGGGTCTGAGCTCATGCACAGAAGCTTGTGATGCCATATGCAGCAGTGTTACCAGTGATTGTGGAACCCACTACTGAAGACGGTATTCCTTACACATTTATCTATCCTTACATGCCTACTGATCTTGGGGAGCTATAGAGGTCTTGGATTCAGCTGAAGAATGAGCGAGATACTTACAGGGAGCAGTTCCATGAGCAAGAGAGGAAGGTTTTGAAGCTCACCAGACAGCTCGAGGAGGAAATAGTGCTCAATGACTACATCAGCACAAAGAGAAAGCGTCCATGGGACTTTTGATTTTGCTTTTCTAGTTTTAAGATTTATTTTTATCTGCTTATTTGTAACGCCTTAATGGCATTGTTGAACATTTCAAAGTTAAACTAATAAAGTTTTGTTTATTTTTGGTTTGCAAATTTAAATTTCCCAAAGTCTTTGAAATTATTACATGCACATCATCACAGGTACCACTACAGGTTTCTTATCTTCGTCGTTGTTTATTTCAGTAGAAATGTCTTCTGATCAAGCCATCAAAGAGCTTCAGGCACAGAATGCCCAGTTCCAACAGATGTTCATAGGTCTGGCTAAGGGGCAAGAGGATCTGAAAACTCTCATTCTGAAAGAAAAGTAGAAGAAGAAGAAGAAGAAGAAGAAGAAGAAGGTCGGGCTTCTAAATATAGGCAGAAGATTTGGAGAAAGGTTTAAGCATCAAAATGATCTGACCTCTTCATCCAAAGAAGGGGAGAACCAAGAAAAAGAAAAGGGCCTTAGTCTTGCGGTCTCTGATAATGATACTTATTTTGATGATGAGCAATATCCTCTTGCCGGGGATAGGTACAAGCAGCTAGAAGACCGTCTGAGTGATATGGAAGTTCAGAAGGTACTTGGTTTGGATTTCGGAGAACTAGGACTGGTATCTGGAGTGGTCATCCCTCATAAGTTTAAGGCTCCAGTTTTTTCTAAGTATGATGGAGTGTCTTTCCCAAAACTCCATCTCTTTTCTTATGTCAGGAAAATTCAACCCCACACTACTGATAGAAATTTATGGGTGCACTTCCTTCAAGATAGTCTGTCAGGGACTTAGCTTGAATGGTTCTACCAGTTGGAAGGGGCCAATGTTCGAAACTGGGAAGATCATGCTGCTGCTTTCTACAAGAAGTATTAGTACAATGCCGACCTTGCTCCCACTCGTACTCAACTCCAGAGTATGTCCATGGGTGCAGGCGAAGGTTTTAAAGATTACGCTCAGAAATGGAGAGATTTGGCTGGCAGAGTTCAACCCCCTTTATCTGATAGGGAGTTGGTTGATATGTTTCTGGGGACGCTGTCTGGCCCATTTTTCAACCACTTGATTGGCAAATTATCGTCTGGTTTCACCGAGTTGATTTTAACTGGAAAACAGTGGAGGCTGGGATTCGAAGCAGAAAAATACAAAAGGATGCCTCTTCGAGTTCAGTAAAGAAAACTTTTATTGGTAAGAAGGAAGCCAGTGCAGTTTATAGCCCGAGGGGCCAGAACAGATCTGAACACCGTCCAACGGTAAGTGCTGTAATGATACCAAGACCCGTTGTTGCTCCAATACACAACAATCAACAGAGGGTGGAAAGAACACAGCGGAAGTTTACCCGCATTAGTATGACATTGGCTGAAGTGTTACCTCACCTGCTGAAATCCAACTTGACCACATTGAGGGAGGCTCCCAAAAATCCCAACACTACCTCTCCTAGATACAATCCCAATGCGCGGTGCGCCTACCATTCTGAAAGCCCTGGCCATGATACCAATGACTGTTGGGCTTTGAGAAACAAAGTACAAGATTTGCTGGAAGCTAAGGAGATAGAGTTTGATGCTCCAGAAAAGCCAAATGTAATAAATGCTCCTATGCCCAAACATGGTTGTGGGGTTTATGTTGTTGACAATGACTTGTTTGTGACCTCTGTTGAAGAAATTTCTACTCCTCTTATGACTGTTAAGAGGAATCTGTTGTTCGCCGGTGTATTTCTGGGTTGTGGTGAAGGTTTCCACATGTGCTCGCTTCTACCTTCCAGTTTCCGTTTGTTGAAGTTAGATGTTCAACGCCTGATGGATAACAAAGAGATTTTTTTTGTGAAGGCTACGATTCCTGTTGTTCCAAGTGAAGATGTCGCCTTCATAACCATTTCCGCCAATCCTTCCAAGGTTTCCTCGAAAAAACCTGTTAGGATTACACCAGTTCCAAGAATTGCTCCGCTAATAATCACCGTTCCTGGTCCCATCCCATACACTTCAGACAAGGTTATCCCATGGCACTATGGTGTTGATGTGTATTATCATGGCATTAAGCAAGAGTTGAATAATGAAGAAGCTGATACTGATGTCAGTAATATTGTCGGGGCTAGTAAAGTCACCAGAAGTGGAAGACTCTTTTCTCCCGAGATTTCCCCTCCGACTGTCCACAAGCCTGTTGTCATTCCATCTGCTAGTACATTAACCACTGTTCCAGTTCCTACTCCAGTTATCACCCCTATCGCCGAGCCATCTGAGACTCGGGGCAAAGAAATTATAGGTGATCCTGCCCGGACGGAGGCGCCTAGAAAAATTATGGTGGAAGCCTCTAAGCAAGAAATAGAAGAAATACTAAAAATTATCAAGAAAAGCGACTACAATGTGGTCGAAAAGTTGGGGCAGACCACGTCAAAGATCTCCATGTTGTCTCTGTTGTTGTGTTCGGAAGCCCATGCGAAGGCTCTGATCGCATTTCTCAAGACTGCGCATGTGCCGCAGGAAACTTCTGCAGATCAATTCAAAGATTGCGTGGCTAGCCTGACTGCTGACAATGGGCTAGGATTTTCAGATGCGGATCTGACCGCTAAGGGGAGAAATCATAATGATGCTATGCATGTCTCAATTGAATGCAGGGGCACCACCATGGCTCATGTGCTAGTTGACACCGGGTCTTTGCTGAACATTCTGCCAAAGAAAGCGTTGGACCGTTTGGACTGTGAGGGTTTGACTTTGAAGCCGAGTAACATTGTGGTCAGGGCTTTTGATGGATCAAAAAGGATGGTGCACGGGGAGGTGGACATCCCTGTCAAAGTGGGTTCTCAGACCTTTGGATCCACCTTCTATGTAATGGACATCATACCATCGTATTCATGCTTGTTGGGTCGTCCTTGGATCCATAGTGGTGGGGCAGTTACTTCCACACTCCATCAGATGCTGAAGTACCCAGTACAAGGGAAAATTGTCATGGTGTAAGGTGAAGAAGAGTACATGGTAAGTCATCTCAATTCTTTTCGTTATGTGGAGATGGATGGGGAGTTCATAGAAAATCCTTGTCAGAACTTCGAAGAGGTCCCTCAGACTTTGGCGTCAATTGAAGTTACTACCAACAAAACTCCGCTGAAGATGGCTTCTCTCAAGGATACCAGGGTTGTCATTGAAGAAGGTGGGTGTACCAATTGGGGTCGGATCCCTGATTTCACTCACAAAACTGAAAAATTTGGTTTGGGCTTTACTACAGGGGCTCAAAGGGTTGTTTGGCGCGCATGGATTGGAAGACCTCCTCTACACATCAGCAATCGGGGAGTTAATGCAATTGAGGACAATAAAGAAGATTCAGACATCGACAGCTGGATCTACCCAACAACCAATGGTGTATTAAATAACTGGACGGTGAAGGACTTCATACCTGTTTCTTTTATTCCGCAGTAATTGACTTTTGTTTTAAGATTTGTAATAAACAGTTTGAAACTTTATGGTCCGGTGCCTAGCCTGAGGCACCTTGGCTCTGCTTGTGAGGGCTTATTATCTTTCATTTTCATATATCATCAATAAAACATTGGACTTTTCTTGCATTACAAAATTTTTGCGCTCTTTGTTTTTCTTTTTTGTCTCCCATTTTATCAAAACAACTATTCTCTTACACACAACTCACGTATCATACTGCAGATCCATATCCACCCTAGATCCCATTGATAATAGTTCTGCTACTGCCAGTTATGACTTCGAAAACCCGACAACCAAGCCGAGGACGAAGGTGAGGATGATTGTGAGGTGCCGGGAGAGCTTGCTAGACTACTACAATAGGAAGAAAGGGCCATACAGCCTCATGAAGAGCCAATCGAGTCAGTAAATTTGGGTACAGAAGAGGACAGGAAGGAGGTTAAAATAGGTGTGAATCTGGAGCCTAGTGTCAAACAACAGTTAATAAAGATGCTACACGACTATGTTGAGATCTTCGCCTGGTCCTATGAAGACATGCCTGGTCTGGATACTGATATTGTGGTACATCGCCTGCCAACCAAAGAAGACTGCTCTTCGATAAAGCAGAAGGTCCTCCGTATGCGCCCTGAAATGTCATAGAAAATCAAGGCAGAGGTCATGAAACAGTTTGAGGCTGGATTCCTAGCTATCACTTCTTATCCATAATGGGTTGCCAACATCATTCTGGTACCTAAGAAGGATAGTAAGGTACGGATGTGTGTGGATTACCGAGATCTGAATAGGGTAAGCCCCAAGGACGACTTCCCACTTCCTCACATCGATGTTCTAGTCGACAACACCGCGCAGCACAAGATCTTCTCCTTTATGGATGGTTTTTCTAGCTACAACCAGATCAAGATGGCTCCGAAGGATATGGAGAAGACAACCTTCGTTACACAATGGGGCACCTTCTGTTACAAGGTAATTCCTTTTGGGTTAAAGAATGCTGGGGCAACTTATCAGTGCGTCATGGCCGCTTTGTTCCACGATATGATTCACCACGAGATTGAGGTTTATGTTGATGACATGATAGCCAGGTCCCAATACTGAGGAAGAGCACTTGGATCATCTCTAGAAACTGTTTGACAGGTTAAAGACACACAAGCTAAGGTTGAATCTGAACAAGTGTACCTTCGGGGTAAGGTCTGGTAAGCTTCTGGGTTTCGTCGTCAGTGATAAAGGTATTCAGGTGAACCCTGCAAACGTAAAAGCCATACAAGAGATGCCTGTACCCCGCACAGAAAAAGAAGTCAGAGGTTTCTTGGGACGTCTGAATTACATCGCCAGGTTCATTTCACATTTGAATGCTACTTGTGAGCCAATCTTCAAGCTGCTGAAGAAAGATCAAGTGGTAAAATGGAATGATGAATGCCAAACCACTTTCGAAAGAATCAAGCAATACCTTCAAGAACCACCAATTCTGATGCCTTCAATTGAAGGAAGACCTTTGATATTATACTTGATAGTGCTGGACAATTAAATGGGATGTGTGCTGGGGATCCATGACGAGTCTGGTCAAAAAGAGCACGCCATTTATTACCTTAGAAAAAAGTTTACCGACTGTGAGACCCGATACTCATTGCTCGAGAAAAATTGCTGCGCTTTGGCATGGGCTGCTCACCGATTGAGACAGTATTTGTTGGCTGACACCACCTTGTTGATATCAAAGATGGATCCAATCAAGTATATTTTCGAGAAGCCCGCCTTATCCGTAAGAATAGCAAGATGGCAGATGATCTTAACCAAATATGAAATCCAATACACAACCCAAAAAGCAATCAAGGGGAGTGTATTGGCAGATCATTTGGCGCATCAGGCCGTGGATGACTACCAGTCCATGAATTTCGAGTTCCCGGATGAGAACATCATGTTGGTGATCGACTGCAAAGAACTTGGACCGAATGAAGGACCTGAGGAGGGATACCGATGGTCTATGTATTTTGATGGAGCATCAAACGCATTGGGGAATGGCATTGGTGCCGTAATTATATCTCCTGGGGGTTGTCATACTCTGTTCACCACCCGATTATGTTTCAACTGCACCAACAACATGGCAGAGTATGAAGCGTGTATCTTAGGTCTTCGAGCTTCTATTGACTTGAGGATTAAGTTCTTTAGTGTATTTGGAGATTCCACTCTGGTGATAAGTCAGATCAAAGGCGAGTGGGATATGAAGCACCCGAATCTTATTCCTTATAAAGAGTATGTACTGACATTGCTCCCGCACTTTGAGGAGATAACCTTTGAACATTTCCCCAGAGAAGAGAACCAGTTAGCGGAAGCACTAGCTACCATGTCTTCTATGTTCAAAGTGAGGTGGGACAATGAAGATCCCCAGATTACCATTGAGAGGTTGGACGAACCCGCACATTACTGCGACACTGAGACTGAGGAGATGGCAGGTAAACCCTGGTTTCACGAGGTAAAGAGGTATCTTGAGGCTCAAGAATACCCCGAGGGGTCATCTGTTAATGATAAGAAGTTTCTGAGGAGGTTCGCTGCGAAGTTCTTCATTAGTAATGGTATCCTCTATAAGCGTAACCACGATTCAACCTTACTGCGATGCATGGACAAGAGCGAGGCAAAAAGGATCATGGCAGAATTACATGAAAGTACTTTCGGAACTCATTCCAGTGGACATACCATGGCGAAGAAAATCCTACGGGCAGGATATTACTGGTCCACCATGGAAGTCGATTGTTATCAGCACTCTCGAACCTGTCATAAGTGCCAAGTCTATGCGGATAAAGTGCATGTACCTCTGGTTCCTCTGAATGTTTTGACAGCTCCTTGGCCCTTTGCAATGTGGGGCATTGACATGATCGGCGAGATCAGGCCCACTGCATCTAATGGACATCGTTTCATTCTGGGAGCCATTGATTACTTTACGAAGTGGGTTGAGGCAGCTTCCTTTGCTACAGTAACCAAGAACGTCGTGGCATGGTTCATCTGGCATAATCTGATCTGCCGATACGGTGTCCCCGAGAGGATCATTACTGACAATGGTACAAATCTCAATAACATAATGATCACCGAGCTCTGCAAACAGTTCAATATACAGCATCATAACTCTTCTCCCTACCGGCCGAAGATTAATGGAGCTGTTGAAGCAGCTAATAAGAACATCAAGAAGATTGTGCAGAAGATGACGGTGACATACAAAGACTAGCACGAGATGTTACCATTTACTCTTCATGGGTACCGTACCTCAGCACGGACGTCAACAGGGGCAACACCCTACTCTCTGGTATATGGCATAGAGGCAGTCCTACCCATCGAGGTCCAGATACCCTCTCTCAAGATTATGAAGGATGCGATTTTGAACAAAGATGATTAGATCCAACCACGACTTGATCAGCTGAATCTAATTGATGAAAAGAGACTTACTGCTATCTATCATGGTCACACGTATCAAAAGCGAATGACCAAGGCTTTTAACAAGAAATTCAGACGTCAGGAATATCAAGTCGGGGATCTAGTGATCAAACTCATCATACTACTACAAGGTGATCCCATGGGAAAATCTACCCCCACATACGAAGGGCCATTTGTGGTTAAGAACATTTTCTCGGGAGGAGCTATGATTCTAACCACCATGGATGGTGACGACCTTCCTCACCCCGTCAATGCAGACATAGTGAAAAGATACTACGCATAATCAAAGACCCTCTAGGTTGACTAGCCTAGGCAAAAATAAGGGATTCCCGGCGAACCAGAAGGGTTCGGGCAAAAGTAAGGGATGAAAATGAAAAATTGTACACCCGACAAGTCGAAAACCTAAAAAGGCGACTTGGGCAAAAAAGGGTATCCCGATAGACTAAAAACCCAAAAAGGGCGGTTCAGGCAAAAATTAGGGATCAAAGCGTAACACTGTGTCTCATTGGATCATCTTGCAACCAGACCTCGGTATCAGCTATCAAGCTCGGACGGCGCAAATCAATCTGGTCTACCTTCGACCAAGCAGCAAAGTGATGAGATGCTTGAAGATATAAATGCAATAGAAGAATTGGAATCCAATGGAATTGTTTCACATAGTTATTTTTCTTTTTAAACACAAATTGTAATTTCTATCTTTCGGCGGCGTTCTCTTACTAGAGCGTCAGCCTCTTTGTACGAAATGCCTATTACAGGCCAACTTCAAAATCAATACCAGTCATTTTCATAAAGCTTTGATTTATTTTCTTTTTCCTGTTTTGTTTTGCTAAAACATCAAATTTTTCATTTTTGATATATGCAGTTGAAAATAATTGCTGCTCATAAATACTTACATAAGAAACAAAAGACAATTACTCGTAATTCCAGGAGCAGGGAAAACAAGAAATGCCCAAACCTTACAGTTACTTTGACCATCAGGTAACAAGGTAGAGTCCGCTTGAGAACATGAGTAGTGGTACATACACTCCCCACAGAGTAAAATGTATCCAAGAATGGTAATGTTAGTTTTCCCAAACAGGACATGACCCTCCCCCGTTGAGGTTCACAATCGCGAGCAAATCAGCAAATTGTTCCCCAAGCAGAGTTTATTTCTCTCGCAAACAGAAATTCAATCCCCGACAGAATTCATCATCACCAGCAGCGGTAATTCATCCCCAGCTGAGGTTATTCCTCAAAGTCAGCAGATCTATCAACAGAGCATCTCCTCTCCAACAGAGTTAATCCCCGTAGAGTTATCCTCAGGCAGAGTCTCATCTGGAAGAATATTTACCAGCCAAGGGGCAAATCCCCAGCCTAGTCATTGTTGTTCACCATCCCTAACTGAATTATCAGTCAAGAATACTATTTCTCATACTCTCCAAACAGCAATCAGGGATTTATTTTCCCAGATTCAGATTATTACGTCAGCATTTCATGTTCATACATCATGACATGTGCATACATCCCATATAACATAGTCTCATTTATTTTGAGAACTTCATCATACAATGCATCTCATACATCGCACATAACTAACCCTGCATTTCTTTCAGTAAAGATAATTATCATCAATAATTTCCAGCAGGTACGCAATCATCACTCGAATCTAAACAAAGTAATCATCAGAAATAAATGCAACCTCATCAGGTTCTCACAACCCTACTATCTAGGCTTTCAGATCGAAGTAACCCTACCATCCAGGTTCCTTCTCACAACCCTACTATCCAAGCTTTAAGATCGAAGTAACCCTACCATCCAGGTTCCTTCTCACATCCCTATTATCCAGGCTTTCAGATTGAAGTAACCCTACCATCCAGGTTCCTTCTCACAACCCTACTATCCAGGCTTTCAGATCGAAGTAACCCTACTATCCAGGTTCCTTCTCACAACCCTGCTACCCAGGGTTTCATATCAAAGTAACCCTGCTATCCAGGTTCCTTCTCAAAGCCCTACTATTTAGGCTTTCATATCGAAGTAACCCTGCTATCCAGGTTCCTTCTTACAGCCCTACTATCCAAGCTTTCATATCGAAGTAACCGTGTTATCCAGGTTCCTTCTCACATCCAGGCTTTCAGATCGAAGTAACCCTACTATCCAGGTTCCTTCTCACAGGCCTGCTACCCAGGCTTTCATATCGAAGTAACCCTGCTATCCAGGTTCCTTCTCACAACCCTACTATCCAGGCTTTTATATCTAAGTAACCCTGTTATCCAGGTTCCTTCTCACAACCCTACTATCCAGGCTTTCATATCGAAGTAACCCTACTATCCAGGTTCCTTCTCACAACCCTACTATCCAGGCTTTTAGATCAAAGTAACCCTACTATCCAGGCTTTCAGATCGAAGCAACCCTACTATCCAGGTTCCTTCTCCTAACCTTACTATCCAGGTTCGACCTCCCTTATCCCCAGACAATAGTCCACAACGCTGTAAGACCGGGACCCAATCAAACACAATTAATTTCACATTTCCTCAGTAAGTCGTGGTTCCGCATGTACCCTGACCAAAACACACAGTTTATTTCCGTTTCCCAGATCGGAATTATTCCCCAGTAGAGTAACGGACAACTGAAGCTCCTAAAACTCTATTTTTCTCAAAATAGAGACCAGCATTCCCCAGTGAAGTCCTCCTCAATAATAAGTATATGGGTTCTTCAAATGAATCTCTTATGCGATCGACACTTCTTCGGATGGCATATTTAAGCCCATCTCCGACAATTCTCTAACAACTACCAAATGGCATCTATAAGCCCATTCCCGTTAGCATAAGTCAAGTATCACTTCATGCGAGTACAAATTTCTGGGCACTCTAGTGTTCAATCATCTTCTACCTTCATATCATGAAACGCAGACACGCCAATCTGCATCCTCAGGTCTAAGAAGATTGAACAGGGGCAGCTGTTGTACCCCAAAATTTGCTCTCCCATATTTCTCAATACACGTCAAGAGGTCCACCATATACTATCAGGATCTGACCATCCAATTCACCAATGCTTCAGATCTAATGCCTTCCCCTTGGAGGACCACCATACGCCTCCAGTCAACAACCACATTGGATCTGGCAAACTCAAATGGGCCTGGATCTTTTGGGCTCAGAATCTCAAACAACACCCCCCTCAATTGCTAAACAGCATCAGACCCATTACTAATCTTTTTTTTATATATTTCTTTCCTTTATTTTTATTCTTTATTTATTTAATATACAAATTGACTTATTTTTTCACAAAAACCATAAAATCAATAATCCATCAAAAATTAGGATTAGTTTTTATTTTATCAAAAATTAATTTAATTTAGTTTAAGTTAGGAAAATTATAATTTCTTTTCAAAAATAAAATCAAATAGAAATTAGGTTAAACTTTTGATTTAATTTTATTTTGCTCTTTTTCTAAAATAAATAAAAATACAAAAATAGATTGTAAGATTAAATTAATTCATTTTTGTTCTTAAAATTAAAATTAATTAGAATTAGGATTTTCTTTTTTAATTTAATAATTTCTCTGTTTTCTTAAAATAACAAAGCAAAAAAGCATTTTTTAACTAATCGCAATTAGGTTTAGGCAAGGGTCAAAACCCTAGTTGCTTCGCATTTGATTCATCGCGCGCGTGTTATTATTATACCAATATTTCTGTAAATGCTCGTGGTTTGTAATTGTTTAATCTAGGACTTTTTTTGTTTATCTTCTTTTGCGGGTTTTTTTTGGCTATGTAATTAATCCCCCTCCCCGAAGCCTTGTAATAACGTAGATTTACTTTCTCGCATTTTAATTCTCGCAAGTATTTAACTGTTTAGATGTATGCTAATAGGATTGTATGACAAGAATGCATGACAAATTAATACAGTTAGAAAACCCTAATGTGCAAAGACTAAATAACTGAAGACAGATCACTCGCACATATCACTCTTAGGGTATACTCACACTTCGGTTGCCTTCGGTAAATGGTCATTAAGTATAGGGTGTCTTAGTGGTTGCCCTCCTGTCTAAAAAGGTCAAATGTTGCCTCGGAAATGTTGCCTCGAATATGATCTTAAGACTCTAGGGTTATTACTAAAGTGTCCTAACATTGCTTTAGTGATCGCACGTCCCTTTCGAATTGACCCTTACAACTCCAACGATGGTGCTACCTATTTCTCAATAGTAGGATAGCGCTGTCTAAAGGAATGAGAATAGAAACGATCTTTTTTCGAGTAGGTAGATGCTAGTAGGTACTTGCTCAAATGAAAACTCTTCACACTTACACATTTCAAAACAATCTTCAAAAACAACTTCGTCACACCTTTGAGGACCGATACAAGGGTTATCACGAAGTCAAACTTTTTCAAAACAAAGCACATACACAAGCAATTTTAAAAGATGAGAAAGTACCTAAGAGCCCATGGAAAACCATGGATAGAAAGGGTGCTAACACCTTCCCTTTCTATAATCTACCCCCCCGTACTCAATATCTCGAAAAAGGATTTTTTCTGTACTTTTTTCCTTTCCGGTTGGATGAAATAAAAGTCAATGGAGACTCTTGCTTACCGTGACATTTTGCGAACATAAAACGCAAAACGTAAACCAGCGTCCAAATAGTCGGTTCTGCCACCGTATCATACAAGGTTTGATCATGATTCCTCACGAAATGCTCTTAATTCATCAAAAGTCAAAAATGGCAAATTAGGGTTTCTAGAGGAAAAGTCAACTGAACTTTGACCAAGCATAACTTTCTCATACTTCATCATAAATTTTTCAACCGAAGCTCATTTCTAAGAGAATCCAATTCCGTATAACTTCTCTTCATCCCTCAAGTTCAAGAAATGCACCATTTGAAAGACACAAGTTCATACATTACATGTCATTTTCATAAAGTCAACAAAAGCCACTTTTTTCCAAGACCTTTTACATCAAGATAAAATATTCAAATGCAAAATTTATCAAAAGAGGGATTGAATTACACATCTTGGGATTTCCAAAAAGTCCAATATCATCATCATGAGATAAATATTGAGCAAGTTATGGCTTTCCCAAGTTTAGAAAATTTGGGAATTTTCAATAATTATGCATTGAGCAAATTTGAAGTTTTAAGGCAATGGCTAAATTTATTGGACTTCAAGCATCTTTCTAAGTTTATAGCGGACCTCTAAAATTATTCTTGTCGTGCCTTGCATTTGCTAACTATTTTATTCATATTTATTTTAATTTCTTTCAAATAAATATAAAATAAAATGTATAAAATAATTGGATATGGGCTTTGAGTGTTGGGTTGATGTTTTGGACAGCCTAGGCCCATAAAATTTCGTGCAAAGGTGTCCACATTCATTCAAATTCAAAAAAGGACAAGATTTCATGTCTTTGGCAAAGTTACAAAACATCATTCACGACTTTAAAAACACATGTTTATGGTTGTTATTATCTTTGTTCTCTTGTCTCCTCCCTCATCTCTATATAAATGACACATTAGAAAGCTTCAAGACACATGATATACAACCTAGAAAAGCTCTACAAATTTTGCAAAAAATATCAAAGTTGTAAAATTCGCATTTTAGGTTCCAGCCCTCCTCAGTCCAAACTAAAGATCCAAATACATTTCTGGAGGCTCCCTGAAGCTTTTGCAATCATTACCAAGCCCTGAAACACCCCAAAACGCCTCAGTAAGCTCCATTTTTATACTTTCTAACTTGTTTCATGTAGATTCGGTGCTCCTCGTAGCTAGATATGCATTATACACCATCAGACATGTGCCATCAGATGTCCATCTGATCAGATCTAGCACACTCCATCTGCGGGCTCACCATGTGCCATCAAGACCAATCCACATTGGATCCATAAGCAAATATGGGCCTCTCCCTTCATGGGCCAGCGAATTCAACAACCACACCCCCACTTTTTTTTTACTATCTCAGGCCCATCTAGTTTTTTTTTGTAATGTTTTAATTTCTTTTATCTTCTTTACTTAATTAAGCAAATAATAAAAAAAACTCACAAAGAATTAGGCTTAGACTTATTTTTAATTAAAATAATGAATTACTTTAATTAATTAATTAATTAAATTTTAACAACTTTCTTATTTTAAAATGAACTAGAATTTAGGATTTAATTTATGTTCCAAATGTTTTCTTAATAAAAAATGCAAAAATATTAGAATTAGATTAATTTCGTTCAATATTTATTTTTTTAAATTAAATTTAGATTTAGTTTAATTATTTTTCTTGAAATAAATAAAAATAAAACCAAAAATATTTTTCTTGTTTACTTAGAATTTTTCTTAGGATTTTTAGACGTAATATTTATTTCATGCGCGTTATTTTTATTCTCGCATTTTATATAAATAATGTAACTGATTATGAGATGTAATAGTCTAGATTTAAAATTCTGCATTTTATTTTCTTGCACTTTTTTATGTAATTGTCCCAAAGCATAGTAATAGTCTAGGATTTAAATTTTCGCACTTTAAATTTCTGTAAATATTAACTGTTAGTAACTAGGCGTGCATGATAAGACTGGAAATTAAAATGTTATCAAATTTAATAATGCAAGATAAATAACCGAATTTGACACATATGCACACATGCACCCCTAGGTTATCCCACTTTGGTTTCCTTTAAGAAATAAAACAGTCATGAGGCAGGATCGCTTTATCAAAGACCCGTAAATCAAAAAGATCATAGTCCCTCGATGACACTACAGTTTCCTTTCGGTAAATGATCTATTCCCTAAAATAAAATTACTAAAGCGTCTCCACAAGTTACTTTTGTGACTGTAAAACATCCCTTCGATTGTCCCTCAACATCCAACGATAGGGCTACCTACTCATTAATAGTAGGATAGCACTATCTAAAGGAAAGGAGGAAAAGAACATCCTTTTTCGAGTAGGTAGACTGTTCTTAAGTACTTGCTAAAATCTGAATTTTTCACACTTACACCATTTTCAAAAACTATTTTCAAAAAACGCTTTATCACACTCTTGAGGACTGATACAAGAGTTACCATAAAGCAAAAAAAAAAATCTTTCAAAACACACAAACACAAACAGTTTTCAAGAAATGAGCAAGTATCTAAGAGCCCGTGGAAAACCACAGATGGAAAGGGTGCTAATACCTTCCCTTTCCATAATCTACCCCCTTACTCAGAAAATCTCGAAAATGGTATTTTTCTGTTCTTTTCACCCTTTCCTGTATAGGATAAAAGAAAAGTTGGTGGCGACTCTTGCTTACCGCGACATTTGTGAACAAAAAATGTAAACCAGTATTAACAGTCGATTCTGCAACTGTATCACAACCTACAACTAGGGTTTGGAGTTTCTCAAGGAAATTTGGTTTGAAAAGGTCTCAAGTTGCTTCCATGGTTCCCCTTAGGTCCTCAACAAGGTTCATGTCAAGTTTTAAGTCCTGCATCACAAGTTTGCTCAGTCAATGGCTCAGGTGATTGAAAATCAACTATATTGGGTAAAAAGTCAATTATGGTAACATATTGTCAAACTTCAAGATTTTTTGTCAACATCGACATTTTGAAGTGATATTCATCATTTGATCATGATTCCCCAAGGAAAGCCCTCAAATCATCAAAAGTCAAGAATTGTCAAATTAGGGTTTCCTTAGGAGAAGTCAACTAAACTTTGACCAGGCATAACTTTCACATACTTCATCAACTTTTACCTAACCAAGGCTCATTTTGATGAAAAGTCAATTCCATACAACTTTATATTTATACTCAAGTCCAAAAAATGCTTCATTTGAAAGATATGAGCTAAAACATTATAGGTCATTTTCAAAAGTCAACAAAAAACATTTTTTGTCAAGGCAACTTACATCAAGATAAAGTCTTCAAAATCAAAAATTATCAACATATAGATTGTAGAGGATATCTTGAGATTTCCAAAACGTCCAAGATCATATTTAAAATATGAAAATTGAGCAATTTATGAGTTGCACAAGTTGGGAAATTTTGAAGAAATTCATGAAATGCAAAATGAGAAAAATTGAAGTTATGAACTAGTGGGCCTAACTTTTGATGTTCAAACATGTTCATAAGGTGTTAGAGGACCTCTAAATCCATTCGCATATTTTTTATGATTTTTATTTCTTTTATTTGAATTTTTATTTAATTAAATGCAAATAAAATCAAATAAAATATGAAACAATGGTATAAAGGCTTAGGCTTTTTGTTTCAACCATCCAAAGGCCCAACAAAACTCATGAAAACTCATGACAACTCATTACAACCTTGCCAAAATGTGCAAGACTCAAAATGGAAAACAAATAACTCAAAGTGGAAAGTTTTCAAAAATTGATTCTTGTTTAAACCATTGCTTCATGAGCTGATTCCATGCCATATTTGTCAGCCCAAATATAAGCCAACAACATGTCCAGATTCGTGCAAGGCATCCAAGAGACAAGAATCATGCAAAGAAGACAAATTTTTAATGTGTTGGAATATTGATTCTATGGGCATGAATAACTTGCCCCTTTCCGCACTTGTTGGCTCCTATTTCATTCTCTATATAAAGGCAAGCAAAGCAATGCCAAAGGACCACGAAATCATTGCACAAAAAGATCTCCAAAAATTCTCTAAAATTCAAAGAAGTTATGAAAATCATATCTCACATTTCCAACAAGTTCTAACCCGAACTAAGGATAGCATTCACCTCCTGAAGATCAAAGGAGTGGATCTAGACCCATAGTTGTACTCCTCGAGCACCAGAACATGATTTGTGCATCACGCTGGTTTTTGAAATTGGTAAAAATCAAAACTATATTTTCTTGCGTTTTTAATCATTACTAACATGTTTGATCTCCTCCTATGCATCATTAGAACATGATAGGTACATTACATGTAAAGTTTGACGCATAAATGGTGTTTTACCATTGTTAGGACACTGAAGCCATTGATCATCGAATCGGACATTGCAAGCAACCTTCTCCCCTTGACCCCTCATATGCTTTTCACAAAGCAGACCCATAGTACTTTTTTTTATTATTATTATTTTAATCTATTTCTTTTCTTTTTTTAATCACTTTTTTTAATAAAATCATTAAAAAAAATAGATATAGATTTTAATTGATTAACTTTATTTTCATAATAAAGATTAATTAATTTAATCACTTTAAGTTTATTTTACTAATAAAATATAATTAGAACTAGGCTTTAATCATCATTCAATTATTTTTTCTAAATAAAAACACCAAAAATATTTTTCATACTTAGAATTTTTTTAGATATCTTGCCCTCTTCAATTTCCGTGGGTTTATTTACTTTTTCGCATTTTTTTCAATATTGTAATTGTCCAAAGCTTGTAATAGCTAATTAGGACCCTTTTACATTTTTATCCCCATTTTATGGTTTATATCCCCCCATGCTCGAAGAGATATAATAGCGTAGTTTAATTCCCGCACTTTTGTTTTCTGTCCTTATGTATATATTTAACTAAGACTAATTAGGCTTGTATGGCAAGACTTAAAAGCAAAACGCTAGAAAATCTAAATTCAAGATCAATAACTGAAACATAAAACACTTCGCACACACGCACCTCTAGGATGACCCTTACTTATTGCCTTCTAAAACAAACAGTCACGTCTCTCGAACGTGAGAAGTTTTAGCAAAGACCTTTTGGTCAAAAGATCATAGTCCCTCGATAACCCTTCGATATTGCCTCGGTAAATGATCTTAGTACCTTAGGGTAATTGCTAAAATGTCTCACGAGTTGCCTTTGTAATTGTACGATGACCCTCGCTTGTCCCTCAAACATCCAATGATAGGGATACCTATTAATCAATGGTAGGATTGCACTATCTAAAGGAAAAGAGGAAAAGAACAAAGATCTTTCGAGTAAGTATACATCTTGTAGTTGCTTGCTCACTAAACAAAACAAATTTCTCACACATACATTCTCTTTTCTAAATATTTTCAAAGACAAAACACTTTGTATGCATTCTCAATGATACGAGAATCATTACAAAGTTCGCCGTACTAAGGCGTCTTTTCAAAAATATTTTTAAAATACACTTACACAAAAAGAATTTTCAAAGTGAGCTAGCAACTAAGATCCCGTAGATAACTATAGATGGGAAGGGTGATAACACCTTCCCTTTCCATAACCTACCCCCTTTACTCGGAAAAATTCTCGAAAGGTATTTCTTGTTCTTTTCACCCTTTCCTTTATTGGATAAAAGAAAAGTCGGTGGCAACTCTTACTAACCGCAACATTTACGATAAAAATGCAAAACCAGTAAAGTTAATTCTCCCACCATATTACAGAACTGGCAACTCTGTTGGGGATTGTTTCCTAAAAGTGTTGTTGCCTTAGAGATAGGTCACATTTTAAATGCTTTCCTTGTTTGACTTGCTTGATTTATTCTTGAAGGGTTGTTTGGGTATTCTTGTAAAGATCCTATACTCGGATCTCGGGCATTTTAGGTAAGTAGCAATAGATTGTGGAAATTGTACGGCATAGACCAATATGGTTGAATCGATAGCTACGTTAGTGTGACACATTTGCGGGTATCGATGTCCCTTGAGTTAAATAAAGGAGAATACGGGGCCGATTAGTGGTGTCATAAAGCACTAATTGACCATAGAACCTTGGTTGAATAACTTGGCCATTAGAAAGTAGTATTGGTTGATACTCGATACTACACTTATTGAGATCATACTTTTGGGATATTTCGGTCGTGAAAACAGATTGCTTGTACTGAAACAATACCCGGTGAAGAAATATCAATGATATTGAGATTCCTTAGAACCTGGTTACTTTCTTATAGGACAGGTTGAGCCAACTAAAAATTCAAGAGGGTACTTACCTACAACTCCATGCAAGCTTAAACCTAAGGCCTTGTGTGTTTTGCTTGTGTATGATTAAATTGTTCGAACATAACATCATAACATCATGACATCACGACATATCATTTTATTAACCATTTCAAGGATCTCAAGGGCCTGTGATGCAGGTTATAATGAACCAGACGTCTAGCAAGGGGCAAGGGGATTCATTTTCCTCTAGACAATGCCTTTAAAGCACGATGTCTTCAGTCAGTAGCTAGGACCCACTCGACATGGTGAGCTTGATTATTGTAGAAGGACGTTCAATGATACGAAGCTCTTCAAATCAAATCTGCAGTCAAAATTCAACTTCTAACATTTTCTTGTATTTGTCCCGTGAGATCCTTGAAAACATCGCATCCACATATCATGTATGTCATTACATGTTCTGGAATGGCCCGAAAGCTTGAGTGGGCCCATTCTAAGGAATATCATGGATACCACCCATCGACCGTGACCAGGATTGCCCGCACCTATCGAGCAATATCACCCTTTTTCCCTTTTGATTCGGCTCCGATCTAAGATGTCCCTCGAGCATCTTCTCAGTCTGCCCGATTCCAGCATTGTGCAGACCACCAGGGACCGACTAGAGAGATGTCCGCAATCAGCCTCCTCCCCGGAACCAATGGCTAGTTACGGGAACATCTGCCATGTTTGGCCAAGTCCTGGCAGTTACCTGATTTTCTAGACCCGCATATCTAGGCGGGAAATCAGGAACCAATGGCCACGCACCAGGGGAAGTATATAAACCTTCACACCTGTGAGGGTCGGGTATCACATACTTACTACTCAGTACCTGATATTATGCTAGTACCTTCTTGCTCCTGCTCTTACTTGATCGTTGGAGTAACTTGCAGGTAAAACCCCCTCTCTCCTTTTCCTGACTGAAGACCATCCTCTGGCCACTCTCCTGGTTCTGATCAACCGCAAGATCAGTGGCACCATCTATGGGAATCTGTTATCCCCATCTTTCTTCCCTCAGAACCTAATATCAAAGAAACTCTTCTTTAAAGATCCACCTCTCATATCATGGCCGACCATAATGATCTTTACCTGTCCGGAAAAACCATCCTTCCCCCTGCTCGCAAGACTGATGGGAGCCAGGAACACCCTCGCCTTGAGGACAACCTGAGCCCCCATGACGGACAAACTACATCCCCCGATTCTACTGAAGCTCGGCATGGCGACGACCTACTCATGGACGAAGGGCATTTCAAGAATCCGTCTGGGGAAATACCAGAAATCTTGCAATTGGTTCCTATCCCTCTCAATACCAATCCGACCATGGCGGTACTGCTCGCTGCCCTAAATCAGACGAATGCCCTCATCCTTCAACAAAACCAGAGGATAGGAGCCTTAGAAAACAAGCATTCAAGATCTCCTCCCCGGAGGACCCGAAGACGAAGTTCCCCCAGCGCATCACCACCCAGGCGTGGTCCATCGCCTAAGAGGGAAAGGTGTGATGTTTCTTTCTTCAAGAAACACAATCGCACACCTCCTGCCTGAGATTAAGACTCCCCTTCGTTCAAGAAGAGGAATGATAACAAGAAGATCGATCATGCTCGATTGCCCTCTCCCGAGCCAAATAAAAACGAAGGAGCTCCTCCCCTCAAAGAGATCGTGACTACTAACGGGGGAGAAATTATCACTCTCCTTCTCCATCTCCCGTTAACAGTGAAGATGACGAGCCCCACGGCCCACTATCCAGGGAGATCATGGAAGGTACACTCCCTGTCGGCCTAGAGAAGTCGCCCACTCTAGGGACCTATGATGGCACGATGGATCCTAACGAGCATATTGAGAACATCAATGCGCTCCTCGACTACAGAGGGGTCAGGGGCGCCATCAAATGCAGACTCTTCCCGGCTACTCTCAGGAAAGGGGCGATGGCATGGTACAAAAGTTTTCCCGACGAATCCATCACCTTGTGGAAACAGCTCGGGAAGATGTTTTCAAGGCATTTAATTGCCTCCCACTGACATCCTAAATCAGAAGCTTCGCTCGAGGCAATCATACAAGGCAGAGACGAATCTCTGCGAGCGTACATTGAGCGCTTCAACAAAGAAGAGGTCCAGGTCCCGACAACAGACAACATGAAGAAATACCTGCTCGAGCGCGGCCTCCGTCCCTGCAGCGACTTTGCCAAGGCTGTGGGTATAGAAACACCAGCCATACTCGATTCCCTCTTCCTAAAGGACCAGTCGTACATACAGTACGAGGAGAAGGAGGAGGCCAACAAAGCTCGGGAATCCAGGCACAGGGACAGTGCCAGACCCTCAAAGAATGATGAACCCTCGATATCCCGTCGGGGGAAGAAGAAACGAGAGGACAGATCCCATGACCCAAAACATTACAAGGGGCCGTTCGGTCGCTTCTACGACTACACCCCCCTGATAGCCTCGAGGGAGCGTATTCTTTATGAATGCGCTAATTCTGAGTTCAAGCAAGTCGGGGTGCCCTTCCCCCGACAAACACCATTGAAGCCAAGAACCGACAAAAGCAAATATTGTAGGTTCCACAGGAGTCACGGCCACAACATAGAGGATTGCGTTCACCTCAAGGATGCAATCGAAATATTAATTAGAGACGGGCACCTCAAGAAGTACAAGAAAAAAGAGGCCACTCGTGATGAAGCATCAGAGACAAAGAATGTCGAGGAAGGGAAGAAATCCCCCGACCTCGACACCATTCTGGTTGCCCTGAGCGTCTCAAGGCCGGAAGACTTCTACTTTCTGGACATAGAGGACGTCCCCTGTACTTATCCACCTACAGTCTGTGGGAATCCTTCCCCGCAGCCATGGTCATTTCTGACGGAGGGTTCAACAGGCATACGGTCGGATCGGTGAAGAGAAGGTTCGACCAACTCATCGAGGCCAACTCTGAGATGGACGCCAGGCTCGACAAGTTTCGGGTAGGACGCCACTACTCGTGAGAGCTTGGATGGATAACTTTGATGTGTGTTGCATTTTGGTCGACTAGGGAAGTTCGGTGGACATCATGTACGCCCAACTGTTCAACACTTTGCAGCTGAACGAGAACAACCTAACCCCCTAAGCAGGTTCTGATCTTCAAGGTTTCAACGAGGCAAGAACGAATCCATGGGGGTATGTGGAGCTGATCATAACTTTTGGAAGGGGATAATGGTCAGAGCCATCAAGACCCAATTCTTGGTGGTAGACTGTCCATCTCTCTACCAATTCATTTTCGGGAGACCCACTCTCGCCGAACTCATCGCGGTCCCCTCCACCGTTCATCTCAAGATGAAATACTACACGGACGAAGGTTTAATTGTCACTCTTCACGGGGACATCCAAGCAGCTAGGAGGTGCTTTAAAGCTTCTACGAAGGGCCTCAGCTCCATCAACGCCCAGCCTCGAATGTCCACTGGAGCCATACTTTCCTCCAGCTCCAAGAAATCCAGGCCGTTGTCGAGGGTCGACACTATTGACCTCGACAGTCGCTTCTCCATGGAAGATAGGGTCGAGCAAAGGAAGAAAGGGAAGGAGCCTATGGTCCAAGATGAAGGGTCAACCTCCTCTACTAGCCACAATGAACTCTTAAATCACGCACGGCATATCCCGACCAGCGACTTCGAGCTGGTTCCCCTTGGAGAAGACCCCACCAGGGGAGTAAAGATTGTTGAAGACCTTCCCAACCTGGAGGAGAGGCAATCAAAGCTTTCCTGTGGGAGAATGTTGATCTCTATGCCTGGAGTGCGGCCGAGATGCCCGGTTTAGACCCTGAGGTTGCATGCCATCACCTGACCATTGATCCCACCATCAAGGCGGTCGCGCAGCACAGAAGAAAGCAGTCAACCGAGAAGTCACAGACTGCTGAATTAGCTGTAAAAGACCTCCTAGAGGCACATTTTATTTCTGAAGCCCAGTACACAACCTGGCTCTCCAATGTAGTCCTCCTTAAAAAATATAATGGAAAATGGAGAATATGAATTGACTATACTGATCTCAATCGGGCTTGCCCGGAAGATGCTTATCCCCTCCCCAATATTGACAAACTGGTCGACAATTCGGCCAGTTTTAAACTACTATCTTTCATGGACGCATACTTTGGTTACAACCAAATTCCCATGGAAAAATCGGATAAGAAATATACCGCTTTCTTGATCGAGTGGAACAATTATTACTACAACATAATGCCCTTCGGCCTGAAAAACACGGGCACTACTTACCAGCGCATGATGAACAAAGTCTTTTCCAATGAAATAAGAGACATGCTTGAAGTCTACATGGACGACATGATCTTCAATTCCACTGAAGAGCTCAACCATGCCACCCATTTGAAAAAAGTGTTCGAGAAATCTCGAAAATGCCGGATGCGATTCAACCCGAAAAAATGCACTTTCGGCGTACGGGCAGGAAAGTTCCTCGAATTTCATCTGACAGAACGGGGCATCGAGGCGAACCCCAAAAAATGTCGGGACTTCTCCGAATTTCTGACACCCACCTCGAATAAATCCATCCAGATCTTGAACGGCATGCTCACTTCTCTTTCCTGATTCATGGAGAAATCTGCCCAGCATGCGCTCCCCTTGTTCAAACTCCTGCGCAAGGAAGCCACCTTCGAGTGGATGCCCGAATGCGAGCAATCCCTTATCTATTTGAAAAGAGCGCTCTTGAAACCACTCGTATTATCCCGGCCCGGGAAAGACGAAGTCCTCTACCTTTATCTAGATGTCGCCTCTGAGGCAATAAGCATGGCACTAATAAGGGAAACCCCAGAGGGACAAAGGCCAATTTACTTCACGAGCAAAGCCCTGCAAGGCCCGGAAGCAAGATATCAGCAAATCGAGAAAGTAGCCCTGGAACTTGTAAATGTTGTAAGGAGGCTAAGACACTACTTCATGGCCCATACCATAGTGGTCCAGACGGACCAACGAATAAAACAGCTGCTCGGAAGACCAGACATGGTCGGAAGGATGCTGAAATGGTCTTTGGAACTCTCTGAATTTGATATCTAATATGAAAGCAGAAAATCCCTTAAGGCTCAAGCCTTGGCCGACTTTGTAGCAGAAATGACCTCATCCGGGGATCTGGAAGGCTCGTGCCGCTGGATGATCTTCATCGACGGTGCCTCCAGTGCGACCAGAAGCGGTGCGGGCATCATATTAGAGAACAAGGAAGGAACCCTGGTCAAAGTTTCCCTCACTTTGTCTTTTTCAACCTCCAACAATCAAGCCGAGTACGAGGCATTCCTCGCAGGCTTACGGCTAGCCGAAGATCTAGGAACCTAGGAAGTAAAAATCTTTACTGATTCCCAGCTGGTCTCCTCGCAAGTTCGAGGTGAATATCACATCAAAAACGACCAACTCGCCAAATATTGGGCCCTGGTCCAGGAGGACAAGAAGAAATCCAGGTATATGGACGTTCAACACGCCCCTCGCAAGAACAATGCCTACCCAGATGTCTTATCCAAACTGGCAAGCACAAAGAAGAAGGGAGGAAATAAATCTGTAATACAAGAGGTAGTCCCTCGGCCGAGCATCCAGAAACCATCTGCCACCCTAGGAGTATTCGCCATCGGGAACAGCGATTGTTGGATGACCCCCATACACGATTACCTCACTAAAGGCAAACTCCCAGATGACCCGAAAGAGTCGATCGTCGTTAGACAAAGGGCCTGCTCGTACGTATTGGTCGAAGGAAAACTCTACAGAAGAGGATTTTCCATCCCACTCCTCAACTGTGTCGACCGGAGCGCGGTAGAATGCATATTGCTCGAAATCCACGAGGGCATTGGCAGTCAGCATCTGGGCGGAAGATCCCTCACGAGGAAAGCCTTGTGGGCAGGATACTACTGGCCCACCATGTAGCATGATGCAAGAGAACACATGAAGAAATGTGATAAATGCCAAAGACACGGGGACATGCATTTAGCTTCTCCTAGCAAGCTCAAATCCCTCTCCTCCCCCTGGCCCTTCGCCTGGTGGAGACTAGATCTCCTCGGCCCATTCATGGTCGGAACCAATCAGAACAAATATCTGATAGTAGCGATCGTCTACTTCACCAAGTAGATAGAAGCCGAAGCCCTGGCCAAAATCACTGCCTATAACGTCCTTCGCTTCTACAAAAGAAATATTTTGGATCGTTTCGGCATCCCACGAGCGATAGTCACTGACAACGGGACCCAGTTCACGGACAACACCTTTCCACGAATTCATCACAAAACTTGGCACGACCCAACACTTTGTCTCTGTCGAGCACCCCCAGACCAACGGCCGGGCCGAGGCCGCCAACAGGGTGATACTCAGAGGCCTCAAGCGAAGGTTGGACAAAAACAAGAATCGATGGGTCAAGAAGCTATACAGCATGCTCTGGGCATATCAAACAACCACTCACTCATCTACCGGGGAATCTCTATTCCGGCTAGCATACGAGACGAAAGCCGTTATCTCCATAGAAATCGGGGAACCTTCCAGACGAACCGAGGCACCTCTCAACGAGGAGATGAAAGACGTCGCCCTCAATGAAGAGCTCGACCTGGTGGAAGAAATCAGAACGGGAGCGGCTCTGTGAGAGGCCTCGCTCAAACAAAGAATAGCCATGCGTTACGATGCCAAGGTGATACGTCGAGAGTTCGAGGTCGGTAGCCTTGTCCTGAAGAGAAATTGCAAAGAATCTCGTGAGGGTAAGCTCGCAGCGAATTGGGAAGGTCCTTATCGCGTCTACCCCAAAACGGGAACCTGAGCATATTACTTAGAAAATTTACAAGGGGAACAACTCGTTCGATCATGGAACGCTGAAAAGCTAAAACAATACTACAGTAGAAAACACTGAACTGTCGGCAGGTTCCGTCGACAAAACAGACCCTCTTAAACCCGACCACACGTGCGCGCCTAGGCATAAGCCTAGCACCCAAAGTATGTAGAAGGGGCAAGCTTCCACTCTGTTGACGAGCGTACCCTTAGACCGACATTGATAACTCGACCGAGCTCTATAGTCTTTGTGCCACGATGGTAGAACGCCCGACTCGTGACAGGAAGTTCACGCCGCCGAACTCGGATCCCTCGAAAACTAGACCTGGATTCTGGCTCTCGCCCGACATTCGCCCTGGCGGTTTGATTGGTTCCCCCATACCCATGAACTTACAAAACGAGCATATCCCTGATATAAACTCACTAAAATACAAAAGTCCTAATTGGTCTAACTTATCAATAATCATGCAAATAACACATCAAATATTCAAAGTGAAACGACCAATGGCCGGAAAATAAATAAAGCGACTACTTGGGCCAAAATTTTACGAATATTACATAAATGGGCAATAGCTTGGGAAAAAACAAATATTACAAAAAAAGGCACACAAGCCGAAACAAATGAACGATCATCCCTCTGCTTCTCCTTCGACAATAGGCGACAGTCGAGCAGGATCCCCAGCTGGTTGATTGAAAACATCCCTCAGGTAGTCGGGAACCAGAATCTGTCTGTCGGCCACATAATAGTTGACCCCCATGCCCGAAGTATTGAGCTCAACACCGGGATTCAACACACGTATCTGATTCACTGCATTGTCGAATCTCCCCTCAGAAGCAGCCTAAGCATCATCCACTGCAAGCTAGAAACAGTCCACTAGATCGGCCCGAGCCTTCAGGTCCTTGGTTTCCTCTGGCTCGTCTTTAGCGGGCGCCAGCTCGGCAGTCAAGGTTGCCACCTTTCGTTCAAGACTCTCGCTCTTGAGCATGAAAGTGTTGTGCTCCTCGGCCAAGTTCCCCAACTATGGCTCGACCAGCTTTAGGGATTTGTCTTTATCAACCAAGTCCTTATCGATCATCGCCAACTTGGCTCGAAGGTTCTTGATTTCCATCTCCTGGGACGAATTCCCCTCGGTATATGACATGGCCATCTCCAAGATCCCCATCAAGCCACCCGCGTCATGAGCCAGGGTCGTCCTCTTTACCTAACGACCCATTCCCTCGAGAAGGAGATATTTAGCCCGAGGAAGACGAAGTGTCGCACTCTCAAAAAAGGACCTCTCTAGCCAGCAAGGAGGCAGATCATAGGCCCTTTTTCCCGTCTCCCCAGTAAGGTCAACGGTCCCCTTAGGTCGAGGCCTCTTTGCCTTCGAGGAAATAGCAGACGGAGATAAAGCAGTTTTGGACGGGGTCGAGGACGACCCACATGATCCAGGAGCAGGAGTTGGCCCCGCGCTAGTCTGGGCGTACCTCATGGACTTTCTCGCCCGAGCGGCGAGTGTCTTGGCCAGACGTTCTTGAGAAAGATTCATACTTTCTACAAACCAAACAAAAAGACAAGAGTCAGTAAAACAACGAGTCAAACAAACGACGATCACATACTGGAAAAAGAAAATTTATACCCATATATCTAACAGGATCCTCGCTCCCAAGGAGCTCCCAGACGTTTATGAGACCCGGCTCAAACACGGGCTCCCCGTTTTTGTCCAGCACTGGCCTACCTCCTCGACCGACTCAATGGACCAGAGGAATCCGAGTAACAAATAAGGTCAAAGTGTTGAAGCTCGACAGGTCGTCATCCCCAAGCTCCCCCTCTCTCCAGACATAGGAGCCCAGCTCCTTCTCAAAATGTCTGCTAGTCCATTGGAACAGGAACTTAGCAACCAATGTCGTGGTAGGCTCCCCAGCTTGTTAATATGAGGAGTCCCGTCCTTGTTGAGAGATGGACGACTCCTAAAAACATTCAGTAACGCCTTCGTCGACGTGGGCTGCACCAAAATGTACTTGTCTTTGAAATGGTGCACGGACTTCAAGTAGGCCTTGAACAACTTCCTGTTTCCCTGTTTGAGGGAGACTCATCCCCACCGCCCGTCAGTTTGAGTCCTCTGAATATGAAAACAATAGAAGAATAACGGGATCGTGGCCTCGATCTTTAGATAGTCGCACACTATCTAGAATGCCCACACGAATACAATCCCGTTCGGGTGCAACTGAGAGGTGGCCACATGCAGATGTCAGAAAACGGCCACTTCAGAGTCAAAATAAGGAAGATGGAGACCCATCTCTCGGAAAACTATATCATACATAGGAATCTTCCTCCTATCGTATCTTGAGCAGGTCCTACTATCTTTCCCGGGGATATACAGCGACCACTCCTCCTGGGCTCCCTCCTCGTGGACGTAAACATCGGTGAAAACATCTTCCCCGTGCTCGTAAAACTATGACCGCCAGTCCCAAGGGTCCTTAGCTACCCAATCTCGAGGATCCTCATCATCTCGAGGAGGAAACAGGCCACCCCATGCCGAAGAGGTCGCCCCCATGTCGGGCTCCCCCATCTATTGATCCATCAGGTTTTGCTGCTCCCCAGAGATTTCTAATATGCTCGACGAACTTCCACTAGTCTCGCTCGAAGAGCTCCTGGAGGATTTCGTAGATTCGCTCGAAATGACAACATGCGTGTCGTCAGCCATAGCACCTGAAAAGAAGAGGAAAATGGTGAGCTCGACATCAATGCCAGAACCACCCTTCCACCGTTAAACATGTGAAAGGGCGCTGGGAGATGAGGATTCTATCCTCGACCAGAACCCTCACTGAGGTGCGCTGCCGGGCACAAAATGCAAAAGAAAACCCAGAAGTCCACTAAGGTACTCTAACGGGAACGGGTTGTAGAAAAACTCAAACCTTAAACGAATAACCTATAGCGCAGTGCCAAGCCCCCGAGAGAGCTCCACGGTAGCTTCGGCAGCCACACGCTGCAAGAATGACATCCGCCACCTAGGGTCTCTAACGATCTCCTCCCTAACGGAACCCTAAATCCTAACCGCGTGGATATCTAAGAAGCAAAAAATGAAAGCGCTAAAACATGAAACAATGAAGAAACGGAAACTCACCGAGAGAAGAAGAAGAAACAAAACTGGATGACCGCGAACGAAGAAACTGAGCAAATGCTGGTGGTCGACCGTCGAGCTAATACGAGCAGTTGAAGGAGAAAGCGAAAAATACTAATCGCCTTGTTCCTCTCGTATTTATAGTTGAAACAATATGCACGTACAAAACACGCGCCTTGGGAACCCCAGGGTCGTCATCATGACACCCTAGCCTTATGCCATCATTTGCGCCACTCGACCGGCATGTTTCCTAAAACAAGCTACCTCTCCAAATTCAAGGTCCCAACGGAAATCGTTTCGCCTCCCTAAAAAATAAGTATAAGGGGAAAATGCTCATTTCCCCGTCCTCTGAGCAGACATCAAAGTATTCTCTCCTGTGCCCAGAAGCAACAACATGGGGGCTACTATTCTGGACTGGCCCAAAAGCTTGAGTGGGCCCAATCTAAGGCATCTCATGGAAGCCACCCACCAACCGTGACCAGGACCGCCCGCACCTGTCGGGAAATATCACCCTCTTGACCTCTTGATCTGGCTCTGATCCAAGATGCCCGTTGAGCATCTTCTCAATCCGCCTGATTCTTGTGTCATGCAGACCACCAGGGACCGACGAAAGATATGCACGTTACCAACCTCCTCCCCGGAACCAACGGCTAGTTACGGGCACATATGCCCAGTTTGACCAAGTCTTGGCAGTTACCTGATTTTCCGAACCCACATATCTAGGCGGGAAATCAGGAACCAACGGCCACGCACCAGGGGAAGTATATAAACCCTCACACCTGTGAGGGCCAGGTATCACATACTTACTACTCACTACCTGATACTTTGCTAGTACCTTCTTTCTCTCTCTCTTACTTGATCGTTGGAGTACCTTGCAGGTACAACCTGTAGTGGTAGAAATGTTCAAGACTAAGCCATTGGATTGACTAGACTTTATACAAATCAAAATCAAAATAGCCACCGCGCTTTATTGTTTCCAAAGGAATGGGAAAAGAGCGAATAACCCAAAAAAAAGGGAAAGATTCAAGGTAAGGGGGTTGGATATGCAAAGGGAAGGTATTAGCACGCTAAACATCTACGGTACTCCGCAGGAACCTCTTTGAAAAATCTGTATATTTTGGCTATAAAATGTGTTATATATAAAATGGATGGTGGAGGTGAGAAAAGAAATATTTTTATGATTTTTGCACCCGCCGCGGTTACGAACCTTTAGTGCCTACGTACCACCTTTCATGCAATAGGGGATCAGGGTACACGAAGTTCCTCTTTTAAAAATTTTGAAACACAAGTGTGTTGGTTAATTTTATGAGATAAGACATCATCATCAATGTCCGTGTGGAAAACATACTTACTACCCACAATCATGAGAAAGGAGAATTTGCATCATCTCAAAGTGGAGGATATGGCTTGGATTTTAAAATCAACAATGTCTCACTCAACACCCAAGTGGAAAAAATCTCTCTTTACTATATATTGTAGAAGTATAGTTGTTTGCATCACTACAAGGATTGACAAGAGTCTAATCTTTTAAGAAAAGTTTTAAAATAAAAATCCAAAGTGGCAAAAATGGTTTGAAATGAGATTGATTGACTTTTAGTCTTCTCACAAAAATGTCAAGATATTATTAAATTGATTGAAATTTATTTATGAAAATGTTTTAAAAATGCATGGACCTAAGTCCAAGTTTATTATGAAAGTGTTTCAAGTTTAGAAATAAGAAGAGTTTTTAAAAGGAGGGAGAAGATTTTTGAAATTAAAGAAGATGGGAGGAGATGAAGAGATTATTCTAAAGCATAAGGTAAAAGCTAGGGATAAGAACCATCTAACCAACAAGAAGCCAATACTTGACATTATGAGTCAATATAGAATTCCCATTCTTTGGATTGAAACCAAGCAAGTAAAGATACTAGACCTCTTGAGAGAACCAAAATTCAAGTGTATTAAGTCTTCGCAAAAATTGGGCAGAGTAACGGCTGTATACGGGTGAATTCCATATTTACAAACAAATTATGTAATCACAATAACCTGCACACAAAACAAACAAACAACCCAATGTCTTGAGGTAAACCTCAAGAACTCCAGACAAAATATTAAATAAAGTCAGAAAGTCTCCAAGATAGGCCAAGGTCTCCAATCCTAAGTCCAAGAAGTCCAATACTCCATAATGCCAAGGATAGTAACCAAATAGTCCAAGTATTATTAAAGATTTTTATGGTTCATGTTGATTATTAGGTGTCTTTAAAAGGAAAAGAAAAGCTCAAGTGAGCAAAACAAAAATGACATAAAAGTAAATGCTCAAGTGAGCAAAAATAAAATGGCATGAAATGTAAATGCTTAAATTAAATGGTACATAAAGCATAAAAAATAAAAGCATAAAGTAAAGTCAATTGTTAGAAATTAGTGGTTAGTTGGATGACCATCTTGAAACTTGCATTTGGAACTCATTAGAGGATTGGTAGAACCAAAGCCTCCACACAACAAATTGCATTTGCTTTTTTGTCAAGTATATCATCCATTTTGGAGTCCTCAAAAGTAACATTTAATGATCAACGGTGTTTAAGTGATTCATGTTGACCAAAGGTGTTGTAGATCCATTAGAGGATTGGTAGAACCAAAGCCTCCACACAATGAATCTCAAGGTTATTGGATCAAAGAGATCAAATTAACATACTTGGGCTTGCAATCATAAGTTTGGGCCACGAATGATCATTTATTCTAATCGGGACAAAATTTAGCGCTATGTTAAGCAATCGTAAGTGGACTTATGTAGAAGTTGCACCTATTTTGAGGCTGGTCAATAGCAATCTATGCACTTCATGTTTGGATAAATGATATAGAGATCACCATCCTTTAACATGTAGCACAATTAAAAAATAAAGGGATAAGATGAAGAGGGAGGGGAATGATAAGCTAATTTGGATCACCATTTCAAAATTCTTTCATTTTAAATTCAACCACTCCTCTAGATGGATTAAAGCACTAAATATATCATTAATCCAAAGCACCAAAAATGACTTAAATAATTCACTCTTAGGTAGATTTGAATTGATGAACATTTATCCAACTTCATCTACATCACAAAGTCCATTAAGTTTAAAAACAAATTGGACATTTGCAATCCAAATTATCCATCAAAGAGAGTGAGCAGAAAAAAATATTTGAGTCAAAACAGCCCCAAAATAAGGCAGAAAAAGTATTTTTGGCACTGTTACAATCAATTGTGCTTAGACAGCAACCTATTGCATCAGTGCAGTTTTTATCAAATCAATTTTCTGTGACAATTAGTTGCAATGTTACAACTGTTGAATGCAACCTGTTAAAAATCAGTAGAAAACAACATTTTAAAGATCAAATTCTTGTTCCAACGTTTCATCAAACACCTTATGATCATGGATCCAATTGAGCATGAAAATTCCATCAAATTATGAGAAAATAACACTAATGGAATCATAAAACAGTGCTCAATGAATCAAAACTATAAATCCACAAGAGATCACATTGTGAAAGATGACGGTCCAACTTACCAAAGGTAGAATTTTAGAATTATCAAATAACTTCCAGAATTTGCTTCAATTCAACCACAAGAATCAATTACCAAAGCTTGGATGTAGAGAATTGATGGAGAAAAAGTGTTTGGATGAAGGTTTAGCTCAAAGATTAGTAAGCTTCAATGCAAAGTGTTGTACCCCAAAATTTTCCCTCTCATTTTATCAAGATTTCCCCTCACCAGACTCTTTGAACTCCAGACAAGATTAGGGTTTTACTCTGCTCAAGACATCTCCTTGCACTGACGACTTAAATTAGGGTTTGAGTTTGCACAGAGATTTTTGGACTTTTAATGCTTAAAGTGACTTTCATACTTCATGTTGGACTCATAAGTTTGTCCATAACAAGTTTGTCCATACCAAGTTTGAAATTGCTGTCTTTTTTTCAAAAAACACGTGCATTTTGCTGTTATGAATCGATACATGGGTGGTATGCATCGACACATTCTAGCAGTATAACACAGCATGTATCGATACATGCCTCTATGTGTCGATACATACTGCTTCTTTAACACATTACAGAATCAAACAAACTGCATGAGTCGACACATAACATGTATGTGTCGACACATGTTAATTATACAAACAGGATGAGTCGATACATACATGCATGTGTCAACACATGCTAGTTATACAAACATGATGAGTCGATACATATATGCATGTGTCGACACATGCTAGTTGTACACAACTGGATGAGTCGATACATACCTTTATGGGTCGATGCATGTTGTCTTTCGCCATAATACAAAATCAAATCAACTTGCATGAGTTCGACACAAGCCTTCATGGATCCATACAAGCTACCTTTCAACTTGGTACCTACAAAACACAATTTTGCAAAGACAAAGACAAATATTTTTTGTATTTTGGGTTAGCAATTAATTATCAACGCATATACAAAATACACAACCAAGGTGCTTGGAGATTCCTCAAGAGAAAACTTACAGAGAGGAGATAGAAAAAAGAGGAAGAACCAACCCTAACGTGATCTTGTTATGATCAAGTTGACATGATATGATAAGAGAATCTTAGGGGGGGAAATTGGGGTACAACAGCTGCCCTTATTTAAGTGTCTTCTATCCGCAGATACGAAGGTTAAAAATCTTCGTGTCGACGCGATTGAAGATACTTAAATATAAAACAAGCTCTATTTTTCTCTCTAAGATGACATGCAATGCTTATGATTATGAATGCATATGAACAGAACAAAAGAGACGCAAAGTATCACTGGGGATGCCACAAAAAAATGAAGAAACAAAGGAGCAACCCCACCAGGAAAATAAATCACTGGTGAACAAAAGACATGACTCTATTGGTGTAAAACCCAAAGAAGAGATAAGGTATCATCAGCTTAAATATTGAGGAAAAAGTAGAGAATGATAACGATCGACAGATAACTGTGAACTACCAACTCAATGGATGAAGGTAAAAAAGTAATAAGATACCGGCTCACAGATGACGGTAAACTACCAACTCAAAAGTTGAAGGTAGAAGATCAAAAAGATACCGACTCATAAATGGCGGTAAAATACCAACTCAAAAGTCGAAGGTAGAAGATCAAAAAGATACTGACTCACAGATGACGGTGAAATACCAACTCAATAGTTAAAGGTAGAAGATAAAGATATACCGACTCACAGATGACGGTAAACTACCAACTCAATAGTTAGAGGTAGAAGATAAAGATATACCGAATCACAGATGATGGTAAACTACCAACTCAATAGTTGGAGGTAGAAGATAAAGATATACCGACTTACAAATGACGGTGAAAATACCAACTCGATAGTTGAAGGTAGAGAGAGAAAATATATCATGCCATCACCGTTCACTGACGATGAACTATCACCGTTCACTGATGATAGAAAAAAGATAAGAAACACCGACGTTCACTGCCGATGTACTACCAACATTCATTGAAGGTAGATTTGAAAATATCATACCACCGTCGTTCACTGACGATGAACTATCAACATTCACTGATGATAGTAAAAAGATAAGAAACACCGACGTTCACTGCCGATGTACTACCAACGTTCACTGAAGGTAGATTTGAAAATATCATACCACCGCCGTTCACTGATGATGAACTCTCACCGTTCACTGATGATAGCAAAAAGATAAGAAACATCGACGTTCACTGCCGATGTACTACCAACGTTCACTGAAGGCAGATTTGAAAATATCAAGTTTTCCCCAAAATTCTGGTGTTTCACCTAGAATGGGTCTCAACTTCTTCTTTAACAAAGGTGTCTGCCTGGAAAGGGTAATATGTAAGCTTATCTCAAATAAAGAGACTTCCACTCATTGTCAAGGGGAATTGCAAAGAGAAATGACTTTCTGAGGATAGAAATATGGCTTCCTGGGGAAAGAGATATGACTTTTCGGGGAAAAAGATATGGCTTCCTGGGGAAAAAGATATGGCTTCTTGGGGAAAAAGAGATGACTTTCCGGGGAAAAAGATATGGCTTCCTAGGGAAAGAGATATGACTTTCTGGGGATAGAAATATGGCTTCCTGGGGAAATTCCACGTTATTCCTGCTGAGGAGATAAAGTCTTATCGTGAAAAATAAATGCACAAACCAAAACTCAAAGTTCTCAGAAATCCAAAGTAAATAATATCGTCATGCAACCACGAATCCAATTAAGAACAAACTGGAGCAAGACGGCCAGCAAAGATACATCCTTTGAGAAATAAACTCAAGAGGGAAAACAAAATCCACCTAAGCAAGGAGCGCTGCAGGAAGGTTAGAACACAATGCCAATAAAAAATGATTTGTAGCAATGCATAATGCATGTATGAATGTATGAGTGATATCGTGCATATGCTGGTAAAAGGATACAAAATCAATACAAACAGACAAAACCGCCTCAGGTACCAACAACATTAGGCTAAACATCAACCAGAAAGATCAATCCAAGAAAGGTAAAAGCAAATGCGGAAACCAAACCTATTGCATGTCCTAACTTCACTGAGGAGAAACATAATCCGAATGTAGCTAAATCAAACAGATATCGGGATAGAACATCTTTCTTCCGGTTTCATCGGAGAAATCAGTTTTTCAAAAGCAACATATCCACTGGAGATTGCAAGACCAGTCTTAAATAAAGTTGACTGATGCCGAGACAATCAAACCTCACTAGGGAATTCAGATCCACTTTGAAGGAGGAAGAACATACAAACTTCACTAAGGGAGACAATGCTTCATCATCGAGACATCTACTGGGGACTCCATGCTGACTTCAATGGGGAGGTCACAACCACATCATCGAGAGGAAACCAAGATACATTCTTCACTGGGGAAACTGGAGATACATTATTCACTGGGGAAACCGGAGATACGTTCTTCGTTGGGGAAACCAGAGATACGTTCTTCGAGAGTAATTATTGCACCAACTTCTTTGGGGAGAAAGGACTTCTATCAAATAAACGAGGCCTTCACTGGAGAATATTGGATTGATTCTTCATATGATACAAACCTATTCCAACAAAAGATGCCCTGATATAGTCTTCCTGGGAAATCAAGAAGTCAACACTAATGCCAATACTTCAAAAAGAGCGATATCTTAGCACACCAAGGGAATAAAACCTTTCATCATATGAGGGAAAACTTCGCTGGGGAATCTGGAACGGAGACTTCTGACCATGCAAACCCAAAATCAAAACCGAACCAAGACTTGGCCGGGGATAACAGGATCACAAACCTAATACCGTACCTTACGCCAATTGGTATCGTCTTCAATATACAAAAATCACGCGCATACCAGCAAAATGACCTGAGAAAACCTTCCTGGGGAATCCAGAGGTTCATGTTATTGTAAGAAGTCTAAATTATAGGGATTTTAAATCAAACACAACACTTGGTGAGAGAAAACCCAAAGGAATTGACAGTTGTCTCAACACTTCTTAGAAAACATACTACCCTGGTCTAGCTACTTGGGAAGCACATAACAACAATAATGTTGTAACAGGAGAAAGAAGTGCTCTACAAGAGATTCTATATCAATAAAAAGGGAGAAAGAACTCCATCAAATGAGAAAAGGCTTCATAGCTCTTTTTAATCTCCGTTTGATCACCACCTGGCTGGGTAAAGAATCACACTCAGCTGGAGAAGTCTGCAGCAAGACGGGCTGATCAAGGTAACTTTCATAACATTCCCTTAGCTACATGCTTTTAGGATAACCTTTCTGATCTAATGGCTTCTAGATATTTGTTGAATCTCGACGTAACTACCCTGGATTGGCTAAATGTTACATCCTCTTTGCTCCATAACTCTTCTCGGCAACATGCCTTTTGCCGATACTCAAATGTAAACTTTCATCATATCAGGCAGTTATTTTACAAGCAGAAAATGTTTATTCTAAGAATGAAAATTATAATGCAATAATTATGTAGGTCTTGAAGATTTTATTTGAAAAGATGTTGCAAAACCTTGTGAATGAATCTCTAGCCAGGATGCGACATGGATTTTTTTGGTATGAAAAATAACAAAAGCATATGATACCAATCACAATAATTTATCAAAATTAATGGGAGTCAGGAAACACTATCTCATTGGAGTATGCTTTCGAAATAAACCCTGTTTCAATTAGGACTTTTGAGGGTTGTAACGTGGCCTGGTTCATGGTTTTAGAAAAAAAGATTTAAGGCTCAAAAATATTTGGTGCCCACCCCCTTCATGATGTTCTTCGGTCCTAAGTTCAGTTAACTTGACATGAACATTCATCTCTCAAAAGAAATTTTGAGATGGTTGAGGAATCAAACAAGGTTTTCTTTGGACATGCAAGTCACTCATTCCTGCTTCTTTTGGGTCTCTTATCACACGACTTTGTTCTTTGCTGAGGATTTCACATTGTAATCCTTTATCGCATTTTTGGATTTCCATTTCTTCCTTGCCTTCTGGACAAATTTCTTTTGACTTTGACTCTGAAGAGCAATGGAATGCCCTGAATTTTGCCTAAGTGACTTGTTTTTTCAAGTTCCGACTTAGCGGGGATTTTTGTCTCTTTCTTTTTCATCATCACTTTTTTTTATTCATATCATCTTTTTTTTCTTTTGAACATGTCGCGTGACTTCGAGTCATTTGTGACTTGTCGGAAGAATTGTGACTGCCCTATTTCTGGGTAGATGAAAGATAACCATTGTTGTATTGTCATTTGTTGATCTCCTGGTGTGAGAGATAGCCATTAAGATATCGTCAATCAACACACCCTCCTAATAAGTGAAGATTAACCATTGTGGTTTTGACTTTCCTCATCCTTTTGAAAGATAACCATTATTGTATCCTTGGATGTGCACTCCTGAAGAGTTCTGAATGCTCGATCAAATTAACTGAACACTACCCTGCCCCGAGTTTAAAAAAATGAGGGTTTTTCAGAATAAAAAAAGAAACTCCTACTTCAAGGCTCATAGGGGTTAACGAGGGTTTCACTCCCTTATATCTCCGGTGTTTGAGGATTTGAAACAATGCTTGTACATTGTCAACAGGGTTTTATCCAAAAGCATACAACCAGAAAATATGTGTTTTAATATCATCATCCTCCTCCCAATCTCTGCCTAGGCAAGAGAATGGGTAACAAGTTGGTATCATAAGGAAATTTAAAATTGAAAACAAATACGAGTGAAACGAATGAATTTCTTCAAGACAAACATACTCATCGTATTAAGATTAAACATTCAAATGTAAACAAGTTCTTACATGCAAACAGTGCAATGATAAACAAGAAAAATTACAAATGAGAAAGCAGTAAAAATGCTAATAAACTAAGATGACTCTCTTATCTGGACTTGCGTTAAAGGTAACATTCCCCAAGCTTTGGAACTATCAACGACATAGATTCATTCATGCCCTGCTAATGAATTGTTTTGAACATTAGGGCCAATGTCCTTAAAAGAAAAGATATTCGGACCAACCTCTGAACTTCGACCTTTAAAGCAAAGCAATCTTCTAAATCGTGCCCAGGAGCATTCTGATGAAAGGCATAGGAAGCGTCAGCCTTATATCCTCTTGGCAGTTTTTCAGGAACAACTGGTCGAGCTCGAGTTTGAACCAAATTCTTCTTCAACAGAGAAGGATACAGCTTTGTGTATGTCATTGGAATTGGATCAAAGCTCATTTTCCTCTGATGACATTGCCCTTGATTTCCTTGTTGAGGTGCCCTCTGATATTCAACAACAGTCAGAGTCTTATTGACGAATGGAGTCACAGAAGCAACTTGTTGATTCCTATTATGAGATCTCCCTTGCCTACCACGAATTATAGCGTATGAGTCTTTCTCTTTATTTTTGGAAGAACTATCATCACACTTCTTAGCACCATTTGACGAGTCTCCGTCTTTAGATAAACGACCTTCACGGACAGCTTCCTCTAAACGGACACCCATTCCTACCATATCTATAAAATCACTCGGGGCACTTGCTACCATTCTTTCGTAGTATAAAGCGCCTAGCGTCTTCAGAAAAATCTTAGTCATTTCTTTCTCTTCCATGGGAGGAATCACTTGTGCAGCCACTTCGCACCATCTCTGCGCATACTCTTTGAACGATTCTCTGTCTTTCTGAACCATGGCCCTAAGCTGGTCACGGTCAGGCGCCATGTCCACATTGTACTTGTATTGTTTAATGAATGCTTCTCCCAAATCATTAAAAGTATGGATGTTGGCGCTGTCCAAACTCATGTACCATTTCAACACTGCGCCGGTCAAACTATCCTGGAAAAAGTGAATCAGCAAACGCTGATCATCGGTGTGGGTAGACATTCTCCTTACATACATCACCAAATGAGCACGAGGGCAAGTTTTGCCCTTGTACTTCTCAAACTCCGGGACCTTGAACTTAGCAGGAACTTTAACATTCGGGACCAAACACAACTCATTCACATTCTGCCCAAATAACTTTTTTCCCCTAAGAGCCTTCATCTCTCTTTGCATTCTATCAAACTGTTCTTGGAAATCATCCATTCTGTCATAAAGACCCAAGTCTTCACTCGGCGGAGGGAAAGGACGACACATATCTTCATTAACAAACGGAACCAAATTCACCGAAGGAGGTGCGGTAGGAATAGTATGTACCACAGGAGGTGCAGGAGTAACAACATTTTGAACCACTGGAGCATCTTGAGGGACAAGATTGAAACCTTCAGGTGCAAAATTCTCTGGAATTCCCCACGGATAACCCTGAGGCATACGGTTTTGAACAACAGCCGGAGTAGCGAATACAGGAACAGTAGGAACTTCAGCATCTGCCCTTGTTGGTTGAGGTTGAACACTCGGTGGCTGATTCTGAGCAACCACCAGAGCTTCCATCAGAGTAGTCAAATTATCCAATCCATCCTTCAAAGCGGAAACCTCTTCGCACAGCTCGCGATTCTCCTGTTCTAAGTTGTCCATCTTCTTTTTGAAGTTAGCCCGAGTGTTGTAGTGATGAGTCAGCTTGCTGAGTGAAGTAAAGAAGCTGGGTAAGACACCTGGATATGCATAAAAAATGCAAGAAATATGTGCAATATGATGCATGATATGCAATTCATATGATTATTTTTACTTTATCATTTAATATTTCAAGGGATTTAAGATTTATAGACACATTGAAAATATCCAAGTAATAAAGCTTTTGAAGTACTGAAAATTTTCATTATAATAACTTCAAAATGGATTACAAGTTTCAATAATCCCAAGTACAATATGAAAATACAATCTAAAATCCTGAGAAGAGGAACTAATAGAGATCAATCTGTACGCTGGCGCTTCCTTGTGAGCCTGGCAATCTGAGCTCTCAAACTCTGGTTTTCTTCCACATGTCTGATGGCAACCTCCTTCCAATCATCCGAAGCAGGAAGTGAGTAATCAACACCTGTTTGATGCTTAGGATAAAATAAATCCCCTTGCCTCTCTATAGACTCCACTGCTCGACTCTCAAGGATCTCGATCAAATCATCTTTCTCCTTCATATCTGCTCTGTAGGAACTCTCTAAAGTCTGGAACTTGTTCTTCTAAGCATCCCTTTCCTATTGCATCCTAACCAACGCAAGCTGCATCTCTTCTAGATCATCTAATAAGGGAAGAGTGGTCTTCACAAACAAATCAAGCATGGGTGTCTCTCGAGTATACGGCATCTTCAACTGAATGGCTCTCGATCGTACCCACTGAAGATATGACTCCAAAGAAACAGCACCTCTAGGTCCCAAATCCTTCCTACTCTTCTTATAAATGTGACGCCAGGCCTTCGCAATCTGCTCCCTAGCTTTCATGTGGTCTTCTCCTTCCTTCAGAAAGAAACTACTCAAATGAATACTATTCGGTTTATCCCTCATTGGGTAACCAAGCTGTCGACGTGTAAGAACAGGGTTATAGTTAATTCCTCCCTTTGTACCAGGAAGAGGCACATTGGGTAAACTACCACAACTGTCAATAATCTCCACATCCTGGTAAGCTCGATGATATCAATCAATATCCAAGTGAGTAAGTGCCATGATCTTAGGAGCCCAACGGGGTTCCTTCTTGACATCCCAAAAAGCATCAGATTGAGGCATATGAGAGATAAACCACCGGTACAACAAAGGCATACAACAGATAATCATTCCCCCATGATAGGAACTCCGAAGATGAATAGTGTAATAAGCATCACCCAACAGTGTAGGAACCGAGTTTCCAATCATGAAAATCCTGATAGCGTTAATGTCAACAAACTTGTCCACATTAGGGAATAAGAATAATCCATAGGCGAGTAAAGCAAAGATGGCCTCAAAAGCAACTGTACTCTTCATCCTGGCAAAGTAACGAGCTTTCTCCAATAAGAACTGAGCTGGTAATCCTCTAATCCCTCCTTTGGTAGTCATATGGGCTTTCACCTCAAACTTCCCCAGATGAATCAAAGCATCAATCTCATGTGGTTTTGGCTCACCCTCCAAACCAGTAAAAGGAACACGATCGGTAACAGGAAAATCCAATAGATAGGAATACTCTTCCAGTGTTGGTATCAAATGATAATCAGGAAAAGTAAAGCAGTGATACACCGGATCATAGAATTGGACCAAAGTTGAGAGAATACCCTCCTTCATCTTCAGCTTCATGATAGGAATAATGGATCCATACTTCTTCCGAAAGTCTGCAGGACACTCGATCTCGGGAAATAGACTGACCAACTCATCTATCTTGGGATCCTTGAAACTGTATTTCCCGGTATTTCTCTTTCCAGAATCCATGGTTTAACAGTACCTAAGATATTCACAAATAGTCAACCTTTAAATCCCTTGAAATATTGTTTTCTTTAAAAGATGCTTATGAGTGCATGGATGCATGATGCAAAAATCACACACAAGATCACACATATAGGGTTCATAGGTTCAACGTCACGAGCATGAGGTCGAAGGTACTACCCATAAGGTATTGGTATAAAAAGTTATCACCAGTCGAACAAGGTTCTAAGAGGTTCCCAGAGTCTACATCCTTCCTTCGGATATTACCAACTTCCTGATTAACTCAGTAATTAGTAATATTCTCAAGAAAGACTCGTCCGAGCGTAGTATCGCGTGACAACTATTTCTGGATTACTCCGTCATAGCTTTCGCACTACACCTAAAAGGCCAAGATGGGTTAGGTAATCTACGGTCCTTAGCTTCAGCAGGCTCCCAGGTCGACAGCAGTACATCTTCCTGATTACTCGATAAACAACGCTATAGTCAAAGGGGCCTCCACTGAGTGGGGGATCTCATGCCTCCTTTTTTGGGATTACTCCCTCAAAGTTAATATGACTATACCGCCCATCCTATCTTAAATTTTCCCCAAGTCCGGGTATAGGACTTATGAGTAATCACCAAGCACCCTGTAAACCAGGAAAATCCAGACAAACATATATACAAAATATAACACATAAACACAATTACACATATACAGATATAAATAAATATAGGCTCAACCCACTTAGGGATGGACCAGCAAGAGGTCAATCTTTCCCCAGTGAAGTCGCCATTTTTCTGTAGCGGTAGAAATGTTCAAGATTAAGCCATTGGATTGACTAGACTTTATACAAATCAAAATAAAAGTCGCCACCGCGCTTTATTCTTTCCAAAGGAATGGGAAAAGAGCGAATAACCCAAAAAAAAAAGGAAAGATTCAAGGTAAGGGGGTTGTTTATGCAAAGGGAAGGTATTAGCACCCTAAACATCTACGGTACTCCGCAGGAACCTCTTTGAAAAATTTGTATATTTTGGCTATAAAATGTGTTATATATAAAATGGATGGTGGAGGTGAGAAAAGAAATATTTTTATGATTTTTGCACCCAACGCGGTTGCGAACCTTTAATGCCTACGTACCACCTTTCGTGCAATAGGGTATCAGGGTACACGTAGTTCCTCTTTTAAAAATTTTGAAACACAAGTGTGTTGGTTATTTTTATGAGATAAGACATCATCATCATTGTCCGTGTGGAAAACATACTTACTACCCACAATCACGAGAAAGGAGAATTTGCATCATCTCAAAGTGGAGGATGGCTTGGATTTTAAAATCAACAATGCCTCACTCAACACCCAAGTGAAAAATATCTCTTTTTACTACATATTGTAGATGTATAGTTGTTTGCATCACTACAAGGATTGACACGAGTCTAATCTTTTAAGAAAAGTTTTAAAATAAAAAGCCAAAGTGGCAAAAATGGTTTGAAATGAGATTGATTGACTTTTAGTCTTCTCACAAAAATGTCAAGATATTATTAAATTGATTGAAATTTATTTATGAAAATGTTTTGAAAATGCATGGACCTAAGTCCAAGTTTATTATGAAAGTATTTCAAGTTTAGAAATAAGAAGAGTTTTTAAAAGGAGGGAGAAGATTTTTGAAATTAAAGAAGATGGGAGGAGATGAAGAGATTATCTTAAAGCATAAGGTAAAAGCTAGGGATAAGAACCATCTAACCAACAAGAAGCCAATACTTGACATTATGAGTTAATATAGAATTCCCATTCTTTAGATTGAAACCAACAAGCAAAGATACTAGACCTCTTGAGAGAACCAAACTTCAAGTGTATTAAGTCTTCGCAAAAATTGGGCAGAGTAACGGATGTATACGAGTGAGTTCCATATTTATAAACAAAGTATGTAATCACAATAACCTGCACACAAAACAAACAAACAACTCAATGTCTTGAGGTAAACCTCAAGAACTCCAGACAAAATATTAAATAAAGTCACAAAGTCTCCAAGATAGGCCAAGGTCTCTAATCCTAAGTCCAAGAAGTCCAATACTCCATAATGCCAAGGATAGTAACCAAATAGTCCAAGTATTATTAAAGATTTTTATGGTTCATGTTGATTATTAGGTGTCTTTAAAAGGAAAAGAAAAGCTCAAGTGAGCAAAACAAAAATGACATAAAAGTAAATGCTCAAGTGAGCAAAAATAAAATGGCATGAAATGTAAATTCTTAAATTAAATGGTACATAAAGCATAAAAAATAAAAGCATAAAGTAAAGTCAATTGTTAAAAATTAGTGGTTACTTGAATGACCATCTTGAAACTTGCATTTGAAACTCATTAGAGGATTGGTAGAACCAAAACCTCCACACAACAAGTTGCATTTGCTTTTTGTCAAGTATATCATCCATTTTGGAATCCTCAAAAGTTACATTTAATGATCAATGATGTTTAAGTGATCCGCGTTGACCAAAGGTGTTGTAGATCCATTAGAGGATTGGTAGAACCAAAGCCTCCACACAATGAATCTCAAGGTTATTGGATCAAACAAATTAAATAAACATACTTGGGCTTGCAGTCATAAGTTTGGGCCACGAATGATCATTTATTCGAATCGGGACAAAATTTAGCGCTATGTTAAGCAATCGTAAGTGGAATTATGTAGAAGTCGCACCTATTTTGAGGCCGGTCAATAGCAATCTATGTACTTCATGTTTGGATAAATGATATAGAAATCACCATCCTTTAACATGTAGCACAATTAAAAAAGAAAGGGATAAGATGAAGAGGGAGGGGAATGATAAGCTAATTTGGATCACCATTTCAAAATTCTTTCATCTTTAAATTCAACCACTCCTCTAGATGGATTAAAGCACTAAATATATCATTAATCTAAAGCACCAAAAATGAATTAAATAATTCACTCTTAGGCATATTTGAATTGATGAACATTTATCCAACTTCATCTACATCACAAAGTCCATTGAGTTTAAAAACAAATTGGACATTTAAAATTGCAATCCAAATTATCCATCAAAGAGAGTGAGTAGAAAAAAATATTTGAGTCAAAACAGCCCCAAAATAAGGCAGAAAAAGTATTTTTGGCACTGTTACAATCAATTGTGCTTAGACAGCAACCTATTGCATCAGTGCAGTTTTTATCAAATTAATTTTCTGTGACAATCAGTTTCAATGTTACAACAGTTGATTGCAACCTATTAAAAATCAGTAGAAAACAACATTTTAAAGATCAAATTCTTGTTCCCACGTTTCATCAAACACCTTATGATCATGGATCCAATTGAGCATGAAAATTCCATCAAATTATGAGAAAATAACACTAATGGAATCATAAAACAGTGCTCAATGAATCAAAACTAGAAATCCAAAATAGATCACATTGTGAGAGATGATGATCCAACTTACCAAAGGTAGAATTTGAGAATTATCAAACAACTTCCAGAATGTGCTTCAATTCAACCACAAGAATCAATTACCAAAGCTTGGATGTAGAGAATTGATGGAGAAAAAGTGTTTGGATGAAGGTTTAGCTCAAATATTAGTAGCTTCAATGCAAAGTGTTGTACCCCAAAATTTGCCCTCTCATTTTATCAATATTTCCCCTCACCAGACTCTTTGAACTCCAGACAAGATTAGGGTTTTGCTCTGCTCAAGACATCTCCTTGCACTGATGACCTAAATTAGGGTTTGAGTTTGCACAGAGATTTTTGGAATTTCAATGCTCAAAGTGACTTTTATACTTCATGTTGGACTCATAAGTTTGTCCATACCAAGTTTCAAGCCTTGGATCAAATTTTTGCCCAATCAATTGGACAATTGACCTAAAAATCAACTGTATTGGGGGAAAAGTCAACTATGGCCAATTTACAGTCAAACCTCATGATTTTTGATCCACATCAACATTATAGACTCATATTAACCATTTGATCAAGTTTGGACTACAACTCCTCAAGGAATTTGATCAGATCATCAAAAGGGCAAAATGGTCATTTTTAAGGTTTTGACTGCACAAGGGCAATTTCAGATTTTTGACCTAGCCAATGGAAAACTGAGCTCAAGCATGGATTCAAGGACTAAATGGAATCATCTTGACCTATTCACAAGGTTCAAAAGAGATCAATTGCATTGGATTGACAGATGAATTCTTTCAGTCAACTGATCAAAATTTGATTATACATTGAAAAGTCAAACTTTGACTTTTTGGTCAAAATCAAGTGCCAAGGGTCATTTTTCATCAAGATATGTCAAAATATGAAACTTGTTCATCAAGAAACCCAATTTTGCAAATTAGGGTTTAAGGTTGAAATTTTTCATAACTTAGAATTTTTCTAAGTTATGAAATTTTCTTAATTTTTCCTAACTTTGCCCAACATTTTCATCATGATACAATTGGATTCAAAAAAAACTTCAAACATGAAAGTTTTAGTCCTACATAAATTATACAACTTACATTCACAAAGTTTTCCCAAAAGAAGCTTGGATCTCAAGTTATGATTTTTGGAACAAGGGTCCATGAAACTTTTAACTTAGTGAAATTTTGCCCTAGTTTAGGCAGGATTTTGACCCATCTTCATGACCATTTTTCACATAGTTCCACTTGGAATCTCAAGTTGCATTTCAAAGATGTATTGTATAACATGTTGCAAACTTTCCAAAATGTCCAAGAACTCTCCAAACTCATTTGTGGTTAGGGAGAATCGAAGGCTTGAAGTTGGAAAAAACTCACTTTTTATCCATGGCATGTTCATAGTGATACAAGTTGCAAACTCTAATCAGCTTGCTTTGTACTAGATTACAAGACTCAAAAACATTACATACTCAATAATTAAATTCAAATCCATTGGTCTAAGGCTTTGTTTTAGTCATTAGAGCATTGCACACAAGATTAATCCCTAAATAGAAAAAGCAACATTACCATTTTTGCTTAAATCTTGCTTTATGTCAAAACAACATCCTTGAGCATTGAGCCATATCTTGTGAAGAAAATCAAATCCACCAACTTGAGGGGCCAAGAGCATAGTATGCAAGCTGATGGATAGCCTGTACAGGCCTGCTTTGCATCACTTTTCCACTTTTGCTTCATATACAAGAAACATGTCCAATATCACACAACGAAGCCATCTGAAAAAACCAACTTGTGCAAGATTTTGAGACAAGTTTCTCACATCCCCTTGAGCAAAAAACACGACCCTTTGAGCCCTCAAACCTCCCATAACACAAAATCATCTTCATTTTGGCAAAACAGGGCACTCCCTGCAGTTTGGTTTCCATAGCACAAATCCCTCGTGCGTTTTGCCTCAAACTGGTTTAAACACCTTCCATACAACCTATCCAAGCTATCCCAACCCTTAAACACTAATTGTAACTCCATTTACAAGGTTTGCCATTTTTTATTTCAGCTTGTGCAGGTTGAGTTTTTTAGGCTTGTTCAAGCACATTCAAGGCAAGCTAGGCGTTGGAGAAGGTCAGGGGAAGTTCAAGCAAGCTCCCAAACACCTCAGGCCTCATTGAAAAGCTTCACATTGTCAGACACGAAGTCAACTGAAACAGGTTTTTGACAACTTCCTATCTCTCTATTTAGGAACAATTAGGCTTAGGTTTGTGAATAAGAAATGTAGTATTCATAGCCATGAAGTTGTACATATGCTCAGTTTTCATTTTAGTTAAGCATGCTAGGAGAACTTGGTCCATGAACATCCTGAAAAAAATAGGTAAAGATTTAGGGCCAGAGAAATTCTCTCTGGTCTTTGAGAGTTAGGACAAGTTTTTTATATGGTTGAATTCCTCTTGGAAAACTCTACAACTTTGATGTTATGTGTTTTTGCATTAGAGCACGTATGCAGGTTGTTCGTGTTTGAACAAGGCGCGCGAAATTTTGAAGACAGAGGTTGAAGATGAAGTGTGGTGGGCTGGGCTTGGTCCTGGCTCACTATTGACACCCCCTTTTGCTGAATACACTCCTTGTCCCAATTTCTTTATACTTTTATATTTTTGTATTTATTTTCATGTTCTGATTTTTATTTTATATTTTCCAAACATAAAAAATACCCAAAAATATTTTTATAAATTTTCACATTTATTTTATATTTTATTTTTATTTTTTCTAACATAAAAACAATTTAATTAGTATATACTTTATTTATTGAAAACTTGAAAATAATATATAATAACATTATACTTTTATTTTTATTATTTATTTTTTTTACACTCAAAAAAATATTGTTCTAAATATATTTTTGTCTTGTATATATTTTATTTTTATTGTACATAACTAATATAATTAATATATATATATACACATACTTTTATTTAATAAATTCTTGAGAATGAAAACATAAAAATATTATATTTTTATTATTATTTATACTTAAATAATACTTTTTCTAAATATATTTTATTTTTGTATATACATTATTTTATTTTATTGTATATAAAAAGTATATTTAATATATTTACATTCTTAAAAGAAAATTAGGGTTTTACCCTTAATAAAAAAAATAATAATCTTTTTATTTATTTCTTTCCTTTTACATTAAATACTTTTACATACATAAAAATAAACAAAAACATTTTTGCATATTCGTAATATTTTGTATACTTATTTAATTTGTTTATTTAAGTATTATTCATTTATTTATTTTGTATCAATTATTCAATTTGGATGTAACAGTAAAATTAGGGTTTTAATTTCTTGTCAAATAATCCCCATTTAAAAATTGTATCCTCATCCCCATAATCATGTTGTAATAGTGGTAGATTTATTTTACGCATTTACGCTTTCAATTATGCCATGATTAGAGATTAGGGTTTGTATGCAAAAATCCAAAATCAACAAGTAGCTTGACCTAATACAAGACCTAAATGCATGAAAATGACAAACACAGTGCACACTTGCACCCCTAGGGTTACATCCACTTGTTGCCTTAAAAATGGGTCATGTTATGCATGTTGAGTACTTTGGCAAAACAAAAACAAAACAAAAGATCATAGTCCCTCGATGATGCTATCTTGGGTGCCTAAACAAAATGATCTAGTCCCTCGGAAAATTTGCTAAAAATACTTAACACAATTGCTATCATGGTCTATACGATGACCCGCGCCTGTCCCGTTTAACATCCTAATACAAGGTTGTTTACCAAATACAATGGTAAAACAACACTGTCAAAAGGGTTAAAAAGGCATATGAAATACCTTTGAGTGAAATAGGGTAGACAACTCTTAGTTACTTGATCAAAGCTTGCAAAACATCCTTGCTATTTTCAAACACACCTCACAACACAATTTCAAAATATTTCCTAAATCAAACTTTCAAAATATTGAAACATCTTTTCAAAAGACATACATCTTTGTATACATTCAAACAAGAATCATTACAAAGGTTGCCACAATGCTGGCCTCTTTTCAAAACATCTTTCAAAACCACACACAAAGCACCATTTCAAACAATTGAAAAGCAAAAGCAAGTGAGCTAAACAAGTAAATAAGAGCCCATGGATAACCATGGATGAAAAGGGTGCTTGCACCTTTCCTTTTCATAATCTACTCCCCGAACCCAAGAAAAACATCTCAAAGGTCTTTCCTGTGCTTTTTGACCTTTCCCTAGGATAAAATAAAAAGTCGGTGGTGACTCTTGCTAAACCGAAACATTTGCGAACACAAATGCAAAACCTCAAGTCAGTTCTCCCACCGTATCACACAAAGCTTACTAACTTTTTGAAAATGGAGCTTAGAGTGAATTTGGTAGATGGAGAGAATTGAGAGATTTTTTAGCAAGATGAGTTTGGCTATCAAAAGCTTGTCATTTGAATGAAATGAGGTCTCTATTTATAGAGTTTTAGGATTGGGATTAGTGGTAATTTGGTAATTGATTCTTGGACCCAAAATTGAATTAATGATATAATTTTCAAATTATGCAGAAAAATTGGAGCCAAAAAGATAACAGTTTGAAATTGCTGGCTTTTTTTCAAAAAACACGTGCATTTTGCTGTTATGAGTCGATACATGGGTGGTATGCGTCGACACATTCTAGCAATATAACATAGCATGTGTTAATACATGCCTCTATGTGTCGATACATACTGCTTCTTCAACATATTACAGAATCAAACAAACTGCATGAGTCGACACATAACACGTATGTGTCGACACATGCTAATTATACAAACAGGATGAGTTGATACATACATGCATGTGTCGACACATGCTAGTTATACAAACAGGATGAGTCGATACATACGTGCATGTGTCGACACATGCTAGTTGTACACAACTGGATGAGTCGATACATACCTTTATGGGTCGATGCATACCTTTATGGGTTGATGCATGTTGTCTTTCGCCATAATACAGAATCAAATTAACTTGCATGAGTTCGACACAAGCCTTCATGGATCCATACAAGTTGCCTTTCGACTTGGTACCTACAAAACACAATTTTGCAAAGACAAAGACAAATATTTTTTGTATTTTGAGTTAGAAATTAATTATCAATGCATATATAAAATACACAACCAAGGTGCTTGGAGATTCCTCAAGAGCAAACTTAAAGAGAGGAGATAGAAAAAAGAGGAAGAACCAACCCTAATGTGATCTTGTTATGATCAAGTTGACATGATATGATAGGATAATCTTAGGGGAAAAAATTAGGGTACAACACAACCCCCTCTCTCATTTGCCCGACTAAAGATCATCCTCCAGCCACTCTCCAAGTTCTAATCAACCGCAACATCATTACATAACAGATATTCTCAAGACAAGTTTCTCATTTTCTCGCTATTTATTACAGTAATAAAATTGGCTCTCGAACAAACCATCAGAGACCTCCAAACTCAAGAGGCTCAGTTCCAAGAAATGTTCCTGAACCTATCCAAAGGGTAAGAGGAATTGAAAGTACTCCTCACTGAGAGCATGACCAAGAAGAATCATGAAGACAACAGGGATGACCAGTTGGAACAATTGCAAGCTAAGATGACAATGATGAGAAGCCATATGATGGGTGAAAAAGATCTTATCCAAAATTTAGCTCGGGGGCAAGAAAAGTTGAGAATTCTCGTCAGCAAACTTCATCGGGACGAATATAGTTGTATCGGACGGACGACTAGAATGGGGATAAAATCATTAATAAACCTCCAATGAGACTGGAAGTTGGCTTGGTTAAAAGTAAGTCTTCCTGGATTGCTACTACATCACAAGTCCAACAGCGACCTCGCTAACAACAATAGGGTAATCAACGTAAGCAAAATACACCCAAAAGACAATTTACTAAAATTAACATGTCTTTGGATCAAGCATTGAAACACATGCTGAAGTCCAAGCTAGTTACATTGAAGGATCCTCCTCAGAAGCCCAATACTTCTTCTTCCTGTCACATTCCTAATGTAAGCTGCACATATCACTCCAACAGTCCGGGGCATTACACTGTCAGTTGTTGGGCGTTGAAACATAAGATTCAGGACCTGATTGACGACGGAGTTTTCAAGTTCAGGCAAGATGGTCAGATCGAGTTCTTCTGTTATCCTTCAAATATCGAGGCTACAAGGCACACCATCTAAAGTGACAAATTCAGGAGGAGAAGTTTTTTGTTCATTCGAATTTTCATTTGTAATTTCTTTGTTTGTTCAAACACTAATCTTTATGTCAGACTTTGGTTCTTCCCATTAATACATTGCATATTTTTGTCTTAAGTTATTCCATTCGTTTTCACTATACTATGTTTTTACTTCCTTTTGTGATATTCAACTCTCGATTAAAAACTATAAGCCTTTAGAGGGAGGATGATGAAAACAATACTATAATCGCATACAATATGCTTGCTTTTGAACAGACCTTGCTGACGAGTACGGGCGTTGTTTTAAATCCTAAACAATGGAGTTATAAGGAATATAATCCCTAGTCAAACCCTTTGAGCCTAAGAAGTAGGAGTTCTCTTTTTCGCACAAATTGAAACCTTTAATCATAACCTGGAGCAGGGTAGTTTCTCAGTTAATTAAAAAGCATATTCAGTCGCAAGCTTTCACTTCATAGTATCAAAAACGTCCTTCCAAATAAAAAGACGGTGATGGTTCCTCGTAAATCAGGAAGTCATTATCTCTCAAAAGAAAAGCCCGTTAAGTGAAAACCTATGAAGGAGACTTAAGAAAAACTGGAGCATCTCGCTGACTGTAATTACAAAAGAAACAGTTCAGGCAAAAGGTAAGAGTAATAAAATCAAAAAAATAGGTTGTTATGAATCCTCGACAACAGAAAAATGTCACAAAAAATGATTTTCTTCTCAAATAAACTCCCAGTATCTGAACCTTCACCGGAATATCATTGTTATAATTCCAGACTCAATGGAATCTAAACGCACAATTAACTGAGTATAGGACTGAAGAACATCACGAAGAACGGGTTGGGTATAAATAAAGTTTGAGCCTTTATCCTTTGTTTCTTAAATCGTGAACCAGGCCACGTTACAACCTGTAAAAGTCCTAGCTGAAGCATGGGTTAGTTCGAAAGAATACTCTTACAAAAGGTATCCCGACTCCTGTAAGGTTTACTATAAATCCTGAGTTGAATTCATATTCTTACAAAATTCTATTTGTTTACTAAAAATGCATTTTCAAAACATCAAGACAGACATAAGCTTTTCATTTTTAAATGTCATTGTTTGCATATGCCTAATTGTTCGACAACAGAGAAATTCGCACGACGGGTATTCAATGAACATAAATCTTCTCAATGAATAGAATCACCTCAGATGGAAAGACATTTCCAATAACAGGCCTTTCATAATCAAGGGGCATGACATGGTGTCTAACTAATCTAGGGGAAGTCGAGTCAAGATTCAAGGAATCTCTTAAAAGTACCGAATAGCCAGGGGCAGACCTCCATCTGAATCACTTGGGGCATTGAAGATGAGTTCCAGCAAAGGGTCACGTACGATCAAGCAAACATTTTCTGACAATGCTGCAACACTTACTACTATGACCATGACAATTATCCGCATCCTGTGAACACGGACATAGTCGGAAAATACTACGCATGAAAAAAAAAGACTCACTAGGTTCACTGGCCTAGGCAAAAATAAGGGCATCCTGGCGAACCAAAAAAGTTCAGGCCAAAATTAGGGATATATAAATAAAATTGTACACCCGATAAGTCCAAAACCTGAAAAGGAGGCTTGGGAAAAAAATGGTATCCCGGTGGACTGAAAATATGAAAGCATAGTCCAGGTAAAAGTTAGGAATTAAAGTGTACGACTATGTCCCGTAATCTCGTCACCTGTCTATCAGTAGAAGACTTATCACTCTGATCAGCATTTACTCAAGACTCTGGGAGTTGGGATAACATCCAAGCCACCCACGAATCCCCACAACTTCCATGAGATTATCCCACAGAGTAATCTTCATAAGTTCATACATTCCCCTCAATTTCCCCGACAGATCGCTCTGGCGGATAAAGGAGTATGATCTTCTTCTCGGTAATGTCACCAACCTATGGAATTTTAACCAATACAGTTTATGGAAGTTCTCTTCCCCAGCTGAGTTTATTCCTCCGAGATTGCAAAACCCCCTGCAAGTCTCAACACTCCAGCAGAGTTCATTTCCTCAACACGGGTGTTTCCTCAGCAGAGTATTTCTCCATCGACAGGGTTTATTTCCCTAACATGGTTAATTTCCCCAACAAATTATCGTCTCCCTAGCTTGATTCTGTTACTCAGATGGCCAGGAGTCGCTGGCAAAACTCCTCTCCCCAGTGAAGTTGCCACTATCCCCAGAGAGTTACTACTGAATCTAAAATTATGCCAGATATCAGACAACGTTATCCTCCCTAGACAAGCCGGAAGGTTATCCATCTCTTTTATCCCAAGTCAATGTATAAACTCCCCAGCAGAGCAATGAACAACCAATGTTCTTGAAATTTTCTCCCCAAGCAGGAACTAACATTCTCCAGCAGAGTTTCCTCAAGCAAAAAGCAGAAATCAATATTCCCTAGCGGATTTTCCTCAAATAAGAAAGCAGGACTCCTCAGCAGAAACAATCCCTAGAAGATCGAAGATACACATACTCTTCATCCCCAACGACAGTCAGGGATTTATTTTCCCCAGACAAAGATGCTGCTCAAATTTACAAATGCATTTCAATAACATGTCACACTCATACATCATTTACCAAATATCATAGCATATGCATACGAAACGCATGTAGTACAATCTCATTTATTTTGAGAACATTGTTACGCAATGCATTTCATACGTCATGACATTGCATACAGCTAGGGTCATCGTATGGTCATCGAAGGTAACATGTAAGGATATTTTGGAAATTTTGTAAGGGGCTGTCATCATATTATTCGTATGCAACTCGAGGGACTGGATTATTTTTCCGTAGGAAACTCGAAGGACATTGAGGGACTATGATCTTTTGTATGATAGTGATTTGATCAAGGGTATTTTGCTAAAGTATCCCTACTTTCGAGGGACATGACCAATATTTCGTAAGACAACAAGAGGGGCACCCTAGAGGTGCAAGTGTGAAGAGTGTATTGATTCAGTTATTTTATCTTGAGATTAGGTTTTTCCATATTGTTTTTAGTCTTGCCATACGAACCCTAATTACTAGCAGCTAAATAATATGTACAGAAAAATAAAGTGTGGAATGTAAACCTAAGCTATTACATGGCTTTGGAAGAGATACATAGGTATAGAAAAAGCGAGAAAGTAAATCTACGCTATTATATCCCGTGAGCAGTTACATAATTTCAAAAAATGCGAGAAAGTAAATCTAAGCTATTACAATAAAAGAGTGCAACCTATACACTTTTCTAAGAAAATTAATAGCAAAAAGAAATAAGAAAATGTTTAGAAAAATGTTTGAATGTTATAAAACCTAAGTTTTTATTTTTGTATTTTTATAGAAAATAATTTAAATGATAATAGTAATTAAAACAAAAATTCTAATTGATTTAAATATTTAAGAAAATATTAATTAGGCTAACTAATTAGTAAATAAAAAATATGTCAAAAATTAATTATTGATTAAAAGAACCCTAATTCTAATTAATTTTAATATTAAAAAAATATTAATTAATTTAATATATCATGAAAATTAAATATTAGTTAAAAAAACCTAATCCTAATTTATTAGTAAAAAATTTAGGTTAGTTTAATAATTTCTTAATTAAAAAAAATAGGATTAGAAAAGAGAAAAATGAAAGAAATTAGGTTAAGATAAAAATAGGGGAAAATTGCATGGGATGAGTGTTGAACCCACGCCCTCCTGGCTTTTACTGCATCGCTTGCACTAAGTCAGACACTCGTTGGTATTTGAGAATAGGTGTTGTATAATATATGTGAAACCTGTATTAAATCATCTCAGGAATATATTAGAATTGTTAGTTTCAATCAAAGTGTCATGAATATTAAAATATGAATTTCACAAAAAAAAATGAAACCGACGATGCATGAAATGTAGGTTTCAGGAAATTTTGATCAACAAGAATGATCTCAACTTACTCTATGGTACCTCAGGAATTGATTTGAATGGTCGCTTGGTCTTGAAGATGGTTGAATATTTGATTTCAACTTTGCCTTAGTTTTGACAAAAGTTGAGATTTTGAGATTTTTTAGGGCTCTTCTTGAGACTTTCTTTGGAGGCAATTTCGTGATCTCCTTGTATGAATGTGTTCTCTATTTATAGGCTATGAATTAGGTCAACAAACATGAATCAAATCTTTGTATTTCATGACAAAATATTTGATTTGATTTTTTTTGCATGGAAACACATCTTTTTGACTCAATCTTGTGCCAAATCCAATCTTCACGATCCCTCGTGATTTTTTAGCATGATTATGTGATATTGGACTCATGATTTGATTCAAAATAGGCCCTCACACCTTGTATCATTTATTTGATATTTTACTTGATTTTTTTGCTTTTAAATGAATAAAAATCAAAATAAAAACAAAATAAAAACTATAAAAATAAATAAATGGACTTAGGAGTCTATTATGAGGTCAGGAACACGTTTGGACCTTAAAAGATAGACCCATTAGTCCAAAAATTTAAATTTGCTCAAATTGAACTTCATGCATTTTCTCAAAATTGCCCAACTTGCACAAATCTTATCTCACTCAATTTTTATCATTTGAAGGCAATCTTGGACTTTTTGGAAAGCTCAAGACGTCATCTACAATCTTTATGTTAATCATTTTTGCATTTGAAGATTTATCTTGATGTAATTTTCCTTGACAAAAAGTATCTTTTTGTTGACTTTTGAAATGACCTGTATTGTTTGTGCTCATATCTCTCAAATGAAACATTTTTTGGACTTGAGCTTAGAGAAAAAAAGTTGTAGAGAATGTAATTTCCTTCAAAATAAGCTTTGCTTGAGAAAAATATGATGAAGCATGTGAAAGTTGTGCTTGGTCAAAGTTCAGTTGACTTCTCCTCAAGAAAACCTGTTGGCTGAAGATTTTGATGATACAGTTCGAAATGAAGCAATATGGATGTTTCTTTGGAATAAAGAAAAATGTTACAGTTCGGAATGGTAGAAGCAGTTCTTCGAACGGACATGTCAAAGCTCGGAGCTTCGAGTGACAGTTGTGAAGATATATTTAAAAGAAGCCTCGAAGTGGTAACGAGGTTGTGTCTGTGAAATAAGTTCGAAGCGAAGATTGCCAAGGCATTTGAAATTCAAATGCGAGCGGGGTGTTGGAATTCAAATATATATGCGCTGGAGCGTTCGAAGACGCGTGGAAGCTAGAGAGGAGCAGTGCTCTGCATGTTCCGAACGTGGCAGAATCTTATAAGCAAGACCGTTATGGTCGAAGTAGTATAAATAGAAGTCTTAGTATTAGGATTTTGTGTGTCATATCTATTGTACAAAATTCAGTAAACGTTCAAAATACCACATGGATAGGGAAATGAATGCTCGAACAATGTACGTATGATAACACCAAACATTTATAATTCAGTAAAAACTCTTTATCTTTTCCAGTTTATCTTCCATTTTCATGTCAATGTCATTCAAATACCTTTACATTCAAATTCATTTACTTATTTCTTGCATTTAAACGCTTTTCTTCTATTCGAATCCTTTACATTTCAGAAACTCCTTTACATTTCATGCTTTTATATTCATGCTTTTTACATTAAAGTCTTTACATTCAAAGTCATTTACTTATTTCTTCATTTAAACATTTCTTTGCAATCGAATCTTTACTCATTCATTTCAGTTTCGTATTTCTTTACTTGATCATGTCATTAGATTCTTTTAACATGGTAATCGAAGTGAATTGAACGTCTATAAAACATTCTAAATACAAATCCTAACTATGAATATCAGTCTTGCAATTAGATTTATCCAAACGACCAATACCCCATAGGATCAATCTAGTCGATCCTGCTAGTTACCAGAGAGATTAAATAACAGTCATTAATATTATTTGATAGTTTGGAAGACTAGCGGTTGTTTACCAGAAATCACTGTAAACAAATTGGCACGCCCAGTGGGACCGTCATTGGTAGTTACGAAATTTAAAACAAAGTAAAGATTGTTAGGATATAACCTTTATAAAAGTTCCTTCTGAGTGATAAGTTCATTGTTATTTGAACCTTAGAAGTGGTAGAATAACCAATAGCAACCAACCCTTACCAGAAGAAAACGTAATAACAAGATGTCTAATCCAAACAATCAACAAGGGTAACAAAATGCCCCACATGGAACAGGAACTAATATGTCTGCTTCGACGGGAACGTCTAATGCGATCCCTTCGAGCGCACAGTCTGTTGCATCTTCTACCAGTAGTGTGGCCACAAATGGAGCAAGTGGCATGACGACCAACGGTTCGACCCTAGGAAATGCAGGGACCACTGGTTATCTTGTGGGATTTATCCCACCATCAGGGACACAAGCCCATTTCGCCACCCCACTAACTAGACCACCCAGTTTCGATGGTAACAGACACAGAAATCCCTCTTATGGGATGCCAACATCTTTTATGGCGGGTCTGCACACTTCGACATCGAATACGTCACCACAATTAGGGTCTGGATCTGGGGCTAATCAATTTATGACAAATAACCAAGGGTCAGTAGGTTATAGTGCATTGCCTATCTTAACCACAGAAAATCAGATGGCTTTTAGGCAATTAATGGATGATAGTAACCATAATATGATAGGAGTGTTAGCACAAACTATGCAAGAGATCTTTGCCCCAATAGTACAAAATGTAACGGTGACAAACAGAGAAAACGCGAATAACATGAGTCGAATAGCAGATTTTTTCGCTCCGCCAGAAAGGCGTAGGCAGAATCAGGTGGGGGTTTGAGCGAACATACCCATCATAGAGCAAATTGCTGATGACCCACCCTATAGACCAGCCAGAGAGGGGGTTAACTTGGGGGCAAGGGCACAAAGGTTAGAAGCCCCAGTGATTCGAGACCCACAAAGGGGAATTATAGAACCAGGGGCAAGGGTCGAAAGGTTAGAAGTCCCAGAGTTTCGAGAAGAACAACCTAGAGGAGTTGTCATTGTGGGACGACACCAAGATGCTGATGAAGTCGTTCATAGAATTCGAAATGACAACATCTTGGCAGAAAATAATTTAACCACCATGATAGAAAGGATTATGGCTCAAAACGGTCTCAATACAGGTATTAGAAGGCCAAACTATTCCTCTCCCATAATAGATTATGTGATGCGCACTGATTTACCAAGGGGATATAAAGTCCCTAAATTTACAAAGTTCGCTGGAGACACCAATGAATCAACAGTCGAACACATAGCCAGGTATCTAACCGAAGCAGGAGATATAGAAAATAATGAAGACCTTAGGATTAAATATTTCCCAAGTTCCCTAACTAAGAACGCTTTCACATGGTTCACCACTTTGCCTCCTGGATCCATAGATACTTTGGCTCTGTTGGAGAGGTTATTTCATGAACAATTTTACATGGGACAATCTAAAATAAGCCTGAAAGAGTTAGCCAGTGTCAAGAGGAAGTTTACTGAACCCATAGATGATTATCTGAATAGGTTCAGACTCTTGAAGTCTAGATGTTTCACAGTAGTTCCCGAACATGAGTTAGTCGAAATGGCTGCTGGTGGCCTAGACTACTCCATTCGAAAGAAATTAGATACACAACACTTGAGGGATATGGCCCAACTAGCAGACAGGGTCCGACAAGTCGAAAGACTAAAAGCCGAGAAGGCCGGAGTTTTTAAAAATAACAAGAAAGAAAGGGTCTCCTATGTTGGAACTGAGGAAGCAGAAGATTACCCTGAATTCGAAGAGGTCGAAATTGATCTCGCTGAATTGAAACAGGCTCCCCCTTATTCCTGTAAATTACTAGTTCCCACAAAAGGGAAAGAAATTATTGAAAATGAGAAAAGTGACAAATTCCCAAAGAAGGTGTATACTTTCGATGTAACAAAGTGTGACGAGATTTTTGATTTGCTTGTCAAAGATGGCCAACTAATTGTGCCATCGAATGTCAAAATACCTCCTTTAGATCAAAGAAAGAAAAGAGGATTTTGTAAGTATCACAGTTTCCTAGGCCACAAAACCTCAGTGTTTTCTTTTCAGGGATCTGATTCAAAATGCAATTAAGGATGGCAGATTGAAATTCGCTGACAAACCAAAAATGAAAGTAGATGAAGACCCTTTGGATGTTGCAGACACCAATTACTCCGAGCCTGCTTGCATTGGAGAAATCAATATGGTGGAAGCAGATCAAGATGACACTCCATTAGGAGAAAAAAGCACTGAGAGTAAAAACTGTGTGTTAGTCGAAGTCAACAAGGGGGTCACTGAGGACGTCCACAAGCAACTAGAGGCTTCGATCAAAGCAGTACCTTTGGCTGTTTCGAAAGAGATCCAGGCTACTGAAGGCCAGGAGAATCAAAAGCAAGAGTTGACACAGGTTACTGAAGGCCTGAGGCTAAAATTGGAGAAAGTCCATATCACAAAGCCAGCCTCCCCTCAGAAAGAAATATGGGATACTTTGGGAGAGCCCAGTGGAAAGTTTGACTACTTGGTGAAGTATTCTTCCCCAGAAAGTTCAAAAATCCAAATCGAAGATGTCAAACCTACAGGATGGGGAGATGATGACATAAAGGGGGAGGATGTGGATGTCAACATGGTGGATATGGAGAGACCTCGTTCTGAAATGGAGGAGATGGAAAGATACTTAGAAAAAGAAAAATACAAAATGGAGGATAATTATGCTAGGGATGCCAGTCTTAAAGACTGCCTCATGTTGTGCCACAAAGGAGATGCCAAAATGATATTATGCCCTAGATGCAGCATCATCTGCAACCAGAGAATTGCTGCAGACTTCGAGAGGAAACAAAGGGCACGAACTGGCATCAACTGGTGCCAGGATAACCAGTTATTCAGATGTTACCCTAAAGCTGGAGAAAGTTTGTTGGAGTTTTTGGTTCGCTGTCACAAAGGGGCAACCAAATGCCTAGTATGCCCAAGGTGTTTTGCAGTGTACGATCAAAATATGGCCGGAGCCTTCGAAACAATCACTTTCGCCCCATGCTGGAACCACAAAGAGACTGGTCAGATGAGCCAACGTTTCGAGAGCAACTACACTCAACGAAGGCCTGATAGTCCTCATCCCAAAGGCGCTCGAAGGGTAACGTTCAAAATTCCTGCTGAAATACCAACAGACAAATGGTTGCAAGTCAGAACTGACAAGGGCAAAGACAAATGGAGAAACAATGAACGAAACGCACGCCACGCCATGACATATAGAAGGCAGTTCAATATGGCGAAGAGGGAAGAAGTGAGGTTAGAAAACTACAAAGGAAGAAACCCTATGTCAAGATCACAATGGCGAAGGCAACAGAGAATTCGAAAGGCTGAAAGGGAAGCTATGGCAGATAAAGGAGCAACTTCAATCAAAACCAAGGAGAATCAACCACCAACAAACCTACACCAAATAATCAACCTGAGGACAAACCCCCAATTAGTAGGAGACTCTTCTCTAAAACACAACCAAATGAATCGAAGGAGTACACACCAAGTCCAGAAGAAGACGAGGATATGCTAACGGACAACTTCGAATCAGAGGGGGAGTCTTCACTCAATATCAATTGCAACGTGGTATCTGTACTACCTTGTGAGTTTGGACAGGAAACTGAAATCGAAGAGCATGAGGAGGACGATACAATAGATCTGATGAAGCATAGGCCAGTGTGTTACTACATAATGGATAACGGAGCTGTCAAAGAGCAGAATGCTTTCTTCGAGCACCCAGAGCCAGCTATGAAAAATCATCTGAAGCCATTATTCATTCGAGCAAAGGTTGGTACCCATGGCGTAAATAAGGTCTTAGTGGATGGAGGCGCTGCAGTTAACTTAATACCCCATTTCATGCTGAAAAAGTTAGGAATACACGAGGGTGACATCAAACCACACAACATGGTCCTATCCAACTATGAAGGGAAAGTAGGTTAAACATTGGGGGTAGTTCAACTGGACTTGACGGTAGGTTCGAGCTGCAGGCCCACCATGTTCATGGTGATCGAAGCCAAAGCTAACTACAACTTGTTGTTGGGAAGAGAGTGGATCCATGGCGTAGGAGCAGTTCCTTCATCAATGCATCAGAGGTTAGTATTATGGAGAGCAGATGGCATTATTGAGAACATAGAAGCTGACCAAAGCTACTTCATGACAGCAGTCAACTTAGTTGATAAGAGAAATTATGACAAACAATTGGCCAAGATTGCTCCTTGTGCCCCTAACGACAAAATCAACGAAACCAGGAACGCACACTATTATATGACCCTTCGCCATGATGGCATGTATTGGGATAGAAGAATAGTCAGTGAAGATGAAGGAGTCGAAGGTACTACGCAAAGACGGCCTGCAGGCTGGGAGTTCGACAACCTTGCTCATGATTGAGTCCTCCTTCTTCGAAAGGATTTCGGCCTATATGGCTGAGAACGAATGGAAAGCAACCTTAGAGGCTGAAATAGATAAATTGGCTGTAGAAGTGAACGAAATAAATGGGGATGGTTCGAAAGGCTCACCCTTTGAAGAACACGAAATAGATCAAAGGCTAGATGCCATCTATGATAAAGAACCCTTAGGCTTCGAGAAGGACCCCACAGACTCAGGTGCCAAAATGTTGGCGCATGATCTGCTCGAAGAAGTGAATTCGGGGGATGAGAACACGAAAAGAATAACCTACATAAGCACAAAACTTAATCCAGGCCTCAAGCAGGAAGTGATCGAAGTCCTCAAGAGAAACAAAGATTGCTTCGCGTGGGACTATGATGAAATGCCTGGTTTAAAGAGGGAGTTAGTGGAGCACAGACTTCCAATCAAGGATGGCAAGAAGCCCATCAAGCAAACTCCTAGAAGATTCGCACCAGCGGTTCTCACAAAGATCAAAGCTGAGATCGAAAGGTTACTGCGCTGCAGATTCATCAGAACCACAAGGTATGTTGAATGGTTAGCAAATATAGTTCCTGTTATTAAGAAAAATGGCTCTCTGAGAATTTGCATAGATTTTAGGGATTTAAATACTACAACCCCTAAAGATGAGTACTCCATTCCTATGGCAGAAATGTTAATAGACTCTGCTGCAGGATTCGAATATTTAAGTATGTTAGATGGATACTCTGGGTACAATCAGATTTTTATTGCTGAAGAAGATGTTACCAAGATAGCATTTCGTTGCCCAGGAGCCTTAGGCACCTACAAATGGGTAGTGATGCCTTTTGGTTTAAAAAATGCTGGGGCAACTTATCAAAGGGCAATGAATTCGATTTTCCATGATTTCATTGAAACCTTTATGCAGGTGTATATTGATGATATAGTCATCAAATCTATATCTGCAGAAACCCATTTGCATCATTTGAGCCAATCATTCGAACGAATGAGAAAACATGGCTTAAAAATGAACCCCCTTAAGTGTGTATTTTTTGTGCAGGCTGGAGATTTCCTTGGTTTTGTGGTTCATAAAAAAGGAATCGAGATCAACCAAAATAAGACCAAAGCCATAATGGAGACGAAAGCACCTACATCAAAGGGAGTTGCAATCTTTGCTAGGGAAGATTAACTTTCTCAGAAGGTTCATTTCGAATCTAAGTGGAAGAACCCAAGCTTTCTCTCTGTTGCTTCGTTTGAAGCAAGGCCAAGCCTTCGAGTGGAATGAAGCCCATCAGGAGGCATTTGACAAGATAAAAAGATATCTCTCTCAGCCTCCTATCTTGTCTCCACCTTCATGGGGAAAGCCCATGAGATTGTACATATCCTCCTCTGAAGTTAGTATAGGTAGTATGTTAGCACAAGAAGATAGCAATGGTATCGAAAGAGCCATATACTATTTAAGTAGGGTATTGAATGATGCAGAGACTAGATATAGCAATATAGAAAGGCTATGTCTCTGTTTGTACTTTTCTTGTATGAAACTTAAGTATTATATAAAGCCTATTGATGTTTATGTTTCATCTCATTTCGATGTTATCAAACACATGTTGTCGAAACCAATAATGCATAGCAGAGTTGGTAAATGGGCTTTAGCCTTAACAAAATATTCTTTAACTTTTATGCCTTTAAGAGCTGTGAAAGGTCAAGTAATTTCTGATTTCATTGTGGACCATTCACTGGTCGAAAAGACTGTCATGGGTTACGTTGAAATGCAACCTTGGAAATTATACTTTGATGGTTCGACCCATAGGGATGGTAGTGGTGTTGGAGTTCTTATAATTTCTCCTGAAGGAATTCCAACAAAATTCAAGTATAAGTTAGATGGTCCTCGTTGCTCGAACAACGAAGCTGAGTACGAAGCGCTTATTGTTGGACTTGAAGCTTTGTTGGAATTGGGGGCAACTAGAGTCGAAATTAAAGGAGACTCAGAGTTAGTGGTCAAGCAAATAACAAAGGAGTACAAATGCATAAAGGAAAATCTGATGACATACTTCGTCATAGTTAACAGGCTACTTAGAAAATTAGAATAGATGGATATTCAACATATACCAAGAATAGAAAACCAAGAAGCAAATGACTTAGCACAATTGGCTTCAGGTTATAAAGTTTCTACCAAAAACTTTGAGGATTTGGTCGAATTAAGAGATATGGTTATGGCTACTAGACTCATACCATCAGATCTAGAGAATATAAAATTAGGTTGTGCTGATAAACAGGGATTCGAAGTACTAGCCATAGACACCTTATCAGATGCGGATTGGCGAAGTCCACTTGTGAGTTATTTAACAAATCCAACATTGTATGTTGATAGGAAGATAAAATATAGAGCATTATCATATGTCCTCATGGGAAATGAATTGCTCAAAAAGACCCAGGAAGGCGTATTACTGAAATGCCTAGGAGAAAGCGAGTCATACTTAGCATTGTCAAAAGTCCACAATGGGGCACGTGGGGCACATCAAGCAGGTCATAAAATTAAATGGTTGTTATTTCGATATGGCATGTATTGGCCCAGCATGCTCAAAGATTGTATAGACTTTGCTAAAGGGTGTGAAGAATGCCAGAAGCATGCAGGGATTCAACATGCTCCTGCAAGTGAGTTACATTCGATCATTAAACCATGGCCCTTTAGAGGATGGGCATTAGATTTAATAGGAGAAATTAATCCTGCTTCGTCTAAAGGACAGAAATATATCTTGGTAGGAATAGATTATTTTACCAAGTGGATCGAAGCAATACCATTAATAGTTGTTGATCAAGAGGCTATTATTGAGTTCATATAGAAACAAATTATCTATAGGTTCGGATTGCCAGAGAGCATAACCACAGACCAAGGTTATGTGTTTACTGGTAGGAAGATGCAAGAATTTGCTCAAGAGATGGGGTTTAGATTACTAACATCAACACCATATTATGCTCAAGCAAATGGTCAGGTCGAAGCAGCCAATAAAGTGATAATAGGGTTAATTAAGAAACATGTTGGTAAAAAGCCAAGGAACTGGCACAAGACTTTGGACCAAATACTATGGGCCTGTAGAACATCTCCTAAAGAAGCTACTAACACCACGCTTTTCCAACTAACATTTGGTCATGATGCAGTTCTACCAGTATAAATTCATCTACAATCAGTTCGAATTCAAAGACAAAACGAGATCCCATCTGCATTATATTGGGAGATGATGATGAATGAGTTAGTTGAGTTAGATGAAGTTAGTTCGCTGTACTATCCTTCTTGAGCACTTCGAACAAGTCCACATCAAGGATTGTTCTCCTAATTTTGTTAAGGAGTACAACTCTATCATCTGAGGGAAATGGATCGTTAGTCTAACTAGTACCAGCCCTAGCAAGAGGAGTGTCCCTTTGAGCTAGTTTAGCCTTCATATACCCAATTGGGTCATTTCGTCTTAGGAGAGCTAACTCCTCTTCAGTCATTTGAGATTGAGACGATTGAGGAAGTTCCATACGCAAGGGAGTCACATCCATCTCGACTTCCATAGGCTCATTGGTCTGGTCACCATCACCTTCACTTTTTTCTTGCTCATTGCCTTCTTCATCATCAACCAGATCCACCTCTTCGATATCATTGTTCTCACTGCTATTGACATCTGAATCTGTTCCATCAGTCGAACCATTATGGGCATCTTCTTCCTCGGATCCTTCCTCTGCAGATTCTTCGTTCTCTTGATCAGAATCAGCCTTCTCCTCTTCAGTATGAATGTCCTTTGGGCTCTCTTGAAGGGTTTCGAGAGGAGACTTTGGAAGAGAAGTTTCTGGTAAAATCTCTGCAGACTCATGAGGCGTTGCTTCGTTTGTTTCGTTCAAAGGAGGAGAAGTGCCTTGGTCATCTTGTTGCTCTGAATCCCCAGTCGGAACCGCCATGTTGGAGGATCCCTTGTTTTGCACCAGGTTACTGGAGTCCCCATGAGGAGAAGAGTTGATGGGAGCAACAGTCTTTGATGGAGGAGTCGAAATAGTGGGAGTTGGGTTCGAAATTTCCTACAGAGACAAAGAATATTAAGAGCATGCACCAAGGTAATGAATAACTATTTTTGTTAAAGATTCGAGTTCAATTTACCTTTGGATTCTTAGAGGAAAGGTTATTATCTATATGTTCCAACATTACGTTGGAGGTCGAAGGTGGATTTTTGGATTTTGTTGAGGGAGCAATATCTCTGGAATCGAGTCCAGAAATGCCAGTTGGTTCAGCGCCTTTGGAAACTTCTTTCTTCTGCTTCTTCTTCGAAGCGGTTGGTGAATTCCCTCCAGCATTGGGATTCTTCCCAGTAGTGCTTGTTTTCCTTTTCTTCGGAGTGGTTGGTGGGAGTTTGTTAGTCTGAAAAGATTTAAACATGAGTTAGATCTAAATCATGAATTTCAGTTTATTCGAAACATCAGGGCTAATTGGTTACCGTTGGAGTTGGAACAGTTGTTATTGCTAGTGTTGTTGTTGTTGTAGTAGTTGTTGTTGGTATGGCTAAGGGCACATCATCAGTGGTTTCGACAGATTGTTGGGAGGTATTTCCTTCTTTAGACTTCGAAGCAACGGACTTTATCCTGATGGCTGAAAATCGAAACAATTAAGGTAAATGTTAAAAATGAAGAAAGTAAGAAACATTTGGGATTTTCCCAAGCATTCGCACCTGCACCTTGATTAGATATAATCGACATGGCAGAAAGGTCATAGCGAAGATGTCCTGGGAAATCATGGAGCCAATGACGAACCCATGTCACAGTCTCAGATGGCTTTAGTTTCTTTTGAGATTTGTATTTGAACATCTCTTTGCAAGTCAACCACCAAGGGTATGGAGGAAACCAAGCCAGAGCCAGTTCTGAGGTAGGCAATCTAGGAAATTTAGGTGGACGCATTTCGAGTGCCAACCTATACTTATCCTCAGGTGACAACCCTGAAGGAAGTTTGAACTTAGAAATTTTTTCTTTAAATTTTTCCTTCAAGGTTTGGGATGCTCGATACACAGTGGTTTCCAAGCATGTAGGATCATAAGTTGTTTCGAAATAGTTCTGAAAAGCCCTAATCTCTTTGGCATGAGTGAACATACCTTTCTTGGAGTGTACCTGCACATCAAACGCATCAGTTAGTTTCTGTTGAATGGAGAGGGTATCGAACATATAAGATTGGTAGAACTTAATCCACCATTCCAGAAAACCCTTCACTGTGAAGTGTGTGGGTTCAAAAGGTAGTAGTTCGAATTGAGCGAAGTCTTGATATTGTTCTTGTTGCAGTTTGGCTTCTCTTGCTTTAAAGGTTCGACCAGAAGTGATGGCACTCTGTGTTTGGAACAGAGGTTCAGGGATTAACTGACACAGGCCAAATTGTCTGGAAACAAAGTTAGGTTGATAGGCAAAGAGGAAGATTTGATTCTTGGAAGGAGTGATTCGTGAGGAATTAATCTAGGAAGCAAAAAGGCTTTCCAAATATCTTGAATTTCTTTACTTTTAACTGCTTCTGAAAGAGACATGGTGAACCATGATGTTCCATGAGTCCTTGAAGCAAAGGGTGCCATGGTCTCTTCAAATTTGTGTCTTTTGGAAAAAATCATGATGTAGTTTGAGAAAAGGACCTTGAAGTCATCTTTATCATCATTTGGGGTGAGTTTTCGCAGCCTTGTACCTTCAATAATTTTATTCGCTATCTCCGGATCTTGTTCAACAACGGTGTCAGCAGTTGATAATGAGGATTCAAACATGGCATTAAGCCATAATTGGAGTAACCAGAAGGGGCCAGCTAGAAGGATGTTTTTGGGAGTATGGGATTTCAAACTCGAAACGGCTGATCTTAAGCTTTCGTAAAGATCAACAAGTAACAGTTCGCTCAAACATACCCTCCTATTCTCATGTAAGTCTCTAGCTAAAGGGGTGAACCTGCTTGCTACCTGTAAGGACCTACTACAGAATACGTATCTTGATAACCATAAAGTGAGAAAAGCAATATGTTCCACATCTGACACACTATCTCCTTCAGTGTGGTAATGGCTAATGAATTTGGAAAAACTGGCTAATTTGACATCGAAGTCAATAATGCTGGAGTGTTCTTCATTATCAGGGATGTAGGTTTCTCCTACTGGTGACAAACCAGTGATGGCTACTATATCGAAAAACGTGGGTGTTATCATTCCCCCAGGGAGATGAAAGGTGTTGTAGGTGCTGTCCCAGAAATATAAGGATGCAAATAACAGTGGATGACTATAGGTGAAGCCTGGTTTCGATAACTTAATCAGATTATAGATTCCTAATTCCTCCCATTGCTGGGATTTCTTGGCTTCTACTTTGGTGAGCCTGTTTTGGTAAGCTATGTCAGAGGTAGGGCAGGATCGGAATGGTTTAAAGTTGCTTTTCACGTAGTCTAACACAAAGGGATCTTTTGGGGGAACGGTTGGAGTTTCTATGGTTTTCGAATCAGAAGACTCGCCTATCTTAGGGATATCCATCTTATTAAACAAGGGTTTAAAGTTGTAACAGACAGGGAAGATTTTTCTAGTATCTTTCAAGATTTCAAAAACTGTAAGAGGACCCATTAGAGCAAACCTCTTTCCAGCAGCGTTAGTTAGAATCAATACCTGAGAGGCGTAGAGCATTTCCTTTTCCTTGGAGATCATTTGAGGGATAAGCATAGATTGACCTTGATAAGTACCGACCTTGCTTTCCATAATTGTTCATGTGTTCTTGCTTTTCTTCTTGGAAGTTTTCTTCAGTTGGGATGATGTTGTTGAAGACATTGTTGAAGATTGTTCGAAGTTTTAGGGTTTTAGTAAGAGGAGAGGAAGAAAAAGTTTCAGAATGTGAAAAAAGAATAAAAGACTAAGTTGATTAGTTTTTTATAGTGTGGAAGCTTAAACATCCACTAAGTGAGACTAGGATACGTGGGAGTCGTGGGTTGGATGGAGGAGGAGGTGGCGTAAAGGATAATATTGGTAATAAGCGTGATTAATAATAATCATTATTTTATAACCGCACCATGCTGTGAATACTGATTCAAGACGGTTAAGAAATCCAAGAGGCGTCGTGATTGACGTGGTTGAAGTCATACACAGTAAATGTTATGATTACTCAAAAGTCACATCAAAATCTTGCAAATATATTTAAAATAAGTGTTTCTCAAAGGATAGAAATACATATTTTAAAGGGGCATTTTGTTGGCTGAAGATTTTGATGATACAGTTCGAAATGAAGCAATATGGATGTTTCGTTGGAATAAAGCAAAATGTTACAGTTCGGAATGGTAGAAGCAGTTCTTCGAACGAACATGTCAAAGCTTGGAGCTTCGAGTGACAGTTGTGAAGATATATTTAAAAGAAGCCTCGAAGTGGTAACGAGACTGTGTCTGTGAAATTAGTTCGAAGCGAAGATTGCCAAGGCATTTGAAATTCAAACGCGAGCGGGGTGTTGGAATTCAAATATATATGCGCTGGAGCGTTTGAAGACGCGTGGAAGATAGAGAGGAGCAGTGCTCTGCATGTTCCGAACGTGGCAGAATCTTATAAGCAAGACCATTATGGTCGAAGTAGTATAAATAGAAGTCTTAGTATTAGGATTTCGTGTGTCATATCTATTGTACAAAATTCAGTAAAATTCAAAATACCACATGGATAGGGAAACGAATGCTCGAACAATGTATGCATGATAACACCAAACATTTATAATTCAGTAAAACTCTTTATCTTTTCCAGTTTATCTTCCATTTTCATGTCAATGTCATTCAAATACCTTTACATTCAAAGTCATTTACTTATTTCTTGCATTTAAACGCTTTTCTTCTATTCGAATCCTTTACATTTCAGAAACTCCTTTACATTTCATGCTTTTATATTCATGCTTTTTACATTAAAGTCTTTACATTCAAAGTCATTTACTTATTTCTGCATTTAAACATTTCTTTGCAATCGAATCTTTACTCATTCATTTCAGTTTCATATTTCTTTACTTGATCATGTCATTAGATTCTTTTAACATGGTAATCGAAGTGAATTGAACGTCTATAAAACATTCTAAATACAAATCCTAACTATGAATATCAGTCTTGCAATTAGATTTATCCAAACGACCAATACCCCATAGGATCAATCTAGTCGATCCTGTAAGTTACCAGAGAGATTAAATAACAATCATTAAGATTATTTGATAGTTTGGAAGACTAGCAGTTGTTTACCAGAAATCACTGTAAACAAAACCCTAATTTGACAACTTTGACTTTTGATAAATTGAGAGTGTTTCTTGATGAATCATGATCAACCTTGATCAAATGATTAATGTGACTTCAAAATCTTGATGTTGACCAAAAATCTTGAGGTTTGATTGTATCTTAACCACAATTGATTTTTTTCCAATACAGTTTATTTTTAGTCATCTGAGCAATTGACTGAGCAAATTTATGATGCAAGGCTTGAAATTTGACATGAGTATTCCTTGAGACATATGAGAAACCATGAAATCCACTTGAGGCCTTAGAAACCCAATCTTTCTTGAGAAAAGTGAAACCCTAGTTGTAAGTCCATTGCTTATGAGGAGAATTTGTCTGATCAATTCTTGAGCAACCTTGAGCATTTGAGTACCCTAGGAGAATGTCTTGGATAATAGGAGGGAAAATTTTGAGGTACAACAACGTCGATGCCTCCATTGACGACATTGATTTCTAGCAAAGTCTCTCAAATCATTAAATCTCCATTGGTCGTCAACTCTGAGTAGATGACATTGTCCTAAACATATAGGGGGGGTCTGGGATACCCTGTTGCATTACTCATGGAAATGGCACAAGATGACAACAATAATGTTTATTTGATTTCCTTCGCTCTAGTTGAAGGTGAGACAGGTGGTGCGCGAAAGCACGACACAATGGGGAGAAATGATCGATGAGATGTATGATCCTGATGTACCAGGACCGTCACATCAAGCACCTCATCATCAAGCGAGCCAAAACAGACCCCAAACACCTCAGAGAATTCAACAGAGAGGAGTGAGGCAACGGGTGAGACAAAGATGAGGCCATTTACGTCATACTGAGACCCGCTTAGGTTGAGAGGACGTCCGAAAAAATATGTATCCATGCATTGTGTAATGTAAATATTTTTAATTACTTTTATTTTTATTTTAAAAAAAATTAATAAATACAACTGTCAAGTCACACAATATGGTGCTCCTTTATAACGACACATACATGCGCCACACTGCATGATATTACATAAGAGGACAAGTCATGCAATGTGACGTCTCCTCTATATTTTCCATGCATGTGTCACACAGAGTTGCGCCTTCTCTATGTGACGAATTATTTTTATTTGAAAAGTAATTACTTTAATAATTTTTTTAAAAATGTAATTAATTAAAAAAAAATTTAAAAAAAAAAATAATTATTTAAAAAAAATTCTATTTTATGACTTCCCAACACAGATTACTGTACCCCAATGTCAGAAACTCCCGACTATGTAATTCATCCAATCCAATGCTACTTTTTGCTATTTCCCCCCACTGTTTTTAGATGTAATGGGATGGTAATGTAAGTACATTTGTCACAGTGAAAACAGTTAAAATATGCTTGTAAATAATGACTTAATACTCAAACATTTGGCAAGTACAATTAGCTCTCAATTCATTACGGTTTAATGCAACAAAATATGCCTTATCGACCTACTCAAATTTTGCAACCTTGAACATGCTATTTATGTCATCTCCTTCAATTATATTTGTAGTATAATTTAGTCAATTATTTTATAGAATTAGATTTTTAATTTTAATGCATCGGTTCTTTAATTTAAGTTAATGTTTTATATTGATTCTTTATCTAATAAATATTATATTTTAATTTTTCAAAAATCATTTTGTTAGCCAATTTTTAGTCAATTATTTTAACTTTTAATGTTAAATATTTTATAAGAGTTATATTGTTGAGTGTCTATTATAGATTTTATTATTTTTTATTTTAACTATTTAATTTTTTTAATAAATGTTACAAGTTTGAATTTTGACAGTCTTAACAAACACTTTCCTTTAAAGATCAAATGATTAAAGTTTTAAAAAATAAAGTTTATAGTTGACATTCAATAATAATGTCTCACATAAAATATTTAAAATTAAAAATTAATTGAATGAACAGATTAACGGAGTGAATAGTGATAATGTTCAATTTCTGTCAACACTTTAATATGTAGGATAAAGAACAATAATAATTAAAATAAATAATCTTGATCAAAAATAATAAATAAATAAAAAATATAACAGAATAAAGCAAGAAAAGACAAAGAGTTTCTTAATTTAGTTCGATCAAAAAATTTACTATAAGAGAGAGAACAACTCTTCAATTCACTATAGTCAGAAAAATTATTACGAAATATTACAAATGAGTTATAAGAAAATAACATTCGTCTTCAGAGTTCCCAAAAACTATTTTGAAGATACCTAAGAATAAACCATATTTTATACCCAAGTGTTTCACAACCTCTACAACTCTGAATAATGTAAACACGTAAATTCAAAGTGTAAACAAGTGTTTCTCAATACCCTTAAATAACTCAAAAGAGTTTCCAAAACCTTTATCTTTATAAGTTTTTCTTTGAGAATACCCTAAACCATTTGCTCTACCTTTTTACTATAAACCCTAAATTTCTCGTATTGTAAAATACTGAAGAGATACATTTTTATAATATTTTATAATATATTTTTATATTAATTTAAATTATTTCTAAATTAATATATATTTAATATTTTAACATTAAATAAATAGATCTACAAACTAAATCGATCAAATTCAAAATTCACAAACCGTTCAAATCAAATATTCTTAATACTTTTCGACTTCTTGAGTTTTAACAATCTCAAAATATTTTTTCTTTCTTTTCATCAACTAAGATTTAAAGACATACTTTAACATTAACAAAATAATTTTTGAAAACTAAGATATAACATTTATTAGATAAAAAAAAGTAAAAATTAACTTAGATATTACAACGGGTGGTGCATTGAATTTGAATTAATATAGAAATACCAACGTAGTAAGTAAAATTAAATTGCTAACTATTTCTACCACTATCATATGGAAAATAGCAGCTCATACAATATAGAACCTGCATTATTTATGGATGCTAATTGCTAACTGCACACTTGTCCTCACGTGAAGTGAATTTAATCTTCCATGTTACATTGTTAGAGGGATAAAAGCCAGAACCTATAAATCTCTACCACATGTTTAATTTTTTGACAAAATTACCACATGGAGTTTAATTTCAAATTTAAGGATGGGATGGAAAGTTTCAATTCACCATTTATAGAATATGAGTTCCTTTTCATTTGTCAATAGATCGAGATTCATCACATAATTAAGAGTTAGGTTATTTCAATTTTAAAAAAATGGATTTTTTTTTTTAATTTTTGAAAATAAATTTTATAAAATTGTTTTTTAAAATATTACAATTTCTTTTATATTTGTTTTTTTTTTAAATAGAAACACTAAGTTTGATATCTTATAATTATGTATTATTGAAGAATAAAATATAATTAAAATTGTAATATTTTCAAAAATTATATTTTAAAAATGATTTTTATAAAAATATATTTAAAATAACTTTAAAATTAAATAATTTTTTGAAATTTTGATATCTAAAAGAAATTTCAATAAAAAGATGAAATACCTAAATTAACATTTTAAAAATAATTATTTAAAACAAGTTTTTATTTAAAATTTTTATGAAAAATTTCTATAAATTTTTTTTAAACAAAATTGTATAACATTATAAAGATTATTTAAAAAAAAATCAAAACAAACTGGCCTTAAGTTCAACGAGGGAATGTGTTTAACTAAGAAGAAATACGTGTCAATCACGTCCCTTCTCCAATTTACGTATTTATTAAGAGGGTAATTTTTAATCTTTTTGGGTCAAATTGAATATAGCCCCCTCAATAAGTTGGTAATTAATAAATGTCTAACATTTCAACTTGAATAATAAGATATTGAAAGGTTGAGGAATAATAAGGTGACAATCAGTCTTGAGGTGTTTACTCATCTCAGGAAATATATGGTTCACAATAATATGAATAAAACTAAGGTTATCATAGAGGAAGACAAGCAGATTACAACATTGTAATTGAAAATACAAGTGCTTATAATAAAAATTAAAAATATTTAAGTAAAGAGTCATTGCAATTAACAAGCCCCTACATATATGGATGTCAACTTGTACATGTTAATGAAATCTACGTAGAGATTATTTGTTCGGAGTTTCGAAATCGGATGAACTTTTCCTTGTGAAAATAAAGATGGAGGGAAAAGTTTCTCCTATGACACTTTGAGGTGAGGATCTTGGAAATATCATTTGTCCTATATATTTTTCGACCCCGACTAAATTATTTAACTTTTATATTTTATATATTATATAATATATAATTATATATTTTTATATGTTTTTTTAATAAAGAAATTAATTTATTAGAAAATGAAGAGTCATTGGTGAATTATTTTATTTAAAAAAATAATATATTAGAAAATAAAGAGTTATTATATTTTATTTTTTAATAGTTAATATATAAGAAAATGAAGATTCATTAGTGAATCATTATATTTTGCTTTGCATTATAGGATACTTATCAATAATTTTTCTTTTGGAGTTTTGATGGTTCTAGTTTGCTATTTTTTCTATGTATAATGAGATATCTTAGATATGAGTTTTGTATGATTAAGCATGCTAGCAACATGTTTTGTTGAATATATTTTTTTTTTTTAAAAGTCTTAAAAATTACAAGTGTTTTTGCATTTTTTTGTTATTGATCGAAAAGATATAAAAATTTTCTTAAGATTCAAATTGTGTGGGGATCTGTTGGGATGGGGAAAATATTTCCCCGTGGCGTGGATCGAGGACGGGGAAAAATTAGAGGGTGAGACAAGGAGAAGGAAAGCATTCTTCGAGCATTCTTGGCCCTGTTGACATCCCTACAAGCAACACTAACAAGGGCTCAATACTCAACCTAAAAAAATGACTCAAAAATGGTTAATTTTTTCTTTGTCCTCAGAAGATTTACCAAGAAATAAAAATTCACTTGAGAGGGATCTTTTTTAATCTACACAACCTACCAAGTCAACATCAGAAAATTCTAGAAGATGTAAAGAAGAATCTTTGAAAAATAATAGACCTCTACCTATGAAGTTTTTGATACATTTTAGGACTTTCCTATCAACATGGTAATGATTGATAGTAGGACAAGTGAGGAATTGGCTCAATTGTTGAGTTCTATATGTGATGTGAAACATGGTTGTGGTCAGATAGAGTAACCCACAAATTAATTATATTGTACTGTTCAAAAAATACAAGTGTGTGTTCCCCTTGCATGGCAGTGAGACTCATATGCCTTAGTAGGTTTATAACATGATTGGATAGTGAGGGCTTACCAGCGACAGTGAGTAGCCTTGTACGATAGTGTTTTAAGGTGATTTAAGAGACCTGCTAATGTGAGGTAAGAGACTCTACTGATGACTGGTGATGCTTGATAGCAAACATATGATTATCGGCAGTCGTATGTTAATAATGTATTGACCATTGTGCTCTTTAGGGTGTAGCGAATGTGTGTTACTTGGGATATGTCCCTTCTACTTGAGAGGAGATGTATTTGTTAGGTATGTAATTTTATGATTGGAAATAAATAAATCATGTATCACAACCAGATGTTGAGCAAGATGTTGCAACATCTTGAACAACTGTTATAGCAGGTGTTGTTGCCTCCAGATGTTGAGCAAGATATCATGACATCTTGACCAACTGTTACAGCAGATTCTGTTGTTACTTTCTTGACAAATTTTATTTGATTTTGTGAGGTTCTCTTGGATACAACTCACTTATTTATGTTGGTCAAGAAGATTTTATTTAGAACAATTGATTTTATCTCCAACTGTACATTAGTTTCTAAAACTGGATGTTGAGACAATTTAGGAAACTTATGATGTTTTGTTTCAAAACTCAAGGAGATTTTTCTACATAATTGCTGCATCTCACAGCTTGTAGATCAAAAACAAATTAGGGGGAGATTTTGAATCCTATGAACTGATGAGGAGTTTATAAAAGAAAAACCTAAACCTAATGTCAAACAAGAACTTAAGAAAAACAAGGGGAAACTTGATATTCAAGATTCTTAGGGTTTGAGAGTTTTTTAGTGTGCTTTGTTTGTGTATGTCACTCATGTATCATGTTGATACATAGAGTTTGACTGATTGTTCCTTTGTCACTGTCAATCACTCATGAGCTTTTAAAAAAAGTATGTATTGTGTTTAATTAGAATTGTGATCTTATTTTGGTCTTTTGTTATTGTCACTGAGGTGACTGTGGGAAGTGAGAGGGGTTTATCATATCTAGGAGGTTCTTAGGTAGATGTTGCATAAGATAGTGATTAGGTGATAAGTTTTATACTAGGGTTGTTTAGATTTGAACTAATATTATCATAGTGGATTTCCTTCATAGCTTGGATGCCCCCAAAGTAGGTGATGTTGCACTGAACTAGGTTAACAATTGACTGGGTCTTTTTACCTTTTGCAATTTACTTCTGCATAATTTATTGTTTGGTAAAATTATTCTGTCAGTTGTTGATGTCTTAACATCTCACTTGACATTGTGTTTTGGTGTTGGGACATCAGTCTTAATGTTTATATTAAAAGCTCCATAATTTCAATTGGCATCAGAGCGGACTCCCTGTTCTGTCTTTGGATGAGCTCTAGGAAGAATATTTTCTGGTACTATGGACAAGTAAGGAGGATACAATAACATACCACCTCTGTTAGATAGTACTAATTATGGTTATTGGAAGGTTATAATTATAGTGTTTCTGAAATCCATAGACATCAAATCTTGGAAAGTTGTTTTGAAATGATGGAATCATCCTGTTGTGGAGGACAAAGATGAGAATGAGTCTTTGAAGCCAGAAGAAGATGGATCCAAAGAGGAAGATGGATTAGCTCTTGAAAATTATAAATCCTTGAATGCTTTATTCAACGGAGTGAAAAAGAATGTTTTCAGGTTAATAAACTCATGTACTGTAGCTAAACATGCTTGGTAAATCCTCAAGACAACTCATGAAGGCACATCCAAAGTGAAGATGTCCAGACTTCAACTTCTCACTACCAGATTTGAGAAACTAAAGATGAATGATGATGAAAGCATTTAAGACTTCCACATGAATGTTCTTGAAATAGAAAATGCATCTAGTTCCTTGGGAGAGAAGTTGGCAGAAGAAAATATTGTTAGAAAGATTCTCAGGTCTCTACCTAAGAGATTTGACATGAAGGTAACAACCATTGAAGAAGCTCATGACATCATCAACATGAGGGTTGATGAACTTGTTGGGACACTTCAAACTTTTGAACTGGTTATAAGTTACAAAGCCGAGAAGAAGAACAAAAGCATAACTTTTGTATCCAATATCAGAGATAATAAGGGTCAGGATGATTTGGATAATGAGGAAGGGTTGTCAAATACCACTGTATTACTTGGGAAGCAATTCAATAGAATTATGAAGATAATGGACATAAGAGGGAGACCAAATGTTAAGAACATCTCATTCGACATCAGAAATAATTATGATTTTTAGAAAAATACCAGAACTGAAGAGAAGTCCAATCAAAGCAAAGGTATTAAATGTTTTGAGTGTGAAGGATTTGGTCACATTAGGTCGGAATGTCCCACCTATCACAAGAAACAGAAAAAGAGACATTTTGCATCTTGATCTGATGATGATGAGTTAGAAGATGATCCTAACACTGAGATTGTCAAACTTGTGACTTCAGTCACTGGAAAATGGGCAGATGAAGTAGAATCTTGTTATAAAAATTTCCTCTATGAAGACCTGGATATGTCCTACAAGGAAACCTGTGACAGGTATGAAGAAAGTCTTAAGATAGAAGAAAATCAGAGAAAGGTCATAGATAATTTGGAGAATGAGAAGAAAGAACTTCAATGTATTGTTTCTCATCTACAAAATGAGGCAGCTCTCATAAATTCCAAGCTTAATAACATGACATATTCCTTGAGAAGGATGAAAAATAAAGTTGATATGATGAAAGAGGCTGAAGATACATGAGTTAATTATCCATCTGATAATCAACAAAAGAAAAGATTTGTAGAAAAGTTCTTTCATTCTGAAAAGAAGAAAATGATCACCATGTCCACCCACATGGTACGATATCCTGGAAAACATGATGTAACTTCAACTAAATTTCAATCCTCAACTTCGAAGTGTCATTATTGTGGTGATTATGGTCATATAAAGCCTTTTTGTTACAAATTGTATGGAGTTCAAAAACCTTTAGCTCATTCTAAGGAAAATCAAGTAAGTAAAAATAAAAGTTCTAAAGATAGGGATGTTAACCTTATAGCGCATACTTTTTAGAGAGCTTCAAATAGATAAGATTGGTACTTTGACAATGGATGCTCTAGAAATATGACAAAGGTTCAGAAGTTATTGGTGGATATCAAGTCTCATCCCATATGTTCTGTCATATTTGGTGAGGGGTTCAAAGGTGAATTCAAGGGAGTTGGAAAATTGTTGTGTGATGGATCTCCTAATCTAGAAGATGTTCTTCTTGTGGAAGGACTAACTGTTAATCTTATTAGCACTAGTCAGCGGTGTAGCCAAGGTTTTTTAGACAATTTCTCAAAGTTAGAATGTTTAGTAAAAGATGATAAAGATGTTATTCAGATGAATAGTATAAGGTCTAAAGACAATTGTTATCTATGGGAACCTCAAATAACTGCTTACTCTTCCACATGTCTAATAACCAAGGAGGATGAAGTGAAGATATATAACCATAAGCTTGGACAGCTTCATCTCAAAAGAGTGAAGGAAATCATATCTGAAGGAGCTGTTAGAGGAATGCCAAAATTCAAGGTTAAGGAAAGGAAAGTCTGTGGTGAGTGTGAGATTAGGAAGCAAACCAAGATGTCACACCCAATGTTGCAACATAAGACTTCTTCCAAAGTGTTAGAACATCTTCACATGGACTTAATGGGACCTAATATTACGGGTTTATCAGAACCTGTAAAGTGTCCGGAAGATGATTTGTAGTCAGGATGTAATGTTGAGGAGGAAAAAGGAGGTTGTACCTACAAGGAACTCCGACGATCAAGTAAGAGTTGGAACAAGGAGATACAAGAAAAGTATTAAGGTGTTAGTGGTGAATAATGAATATTCGATACCTGGCCCTCACAGGTGTGAGGGTTTATATAATTCCCCTAGCGCATGGCCATTGGTTCCTGATTTCACGCCTAGATATGTGGGTCCATAAAATCAGGTAACTTCCAGGACTTGGTCAAACCAGGAAGATGTGCCCGTAACTAGCCGTTGATTCCAAGGAGGGGGGCATTTACGGGCATCTCTCTGGTCGGTTCCTTGTGGCCTGCACGACTTCGATGTCGGGCAGGCTGAGAGGATGCTCGTCGATCATCCTAGGCCAGTGCTGGCTTGGGAGGGAAAATGGTTGATATTTCTCTACGGATAGCGGGAGGTTTGGGTCATGGACGTGCGGGCCATACCAAAGGAAAGGTTTAGACTGGGAAAATTCAAGTTGTCGGGCCAGTCCAGACTAGGAAAGGTCGAGTCCTTGAATTTGGAGAGGTATCGTGTTTCGGGAAGTGTGCTAGCAAAGCGGCGCAATTATGACCTAGGGGATAGGGTATAATGATGACGACCCTAGGGTTTCCCAGGCGCGTGCCTCATAAGCACAGATGGCCTCAACTATAAATATGAGAGCAGCATGGTGTTTAGTGTTTTTCGCCTTCTCTTTCAACAGCTTGTAATAGCTCGACCATCGACCACCATCGTTCCTTGAGTTTTATCGCTCGCAGCTGCTACTTCCAGCCTTTCTTCTTCTACTAATTGGTAAGTTTTTAGTTTTCCACTGTTGTTTGGTTTCAGTAGTTCATATTTTCTCCATTTAATTTCTTAGAGAAGCATGCAGTTAGGGTTTAGGTTTCATTTGCGAGGACGCCATTAGGGAGTGTTGGTGATAGGTGGCGTTTCTGTAGTTTAGAATCATCGTAGCCGCCATGGAATCTCCCCGGGAACTTCGTGGTGTGTTGTAGACGCCCCCTTAGGACTTAGGACTTTTTCTGTAACTTCTTTCTGTTGATACACCTTAGTGAGGGTTCTAGTCAGGGACACGATCCTCGTTTCCCAACATCCTTTCGCTTGATTAGCGGTGGAAGGGTGGTCCTGGTATTGATGTCGAGCTCCTCTTTTTCCTTTGCTTTTCAGGTGCTATGGCTGACAACACTCGGGTCGATATCTCGAGCGAGTCTACACAATCTTCGAGAAGTTCCTCAGACGAGATGAGTAGCCCGTCAAGCATCCTGGAGATTTCTGGGAATGCACATAATCAGTTGGAGTAGCAAACGGGGCAAGGCGACATGGATATGACCTCAACCGATCAAGGTTGCCGACGAGGAGGATCCTTAGGATTGGGTCGCGAACGACCCCTGGGACTCGCCTTCGTATTTCTTTGAGCATTGGGAGGATGTTTTTATAGATGTGTATACTCACGAGGAGGGGAACCAAGGAGAATGGTCATTATACATCCCCGGGAAAGAGATCAGAATTTGATCGAAATACGATTGGAGGCGGATTCTAACGTACAACATCGTATTTCGGGAGATGGGCCTTCACCTCCCCTTCTCTGATTTTGAGGTGGCCGTATTCAGGCACCTACGCGTGGCTCCCTCCCAACTGCACCCGAACGGCATCACGTTCATGCGAGCATTCGAAATAGTTTACGACTACTTGAATATAGGGTCCACCATTCCCTTGTTCTTGTACTGCTTCCACCTTCAGAGGATCAAGGTCGACAGTAAATGGAGATGGGTCACCTTTAAGCAAGGCAATGAGAAGCTATTCAAAGCTTACCTGGAGTCCGTCAGCCACTTCAAAGACAAGTACATATTGGTGCAACCTTCTTCGAGCAATGCGATTTGACCTAGAGACGAAAGTTTTTGTCTTCAAAGAGACTCCGCTTAAGGGAGGCCCATGTGCCTTTCCCTCTAGTTTTATTCATGATACCCTTAAGGAAACCACCTTATGGGGAGAGTAGAATATCTATAAAACCAAGCTAAGATCCTACCTTCTAAGGGTTACTGTTCATCAAATCCCGTCATTTAACCTTTTACTCATACATTCATACATCTTTATACACATGTTCATCATCCATTGTTTGCTTTTGTTTGTCTTATTCACAGGGTAAAAAGAAATAAATAAATAAAAAGAAAAGGTTTTTTGTGAGTATCTAGAAAGGAATGCTAAAAAAAACAACTCGTTCGTATCAATGTTGTCAAGCCAGATGTGACCCAAATCAAAGCTATAAGGGAAAGATTATCTGAAAGGGCTATGAAAACATTTACTCATCGCTATAGGGATATTTTGTATTTAACCAAAGTCAAAGTACAGTTGGCTGTTATTTCTTCTCTAGTACAGTTTTATGATCCTCCGTTGAGATGCTTCACATTTCAAGATTTTCAGTTAGCTCCGACCTTAGAGGAATTGGATAGAATTCTGAACTTCTCCAAAGATAAGGCTTATATGGGCATTGGGCAAACCATGGACATAAAAATACTGGCCGAAGGTTTAAAAATCCCCTATCCTGAGTTTGCTCTTAATTATAAAATAGAAGGAGAAGTGAAAGGAATTAAGAGGTGTTGTCTGGAAAATAAAGCTCTTGATCTGGAAAATAACAAAGAATGGGAATCTTGTGTCTACTGTCTGGGGCTGCTTATATTTGGTGTTGTCTTATTTCCGTGCACTATAGACTATATTGACCCTGCAGCCATCATCGTGTTTTGGGGTACAAAGACTTTTAATACATATCCCACTCCAGCTCTGCTTGCTAATATCTACTACACCATTCATACACGGTACGAGAAGAAAAGAGGTACCATAAATTGTTGTATTCCATTGCTATACTCCTGGTTCATGACCCACCTTTACAAGGAAGATTACTTGATTTTGAATCTGACAAGGTATGAATGGCCTCAGAATTTAAGGTCTCTCACTGCTAGCTCTGTGTTATGGTATGCCAGGAAGTTAGATATCAGTGATATTTTCTATAATTGTGGGGATTTTCCTAATGTCCCACTAATTGGGTCACAAGGCTGCATCAATTACAACCCGACTTTGACCCTACGACAACTAGGGTATCCTCTGGAAGGAAAACCTTCGGATGAACAACTCCAACAATTGATCGTCTATGACATGGGTAGAAATGACCGAGATCTACTCAACAAAATTATCCGCGCTTGGAGTAGGGTCAACAAGAGAAAAGCGGAAAGAAAGAATGTGGTAGAAAAAGAACCTTACACTTAATGGTTCTAAACAGGGTGCAAAGTATCAAGCTTCCTTTTGATATAAATCCTGAATACAAGCAAGAGATCCCAGTCACTCCTCCTATGTCTTTAGAAGAGGTGGATGATTTGAAAAAAGCGTTGAAATAGGCTCAGAGGGAGAAGAAAGAGCTGGAGTTCAATCTCCTTAACTTGACCAAAGAGAAAAGACAAATGCAGCACATACTTGAATTGAAAGACCAACAGATTCAAAAAGAACGCGAAGCATTTGAAAAGGAAAGTTTGAAAAGGAAGTGTTCGATCGAGGGGCTGTTAAGTGCTAATTTTAATCTGGATTCCCATAATTAGAGACTGGAAGATGCTTTTAATGAAATCGGAAAGTTGAACAAATGGTATGAAAAAGCCGTGCAAGAAAATAAAGTATTGGAGGAAGAGTTAAGGGCTTAAATCCAAAGCTTGGACCAAGTATCTCTAGATCAGGAAGAGCAGTTGAAATACTGTAGCGGTGAAAATCGGAGATCAAGCTATTAGTTAACTTGACTCGCAAAAGCAAGAGTCGCCACCGCGCTTTATTATTTCCAAGGGAAAAGGGAAAAGAGCGAGATAAAACCCTAAAATATGCAATGTAAAATAATATTTAAAAATACTAAAAATACAATGCGTTTTGAAAGAGATCGAGAGTTCGGGGGTTGGTTATACAGTGGGAAGGTATTAGCACCCAATGCATCTGCGGTACTCCGCAGGAACCTTTTGAAATATCTGTTTTTTGGTTTAAAATTGTTTGTTTGATTAAAATGATTCGTTTGGCTAAAAGATGGGTATGGACGAGATTTTTGAAGATACGACGACCTAGTGTCGAAGTTTTGACTTAAAAAGGTATGAGTTTGAAAATTGAATCTTTTGGGAAAATTATCTTAGGTTTAACAAAATAGTAAGCAAGCAAAAAATGAATGAGGGTGTTCGCTTGATCGTATTAGATATATTTGCTGACATGAAGTCAACAAATTTAATTCTTTCCCTTGGAGTTTAAGCAATGAAAGCACAATAATCAAAGCACAAGCATTCACGGATCCATAAGAAAATAAATCTAAATAAACAAATAATGACAAAGAGGCAATAAGAAATTTAATTTAAAAATGACAAAGACTATCAAATACAAATGAAAGAGAATATAATTAAATAATTAACTAAAAATATTTTATTAAACTAAATTAAAATTCTAAGATTACTAAATTAATTTTAAACATAAATCACAATTCTAAAAGATACTAAATTAATTCTAAATTTAAACTAATAATTTATCTAATTAATTATAACATCATCGTTTGGTTGCCCTCTAGAAAAAAAAATTAAACTAAGAAATTAAGATAATAAAGTTAAGAAAATTATGAAAACTAAACTAATAAAACGTGGGGTGTCAAGTGAATAAATGGGGTGGATTAGTAAAAAGATAGGAATTATGGCTCAAGGCCCAAACTAAATGATTAACCCTAATTTACCATAAAAAATAATAATAGTAAAAAAATTATTGTAGCACCCCAGGCGGAGCTGATGCCTTCTTACTAGAGTTTTTTTCAAATTTTTCCATTAGCCAATTGATAGCTGACACGTGGCATTGAATTAAAATAAGAACATAAAAGCATACCTTATTATACATTATTAGAGAGTGAGAAACAATGTCCTTATTTCTTCTTCTTTGTGAAAGCAAGTATTTCTCTTTCTCTCAGATCCAGACCCATGTGCCTTCCTCCTTATCACTTCGAACTCCTCTTTTTCTCCATGCTTGTTCAATTCCTCTTTTCTCTAACACCAACACAACAACACCACCCCATGATCTGAAGGTCCCAACTGTCTTCTGTTCTCTCCAACGCCAAACCTGACTTCTTCTCCCCATTCCTCTGTCTGCAGATCTCAAGGCGGCGAGAGCTTGTGCTTGCGAGGTGGTTATCGGAGGAAGAATGTTGTCGCGAAACAGATGAATCCGGACGGAGGGAGGTTGTTATGTGTTGAAGATTGAGGGATTGTGATGGGCTTGCGAATGACGAAACTGGAGCGGTGGTAAACTCGCGGACGGTGTGTGGATTGGGTTTTGTTGTGGGTCGGGTTAGAACGAGGATGCGGCCATGTTTGTTGGGAGCGGAAACAGCAGAATAGGAAGCGGGGAAGAAGGAGGATGAAGATGAAGAAATGGAAGGGATTTTTGATGCGTTGGTGGTTTTGGTGGTGGTGGTTATTAGCTAGCTCCAGAAGCACCTCACGAGGGGGTGGTTGCGAGAAGCTGAAGTTAGCCTGCGATTGAATGGCAAGCTTAACATCAATGTCGGAGGAGCTTGCTTAGGAAACTTCATAATGGAAGAAAATTTTTTGCAAAGTGTTTCTTGAAGTTCTGCGATAGCGTTTTCCCATGACCAAGAAAGAGCGTTATCCCAAGCAATAGTAGTGGTAAGCATTGACCCTCCTTCAAGCTCATTAAATTCAACCTGAGGAATCATGAAATAGAAAGAGCCAAAGTCCAGCCACACTGGAAGATGAAACCTTGTTTGTGTCCAGGCAAAGATCCATGGTATAGCACGGAGTGTCTCAATACCTCCACTTGGCTTTCGCTTTGCAAGTCGACTTTCGATATTCATACGACCATACTCCAACTCTGGAGTAGCCAGCCTGAAATACTCAACAAACCGGGGTTCTTGGAATACCATACTACAGTATTCCTCAGTGGCAATGACAGCCATCTGATCCATCAAAGCACGCCATTCTGGTTTGGGAGATATTGGAGGATGCATTCCATGCTCTAGTGTAGCCGCAGTGAAAGTTGTAGCATTCTGAAACACAAGTGTTGCTCACCAAATGATTGCTCAATAACTTCGCCTTGGATAGTTACACGAAGTGATCCATGAAGGGTATCTGGAGGCTGAGACAGGATAGCAAGATGAGTGGGAATGTATGAAGGAGTGTTTATGTAGTGTGGTTAGATGATTTTTTTAAAATGGATTGATGAAGTTACTGAAGGTTTATAGTAGAGGTGTTTTGCAGTGAGAATGATGTGGTGTGGATAAAGGAATCAATAACACTGTCATAATGATGATGAACAACATCATAGTAAGAAACTCAAAAACCAAAACTCATTTTTATTTTTAATTAAAAGTTACAAAAGACATGAATGCAAAATGTAACTTTTCTCTTATAAAAGCTAGTTTCCTTTTTGTTTCTCCTTTTTGTTTTCTGGTAAGAAAGTTTGAGAAATAAATGGACGTTACTGTGAAGAGGAAAATGGATGGTCTCAGGTTTTAGCATCAAGAGGCCTTTTTGTGGAACAGTGAGGAGAGTGTTGTTATTGTGGTGTTTTTTGTGTAAAAATTGTTGTTGACTCAAGACAAGATTTTGACTAGTGTGTTTTTATGTCTGTGCATTAGGTAATAGATGAAAGGGTGTATGGTGGTGTCTTTTTTTGACAGAAAGTGAAGGAAGTTATATGTGGAGAGAGGATGGAAAATAAAAATAAAAAATATGTTGGGCATTGGATGTATGCAGGCGGGAGTTTTTTTTGATTGTGGGGGGAAAGGTTGTGTGTATTGAAAAATAGGAGGGAGAGTTGGTTTATGGTATTGTTCTTTCTCTTTTCTAATTTATCAATCCTGCACTACCTCTTGCAACCAATTAGAAAAAAGAATAGTTTAACAAAAAAATTAATGATTAAAAATCCCTCTAAAATAAAATGACTTAAAAACCTGAAAGTGTACAAATTAATGCAATTTAAAAAAATTTTTTGAATTTTTCTGAATAAAAAATAAAGACCCAAAATGACCGAAAACGATAAAAAAACGGACGAAAATTTATCCGAAAAAATAAAATGAACACATTAAAGTAATCTACATGTCACAAAGATTAAAGAAAAAAATATTCAAGAAGTCAAAAAATCAAAAATAAAATAATAATAAAAATATCAGACTAAACAGACGTTTAAGGTTAAAAACGAGACTTCGAACTGTACCGAAAAAAATAAAGCGAGCATACCGTCATAATCTACGCGAAACGCAGATTCATAAAATGATCGGTAAAAAGGTGAAAACTTGAAATATTTTCTCGCTACTAATTTTCGCACATTGTTGAATCGTTTTTAACAGTTTGTCTATAAAACCAAAATATTTTTATTATTGACATATAAACAACTTGGAGCAATGCAACAAATGAGTAAATAGATAAAAATGCATGAAGCAAAATGCCGGGTATTTTACAACTGAAAGACGATGCAAACTTTGATTTAAACTGACTTTTTCTGGTCAACTTAAATACGACTAATGATGCAAAATGTGATGAATGAAGGTATTTACTAATGATCGTGACCAAATAACAAAGTATGATATGAAAGTGCGACTAAAACAATTAGGGGCGAAATTAAGGGTGCAACGGTGTGCCTTGATGAATCAGTCTTCGAGAATCCATAATCAACCGTACTTCTGGCTTGGGAGACTCAAAACCTTAATTGAGGCATGACGCCTGATGCTCTTGATTCAGATCTGTTTCCTGCAAATGAAATCAAAGAAAAAAAACACACTTCGTGCTTGATTAGAAGTTAGTGATACATAGGCTAAGAATGTTCAAAACACTTAACAACCTTCGCATAGTCAATGCTCGAAGGTGAGACGTTAAAACCGACTGTATTTCGTGACCTTGACTTATCTTAAAAAATGCAAAAATAAAAATGGGATCTTAGGTCAAAAATTGGGGTACAACAAATACCTCACCATCAGGCTTCAGGATAGCCAAGAATCAGAAGTTAGGGAGCGCCTTGCAAAAATGAGGGAAGAAAGACATCTAGCCCAAAAGACTGAAGAGTACGAGCAAGTATGCCTTGAGTTGGAGGGCCTCCGCAAGAACTTCCTAATACAATGAAGACTTTATACGGAGTTGAGAGCTGAAAAGGTGTATTGGGAAGAGCAATATACAAAGATTGCCCAAGCAAGAAGGGATAACCACAAGATGATTCCCAACCTCTACCAAGAATACCGATACTACAAAGATAAGCATGAGAAACTTGCTTTCTTGGCCAACAACCTCATCGAAGACATTCCCATAAGCTTAAAGGATGCAGAAAGTGTAATGGTCCCTCTCCCATAGGATGTTAACAATTTTCTCAAGCTATACAGGACAATGGTCGATCGTTTCAGAGAAGACATTCACAAACAGGCTTAGAAGACTGTTTTTTATTTTGTTTATTTCCCTTCCAGCGAATTCATTGTTTTAGAATTGTAATATTTTTCAGTATCTGAAATGTATTATCTTTTAAAGACAATTGATGTTTCAATAAAAGCATTGTGTTTCATATCTTATTTTTGTATTCATTTTCCAGATACTCACAAAAAACAGCAAAACTTGAAAAAAAAATATACATGATATAATGAAAAGAATATATATACCCAAGTGAATAAGACACGCAAAGCATAAATATTAACATCATTCATACATAATCATGTACTCATAAAAACATTCGCATCTCATAAATTCGCCACTCAAAAACTCATTTTTTCAAAAATATTCTCCAGTTGAACCATTGGTAGAAGGAAACCACCACCTCCTTGGCTGCCGTATCAAACAAGAGCTCACCAACTAAGAGCCATGGAACAAATAGAAGAGAATCAAGCAACTTTCAAAATAGATATGGAACAAGTTAAGAGTAACGTCGACACAATGAGGGGAGATATGAGTCAAGTTCTTCTAGCTTTGAAGAACATCATTGATAGACAAGAACAAATTCCCAGAGTAGACTTCGAGGAAATAACCCAAGCTATCAGTGCATCAAGCAGTCACCGGCTGAAAAAAGGACTGGAGAAAGGGCCACAAAAGTCTGTCATGGCTCAACACGAGACAAGACAAGAAATTGAAGGGTTTATCTCACCACCATCAAAGGCAGGGGCATCTCACACCTTGAAAATGTCGGTTAATCATACTGACAATTACTTAGACTTACAATATGGAGATCATGATCTAGAGGATGTCAATCAGGCACCTTAGAAAGTGACTAACACCCTTGTTATTGAAAACCCATTGGCACTGAATCAATACAAAGCTTTAGAAGAAAGGTTAAAAGCTGTGGAAGGATATGATGCTTTTGATGTCGATACCCTCGAGATGGGTCTCGTTCCGGATGTAATAATTCCATCGAAATTCAAAATACCTGACTTTGGAAGATATATAGGACTCACTTATCCGAGAAACCACCTACGCATGTACTGTAGGAAAATGCATGCTTACGCTCAGAACCAGAAGTTAATGATTCATTGCTTTCAAGGCAGTCTGGATGGGGCATCTCTAGATTGGTATATGCAGCTGAAAAGGACGCACATAAAAACATGGGTAGATCTTGGCAATGTGTTCCTAAAGCAGTATAAATACAACTTGGATATGGCGCCTACCCGCACACAATTCTAAAACTTATCCCAGAAGAATGAAGAGTCCTTCAAAGAGTACACTCAAAGGTGGAGAGAGATGACGTGCCATGTGCAACCACCACTTTTGGAGAAAGATCTAGTCGACATGTTCATGGGAACCCTACAAGGGGTATACTATGGAAAGATGGTAGGAAGCATCTCTTCGTGATTTTCTGACCTAGTGACTATTGGAGAAAGGATTGAGACAGGAATAAAGAATGAAAGATTCAAAGGGGGTCATCAAATTCCCTTTTCAATACAAAGAGACCGGTCCCTAATTTTATAAAAAGGAAGGAAGTTGAAGTTAATGATGTGGCTTCATAATCAAAAGCACAACAACCATTGATGATTCCATGAGAGCAACAACAACAAAACACGTTTGACAGACCTCCGAGGAAGTTTGATCCCCTCCCTATGCCACATAGCCAGCTATTACAACACTTAGTCAAAGCATCTTTGGTAGAGCTCAAACCTCTAGCTCCACCAACTCGGCACTCCCACCAAGATATGATGCAAACGCTAGATGTAAGTATCATACAAATTCTCTGGGCCATACCCTAGAGAAATGTTGGGCCTTTAGGCATAAAGTTCAAGACTTATTGGAGGCCCAAGACATTTCCTTCGAAAAGCCGAACATCAAATCAAACCCCATGCCTCCACATGGTGGTCCAATAATAAATGCGATCGAAGTAGTCACCAATTGTGGGGCGGGAAAACAAGCAAAGCCTCTGATAAATCTGTTGAAAGAATATCTGTTGGAATATGGATTCCTTCTTGAACATAACGAAGCTTTCGAAAAGACCTTACAACAGTTTGTGGATCAGGGGATAGTCCTATTCGGACCATACCCTGAATTTAAGTATATAGAAGCAATTGAAGGAAGTGTGAAGAAACCATTGGTAATTCCTTATCAAAGGCCAAATCATGACAAGAAAACTCTCGTGATCCCGTAGGGAGATTCAACAGAAAACCCTACAATAAAACAAGCTCTGAAAATACTAGTAGCGCCGAAGACTACGATGGTAATTAAAAGGCCATCTACTATCCCTTACAAAAGTGACAATACAGTACCATGGAGTTATGATCCGACTGTATATGTCAATGGTTCGAAACAAGAATGTGATCCATCATCAAGTCAAGAACCTGCAATTTCAAATATAGCAGGGACATGGGGCATAACCCGTAGTGGTCGGGTGTTCGAAACTAAACCATTGGAGAAGAATGACAATGTGTTGAAAAACAAAGGTGACTTGTTGAAAAAAGAGAAAGGAAAAGTGGTAGAATAGGTGCATAAAGAGCCTCCAAACAAAAGCTTTACTAATCAAGAGGTAGATGAATTTTTAAAAATAATCAAAAGAAGTGACTATAGGGTGGTGGATCAGCTTCACTAAACCCCAACCAAGATTTCCATACTCTCATTGATCATTAACTCAGAGGCACATCGTGACTCACTAATGAAAGTTCTAAGCTCCGCTCCTGCCGCAGAGAAAATCATTGTGAACCAATTTGACAATGTTGTAGCAAATCTGACGTCTGGGTCCTATTTGGGTTTCAACACAGTGAGTTACCTCCATAAGGCCGAGCTCAAAATCAAGTATTACACATTTCAATATAGATAGGTACTACGATTCTATCCAGGGTACTTACCGATACCGATTCTGCCCTCAATGTGTTACCTAAATCTAGCCCGATGAAGTTAACATTAGACGATGTTGTGATAAGACCGAGTTCCACGATAGTCAAAGCTTTCGATGGTTCTCAAAGTACAATATTCAAAGAGGTAGATCTTCTCGTCAAGATCGGCCCACACATGTTATATATCACCTTTCATGTTGTTGTACCCCAAAATTTTCCCTCTCATTTTATTCAAGACATACTCCCTGAGGTCCTCAATTGCTCAAGGTTGACTAAGAATTGACCAGACAATTCTCCTCCTAAGGCAATGAACCCCCAACTAGGGTTTCAATTTTCATCAAGATGGTTGAGCTCCAAGGATCCCAAATGTTCTACACTGTCCTAATATGTCTTCAAGATTATCCATGCCAAATTGCATGCCTTGTAAAATAAGTTTGCTCAGTCAATTGCTCAAGTATTGGAAAATCAACTATGATAGGTCAAAAGTCAACGGTGGCCCATGTACAGTCAAACTTCAAGTTTTTGGTCAACATCAAATTTTTTAAGTGATATCCATAATTTTATCAAGGGTTGATCATGATTTCTTAAGAAATTCTCCTAATTCATCAAAAGTAAAAAATGACAAATTAGGGTTTCTATAGGAAAAGTCAACTGAACTTTGACCAAGCATAACTTTCTCATACTTTATCATAAATTTTCCATCCAAAGCTCATTTTGAAGAGAACCAATTCCCTACAACTTCTCTTCATCCCTAAAGTCCAAGAAATGAACCATTTGAAAGATACAAGCTTATACATTACAGGTCATTTTCAGAAAGTCGACAAAAGGAACTTTTTGTCAAGACCATTTACATCAAGATAAAATCTTCAAATGCAAAATTGATAAAAAGATGGATTGAAGTAGACATCTTTGGATTTCGAAAAAGTCCAAGATCATCATCATGAGATAAAAATTGAGCAAGTTATGGCTTGCTCAAGTTGGGAAATTTTGGGAATTTTCATGAATTATGCATTGAGCAAACTTGAAGTTTTAGGCCAATGACTTAATTTCTTGGACTTAAAACATCTTCCTAAGCCTATATAGGACCTCTAAAATTATTCTTGCCATGCCTTGCATTTTCTAACTATTTTATTCATATTTATTTTAATTTATTTCAAATAAATATAAAATAAAATTTATAAAATAATTGGAAATGGGCTTTGAGCTTTGGGTTGATGTTTTGGACAGCCTAGGCCCATAAAATTTTGTGCAAGTAATGTCCACATTCATTCAAATTCAAAAAATGACAAGTTTCCTTATTTTTGGCCAAAGTTACAAATTTCATTCATGGCTTTGAAACGTTTGCTTTAAGGTTTTTTAAACCTTTGTTTTCTTGTCTCCTCATTCCTCTCTATATAAACAAGCATCTAGCAAGCATTTCAACACGCCTACACAGCCTAGAGAGTGTTCTACCATTTTTGCAAAATTATCAAAAGTGGTAAAAATTCGAAACCCACTCTGTAGGTACTTTTGGTCCAAACTAGTAATCATACATTGCTCTTGAGGTTCCTAGGGACTTGTTCCAACCATCCTCAAAGCTTGCAAGGTCCCATATCACTGGATCCAAGCTATCACCGTTTTGGTATAATCTTAAATTCGAATCTCTATTTTTATTAATGTGTTGAATATTCTAATGTGTGTATATGAGTTCTCGGATATCCTTAGAGCAGGTTAGGTGAATTACATGGAATGCATGACGTCTAGAACATGAGATACCATGTACAATTAAGTACTGCTCACACTGGATCCAAGGATGGACCTGGGCTTCACAATCTGGGCTTAGCGAAATTTCAATTGCAACCCCCATTCTACTTCAGCCATCAAGCCCAATCTCTTTTCTTTTTGTTTTATTTAGTTATTTCATTTCTTAATATTTTTTAATAATAATAATAAAAAACTCACAAAAAAATTAGGCATAGATTTTTTTATCAAATAATTAATTTCTTTAATTAATTAATTAATTAAAACTTTAACCTTTTTCTTAATTAAAAATGAATTAGAATTTAAGTCTAATTACTTTCTTTTCATAATAAAAAAACCACAAAAAAGGCTTAGTTTATGTTTCTTAATTTAATTTTCTAAGTAGACTTTAGGATAATTAATTTAATTATTTTTCTTAATCTAACTTTTTTTAAAATAAAAACCAACAACAAAAAGATTTTCTTTTATGTTTTCAGACGTACTTTCAACTTTTTGCGCGTTTCTTTCCTTTCACATTGTTTATATTATTGTAATTGTTGTATGGGATGTAATAGATGATAAGTGGACTCTTTTTATTGCTTCATTTTCTTTTCGCCAATTGCTTTGGAATGTAAATCCCCCTCCCCGAAGCCATGTAATAGTCTAGATTTATACTTTTGCATTTTATTTTTCTGTATATATTACCGTTAGTAACTAGGCATGTATGGAAAGACTAATAATCAAACGTTAGCTAACCTAACGAAAAGACAAAAAATAAATGAATCTCAACACACTTGCACATGCGCACCTATAAGGTATCTCCCACTTTGGTTGCCTTTAAATAAAACAGTCATGAGGCAGGAACGCTTTAGTAAACACCCATAAATAAAAAAAGATCATAGTCCCTCGATGACCCTACAGTTGCCTTTCGGTAAATGATCTAGTCCCTAAAATAAAATTGCTAAAGCGTCTCTATAAATTGCCTTCTTGATTGTAAAACGTCCCTTCGATTGTCCCTCAACATTCGACAATAGGGCTACCTACTCACTAATAATAGGATAGCACTATCTAAAGGGTAGGAGGAAAAGAACATCCTTTTTCGAGTAGGTATACTGTTCTTAAGTACTTGCTCAAATCTGAACTTTTCACACTAACACGCTTTTCAAAAACTATTTTCAAAAAACACTTTATCACACTCTTGAGGACTGATACAAGAGTTACCATAAAGAAAAAAAACTTTCAAAACATGCAAACACACAAATAGTTTTCAAAATGAGCAAGTACCTAAGAGCTGTGGAAAATCACTGATGGAAAAGGTGCTAACACCTCCCCTTTCCATAATCTACCCCCTTACTCAGAAAATCTCGAAAAAGGTCTTTTTCTGTTCTTTTCACCCATTTCTTTGTTAGATAAAAGAAAAGTCAGTGGCGACTCTTGCTTACCGTGACATTTACGAACAAAAAATGAAAAACCAGTATTAACAGTCAGTTCTGCCACCGTATCACACATGTCATGGATATAGAACCAACATATACATGTTTACTCAGACGACCTTAGATTCATGCGGCAGGACCAGTCACTTCAACCTTACATAAAAAATTGAAGTTCTTTGTTGAAGGAAGATTGGTCATAATTTGTGGAGAGGAAGACATCTTCGTAAGTCACATTGAGTCCTACAGGTATATCAGTGCTGACAAAGATTGCATAGCTACACCGTTTCAAGTATTGGAGGTTAATTCAATGATAACCTTACCGGTAGAAAAGGTCAAAAAGCCTACTATGACCTCATGGAGAGACTTGCAAATATCAATGGATAATGGTGACTCGAAAGGCTGGGGAAAGCTCCCCAAAATATCTGAGAAGAAGAACCATTTTGGTTTGGGTTATGAATCGTCAAAGGCTACTCTAAAAGGGAATGCACGATTTCCACCAATCCAGAGAACCTTCATCAGCAAAGGGGTAGAGTATGGAGAACAAGTGGCAATGATGTCCTACAAAAACAACATCAAAAAGGCATCTTATTTCATCCGTGAATGCGCCCCACGCGAAGAGCTGAAGAACTGGACATTTATGGAGATTCCTGAAATTTTCTTCCCAAAGTAATTTTCTTTATTTTTGAAAGAACCTATGTCAAGCCCGAGGCATAAGGGTTATTTGTAAGGGTCCCCCGTGTGTTTCAATCAATATTCATGATTAATAAAAATGTGTTTTGTATTCAATTAAGATCCTTGTTTTTCTTTTGAATTTATACTATATATTTTAAAATGGCAATACTTTCTCTCACACGCATTTTCCAAATTCACTTACTAAACAAAAACTGCACCAAAACATGATAAATGTGCAGATCCATGCCCAAAATCATTGATGATGTTACTGCTACTATGTGATATGATTTTCATACTCCCGTCAACAAAGATGAAGAGGGAGATGTTGAGGATCTTGAACTTTTTGAAGAACTAGCAAGAAGCACAGAACAAAAGGCTGACAATATACAACCATATCAAGAGCCTATTGAGACCACTAATCTTGGCACATAAGAGGATCCAAAAGAGATCAAGATAGGGGTAATGTTAGAAGAAAGCATCAAAGAAAGGCTAATTAAGTTGTTACACGATTATGTAGATATATTCGTCTGGTCCTACAAAGACATGCCAGGGTTGGATACAGACATCGTGGTACACAGACTACCTCTCAAAGAAGAATGTCCCCCGATCAGGCAAAAGCTCAGGAGAACTTGTCTAGATATGTCTAACAAAATTTGGGAAGAGGTTCTTAAACAATTCGACACAGGGTTCTTTTCAGTGGTAGACTATCCACCTTGGATAGCTAACATTGTGCCAGTACCCAAGAAAGATGGCAAAGTACGAATATATGTAAATTATCGGGATCTAAACAGAGAAAGTCCAAAAGACGATTTCCCACTACCTCACATAGATGCTCTTTTGGACAACACGGCTCAAGCTTCAATATTCTCATTCATGGACGGCTTCTCAGGTTATAGTCAAATCAAAATGGCACCCAAAGATATGGAGAAGACTACCTTCATGACACCTTGGGGCACTTTCTGCTACAAAGTAATTTCATTTGGTTTGAAGAATGCAGGGGCAACCTATCAACGAGAAATGGTTACACTGTTCCACGATATGATTCACAAGGAAGTTGAGGTGTACATAGATGATATGATTGCCAAATCTCATATAGAGGAGGACCACATCATACATCTATAAAAATTATTTAATCGACTGCGAAGGTTTAAATTAAGGTTGAATCCAAACAAGTGTACCTTTGGTGTCAGGTCAGGCAAGTTACTGGGTTTTATTGTAAGCCAGCATGGTATCAAAGTGGACCCCGCCAAAGTAAAATTTATACAAGAAATGCCAGCGCCAAAGATAGAAAAGGAGATTCTTAGTTTCTTAGGGAGATTGAACTACATTTCAAGGTTCATATCACACCTAACCGCTACGTGTGAGCCTATATTCAAATTGCTGCGAAAAGGTCAAACAGTAACATGGAATGAGGATTTCCAGACAGCTTTTGAGACGATAGAGCAGTATTTATAAGAGCCGCCAATATTGATGCTGCCAGTTCTCGGGAGACCTCTTATTATGTATCTAATAGTACTTCAAGGATCGATGGGATGTGTATTAGGCCAACAAGACTAAACAGGTAGGAAAGAGCAAGCAATCTACTTCCTCAGCAAGAAATTCACTAACTGTGAAACCAGGTACTTTCCCCTCAAGAAAACTCGTTGTGCATTGGCTTGGGCTACTAAAAGATTGAGATGCATGTTAACACACACCACGTAGCTAATAGCAAGGATGGATCCTTTAAAATATGTGTTCAAAAAACCAGCTCTTACAGGAAGGATTGCTCGATGGCCGATGTCATTATCGAATTACGACATACTATATGTTACTTAAAAGGCCATCAAAGGTAGTATTCTAGCTTATCTTCTAGCCCATCAACAATTGCCAGAGTATCAACCCGTGAAGTTCAACTTTCCAGACGAAGATGTTATGGCTATAGATGACTACGAAATACCAGGACCCAATGAAGAACCTGAACCAGGGGCACGTTGGACGCTCATGTTTGATGGAGCTTCAAATGCATTAGGACATGGTATCAGGGAAGTATTAGATTCTCCATAGAACTATCACAAACCTTATACCGCAAGGTTATGTTTCGACTTCTCTAATAATATCGCCGAACATGAAGCTTGCATCCTAGGTATGAAAGCTGCCATCGTCTGAGAATCAAATATCTTGAAGTATTCGGAGACTCCGCGTTAGTCATATTCCAAGTCAAAGGTGAATGGGACACCAAACACCCAAACTTGATTACATATTGGGATCATGCCTTAAAGCTAGCCGCGAAATTCACTGAAATTACTTTCAGCCACATCCCGCGAGATGAATATCAAATGGAAGATGCTCTAGCAACCTTGTCAGCCATGTTTAAAGCAACCTGGCCTAACCATGAGCCGCCCATTACTATCAGAAAATTTGAAGAGCCTGCACACTGTTTCGCTATTGAAGGACCGAATGACAAGCCCTGGTTTTATGACATCAGGAGGTATCTTGAAAAACAAGAATATCCAAAAAACACCTCTATCATCGACAAACAAACTCTGCAAAGGCTAACATCAAAATTCTTTCTGAGTGGTAACGTACTGTACAAAAGAAATTATGATATGGTGCTACTCAGGTGTGTGGAGAAATAAGAAGCGGATACGCTTATGAGGGAAATACATGAAGGCACTTTTCGAACCCATACAAATGGGCATGCTATGGCAAGGAAAAATTTATGGGCAGTGTATTACTGGTTAACAATGGAAGGATATTTCTATCATTACACAAAAACCTGTCACAAATGCCAAATTTACGTCAACAAAATGAATGTACCACCTACTCCTCTAAATGTCATGAGCTCTCCTTGGCTGTTCTCAATATGGGGAATTGATATGATAAGTATGATCAAATCGAAGGCATCTAATAGACACCGATTTATACTAGTCATCATCGATTACTTCACCAAATAGGTAGAAGAAGAATCATATGGAAATGTGACAAGCCAAGTGGTTACTCATTTCGTCAAGAAAAATATCATATGAAGATATGGGGTTCCAAACAGGATCATAACTGATAACAGGTCTAATTTGAACAACAAAATGATGAAAGAATTATATGACGATTTCAAGATCGAGCATCATAATTCCTCACCATATCGACCCAAGTTGAACGGGGCCGTTGAAGCTGCAAACAAAAATATTAAGAAAATCATTCAGAAAATGGTGAAGACATACAAATATTGGCACAAAATGATTCCCTTTGCTTTACATGGCTATCGTACCTCTGTACACACATCAACAGGTGTAACTCCTACTTCTCTGGTATACGATATGGAGGCAGTACTCCCAGTTGAGATAGAAATTCCATCACTCCGAGTGCTAAGGGAAACAAAGCTCGAAGAAGCCGAGTGGGTTCAAATACGACTTGATCATCTCAACCTCAATGAAGAGAAACATTTGACAGTTGTGTGCCATGGTCAATTATATCAGAAACAGATGAAGAAAGCCTTCGACAAGAAATTTTGTCCTCGCGTATTCAAAGAAGGGGATCTAGTGCTGAAAAAGATCCTGCTACCTCATCTTGATTCACGTGGTAAATGGACACCCAACTATGTAGGTCCATTTGTGGTAAAAACAACATTCTCCGGTGGTAGTCTTATTCTCACAACAATGGATGTGGAAGAATTACCACATCCGAAAAATACAGACGTAATAAAAAAATACTATGTATAAAAAAGCACGCTAAGCTTGATCCCTAAAAAGGCGACTTAGGCAAAAAGGAGCGTCCTGGTGGATTGAAAACCCTAAAAGGGTGACCCAGGCAAAAATTAGGGACATGCACAAAAAAATTATCCTGGTGGATTGAAAACCCGAAAGGGCGATCCAGGAAAAAATTAGGGATTTCCTTCAAAGAAAAAAAGAAAAAAAGGATGTGATATAAGAACCGCGACTACGAACCACGAAGGAAGGGATTGGTCTAAGTCATCTGACTCAAAAGTAAAGAAGATTGGAGCTACCAAGAGAATATTGGGGAAAATAGCAATAACAATTATCATTTTCATTTTCCATTTACAACTTTTTATCAAAACTTTCTGTAATTACCTCTTTCTAGGGATTACATCTTATACGCTTGCCTTTTCAGAGGCATATTTATCAATAAAAACACTAAAGTTTTCTTCAAATCTTTCAATTGAGTTTCTTTCTTTTTAGACTTGTTTGCAAAATTCTAGATTATTTTTTGCGAATATTGTTTGAAATCATTTTGGGGAATTGACATACCAATAAAAACATTTGATAAAACATAGAAAAACATTTTGGTTAGAAAAAAACAATTGAAAGAAAATCCATGATTTAATTAGAATTGTTTTTAATTAAATAATTAGATAATGTGATATGATGTTTTGTTGGGGACTAGATACCATATAATTACGAGAGTTGAGGTTTTAGGGGTGTATGGCTAAATATGTAGAGACATGGGGGTGTGTAGTATAATATGGATTTTTATTACTATTATATTATAATATTAGGATTATTATTATTTTATAATAATAATTAAATGATTACTTAATTGAGATAGTTATTTTAATATTGGGATATATTAGAGTGAGAAGAAGAGAAAGAGAGTCAGTACGTAGAAACAGAGAAAGAGAAGCGTAGAAGTGAGAAGAGGAGAAAACACTAGAATGCCAGGGCAAGAAAGCTCATCAGTAGGAATCAAGAATCATCACCAATCTAAGGTAAAGGAGATTCTAACTTTATAAGGGTTTTCCTATTGATGGGGTATTGTGGTGTTTAGGTTCCATGGTTGTATGCTTTTGATTTCTCCCTATTTGGTTGTTTTGGGTTTTTACCCTTTGATGATTGATTTTGATGCATTGTGTGTACCATTGATGTTTGATATGTGTGGTAATTGATGTGTGATGATGGGGATGATAAGCTGGGATTTGATTGTGCATTATCTTATGAAGTTCCTGTTTTTAGAATTGAGCCAAAAGGGTTTTTACACTGCTATTTTTCTGAATCCGTAAAACTGTTTTTCACATAGTGCAATCGATTTGCAGTGCAGGTGCAATTGATTGCACAATTCAATTTTGGTGAATTTTTCTTCTATTTCAGTAAGCAATCAATTTGCAGTACAAAGAAATCGATTTGTACTGCTTAAAAACTTGATTTTTGGCCTCAGGAACAAGGTGCAATTGATTTGCATGTTAGTGCAATCGATTGCTCACTGTTTGACAACATTTTTGAAAACTTAAAAACTCCATAACTTTTGACTCAGGTGTTTGTTTGACGCGCCGTTTAGATCGTTGGAAAGCGAAAAATATTTTCTACAATATGGTAATATTTCTCATGACAGTAGACTAATATTTTATTGGAAGAATTATGCTGTGTGCGTATGTTGTATGTGTTGTAATGCAAAATGTTGCGATTGAATGTATCAATGTTGTATAAACGATGTACGAAGGATTTTGCATGATGTATTGCATGATAATGATGATGACGATGGCCTATATTGGCGAAAGATGGCGTATATTGGAGAGAAATTGCTAAGTATGAACAATCAATGTAAATTAAGTTGTTGCATGTAAGTTTCACATGTATTTATTAAAGATGGCCTGTATTGGAGAAAGATGGCCTGTATTGGCGAAAGATGGTCTGTATTGGCGTTGTTGCCCCAAGTTGACATTTATTAAGTTGAGGGTTTTTTCCTATTGGTACTGTTGTACCCCAAAATTTTCCCTCTCATTTATCAAACATTTTCTCACAAGATCTCCTTTGGTTCAAGACTGCACAAAGGTTGATCAACTCAAGACACCTCTTTAAGCATTGATGCTTGAAATTAGGGTTTGAGATTTCACAAGGATAATTGAACTTTTAATTCCTCATATGGCTTTCATGGATCATTATGGACCCCCAAGATTACTCATGTCAAGTTTCAAGCCTTGGATCACATTTTTGCCCAGTCAATTGAGCAGTTGACCTAAAAATCAACTGTATTGGGGAAAAGTCAACTGTGGCCAATTTACAATCAAACTTCATAGTTTTTTATCCATATTAACATTATAAAATCATATGTATCATTTGATCAAGTTAGGACCATAATTCCTCAAGAAATTTGATCAAATCATCAAAAGGGCAAAATGGTCAAAATTATAGGGTTTTGACTAAGAAAGGGAAATTTCTGACTTTTGACCTAGCAAATAGTTAATTGGTTTGAGGAATGATCTCAAGAGTTCAATTGCATCATTTTGACCTACTGTTATGACTCAAAACATTGCTCAAGATCAATTGATTGATACTTGGTTTTCAGTCAACTGTTCAAAAGTCAACTGTACACTGAAAAGTCAAACTTTGACTTTTTGGTCAAAATCAAGTGTCAAAGATCACAATTCATAAAAACATGTAAATATAAGAAACTTTTTCATTAATAAATCAAAAAGTCAAGATTTCATTTTGAAAAGTCAAAGTTTCCAAACTTAGAAATTTTTCTAAGTGTTGAAAACTTCATATTTTTTCACAACTTTGAGCCATTTTTTCACCATTATGCAAGATGATTCAAAAGAAGCTTTCAACATGAAAGTTGTAGATCTCCATGATATATAAAAAATTTCTTCACACAACTTCTCCTAGAAATTCTTGGATCTTAAGTTATTAATCCATGAAGTCATGGTCATGAAACTAAACACTTAGTGAAAATTTTGCCCTAGTTTAGGCAAGATTTTGACCTAACTTCATGGCAATGTTTCATATAGTTCCAAGGGGAATTTTCAAAAGTGATTCAAAGATGGTTTGTAGAGCACATTACAAGCTTTCCAAAATTTCTAAGAACTCCTTGAGATCATTCTTGAGCAAGGATAATCGAAGAGAGGAAGTTAGGGTTTCAAACTGAAATTATAGGTCATTTTGTGATGAACAAGAATTCAAATCTCAAGCCTATGTTGCACAATCTTGATTTGCAGGCCTCTAAACCTCAAGATCTATCCTTAATCATAAGATTACACTTGCTTTTGAGCTATTATCCATTTAATTCAAGCTTTATCCAAGATAATTTTCCATTTATGGAACAAAGTTACCATTTCTATTTTGATAAAGCATTGCTTTTGCAAATGTCAACTCTCCTTGAGCTCCTAACTTGTTGTCTCTATCCACAATCAAGATAAGTGATCAGAAGAAAACATGTTTAAAGTTCCTAACCACTCTACATGCTTGTACTTTCTACCTCGAAACTATATTTCTCACTTTTCTTCAAAATCAAACAACTTAGCCATAACCCTATAACTCAAAAATCCCTTGTGCAAAACATCTCCAACCTTTTGCTTATAGATACACAAGTCATTTGCAAGAAAACACACGTATACACAAGCCCTAAAACATACAAGAACTCAGAACTAAATTAAAAATATCCATTTTTGCACATTCTGACCAAAAACTTGAAACTCACATTTCCCTCGTGTGTTTTCAAGCCTTTTGGTTCCTAAAGCTTCTAAACATCAAATAAAACTCATCCCTATCCCTGTTACACGACTGTAACTCCATTTTCATCATCCTCCATAGCCAAAAACAGAGCACTGCACATTGACTTCTCCAAGCCATTTCAACCACACTCAACTCAAGCTAACCATTGCATTAGCTTCCTGGGAGCTTGAGGAAGCTAACCCGATCATTGCAGCATCTTAAATCAAGCTCATTTGCATTTCAAGATTTATAATTTTGAGGTATTTTTCTTAAACTTCTATCTCATTACTTAGGCATTGTTAGGCTTGCATTTGTGAAGATAAAATGTAGACATCATTTCCCTGAAGCTGTACATGTCCATATATTTTATTTATATTGATTGAGCTTGGAGAATTTTAGGATTGAATCTCTGAAAATAATTAGTTCAAAATTTGGTACTTTCAAAAATTCTTATTCATCTTTGATTTATGGTTTACGATATCTATATGGTTGGATTCGTATGGAAAAATGGAACAACTTCCATGTTTGAATTTTCCATTTTTGTTGAGAAATGAATGAGATACATGTGGTCTGGCTGGAGGTTGAAGATGAAGTGTATTCATAACTAATTTTGTATTATGTATTTATCATTTCAGTTAAGTTAATGGATGTATGACCACCCCAGTGGTAAGGCAGAGCGCTAGTAACCAAGAGGGCGTGGGTTCAACACCCAGCGCGCTGCCTTTTGCTTTTCTTCCACATTTTTTTGACATTTTTTGTTACAGGAAGTGCTTGGGCCTTCCCCCCCCCCTGGGCTTTATATTTTTTACTCAATCTGACCCCCCTGTTTGCTCATACCACACAGCCCATCTCTTTTTATTTTTTTATTTTATTTTTCTGTTTACAAAAAAACAATAATGGGCCAACTTCAAGATTTTTTTTCTAACAAATCCCCATATCTTTTTTTAACCCCCTGACTTTAATTTTATATTTTTATTTTATTTCATCCTTTATTATTATTATTATTATTATTATTATTATTATTATTATTATTATTATTATTATTAATATTATTTTCATTAATAAAAAATCTAAAAAAAATTATATTTTATTATTTATATTTATTTAGTTTTTTCTTCTTCATAAAAAGACTAAACGAACAAAAAAAACATTTTCTTTGATAAATTAATTTCCCTTTTTTTAAATACTTAGGTAATTAGTCTTAATTATTATTATATTATTTTCTTGTAAATTAAAATCAATATAGAACTTAGGACTTTTATTTAATTAACGTTATATAAACAAATTCACAAAAAACCCTAATAACTTGTTTTCTTTAAATTTATTTATTTTACTAACCTAATCTTAATTTTCTTATCTTTAGTTAATTATTGTATTTTAGTTAATTATGTCAAAAAACCTTTTCATAAAAACCGAACAAAAAAATTACATTCCTTTTTACATTTTATATTCTTGGATTTTTATCTTCATTTTTGTACATTTATTCAAATTCAATATGGTTGTAATAATTATTTAGATTTAATTTTTTCAATTCCCCATTTTTAATTTGTACACCCCCTCCCCTAAATGATGTAATAGCTTAGCATTTTTAATTTCCGCAATTTAATGCTCTATATACTAATGCTAGTAATTAGGGTTTTGTATGGAAAAATTAAAACCAACAAATAGCAAATCCTAATCAAGACAAATCAAGCATGTAAACCAACACACTTACGCACAAACACCATTAGGGTAAATCCACTTGGTTGTCTTACAAAAATGGCCATATTATGCATGTGAGGTATCTTAGCAAAAATAAGCAAAAAATACAAGATCATAGTCCCTCGATGACGCTATCCATGTTGTCTTTCAAAATGATCTTAGTCCCTAAAGAAAATGCTAAAGATATCCTACGACATTGCTAATCACAGCTATACGATGACCCTTGCCCGTCCCTTTTACATCCAAAGATATGGTTACTTACCAAATCAATGGCAAGATGATAATGTCAAAGGAAAGAGGAAATACACATGAAAGAGTTTTGAGTAGGTAGATTACTCCTAGTTGGTTGCTCAATTTCAAAACCAAAGCATCCTTGCTATTTTCAAAACAAACACCAACACTTTCAAAAACAACTTTCAAACTTGAAAACATTTTCAAAAGATCAACACTTTATATACATTCTTACGAATGAGAATTATTACAAAGTTTTCCTAAACGATGGCATCTTTACAAAATACTTTCAAAAACGACACAAAGTACCTTTTCAAACAAAAGCAAGTGATCTAGCAAGTAACTAAGAGCCCATGGAAAACCATGGATGAAAAGGGTGCTAATACGTTCCCTTTTCATAATCTACCCCCCGAAATCAAGAAAACATCTCAAAGGTTTTTCCTGTTCTTTTCAGCCTTTCCTTTTGGATAAAATAAAAGTCGGTGGCGACTCTTGCTAACCGCAACATTTGAGATCAAATACAAAACAACCAAGTCAGTTATCCCACCATGTTACAGAACTGAAAACTCTGCTGGGGAAAAGTTAAAAGTGGGGTTACCTTTGGGTTAAATAACATTTACTTGCTTTCATTGTTTGGCTTGTATGCTTTACATTTTGGTTCTTTGTTTGGGTTTGAATTCTCTACCCGGATTTAGGATACCTTATAGGTAAGTAGAAATACGTTGTGGAAACTGTGCGGGGTATACCGACATGGTCTAAGTAATAGCTATGTTAGTGTGACATATTTGTGGGTACCGGTAGCCCTTGAGTAGTCAAGGAGAATACGGGGATGCTGAGTGATGTCATGAAGCACTAACTAACTTCTAGAACCTTTACTTGACCAACTTGGCCATTAGGACGTAGTGAGATAACCGACTTTGGTGCAGTCCAAAGTTGGTGAATACTTGATACTACACTCATTGAGGTTTGATTTTTTGGGATATTTCGGTCTACATTAAAGAGGCTTGCGCTGAAACAATGTCCAAGAAAACAAAACAGTGATATTGAGCTCCCTTAGAACCCGGTTACTATAGGTAGGACAGGTTTGAGCCAACTAAACTTCAAGAGGGTACTTACCTATGAGACTCCATGCAAGCCTAAACCTAAGGACTTGTTTGTTTTGTTTGTATATACTTACTTGTACATAACATCATAAACATCATAACATCATACTCATACTCACTAACCATTTCAAGGATTTTGGGATTTATCTTTGTTCTGTTTTGTAGGACATGGATTCTATTTGCAGGAAAACCATTCAAGTCAATCTTGTAAGGATCCCTCCTCAACTTACAAAGTTAGAATCAAGGGTTCCCGAAAATTCTCCATTTACCGAAAGACACGGTCGCCTCCTAAACTTGGTTACCTCCAACACTGATGAGGACATGATGAAGGTGCTTTTCTAGTTCTTTGATCCTCTACACCATTGCTTCACATTTCCAGATTATCAACTTGTGCCAACTTTGGAAGAATTCTCACAACTCTTGAGGATTCCCATTCTCAATCAACTACCTTTCAACGGTACAAAAAGAGATCCAAAGCTAGAAGAGATTGCTCAAGCCTTACACTTGCAACCATCTAATATCACAACTAATTAGGAAACAAGGAGTGGTGTCAAAGGTTTCTTAGCCAAGTTCTTGTTTGAGAAAGCTCAAAACTGTTGGAACTCCTTGGACTTGCAAGCTTTTAAGGAAATTGTGGCTCTCCTTGGACTGTTGTGGCTTTTAAGGATAATCAAGAAGGGAAAAACAAGGAAGTCATTGCCCAGCCAGAATCTGAAGAGAAGAAGAAGATTACTCTGAAGAGAAGTATCCTCCGGCCGACGAGAAATACAAATATCTGGAAGAGCGTATAAGTGCAATGGAGATTCAGAAAGTGCCTGGGCTGGACTTTGAAGAGCTGGGTTTGGTGTCTGGGATTGTTATTCCACCAAAATTCAAAGTGTCAGTGTTTGCTAAGTAAAATGGGGTTTCGTGTCCCAAGATGCACCTCCGATCTTATGTGAGGAAGATACAGCCCCGCACTGTTGACAGAGATTTGTGGGTCCATTTCTTTCAGGATAGTCTATCCGGGACTCAGCTAGATTGGTTCTATCAACTAGAAAGGGCCGATATCCATAATTGGGAAGACCTTGCCGCTGCTTTTTATAAACAGTATCAATACAACACAGACCTTGCCCCTACCCGTACTCAACTCCAGAGTATGGATATGGTTTCAAGCGGAGGTTTCAAAGACTACTCTCAGAAATGGAGGGACTTAGTAGGAAGAGTCCAGCCTCCCCTTTCTGAAGAGAACTAGTAGACATGTTTTTGGCAAGATGGTTTATTTCTCATCTTCCCCAATCTGTATTGAAGAATGAGCAAGGCTCAAGGTGGTCACATAGGTTGATGACGCTCAAACATTCAGACATTCATTGGTGTTCCCGATCTGTGGAGAATGTTACTATCATCGATCGTTGTGGAGAATTACCTAATGTCCCCTTACTTGGAATTAGAGGAGGTATCACCTGCAAACCCCGTTTAGCCTTAAGACAGTTTGGTTACGCCCGAAGGGATGGTCCACATGAGATGCTTATTCAAGGGTTGGTATTCGACTACGAGAATGACGGCCAAGGTCACCGCCAGAGGTTTATCCGAGCTTGGAGGATGTTGAACAAGGTAGATAGCAAGACATTGGGGCATAAGAATTCCATCCCTCTTGAGCCTTACCTCAAATGGGTAAGAGCTCGTGCTCAAAGTCTTATGATGCCTTACCCTTCCATTCTCCCGGTTATCATAGAGCGTGTTGAGGAAGGAGACGTCCCATACACTATCCTGCATCTTGACATGCCCATCTCTCTCGAAGACTTGCAAAGGGATTGGATACAGCTTAAGGGGGAGAGAGACACTTTCGAGGCCCAATTCTACGCCAGCAAGAAGAAGGTTCTGGAACTCACCAAGCATCTTCACGAGGAGCGGAGTCTGAACGCCTACACCGTACCAAAGAGGATCCGTACAACTTTTTTATCTTAGAGTTTTTGTATTTCTTTGTAAGCCCAAAAGAGGCATGATGTACTCAAACTTTGATTTATTAATATGACGTGTGTTCCCTTTTTGTCTAAAGCAAATTTAAATCTCTAATTTGCTTGAAATCATTGCATATGCATTTCCATTCATCATAACATAAACAAGTTTCTTACAACAGGTCTCCTCATCTTTCTACTGTTTATTTTAGTAAGATGGACATGGAACAGACGATAAAAGATCTCCAGGCGCAGAATGCTCAGTTTCAACAAATGTTCTTGACTCTAGCCAAAGGACAAGAGGATTTGAAAACTTTGCTGATCAAAGAAAAGAAGAAGAAAGCAAAGAAATCAACCAGTGTTCTGAATCTAGGAAGAAGGTTCCTAGGGCCATCCAGATGGACCCTAGTCTTTGCAACATCATCTGGTAAAAAGGATAATCAAGAAGGGAAAAACAAGGAAGTGATTGCCCAGCCAGAATCTGAAGAAGAAGAAGAAGATTACTCTGAAGAGCAGTATCCTCCGGCCGACGAAAAATACAAACATCTGGAAGAGCGTCTAAGTGCAATGGAGATTCAGAAAGTGCCTGGGCTGGAATTTGAAGAGCTGGTTTTGGTGTTTGGGATTGTTATTCCACCAAAATTCAAAGTGTCAGTGTTTGCTAAGTGAAACGGGGTTTCGTGTCCCAAGATGCACCTCCGATCTTATGTGAGGAACATACAGCCTCACATCATTGACAGAGATTTGTGGGTCCATTTCTTTCAGGATAGTCTATCTGGGACTCAGCTAGATTGGTTCTATCAACTAGAAAGGGCCGATATCCATAATTGGTAAGACCTTGCCGCTGCTTTTTATAAACAGTATCAATACAACACAGACCTTGCCCCTACCCGTACTCAACTCCAGAGTATGGCTATGGTTTCAAGCGAAGGTTTCAAAGACTAATCTCATAAATAGAGGGACATAGTAGGAAGAGTCCAGCCTCCCCTTTCTGAAGAGAACTAGTAGACATGTTTTTGGTAAGATGGTTTATTTCACATCTTCCCCAATCTGTATTGAAGAATGAGCAAGGTTCAAGGTGGTCACATAGGTTGATGACGCTCAAACATTCAGACATTCATTGGTGTTCCCGATCTGTGGAGAATGTTACTATCATCGATCGTTGTGGAGAATTCCCTAATGTCCCCTTACTTGGAATTAGAGGAGGTATCACCTGCAAACCCCGTTTAGCCTTAAGACAGTTTGGTTACGCCCGAAGGGATGGTCCACATGAGATGCTTATTCAAGGGTTGGTATTCGACTACGAGAATGACGGCCAAGGTCACCGCCAGAGGTTTATCCGAGCTTGGAGGATGTTGAATAAGGTAGATAGCAAGACATTGGGGCATAAGAATTCCATCCCTCTTGAGCCTTACCTCAAATGGGTAAGAGCTCGTGCTCAAAGTCTTATGATGCCTTACCCTTCCATTCTCCCGGTTATCATAGAGCGTGTTGAGGAAGGAGACGTCCCATACACTATCCTGCATCTTGACATGCCCATCTCTCTCGAAGACTTGCAAAGGGATTGGATACAGCTTAAGGGGGAGAGAGACACTTTCGAGGCCCAATTCTACGCCAGCAAGAAGAAGGTTCTGGAACTCACCAAGCATCTTCACGAGGAGCGGAGTCTGAACGCCTACACCGCACCAAAGAGGATGCGTACAACTTTTTTATCTTATAGTTTTTGTATTTCTTTGTAAGCCCAAAAGAGGCATGATGTACTCAAACTTTGATTTATTAATATGATGTGTGTTCCCTTTTTGTCTAAAGCAAATTTAAATCTCTAATTTCCTTGAAATAATTGCATATGCATTTCCATTCATCATAACATAAAAAAGTTTCTTACAACAGGTCTCCTCATCTTTCTACTGTTTATTTCAGTAAGATGGACATGGAATAGACGATAAAAGATCTCCAGGCGCAAAATGCTCAGTTTCAACAAATGTTCTTGACTCTAGCCAAAGGACAAGAGGATTTGAAAACTTTGCTGATCGAAGAAAAGAAGAAGAAAGCAAAGAAAGCAACCAGTGTTCTGAATCTAGGAAGAAGGTTCCTAGGGCCAGCCAGACGGACCCTAGACTTCGCAACATCATCTGGTAAAAAGGATAATCAAGAAGGGAAAAACAAGGAAGTGATTGCCCATCTAGAATCTGAAGAAGAAGAAGAAGAAGAAGAAGATTACTCTGAAGAGCAGTATCCTCCGGCCGACGACAAATACAAACATCTGGAAGAGCGTCTAAGTGCAATGGATATTCAGAAAGTGCCTGGGCTGGACTTTGAAGAGCTGGGTTTGGTGTTTGGGATTGTTATTCCACCAAAATTCAAAGTGTCAGTGTTTGCTAAGTGAAACGGGGTTTCGTGTCCCAAGATGCACCTCCGATCTTATGTGAGGAAGATACAACCTCACACTGTTGACAGAGATTTGTGGGTCCATTTCTTTCAGGATAGTCTATCCGGGACTCAGCTAGATTGGTTCTATCAACTAGAAAGGGCCGATATCCATAATTGGGAAGACCTTGCCGCTGCTTTTTATAAACAGTATCAATACAACACAGACCTTGCCCCTACCCGTACTCAACTCCATAGTATGGCTATGGTTTCAAGCGAAGGTTTCAAAGACTACTCTCAGAAATGGAGGGACTTAGTAGGAAGAGTCCAACCTCCCATTTCTGAAGAGAACTAGTATACATGTTTTTGGGTACCCTGTCCGGTCCTTTCTTCAACCATCTAATTGGAAGCTCCTCAGCAGGCTTCACTGAATTAATCTTGACCGGGGAAAGAGTGGAAGCTGGGATTAAGAGTGGGAAGATCTAGAAAGACACATCCTCCAGTGCTGTGAGAAAACCATTTATTGGAAAGAAAGAAGTTAGTGTTGTATACCCTCAAAGGAATTAAGAGAGAATTGAACGCCGTCCAACGGTAGGGGCCATCATGATCCCTAAGCCTACACATACTCAACAAAGGAATAATCAACCTAGAATGGAAAGACAAGTAAGACAATTTACCCGGATAAATATGACGCTGTCTCAAGTCCTACCACATTTGTTGAGATCTAATCCGGTAACTTTGAAGGAAGCCCCGAAGAATCCCAACACCGCCTCTCCTCATTACCACCCTAATGCTCACTGTGCTTACCATTCATAAAGTCCAGGCCATGATACCAACAACTGTTGGGCTTTGAAAAACAAGGTGCAAGACCTTCTTGAAGAAAAAGAAGTTGAATTTGATGCTCCTGAGATCCCAGATGTTATCATCACTCCTAAGCCCAAGCATGGTCGTGATGTTAACGCTGTTGAAGATGATATGTTTGTTACTAATGTTGATGAACTTGTTACTCCTCTTCTGACCGTCAAGAGGAACCTGTTGAAGGCCGGTTTATTTTCGGGCTGTGATGAAAGCTGCCACCTTTGTTTACCCCTACCAACTAGTTGTCATTTATTGAAAGCAGGTGTCCAACGCCTAATGGATGAAAAAGAGATTTTGTTTGAAAAGACTCCTATTCCAACCATTTCTTACAAAGATGTTTCAATAGTAACCATTTCCGCCAATCCTTCCAGGGTCTCCACCAAAAGACCCGTTAGGATTACATCAGTTTTTAAGGTGACTCCATTGATAATTACTATGCCTGGACCAATCCCGTACTCATCAGATAAAACTGTCCCCTGGAACTATGGGGGTGACGTCTACTATCACAGTGTCAAGCAGGATTGGCTGGCTGATGATGACTCGATTTTTGAGAAGGCTGACCCCGATATCGACAACATTGTGGGAACCAGCAAAATAACCCTAAGTGGAAGAGTATTCTCCCCAGAGATTGCTCCTTCAAAAACTGTTACCAGTCCTATGATCATCCTTATTTCTGTTCCTATCGACACTACTACTACAATCCCTATGGTTACCCCTACTAACACCCCTACCACCGAGTCGACCGAGACTCGGGGCAAAGGCATTTTGGTTAAGCCTGTCCAAATGAAGGCGCAATCAGTATCTATCCCAGAAGCCTCCAAAAAGGAGATGGAAGAAATTCTAAAAATTATAAAGAGAAGCAACTACAACATAGTCGTACAACTAGGGCAGACTCTGTCAAAGATTTCTATGCTAGCTTTACTATTGTGCTCCGAGGCTCATGCGAAGTCCTTGGTGAAATTTCTTAAAACTGCCCATGTTCCACAAGAAACCTCTGCTGATCAGTTCCAAGACTGTGTGGTCAGTTTAACCGCTGACAACGGTTTAGGCTTTTCCGATGCTGACCTGACACCTAGAGGGAGGAAACATAACGAGGCATTACACGTATTTGTCGAATGCAGGGGCACAACTTTGGCCCATGTCCTGGTTGATACTGGTTCATTTTTGAATGTGTTGCCTAAGAAAGCTTTGGATAGACTCGACTGTGAAGGTTTGACATTAAAACCCAACAACATAGTGGTAAGGGCCTTCGGCGGTTCAAAAAGAATGGTGCATGGGGAGGTGGACATCCCCATTAAAGTTGGAACTCAAACCTTTGATTCAACTTTCTACATGATGGAAATTCTCCCTTCCTATTTCCTTTTATTAGGCCGACCTTGGATTCATGACACTGGTGTCGTCACCTCTACATTACATCAGATGCTGAAATACCCAACCAAGGGAAAAATCATTACTATCCATGGAGAAGAGGAATATATGGTCAGTCACTTGAACTCCTTCAGATACATGGAATTGGATGGTGAATTCATTGAAACTACGTTTCAGTATTTCGAGGAAGTCCCACAAACAGTGGCAGCTACCAAGACTGTTTCCCAAGTCCCGAAGATTACAAGACCTCCGCTAAAGATGTCTTCTCTGAAAGATGCTGAGACAGTAATCGAAGAAGGTGGGCGTAGTATTTGGGGAAAACTCCTGGATATCCCTTACAAATCTTACAAATTTGGTTTGGGTTTCACTTCAGGAGCCCAGAAAGCTGTTCGTCGTGCTCGTGCCAAGGGACCACCTTTGAAGATCAGCAACCATGGAGTCAACGCAGTGGAAGTTGATGATGATAGTTGTGACCTAGAAGATTGGATTTTCCGAACCATCAACGGAGGACTCACCAACTGGGAAGCCAAATATTTTGTCACAATTAATTTTATACCACAGTAATTGTCTTTAAATTTTTGTCGGACTTGTAATAATTAAATAATTCAGACTTTTAAAACCCTGTGTCTTACCCGAGGCACAACGGTCCATTTGTAACGGTTGTTACTTCATTTTCACATGTCATAAATGAATCATGGACGTTTTTGCGTACAAACTTTACGCTCTTTGTCTTTTTTTTCTACATTTTTATTTTCTTTCAAAGATAGCTATACTCTTACACACACTCACATTCAAATGCAGATCTACATCCACTCAGGATCCCATGGGTAACGATTCTGATATGGCCTATTGTGACTTTGAAAATCTAATCAACCATGCCGAAGACAAAGATGAGGAAGATTATGAAGTGCTAGGGGAACTAGCCAGATTACTACCATAGGAAGAAAGGATCATACAGCCCCACGAAGAACCAGTGGACACAATCAACCTAGGTACCGAAGAGGACAAGAAAGAATTCAAGGTAGGAGCCAATCTGGAATCTAGTGTCAAGAAGCGCTTAATTCAGTTAATACATGACTATGTTGAGGTCTTTTCCTGGTCGTACGAAGACATGCCAGGACTTGATGCTGATATCATGGTCCGTCGTCTACTGAAAAAATAAGACTGCCCTCCGGTAAAATAGAAAGTCTGTTGCATGCGGCCAGACATGTCAGAGAAGATCAAGGCTGAAGTCATGAAACAATTCAACGCCGGATTCTTATCCGTCACCTCCTATCCATAATGGGTCGCCAATGTTATTCTAGTGCCTAAAAAGGACGGCAAAGTGCGCATGTGTGTGGACTACAAAGATTTGAAAAGGGAAAGCCCTAAGGATGATTTCCCACTTCCCCATATCGATATTTTGGTTGAAAATACAGCACATCATAAAGTGTTTGCATTTATGGATGGTTTCTTAGGCTACAATCAAATCAAAATGGCACTTGAGGATATGGAGAAAACAACTTCCGTCACACAGTGGGGAACATTCTGTTACAAGGTTATGCCATTCAGGTTGAAGAACGCTGGGGCAACCTATCAGCGTGCCATGGCAGCTCTATTTCAAGACATGATCCTTCATGAAATATAGGTCTATGTGAACGACATGATAGCCAGATCTCAAACTGAAGAGGAACATCTTGACCATTTACAGTAACTGTTTGAAAGGCTAAAGAAATACAAGCTAAGGTTGAACCCAAATAAATGCACATTTGGGGTGAGGTCCGGTAAAATCCTAGGCTTCGTTGTCAGCAGTAAAGGTATCGAAGTGGACCTTGCCAAGGTGAAAGCAATACAAGAAATTCCTGCTCCTCACACCGAGAAGGAAGTCAGAGGATTCTTAGGAAAGCTTAATTACATCGCCAGATTCATTTCTCACCTAACCGCTACTTGTGAACCAATCTTCAAATTACTTAAGAAAGATCAAGTAGTCAAATGGAATGATGAATGCCAAGCTGCCTTCAACAAGATCAAGGAGTACCTTCAAGAGCCTCCTGTTTTGATGCCGCCAGTCGAGGGAAGACCTTTGATCATGTATCTAACTGTTTTGGAAAATTCAATGGGGTGTGTGCTGGGGCAGCATGACGAGTCTGACCGAAAAAAGAATGCTATTTACTACCTTAGCAAAAAGTTTACCGACTATGAAACACGATATTCACTGCTCAAAAAAACTTGCTGCGCTCTGGCATGGGCTGCTCGCCGACTGAGACAATATATGTTGACCCATACTACCTTATTGATATCCAAGATGGATCCAATTAAATACATATTCGAGAAGCCTGCCCTCTCTGGGAGAATAACAAGATGGCAGATGATCTTGACTGAATATGATATTCAGTACACTACCCAAAAAGCAATAAAGGGCAATGTACTAGCCGATCACCTTGCTCATTAAGCTGATGATGACTACCAGTCCATGAAATTTAAATTCCCAGATGAAGACATCATGATGGTAAACAACTTTGAAGAACTCAGACCATATGATGGACCTAAACAAGGATCCCGATGGACCTTGGTTTTTGACGGAGCCTCTAACGCACTCGACAATGGCATAGGTGCTGTAATCATATCCCTTGAAGGATGTCATATTACCTTCACTGCAAGACTTTGCATCCATTGTACCAATAACATGGAAAAATACGAAGCGTGTATGTTAGGTCTCAAAGCTGCCATAAATTTGGGAATAAAGTCTTTAAGTGTATTTGGAGATTCGGCCTTAGTCACCAGCCAGATCAAAGGAGAATGGGACACGAAGCACCCTAACCTCATCCCCTACAAAGAACATGTGTTGACATTAATCCCACATTTCGAGGAAATTACCTTTGAGCATTTTCCCTGAGAGGAAAATCAACTAGCATACTCGCTAGCCACAATGTCATCCATGTTTAAACTCAAGTGGGATAACGAGGCTCCCCAGATCACCATTGAACGGATGGATGAACCAGCTTACTGTCACAAGATCGACACTGAAGAAGTAGTGGACCAACCTTGGTTCCATGAAGTTAAGAGGTATCTCGAGGCCTAAGAATATCCAGAAGGAGCTTCAGTAAATGATAAGAAGTTCTTGAGGAGATTCTCTGCTAAGTTCTTCCTTAGTAATGACATTCTTTACAAACGCAACCACGACTCTGTTTTGCTTCGTTGCATAGACAAGGTTGAGGCTGAAAAGATCATGGATGATCTACATGAAGGCACTTTTGGCACCCATTATACTGGGCATACGATGGCTAAAAAGATTCTACAAGCAGGGTACTACTGGTCTACCATGGAAGCAGATTGCTATCAGCATTCACGAACCTGTCATAAGTGTCAGATCTGTGCTGACAAAGTACATCTGCCTCCAGTACCTCTAAACATCCTGACTGCTCCATGGCCATTCACGATGTGGGGCATCGATATGATTGGAGAAATCAAACCTACAGCTTCTAATGGACACCGCTTCCTTTTAGTGGCCATTGACTATTTCACGAAGTGGGTTGAGGCAACTTCTTTCGCTTCTGTTACCAAGAATGTTGTGGTCCGATTCATCAAACAGAATCTCATCTGTCGATACAGAATCCCAGAGAGAATCATCATGGAGAATGGTATGAATATCAACAATACTATGATCACTGCACTGTGCGCACAATTCAAGATCCAGCACCATAATTCTTCCCTTTAACGGCCAAAGATGAATGGCGCTGTCGAATCCGCAAATAAGAACATCAAAAAGATCATACAAAAAATGGCAGTAACTTACAAAGACTGGCATGAGATGCTACCATTCGCTCTCCACGGTTACCGTACCACGACGCACACATCAACAGGGGCAACTCCCTTCTCCTTGGTATACGTCATGGAAGTTGTTCTACCAATTGAAGTCCAAATACCTTCTCTAAGAATCATAAAGGATACAGGGCTGAATGAAGATGATTGGATCCAAACTCGGTTTGACCAGTTGAACCTAATTGATGAGAAGAGGCTTACGCCTGTCTGTCATGGCCAGATGTACCAAAAACGTATGATCAAGGCTTTCAATAAAAAGGTCAGACATTAGGTATATCAGGTTGGTGACTTGGTAATCAAGCGTATCATATTACCACAAGGTGATCCCAGGGGAAAATGGACTCCTACATACGAAGGACCATTTGTGATCAAAAGCATATTCTTCGGTGGAGCAATGATCTTAACCACTATGGATCGCGACGACCTTCTGCACCCTGTGAACACGGACATAGTCAAAAGATACTACGCATAAGAGACCCGCTAGGTTGACACACCTAGGAAAAACAAGGGCATCCCGGCGAACCATAAAGGTTCGAGAAAAAATTAGGGATAAAACAAAAAAATATGTACACCCGACAAGCTGAAAACCCGAAAGGGCAGCTTGGGCAAAAAAGGGTATCCAGGTGGACTGAGAACCCGAAAGGGAGGTCCAGGCAAAAGTTAGGGAATTAAAGCGTATGACTATGTCCCGTTTTATCACCTTACAGACAACCTTCGGCATCGACTGAAAATCTCAACGATTTTAATCAATCCAATCAACTTCGGACAAGGCAACAAGTGGACAAGATGCTCAAAGACACGAAGGCTATAGCAGAATGGGAGTCCCATGGGATTATTTCACATAACTATCTTTTCTTTGTATAAAATTTTCATTTTTTATGACGTCATTCTCTTACTAGAATGTTCGTCTCATTGTACAAAAATACTTATTCAAGTTAATACAAAGATATTCCTTTGAAAGTGCAAAACTATCTGTTTTTCTTTATTTCTGTGTTTTGTTTACAAAAACGTCCAATGATTTATTTTTGAACATATGCATTTGAACATGACTACTGTTTACAAATGAACAAAAAAGAAAGAAAGAAAGAAAGGGAACATAAAATAGAAATACAATCACTAAGGGCTTCAAGAAATAGGATAATATCTTTAGACTATTCCATAAAGTCCCCCGCATATACTTTCCCAACAAGAGTTGAGAACGGGACATCCCACTACAGGATCGCTAACATATCTCCAATGTGCAGCTTAGTGATATCAAGCTCTCTCACATCCCAGTAAGAACTAAACTTCCAGTTATAACTTCTAAGATTCCCCAGTGAAAGTCGCCCAGTTTCTCAGGATTCCCCAATAGGATTTCACGAGGTCTACAAGAAATACACATTGTTTCCCTTACACAATAGAGTTTATTTCTCTAATTGGAAGCTCATCAACACTTTAACTTCAAAACATGAAGACCCGTACTCAGCAATGCTCAGGGATTTATTTTCCTTGACTCCAACAACATTGCCGCATAACAATTAACGTGTCTATACATTGCATCCATACGTTATAGCATTGATAACATAAATACATACGACAAAATCTCATTTATTTTGGGAACATCATTGCACCATGCATTTCATACATCATGACATTGAATGCAACTAACTTTTAAATCTTTTTCAAGAAAGATCAATCAATAGAGAATTATCGTCAAATTTTCAACAAGTCAATTACAAATCAATTCCCAAGAAAGGATTGGTCAACAATCTACATAACAAATATTTCTTTCAGATCCCTGCCGGTTCAGTTTAAATCTCTCAACGGTTTATTCCGATTCTTTTCCCGTAGATGCTTTCTCTGGTTCAGATAAATCGCTCAAAGATTTAATCTGATTCTCTCCAGTTAAAGAATATTCAAGACCTCTTTTGGTTCAGTTTAAACCCCTCAACGGTTTATCCTGATACTTTCCAAAGAAACACTTCTGGTTCAGATAAATCTCTTAATGATTTGTTCTGATTCTTCTCCAGATCCCTGCCGGTTCAGTTTAAATCTCCCAACAATTTAGTCTGATTCTTTCCCGCAGACGTCTTTCTCTGGTTCAGATAAATCGCTAAAAGATTTACTCCGATTCTCTCCAGTTAAAGAATATTCAAGACCTCTTTTGGTTCAGTTTAAACCCCTCAACGGTTTATCCTGATACTTTCCAAAGGAACACTTCGGGTTCAGATAAATCTCTCAACGATTTATTCTGATTCTTCCCAGTCAAACAACATACAAGACTTCTCCTGGTTCAGATAAATCGCTCCAAAGATTTATTCTGATTCTTTTCCGGTTGAAATCAAGTTCAAACTTAGTCGACTCTCTGTTAACATTCACCTTTGGATGGAATCTATAAGCCCATCTCTGGCAAATCTCCATCATTCCTCCAAATGGCATCTATAAGCCCATTCCCGTTTCATCTTCGAGTGCAAATTCCTGGGCACTCTAGTGTCCAATCATCTTCCACCTTCAAGTCACGAATGGCGGATCCACCAATCTAACTCTTCAGGTTTAAGAAGATTGAACAGGGGCAGCTGTTGTACCCCAAAATTTTCCTTCTCATTTATCAAACATTTTCTTACAATATCTCCTTTGGTTCAAGACTGCACAAGGGTTGATCAGTTCAAGACACCTCCTTAAGCACCGATGACTGAAATTAAGGTTTGAGATTGCACAAGGATAATTGAACTTTTAATGCCTCATATGACTTTAATGGATCATTATGGACCCCCAGGATTACTCATGTCATGTTTCAAGCCTTGAATCACATTTTTACCCAGTCAATTAAGTAGTTGACCAAAAAATCAATTGTATTGGGGAAAAGTTAACTGGGCCAATTTACAGTCAAAATTCATAATTTTTTATCCATATCAACATTATAAACTCATACATATCATTTTATCAAGTTTGGACCACAATTCCTCAAGAAATTTGATCAGATCATCAAAAGGGCAAAATGGTCAAAATTAGGGTTTTGACTAAGAAAGGGCAATTTCTGACTTTTAACCTAGAAAATGGTTAATTTGTTTGAGACATGATATCAAGAGTTCAATTACATCATTTTGACCTATGGCATGACTCAAAATATTGCTTAAGATCAATTGATTGATAGTTGATTTTCAATCAACTGATCAAAAGTCAACTATATACTAAAAAGTCAAACTTTGACTTTTTGGTCAAAATCAAGTGTCAAAGATCAGAATTCATCAAAAAATGTAAAAATATGAAACTTTTTCATCAAGAAATCAAAAAGTCAAGATTTTATTTTGAAAAGTCAAAGTTTCCAAACTTAGAAATTTTTCTAAGTGTTGAAAACTTCATATTTTTTCACAACTTTGAGCCATTTTTTCAACATGATGCAAGATGATTCAAAAGAAACTTTCAACATGAAAGTTGTAGATATCCATGAGATCTAAAACATTTCTTTACACAACTTATCCTATAAATTCTTGGATATCAAGTTATTAATCCATGAAGTCATGGTCATAAAACTAAACACTTTGTGAAAATTTTGCCCTAGTTTAGGCTGGATTTTGACCTAACTTCATGGAAATGTTTCATATAGTTACAAGGGGAATTTTCAAAAGTGATTCAAAGATGGGTTGTAGAGAATATTACAAGCTTTCCAAAATGTCCAAGAACTCCTTGAGATCATTCTTGATCAAGGATAATCGAAGAGAGGAAGTTAGGGTTTCAAACTAAAATTATAGGTCATTTTGTGATGAACAAGAATTCAAATGTCAAGCCTATGTTGCAAAATCTTGCTTTGCAGGCCTCTAAATCTAAAGATCTCTCCCTAATCAGAAGATTACACTTGCTTTTGAGCTATTATCCATTTAATTCAAGCTTTATCCAAGATAATTTTCCATTTATGGAACAAAGTTACCATTTCTATTTTGATAAAGCATTGCTTTTGCAAATGTCAACTCTCCTTGAGCTCCTAACTTGTTGTTTCTGTCCACACTCAAGATAAGTGATCAGATGCAAACATTTTTAAAGTGCCTAACCACTCTACATGCTTTTACTTTCTACCTTGAAACTATATTTCTCACTTTTCTTCAAAATCAAGCAACTTAGCCATAACCCTATAACTCAGAAATACCTTGTGCAAAACATCTCCAACCTTTTTCTTATAGATACACAAGTCATTTGCAAGAAAACACACGCATACACAAGCCCTAAAACATACAAGAACTCATAACTGAATAAAAAATCTCCATTGTTGCACATTCTGACCAAAAACTTGAAACTCACATTTCCCTCGTGCGTTTTCAAGCCTTTTGGTTCCTAAAGCTTCTAAACATCAAATACAACTCATCCCTGTCCCTGTTACACGATTGTAACTCCATTTCCATCATCCTCCATAGCCAAAAACAGAGCACTGCATATTGACTTCTCCAAGCCATTTCAACCACTCTCAACTCAAGATAATCATTGCATTAGCTTCCTGGGATCTTGAGGAAGCTAACCCGATCATTGCAACACCTTGAATCAAGCTCATTTACATTTCACGATTTCCAGTTTTGAGGTATTTTTCTTGAACTTCTATCTCATTACTTAGGCATTGTTAGGCTTGCATTTGTGAAGATAAAATGTATACATCATTGCCCTGAAGTTGTACATGTCCATAGATTTTATTTATATTGATTGAGCTAGGAGAATTTTAGGATTGAATCTCTAAAAATAATTAGGTCAGAATTTGGTACTTTCAAAAATTCTCATTCATCTTTGATTTATGGTTTATGATATCTGTGATACGGTGGCAGAACCGACTATTTAATACTGGTTTGTATTTTGCATTTTGTGTTTGCAAAATGTCGCGGTAAGTAAGAGTTACCACCGACTTTTATTTCATCCAACCGGAAAGGAAAAAAGTACAGGAAAAAAAATCCTTTTTCGAGATATTCTGAGTACGTGGGGTAGATTATAGAAAGGGAAGGTGTTAGCACCCTTTCTATCCATGGTTTTCCATGGGCTCTTAGGTACTTGCTCATATTTTTAAAATTTCTTGTGTGTGCTTTGTTTTTGAAAAGTTTTACTTCGTGATAACCCTTGTATCAGTCCTCAAAGGTGTGATGAAGTTGTTTTGAAAGTTTGTTTGAAAAGTGTAAGTGTGAAAAGTTTTGATTTGAGCAAGTAGCTACTAGCATCTACCTACTCGAAAAAAGATCGTTTCTATTCTTGTTTCCTTTAGATAGCTCTATCCTACTATTGAGAAATAGGTAGCACCGTCGTTGGATTTGTAAGGGTAAATTCAAAAGGGACATACGATCACTAAAGTAATGTTAGGACATCTTAGTAATAACGCTAGAGTCTTAAGTGTGAAATCAAGCTTTCCAAATGTTTTGATGAAGACAAGCTAGCATGCAAAAATGAATGGATAAAGATAGAAGATTTATCTCAAGTAAAGATTCATTGATCAATATCAACTTTTCAAGACTTATGGCTTAAGGTATATGAAATTTTTGATCTTATGCTCTTAGTGCTCAAAACTATTTTTAATCATGCATTTACTTTTTTAAAATAATTTTTTGAGTATATACTATGTATGATTAAAGAAGGATATTTTAAATTGCTTAAAATCTTTGAAAAATAATGATTTTTCAGTTTTTGTACACAAGTAATCGATTGTCATCAAACGACAATCGGTTGCATCCAAAAAACTTTTGATTCTGTTTGACATACAATCGGTTGTCATCTAGCAGCAATCAATTGTCATGTGTTTTATTTTCAAATTTTTTGAACGCTGGCTTTAGAGCAACCGATTGCTCCTCAATGACAATCAGTTGTCATAGTTATATTTTCCAAATTTTTTAAACGTTACTATCCTGCAATCGATTGTTGCTTTAGTGCAACCGGCTGTTGTACTTCATATTTTGAAAAAATTTATTTTTCCAGCAACTTTTAGTAACACCTTTTCATGGCAATCTTTGTATCTTTTCAAATACATTCTTTTAGTAAAAATGGCTTAAACATTGCTATGTTTCATTGAAGAGGTATTACTACACTATAAATTATTTTCATTTAGAATTTTGAAAAAATAAAAATAAAATCACAACAACAATCACTAACAACTTTCTATTCTTTTGATCATACTCTTTATACTCAAGATTTTTGTTCATCATTTTCATATGCATACTGAAAATTGTTCTTGAGCACTTAGAAGAGTATTCAATATTAAATTTCATATTGAATAGAAAAGATCAATCAAGTGATTGACATTGCTCTTTCATCATTCAAACTATTATACAAATCAAACAAACTATTGTATACTTGTTTTCAGGATTGTTGGAAACAAGAAAGACACTTAGGGAGGATTGTTCTCTTTGTGGTCTTAGTGAAAATCCAAGAGGATTGTTCTTGGTCCAAGAGGATTGTTCTTGGTTGTTAGGTAGTCTTTGTACAAATTACCAACTATAAGGAAATCTCTTTCATGTTGAAAGGGGACTGGAGTACTCTCGGACTGTGAGGGGAACCAGGATACATCTCTGTGTTCTTTATTTTCCGCATTTACTGCTTTCATCACTTATCAGAAAAAGATAGAAAAGAAGCTCGTGCAAAAATATTCATACAATTCAGAAATTTTTTAAAGAACCTAATTCACCCCCCTCTTAGGCTCATCTGAACTTACAATTGGCATCAGAGCAGGTTATAGGTAACCTGTTCCTACTAGATCCAGAATGGCTTCTGCAAACAACAATTATGTGTTCAGAGACGGTGGCAGTATCAACAAGCCTCCTCTATTCTGTGGTGAATATTTTGATTTCTGGAAGATTCGTATGAAGGCTCATCTAGAAGCACAAGGAGAAGAAATATGGGATGCTGTCCAAAATGGTCCTTTTGTTCCGGTAACTGTAGTAAACGGCGTTGGTTCATCAAAGCCTAAAACTACATGGGATGATGATGATAAGAAAAAGGTCTTGTATGACAAAAAGGCAATAAACCTCCTTTAAAGCGCACTTAGTATGAATGAATTCTTCCGTGTCTCAGCATGTACAACGACAAAAGAAATTTGGGATACACTGGTTGAAACACATGAAGGAACAACTGAAGTAAAGAGATCGAGACTTAATATGTTAAGTCAAGAATATGAATTGTTCCGCATGCAACCCGGAGAATCCATTCTTGATTTACAAAAGAGATTTGTGCATCTAACAAATCATCTAAGGGCACTTGGCAAAACATTGACTAATGATGAATTGAACCTAAAACTGCTCAGATCCTTGACTAGAGAATGACAACCAAAAGTAATGGCAATCTCAGAAAAGAAGAGTCTCGCTACTATGACATCCGCAACTTTGTTCGGGAAACTTCAAGAATACGAGACAGAACTTGGTAGATTGGAAAAGCGTGAAAATCAAGAAAAGAAGTCTAAGAACATTACGTTAAAGATTGACTCCAAGGAAGACGAAAAGAAAGATAATCCTGATGAAGATGAACACTTCATGCTTCTCGTTAGAAGACTTGGAAAATTCTTTGGTAAAAATGACAAAGCCTTCTCGCACTCAAAGAAGAAGAAACACTTCAAGAAGAAGGAAGGATCCTCATCAATACAAGAAGTTACTTGTTATGAATATGGTAAACAAGGTCACATCAAACTGGACTGTCCAAAACTTTCAAAGAAAAGTGGCTACAAAGGCAAGAAGGAATCAAAAGATAAGAAAGCATATGTTGCATGGGAAGATGTTGAACTAAGTTCATTATCCGACTCCGATAGCGACGAAAGTGCCAATCTTGCGTTAATGGCATCACACCACTCCGAAAGCGAAGATGATGAGGTTAGTAACGTATTCTCTCTTTTTGATAGTGATGCACAAGGTGCTGTAAATGAACTGTTAAATGAATGCAAAATTCTGTACAAAACTATCTCATCACAAAAGAAACAAATTTCATCGTTGGAAGAAAAATGTGGATCTATTGAAAAAGATCTCAAAGATGAAAAGCAAAAAGTCAGTGATGAAAAACAGAATTTTGTATGCACAAAGTGTGAATCTCTATTTTTCCAAATTGTCCAATTGAAAAGGGTTATTGAAAGGTATGAAAAAGGACAAATTGTATTGGAAGGTGTTCTTAGCCAACAAAGATACTCAAATGACAAAAGTGGTCTTGGATACTCAAAATTTTCAAAACCAAGTACCAACAAAACAATCTTTGTCAAGGCTAGCGAACAACCAACCAAAGAGAAAGAAATCACTCCCAAAATAGTTCATCACTATCCTAAAAAGAAAATACCCTCTAAAAAGAAATCTTATCCTTCTAGATATAGAAGTAAATTTGAACCTACTTGTTTTTATTGTGGTATTCGAGGACACACACCTAATGCTTGTTATGTTAGAAACTTTGGCATGGCAAATGGGCATTATGTGTGGGTTAAGAAAGGAACTAATTATGAAGGACCCAAAGCAACTTGGGTACCTAAAAAAACCTAATATTATTTTGTAGGTAAGCTTGACGACCACTTCAAATCTATGGTATCTCGATAGTGGTTGTTCCAAGCATATGACGGGAGATATCGACAAATTTTCACATCTAACGCTTAAGGACAAGGGTTATGTGACGTATGGAGATAACAACAAAGGAAAGATTCTTGGCATAGGCAAAGTTGGTGGTCCACCTTTCACATCAATTGAAGATGTTCTTTATGTCTAAGGACTAAAGCACAATCTTATAAGTATTAGCCAACTATGTGACAAAGGCTTCAAGATCAAGTTCACTAAAGATGAATGTTTGATAGAAGATGAAGTCACACATGAGGCTAAAATTAAAGGTAAAAGAGTAAATAATATTTTTATGATTTCCCTTAACAATTTGTCTTTGAAGTTTAAATGTCTCATGGCAAACAACAACGACTCATGGCTATGGCACAAAAGAATCGCTCATATTCATATGGAGCATTTAAACAAATTGATTAAGCATGACCTTATTGTTGGACTACCTAAGATAAAGTTCATCAATGATAGACTTTGCGATGCATGTCAAAAGGGAAAGCAAACAAAATCAACTTTCAAATCCAAGAATGTGGTGTCCACTACTAGGCCACTACAATTGCTTCATATGGACTTATTTGGCCCTTCTAGAACGAGGAGCTTCAGAGGTAATGTATACGCTCTAGTTATTGTTGATGACTTTTCTAGATATACTTGAACACTCTTTTTAGTGTAGAAAAATGATGCATTCAAGGCGTTCAAGAAATATGCAAAGCAAATTTAAAATGAGAAGTCACTATCTATTGCTTCCATAAGAAGCGACCATGGTGGAGAATTCCAGAATTCCTCCTTTGAAGATTTCTGTGAAGAACATGGAATATCACATAATTTCTCAGCACCAAGGACTCCTCAACAGAATGGAGTTGTAGAAAGGAAGAATAGGTCTCTTATTGAACTTGCAAGGACAATGCTTAGTGATTCAAACCTTCCAAAATACTTTTGGGTGGATGCTGTAAGCACGACATGCTTTGTAAGCAATAGAGTTAATATTCGACCTATCTTGAAGAAGACTGCGTATGAACTCTTTCGAGGAAGGAAACCAAATATTTTATTCTTTTATGTCTTTGGCTGCAAATGTTTTGTCCTTAACAACGACAAAGACAACCTTGGTAAGTTTGATGAAAAATCAGATGAAGATATTCCTCAAGAAGATGGCTCCAAGATCAACAATGAGAATCAATTGGAACAACAAGAAGAATAAATTCTGAAAGAATCAAATGTCAATGATCTTCCTAAGGAATGGAGAACCCATAGAGATCACCCTATTGATAAAATCATCGGTGACATCAGTCAAGGCGTTTCAACAAGATTGAATCTCAAAGATGCTTGCTTGAACATGGCGTTGGTTTCTCAAATTGAACCTTCCAAAGTCGACGACGCATTAGGAGACGACCAATGGATGATTGCTATGCAAGAAGAATTAAATCAGTTCAAGATAAATCAAGTTTGGGAACTTGTTCCTAGACAAAGTGACAAACACGTCATAGGTACAAGATGGGTGTTCAAGAACAAGCTTGATGAGAACGGTATAATTATCCGAAACAAAGCAAGATTGGTAGCCCAAGGATACAACCAAGAAGAGGGAATTGACTTTGAAGAAACTTTAGCTCCGGTTGCAAGGTTAGAAGATATCAGTGTTTTACTTGCTTACGCTTGTTCATTGAATTTTCAGCTTTACCAAATGGATGTCAAAAGCGCATTCTTAAATGGCTACATCAATGAAGAAGTCTATGTCAAACAACCCCCGGGATTTGAAGACTTCAAGAATCCTTCACATGTCTTTAAGTTGAGAAAAGCTCTTTATGGCTTAAAAAAAGCACCTAGAGCATGGTATGACAGACTCAGTACATTCTTATGCGAAAAAGGTTTCGAGAAAGGTAAAGTGGATAAGACCTTGTTCATAAAGAAGATCAACGATAACACTTTATTAGTACAAGTCTATGTCGATGATATTATATTTGGTTCAACTAACCAAGATTTGTATGAAGAATTCTCGTTGATGATGCAAGGAGAATTTGAGATGTCTATGATGGGCAAGATGAACTATTTCCTTGGATTGCAAATTAAGCAATTGAGAGATGGTATCTTCATCAATCAATCAAAATATTGCAAGGAACTTTTGAAAAAGTTTGATATGGATGATTGCAAATCAATGCACATGCCAATGGGCTCCGGTACTTATGTTGATCAAGATGAATCTGGTATTTCCATTGATATTACTAAATATCGAGGCATGATTGGCTCACTGTTATACTTGACGGCAAGTCGTCCTGACATCATGTTCAGTGTATGTCTGTGTGCACGATTTCAAGCAAACCCGAAGGAATCTCACTTCATGGCAGTAAAAAGAATCATGAAATATCTCGAAGGAACAACCAATGTCGGCCTATGGTACCCAAAAGGTAATATATGCAATTTAATTGGTTATTCTGACGCTGATTATGCAGGATGTAAAACAAATAGAAAAAGCACAAGTGGCACTTGTCACATTTTGGGAAATGCATTAGTATCTTGGGCATGAGAGAAACAAGCTTGTGTGGCTCTTAGTACGGCCGATGCGGAATACATTGCAGCGGGTAGTTGCTGTGCACAAATTCTATGGCTCAAGCAACAACTCCGTGACTACGGACTCGACCTTAGATGCATTCCACTCCGATGCGACAACACAAGTGCAATCAACATTACAAAAAATCATGTCATGCATTCTAGAACAAATCATATCGACTTTGACATCACTTTCTTTGTGATCATGTACTTCAAGGAGATGTCGAAGTCACCTTCGTGAATACGCATAATCAACTAGCAGATATCTTCACTAAACCGTTGGCAAGAGAATCATTTTTCAAGATCCGAAGAGAGCTAGGTATCTTGGACGAAAATGACATTATCTACGAGGCTTTATTGTTTTGACTAAATCATTGAATGCCTTACCTAACCAATGAATGCCTATCTATCTATAAAAGCTCAACCAAAACCAAAACTTCATATATCCTCTTTTGTCTCAAGAAACCTACAAACACCAAATACCCTTTTCCCCTTCCAATTCTATCATCCCTCACCATGTCAACATCAAAGAAAGGCAAGGGAAAAGCTTCTTCCTCATCTCAAGGTGATGATCTCTCAAAACTCATTCCATCAAGAAGCCAAAGGGAAAGATTTGTGTCGCACTTTTAGAAGATGACGGTTCTTCTACAAAGGTTCGGTAATCTTGACAACTTTTATTCCGAAAGCTTTAGTTTTCCAGCATTGTTTAGATCTCAAGGGATATACAAGTTGATTGGTGTTAATGGACCCATTTACCCCACTTTAGTTAGAATTTTCTACAACAATCTAACCATTAGTAGAGGATGCATGATTTCAAATGTCAAAGGGGTTCCTATAGAACTCACAGTGCAGAATTTTGGTGAAGCTTTGGGTATTCCAAATGATGGTGCTTGCATTAAACTTCTCTCAAATGCAAATCTGCTCGGCTACAATAAAAGAGACTTCTACTATGGAATTGCAAGAATTCCCGAGCGTGATTTTATTCAGAAAAGGCAAAGACTTATTGGTGGAAATCTGGAGAGGAACTCTTGGTCTGCAGGAATTCTCACTATTGATGATCGTTTGATCCACTACTTTTAGGCGTATGTGGTTATGCCAAAGTTCTCAAATATTTCTAATGTCAATGATTGTGAGATGCAGATTATGTATGCGATGAAGAATGGGATTCAAATCAACTGGTCTTATGTGATTCTACATCATATGGCACTACATAATGAAAATGCTTCTGCTTTGACCTATGGCTCCTGGCTTACCCTTGTTTTTGAGAAGTTCAATGTTCCCATGTCTCGTGAACACATGGTGCTTATGACTAACCCCAAACATGAAATCACTCCGAAGAAAGTATGTAATACCAAAACCGGCGTCAAATTTGATCCGATAAATAGAACCATCACATACATTCATACTCCTCCACAAAACCAACTTCCACAAGAACAACCACTTCAAAACCAACCTCCACAACCAATGGTAAACTCTTACAATCAAGTTTTTGACTATCTTCAATACATGAACAACAACATGAACAATCAATTTGCTCATCTCTATGCCCATACCAATGTCCCTCCTTATGAAGCTCAACCTTATCATTACCCTTTCATTCAACCTCAAACCAATGAAGGCAATGATGGTGAAGGTCAAGATGATGAAGACTTTGTTGAAGGCATGGATGATTATTTTTTAAGTTCTTATGTTTTTAGTACTTTATGTTCTTATGTTTTATGTCATTTTTCTAGTTTCGTTTAAGACACTTCGTGTATTGTGATCCTTTTCGTTTTGTGCACTTTGTTTTTGTTATATCTATGTATGCAAACTTTATTTATGCTATGTTGTTTCTATGTGCAAAATTTTATGATCTTCTTTCCCATTCCTTTTTGCTAATGACAAAGGGGGAGAAGACTTTGTAGTTTCTTTTGTGTTTCTCTAACCCAAATTTCAGCAAGCAAGCAATCTTCAAAACTCTCATGCAATAGATCAAGGTGGAGTCTTTGACTTAGGGGGAGTTTTTAAAGAACTTAATTATAGAAAACCAAGATGCACTCCAAACTTCAAGCAATGGTTGTCATCATCAAAAAGGGGGAGACTGTGAAATCAATCTTTCCAAATGTTTTGATGAAGACAAGCCAGCATGCAAAAATGAATGGATCAAGATAGAAGATTTATCTCAAGCAAAGATTCATTGATCAAGATCAACTTTTCAAGACTTATGGCTTAAGGTATATGAAATTTTTAATCTTATGCTCTTAGTGCTCAAAACTATTTTTAATCATGCATTTACTTTTTTAAAATAATTTTTTGAGTATATACTATGTATGATTAAAGAAGGATATTTTAAATTGCTTAAAATCTTTGAAAAATAATGATTTTTCAATTATTGTACACAAGCAATTGATTGTCATCAAACGACAATCGGTTGTATCCAAAAAACTTTTGATTCTGTTTGACATACAATCGGTTGTCATCTAGCAGCAATCAATTGTCATGTGTTTTATTTTCAAATTTTTTGAACGTTGGCTTTAGAGCAACCGATTGCTCCTCAATGACAATCGGTTGTCATAGTTATATTTTCCAAAATTTTTAAACGTTACTGTGCTGCAATCGATTGTTGCTTTAGTGCAACCGGTTGTTGTACTTCATATTTTGAAAAAATTTATTTTTCCAGCAACTTTTAGTAACACTTTTTCATGGCAATCTTTGTATCTTTTCAAATACATTCTTTTAGTAAAAATGGCTTAAACATTGCTATGTTTCATTGAAGAGGTATTACTACACTATAAATTATTTTCATTTAGAATTTTGAAAAAATAAAAAGAAAATCGCAACAACAATCATTAACAACTTTCTATTCTTTTGATCATACTCTTTATACTCAAGATTTTTGTTCATCATTTTCATATGCATACTGAAAATTGTTTTTGAGCACTTAGAAGAGTATTCCATCTTAAATTTCATATTGAATAGAAAAGATCAATCAAGTGATTGACATTGCTCTTTCATCATTCAAACTATTATACAAATCAAACAAACTATTGTATACTTGTTTTCAGGATTGTTGGAAATAAGAAAGACACTTAGGGAGGATTGTTCTCTTTGTGGTCTTACTGAAAATCCAAGAGGATTGTTCTTGGTCCAAGAGGATTGTTCTTGGTTGTTAGGTAGTCTTTGTACAAATTACCAACTATAAGGAAATCTCTTTCTTGTTGAAAGGGGACTGGAGTACTCTCAAACTGTGAGGGGAACCAGGATACATCTTTGTGTTCTTTACTTTCCGCATTTACTACTTTCATCACTTATCACAAAAAGAAAGAAAAGAAACTCGTGCAAAAATATTCATACAATTCAGAAAAAGTTTTAAAGAACCTAATTCACCCCCCCTCTTAGGCGCATCTGAACTTACATTAAGATCACATTCGAGGCAACATTTCCGAGGCAACATTTCTGAGGCAACATTCGAACAGGATAACATGATCTTTTAGACTGGAGGGAAACCACTAAGACACCCTATGCTTAATGATCGTTTACCGAAGGAAACCGAAGTGAGAGTATACCCTAGGAGTGATATGTGCGAGTGATTTGTTTTTAGTTATTTATCTTTTCACATTAGGGTTTTCTAACTGTATTAATTTGTCATGCATTCTTTCCATACAATCCTATTAGCATACATCTAGACAGTTAAATATTTGCGGGAATTAAAAATGTGAGAAAGTAAATCTACGCTATTACAAGGCTTCGGGGAGGGGGATTAATTACATAGCCAAAAAATTCGGGGAAAAAGCGATAAGTAAAAGCCCTAAATTAACTATTACAAACCAAGAACAGTTATAAAATATTGGCAAAAAAATTAACAAGCGCGTGGCCAATTAAATGCGAGACGATTAGGGTTTTGACCCTTGATTAAACCTATTTGCGATTGATTAAAAAAGAGATGTTTTTGTCATGTTTTGTTATTTAAGAAAATAATGGAACAATTAAATTAAAAATAAAATCCTAATTCTAATTGATTTTAAATTAAGAAAAATAACTTAATTCAATCTACAAGCCTATTTTTGTATTTTTGTTTGAAAAAGAAAAGAATTAAACCAAGAACTAAAACCTAATTTTCTAATTAGTTTTAAATAAAAAAAGGTTAAACTTTTCCTAAATTAAAATAAACTAAATTAAAATAAATTAAATTTGATAAAAAAAACTAATTCTAATTTTTTATGATTTTGATTTTATGATTTTATAAAAAAAGATTAATGGTGTTAACTAAAATAATTAAAGGAAAAATTAGAAGAATTAAAAAGGAGGAAGAAATAAAAAAAATAAAAAAAAGGTATAGAGATGGGCCTGCTGTCAGCAGATATAAGGGTGCTGAACTTCTGATGGATCCAGAGGATGATGATCCTCAGAAGATGCTGGCGCTAGATCTACTAGAGAGGGATCCAGAGGATGATGATCCTTAGAAGATGCTGGCGCTGGATTTGATGGACAGGGATCTAGATGATGATGATGATCCTCAAAAGATGCTGGCGCTGGATCTGCTGGAGAGGGATCCAGAGGATGATGATCCTCAAAAGATGCTGGCGCTGGATCTGTTGGAGAGGGATCCAGAGGATGATGATCTTCAGAAGATGAGGTGTGCTGGATCTGGTTCTGACTGATGGATCCAGAAAATGATGACCCTTAGAAGGTGTATGTGTTGGATCTGGTGAAAATAATGGAGAAAATGCCAAAAGCTCACGCCTGGGATCAAACCCAGGACATGAGTTTCTGATTTCCTTCCTCTGACCAACTGCGTTGGATGTTAACTTGTTAATATAATAAAAACAAATAATATATCAGAAAAAACAAGTTTCTGGCCAGAATAACGCGCCAGAATTTAAACCAGCCATTCAGGTTGTGACACGCTGTTGTCTTCTTCCATGGAACCGTTGTTTTAGGCTCCGAACATTTACCTACAGACATAGGTCTGTTGCTGAAACCCGTGTCATTCAAAAATCAAGCACACACAATATAAATTCAATTGGGGACCATGGATCAATTGGGTTTGAAACTCTGATCATCATGGTACCCATTATCAGGTCTAATTTTGCTTAAATTATGAAACCCCGAATTGGAGCACGAAATCCTAACAATGGCAAAGGCTTATTCCTGCACTGTAACTTAAATCAAACTATCCAGAAACATTGCAAACATGATGATGAACACAAATCTGTAACTTAAACATGCTAAAGATGCAAGAATTACAGTAATCGAATTTGAATAATTTTGCAAATCGTGAGAGTGATAGGGGGTGACTCTGGACATGTAGGGGCGTGCAATCAATTGGAGAAGCTTCCTGAGATGCTCAGGAATGTATTGTTAGCCTTGAAACTCCTTGAGGACGGCTCTAAGATGGATTTCAATCTCACACTTTTTGTCCAAAGTTTTGAGTTTTCTTCTGATAGTTTCACGCCTCTAGCCCCTCCTTTTTGCTTTGTTCTTGTTCATTATATATCCCTCAATGAATTAGGGTTGCAAAACAGATTGAATCTTGAAGCTTTAATGAGATTTGATTTGATTTTCAATTTGTATGATATCCTTCCAAATTTGGCCTAATCATGCCAATTTTGTACCAATCAACCTTGATATGATCTGATTCTGATATGCCAGCATAATGAGCTTATGATTATGTCCAAAAATCCAATCAAAACAAATCTTTGCTATTATTTACCAATTATTTGATTTAATTCAATTTTTAATAAATAAAAAATAAATAAAAAAATAATTAATGAAGCAAATAACATGTGAGTGAGAAATTGGGCCGTGGACCATATTATAAGTGAAGTGCAAGCATAAAAAGTTGGGCCCATTTAGCAAAAAATGCAAATTTGAGCACATTTAACTTTTGGCAATTTTGCAAAAATGGTCAACTTGTCCAATGCATAACTCTCTCAATTTTGATCCTAGAGAGGTGTTCTTGGACTTTTTAGAAAGCTTAGGATGTCCTATAAGCAACCCTTTTGGTCTCATCTCAATTTAATCTTCCATGTTCATGTATGAAGCTGTGACCCAAAAGGTGTTTTTGTTGACTTTTCAAAAGGACCTATAATGTCAAAATTTATATCTTTTTGTGAGTGCATATTCTAAACTTGGGAGATGAAGATTAATGGTAGGTAATTACATCCTCTCTAAAATGAGCTTTGGATGGGTCATTTTTGATAAAGCATGAGAAAGTTATGCTTGGTCAAAGTTGAGTTGACTTTTCCTACAAAACCCTAATTTAGCAACTTTTGGGTTTTGATGAATTGTGAGCAATTCTTGAGGAATCATGATCAACCCTTGATAAAATGATGGATAATACTTCAAAATGAGGATGTTGACCAAAAATCTTGAAGTTTGACTGTATGTGGGCCATAGTTGACTTTTGACCTAGCACTGTTGATTTTTCAGGCATTTGAGCAATTGGCTGAGCAAACTTCTTCTGCAAGGCTTGAAACTTGACATGGATGATCTTGAGGATATATTAGGACAATGGTGAGCATTTGAGTCCTTTGTGGTTCACACATCTTGATGAAGATGGAAACCCTAATTTGAAATAGACTGTCTTAGGAGAGAGTTTGTCTGGTCCACTCTTGAACTTCCTTGAGCAATTTGGGGACCTCACTTGACATTTGTTGAGAAATATGGGAGGGAAAATTTTGGGGTACAACAATATCTATATGGTTGGATTCGTATGGAAAGATGGAGCAACTTTCATGTTTTCATTTTCTTTTTTTGTTGAGAAATAAATGAGATACAAGTGATTTGGCTGGAGGTTGAAGATGAAGTGTATTCATGGCTCATTTTATATTATATATTTATCATTTCAGTTAAATTAACAGATGTATGGCCACCCCTATATCTTTTTTTAACCCATGACTTTAATTTTATATTTTTATTTTATTTCATCTTTTATTATTATTATTATTATTATTATTATTATGATTAATATTATTATTTTCATTAATAAAAAAATCCAAAAATATTTATATTTTATTATTTATATTTATTTAGTTTTTTCTTCTTCATAAAAAGACTAAAAGAACAAAAAAAACATTTTCTTTAATAAATTAATTTCCCTTTTTTTTAAATACTTAGGTAATTAGTCTTAATTATTATTATATTATTTTCTTGTAAATTAAAATCAATATAGAACTTAGGACTTTTATTTAATTAATGTTATTTAATCAAATTCACAAAAAACCCTAAAAACTTGTTTTCTTTAAATTAATTTATTTTACTAACCTAATCTTAATTTTCTCATCTTTAGTTAATTATTGTATTTTAGTTAATTAGGTCAAAAAACATTTTCATAAAAAGCAAACAAAAAAATCACATTCCTTTTTACATTTTATATTCTTGCATTTTTATCTTTATTTTTGTACATTTATTCAAATTCAATATGGTTGTAATAATTATTTAGACTTAATTTCTTGCAATTTCCCATTTGTAATTTGTACACCCCTCCCCTAAATTATGTAATAGCTTAGTATTTTTAATTTCCACAATTTAATGCTCTATATACAAATGCTAGTAATTAGGGTTTTGTATGGAAAGATTAAAACCAACAAATAGCAAACCCTAATAAAGACAAATCAAGTACGTAAACCAACACACTTGCGCACAAACACCCTTAGGATAAATCCACTTGGCTGCCTTACAAAAATGGCCATATTATGCATGTGAAGTATCTTAGCAAAAACAAGCAAAAAAATACAAGATCATAGTCCCTCGATGACGCTATCCATGTTGCCTTTCGAAATGATCTTAGTCCCTAAAGAAAATGCTAAAGATGTCTTACAACATTGCTAATCACGGATATAAGATGACTCTTTCCCGTCCCTTTTACATCCAAAGACATGGTTACTTACCAAATCAGTGGTAAGATAACAATGTCAAAGGAAAGAGGAAATAAACATGAAATACTTTTGAGTAGGTAGATTACTCCTAGTTGCTTGCTCAATTTCAAAACCAAAACATCCTTGCTATTTTCAAAACAAACACCAACACTTTCAAAAACAACTTTCAAACTTGGAAACATTTTCAAAAGATCAACACTTTGTATACATTCTTACGAACGGAATCATTACAAAGTTTTCCTAAGCGATGGCATCTTTACAAAATACTCTCAAAAACCACACAAAGCATATTTTCAAATAAAAGCAAGTGATCTAGCAAGTAACTAAGAGCCCATAGAAAACCATGGACGAAAAGGGTGCTAATACATTCCCTTTTCATAATCTACCCCCCGAACTCAAGAAAACATCTCAAAGGTCTTTCCTGTTCTTTTCAGCCTTTCCTTTTGGATAAAAGAAAAGTCGGTGGCGACTCTTGCTAACCGCAACATTTGTGATCAAATGCAAAACAACCAAGTCAGTTCTCCCACCGCGTTACAGGTACCACATGCATATAGTCAGTATCATCCTCATTGAATTACACTATTATTAGTAATTGATGCTTTGATTATTAAACGAAATTCTAATTCCGTTATGTGATACGGTGGCAGAACCGACTGTTAATACTGGTTTGCGTTTTTTGTTCGCAAAATTCGCGGTAAGCAAGAGTCGTCACTGAATTTTATTTTATCCAATAAGGAAAAGGAAAAAGAATAGAAAAAACCTTTTTCAAGATGTTTCTGAGTTCGGGGGGTAGATTATAGAAAGGGAAGGTGTTAGCACTCTTTCTATCTGTGGTTTTCCACGGGCTCTTAGGTACTTGCTCATTTTGAAATTGCTTGTGTGTGCTTGTTTTGAATAGTTTTTTTTTACTTCGTGTTAACCCTTGTTTCTGTCCTCAAGAGTGTTACGAAGTTGTTTTTGAAAACTTTGTTTGGAAAGTGTTGGTGTGAAAAAGTTTTTGTTTGTTTGAGCAAGTACCTAGGAACTAATCTTCCTACTCGAAAAAGGTTGTTCATTTTCCTTTTAGACAATGCTATCCCATTATTGAGAAATAGGTAGCATCGTCGTTGGAGTTTTTTAGGGACATTCGAAGGGACGAAATGGTCACTGAAGGCAACATGTAAGGATACCTTAGCATTTAGAAGGGACTATCGTCATAAGATCAATTCGTAGGAAACTCGAGGGACAATTAGGGTCTATGATCTTTATGACGATTTTTGATCGCGGGTCATTGCTAAGGTATCCCTACGTTTGAGGGACACGACCATTATTTCCGAGGTAACCAAGTGAGGCAAACCCTAAGAGTGAGCATGTGTAAGTGTGTTTTTTTTAGTCAATTATCTTTGCACAATTAGGGTTTTCTACTGTGTTAATCATTTGTCTTTTGCATGCAAGCCTATTGTCCATACATCTAGCAGTTTAATAGTTACAAAAATTAAAAGCGAAAAAGTAAATCTATGTTATTACAAGGCCTCGGGGAGGGGGTTACATGACCAAACTTGGGGAATTGAAACAGTAAATAATATGCGGTAAATAAAATCCTAGTTAAAACTATTACAACCTCAAAGTAAATACAATAATTAGAATTAAAACAAATAAAATATTACGTGCGAGAATTAAATACGGGAATCAAAGTTTAAATTCAAAGGGAATCACAAAAAATATTGTTGTTATTTTTTGATTGAGAAAATTAACTATTTGCAAATTAACCCAAATTTTCTAATTGATTTTAATTATAATTATAAGAATTTAAATTTCCCTAATTAAATTAATCTAATTAATTTAATGAAATAAAATATTTTATGAAAAGATCTGATTTTAATGTTTTTTTGTGATTTTTTTATTTAATAAAAAAATGATTTTGTTTTTTTTTTTTGTAAAAATAATTAAACAAATAATTAAAATAAATAAAAGAAATTAAAAAGAAAAATTAAATTGGGCCTGGTGAAGTAGCAACTTGGGAGTGTGGAATGGAATTGTTAATCCCAGAATTATAGGCGCATTTGCCCACATGGGGATTTTGTGCAGCTAGCCTTCAGAAGGTCCACCATGCGCCTGCATGCTTGAGGCGTTAGATCTGGCCAGGACATGATCTGATGGGGTGGATTTGAGGATGCATGGTGGCCCTTTTGAAGGTGAGGCTCGCTGGATCTGGGACAAAGAAATTGGAAAATATGAAAATGTGAGATTCTGGGATCGAACCCAGAACCCTTTGCTTCACCGCATGCGCCTTTGCCATCTGTGCTGGGATGGTTAGTTGTATATATAATAACATAAATAAAATATAAAGGAAATAAAGTGGTCTTTCCCAAATGCGCGCGTGATTCAAATCACCCAATGGGATTCTGCCACCTAATTCTCTTCTTCCCCATAACTATTGTTTTGGCCACACTTTTACCTACAGTCGTTTCCATAACTAAAGGCTATAGTGACGGATTTTGTTCGTAGCCCTAAACCTGTTGTAATCTCAAGCCTCAACACAACTTTAGTTTTGATGAAAGAAAAACAAGCACTATGGCAAGAAGGAAAAGAAGTGGAATTAGCTTAAAGCATCATTCACTCAAAGCTTCAAGGATCATGGCAAGCAATCAAGTATATCAATTCTCATTTGAACTACATTGATTAGAAATGCTCAAAAATGATATACACACTTGCTACAACACTTCACTTAAAGTTTAAAGCAAATTCTAAGTTTTTCACTAATGTAAATTGATTAACACAACTTGTAAATTGATTTACACATGTTTTTTTAAAAACTGATTGCCCCTGGCAGCGATCGATTTACATGGAGTGTAAATCGATTGATTACTGAATTGAGTTAATTTTTAACACTAGTAAATCGATTAACACATCATGTAAATAGATTTACACTTCAAATTTTTTGAAAACATGAACGTTACAAACCCGTGCAATCGATTTACATCTAATGCTAATCGATTTACACGTTGTAATTTTTGAAAAATCTGAACTTGATTCAAGATATCCTTCACACCTTTTCTCCAATGGTTGCATGGTCATACATTGCATCTACTCAAGTTTTTCAAACAGAAAAGTGGTATCCATTTGGAAAGGTATCTTGATTGCTTTAAATATTAAATCTTTCAAATTATAAAACAACTCTTCTCTCATGCAATAATTCTGAACTTTGAAAAATATTCAAACTTCATATTTCTTAATTTTTAAGAACAAAGATTTTCTGCACTTTCACACATATAAGAACATAAATCTTTGAGCATTTTCCAACCATTGTGTTACATTTTGAATTTCTTACAAGAGAAGAAAGAAGAAACTTCATTGAAGTCACTCTATGTGATCAACATCTTTCAAGAAATCATATTTCATAGAATTATACAAAGTGTAACTTATTTCTAGGATTGTTAGAATTAAGTATTAGAATACTTTTGTACCTTGTTGTCCATTGTTGGAAACAAGAGGTATCTTTTGAGAGGATTGTTCTCAAGAGACTTATTGGAAATCCAAGAGGGTGTTCTTGGTATTTGTTAGTGTCTTTAGTTGATAAGACTAGGAAGAGTCTTGTAAAAGTTCTAACAAAATAGTGAAATCTCTTGCGTGTTTGCAAGGGGACTAGACGTACTTCCAGGGTGTGGAAGGAACCAGGATAAATCTCCGTGTCTCTTTACTTTCTGCACTTTACCGTTTTCCATAGCACTAAAACAAAACCAGAAAGTGTAAAATAAATCAAAAATCGACCACCACCTAATTCACCCCCCTCTTAGGCGCAATCTTAAACTTACAATTGGTATCAGAGCAGGTTATAGGTAACCTGCTCCTAGAGATCCAGAATGGCTTCCGCAAATCAACAATCCGTTTTCAGAGATGGTGGTAGTAACAACAAGCCTACTCTATTCTGTGGTGAATATTTTGACTTCTGGAAAATACGCATGAAGGCGCATCTAGAAGCGCAAGGAGAGGAAATATGGGATGCTGTTGAAAATGGTCCATTTATCCCGGTAACGGTAACCAATGGTGTTGGCTCTTCAAAGCCTAAAACTGCATGGGACGACGATGATAAAAAGAAAGTTCTCTATGACAAAAAGGCAATAAACCTTATTCAAGGTGCACTTAGTATGGACGAATTCTTCCGTGTCTCGACATGCAAAACAGTAAAGGAAATATAGGATACCTTGGTACAAACTCATGAAGGAACGACTGAAGTAAAAAGATCAAGGTTAAATACCCTAAGTCAAGAATACGAACTATTTCGAATGCAGCCCGGAGAATCCATTCTTGACTTACAAAAGAGATTTGTGCACTTGACAAATCACTTAAGTGCTCTTGGTAAAACCTTGACAAATGATGAACTCAACTTGAAAGTACTTAGATCATTGACTAGGGAATGGAAACCAAAGGTAACGGCAATCTCGGAAAAGAAGAGTCTCTCCGCAATGACTTCCTCTACATTATTTGGAAAACTTCAAGAATACGAAACAGAACTCGGTAGACTTGAAATACATGAGAATCTAGAAAAGAAATCCAAAAACATTGCCTTAAAAATTGATTCAAAGGAAGTAGTAAAAGAAGACAATCCGGAAGAAGATGAAAATTTCATGCTTCTTGTTAAAAGACTTGGGAAGTTTTTTGGCAGAAATGACAAGGGCGGATCTCATGCAAATAAGAGAAAGCACTTCAAGAAAAGAGAAGCCTCCATATCAACACAAGATGTCTCATGTTATGAATGTGGAAAACAAGGACATTCAAGCCAAACTGTCCAAATCTCCCAAAGAAAAACATATTCAAAGGAAAGGACTCAAAACACAAGAAAGCCTACATAGCATGGGAAGATAATGATATGAGTAGTACATCGGAATCGGAAAGCGACGAATGTGCAAATTTAGCCTTAATGGCATCGCATCACTCCGACGACGAAGAAGAGGTTAGTAATGAATTTAATCTTTTTGATGATGATGTTCAAGGTGCCATTGATGAACTCTTGAAAGAATGCAAAAGTTTATACAAAAAGGTGTCAAGACAAGAAAAAGAACTTCTAATTTGTCTCGAAAAAATTGACACCATGACTAAAGATTTTGATCTTCAAAAACAGAATTTTATAAAAGAAAAGGAAAACTTTGCATGCACCAAGTGTGAATCAAATGTCTTTCAAATTGTTCAATTGAAAAGAGTCATTGAACGATATGAAAAAGGACAAATAGGATTGGAAGGATTACTAAGCCAACAACGTTATCCAAATGATAAAAGAGGTCTTGGTTATGTGAATACTAAGAAACCAAGTAACAATCCCACTGTTTTTGTAAAGGCTAATAATAGTTCCAATCCCAAGATAGTAGAAAAAAGGCAAGTTGTTCATAATCATCAAAAGAAAAAGCCTAATGTATCTAAAAGAAAAAAATTCCTAGATACAAGAGCAAATTTGTTCCAAACTGTTTTTACTGTGGTATTGTTGGACACACACCTAATGCATGCTATATTAGAAATTTCAGTATGGCTAGTGGACACTATGCATGGGTGAAAAAGGGAACTAACTATAAAGGACCCAAGGCCACTTGGGTACCTAACAAGAAATAATTTGTTTTTGTAGGTATGCTTGAAATCCACATCAAACCTTTGGTATCTTGACAGTGGATGTTCAAAGCATATGACAGGAGATGTACACCAATTTTCCTTTCTAGTACATAAAGCCAAAGGGTATGTCACCTATGGAGACAACACCAAAGGAAAGATTCTTGGCGTTGGAATAGTTGGCACACCTCCATCCATTCAAATTGAGGATGTTCTCTATGTTGAAGGATTAAAGCACAACCTTCTTAGCATAAGTCAACTTTGCGATAGAGGGTTCCAAATAAAATTCAACAAAGAAGAATGCCTAATTATGGATGAGGCAACGAATGAGGTAAAACTCAAAGGTATAAGATCTAACAATATTTTTATGATTACTTTAGATGATTTGTCTATGAAGGTACAATGTCTCATGGTAAACAATAATGACGCTTGGTTATGGCACAAGAGGATTGCTCACATACACATGGAGCACTTGAACAAATTAGTTAAGCATGACTTAGTTATTGGTCTACCAAAGATGAAATTCATCAAATACAAATCATGTAGTGCATGCCAAAAGGGCAAACAAACCAAATCAATTTTCAAATCAAAGAATGTGGTTTCAACAACAAGACCACTTCAATTGTTGCACATGGATCTTTTTGGTCCATCTAGAACAAGAAGCTTCGGAGGTAACATTTATGCTTTAGTTATTGTAGATGACTTTTCCCGTTTTACTTGGACTTTGTTTTTAGTGCACAAAAATGACGCATTCAAGGCATTCAAGAGATATTCAAAACAAGTTCAAAATGAGAAGTCATTAAAGATAACATCAATCCGAAGTGATCATGGTGGAGAGTTCCAAAACAGTCTATTTGAAGAATTTTGTGAAGAAAATGGGATCTTCCACAATTTTTCAGCACCAAGAACTCCACAACAAAATGGAGTAGTTGAAAGGAAAAACAGGTCTTTGATAGAACTTGCAAGAACCATGCTAAGTGACTCAAGTTTGCCTAAATATTTTTGGGCGGATGCGGTAAGCATGACATGTTACATAAGCAATCGCGTGATCATAAGACCTATACTAAAGAAAACTCCATATGAGATTTACCACTGAAGCAAAACTCTTTTTTTTTAAAATTTTTTTTTAATAAAATCGTTTTGAGTAAATCGATTTACCAAGTATGTAAATCGATTTACCACTGAACCAAAATTAATTTTAATCAATTTTTTTTTTGTGTAAATCGATTTAACAAATGGGCAAATCGATTTACCACTGAAGCTGAAGCATTTTTATTTAATTTTCACTATGCAAATTAATTTTTCAGCATGTGATATTTTTATGAGTCTTTAATATATTGGTCAACCTTACCTTGCCTCTCAACCTCCCACCTTCTTTTTGACCAATCATGTAACCTTGACCAAACCACTCAATTAAGTCTCATAAAGACCTCACTTATCCTACTCTACTATTTAATCTCACCAAAACTCCCTCACTATCTCATAACACAAAAACTCACTCACTATCTCATAACAACACCAAAAATTCTCTATCTTCCTTACTCAAAACCCTAACCATCGCCATGACTGCTAAAAGAAAAGCAACAACCTCAGAAAAAGGAAAGAAGAAAACTGTTGCAGCCTCTGAAAACTCATTGCTCGAGTCCCTCTCGGATACACAACGTGAAAGATTCATTAAGCACTTTCAAAGGAAAATAATCTCAGCTCCCAAATTCGGTATGTTATCTACCTTTCCCGATGAATGCTTCACTTTTCATAGGGATTTGATTGCTTATGGGTTAGAACCGTTAATATCATCACGTGGTTACTATTATCCGGATCTAGTTCGAGTATTCTACAGCAACATGCATTATGATAACAACAAATGCTATACCTATGTGCTTGGAACAAGAATTTCTCTGCATTCAAAAACAATAGGCAGAATTTTGAACATCCCATATACTGGAAGTTCTCTCTATGGCCCAGAGGATGCTGACTGGGAAAATTATAAGAAGAGAGAATTCTTCTACAACATTGGCCAGTTGTCAGAAGCAGAATACCGTGCAAAGTGGCTTCGTAGTCTTGGCGGTGTTATTCTGGCTCGGGACACTTGGAGTGCTGGTAATTTTCACAATGATGATAGATTATTCCATTATTTTCTGGTATATATTTTATTTCCTAGAGGAGGAAATCACTGTACTATAACTGATCTAGAATTGCAAATTCTATATGCAAGGAAAAATGGCATTTCGGTAAACTGGGCTAAACTGATTGTGGTGCACATGCTAAGAGTTGCCACAAGGGCTACTTTTCTGCCATATGCATACTTCATCACAAGGATCTTGGAAGCATTTGATATTGATTTTACTGGGTTTGAGAGGATTGAAATGGATCCAATCAGCAATAGGATCTCCATCAAAAATGTTGATTCTCGGATGGGTGTTCATTTCAATTCTGAAGCAAAAACCATCACATATATTGGAGAGGATGTTATAGGTGATGAAGGCAATAATGCGGATGACGAAGAAAATGAAGTTCCTCCTCCTGCTGCCTCTTCTGGTCCAACCAACCAAGATGTTATGGATTATATGACTCAACAGTTTGCATCTCTCAACACTAACATCAATGCTCGATGGACCGCGATAAATGATTCTACCTCCTCTCGCATCAATGCTTTTCAGAACGATGTGAACCAACAGTTTTCATACCTCTACTCACATCTCCATATTCCTCCATACGATCCAAGCAATCCAGCACCTCCGCCTCCTCAATACACCGAACCACCTCTACAACAACAGTTTCCATATCAATGACCCTTCTAATATTTTCCTGGCCAATATTATTAAATTCCTGTTCTTTATCATTATGTTTTTTGTTTGATAATTGCTTCAAGTGTTAGTTTTGTATTATGTGTATTTAAACTACGTACAATATATTTAGAACTTTACGTTTTAGTTTATGTTCATATTTATTTCAAATTGTTATAAGTATCATCTTTTGTTACATCTTTCCCTTCTTTTTGATAATGTCAAAGGGGGAGAAGGATGTGATAGCAATTTATAGTTGTTTGTTTCAGTTTTCTTTTCAGGGCAAGTTTTCAAATCTTTTTCTCCATAGGGGGAGAAATCTATCTTAGGGGGAGAAAACTCCTTTTGCTCCAATTCTGAACAACTCATAAAGAAAGATGGTTTGTCATCATCAAAAAGGGGGAGAATGTAATCTCAAGCCTCAACACAACTTTATTTTTGATGAAAGATAAACAAGCACTATGGCAAGAAGGAAAAGAAGTGGAATTAGCTTAAAGCATCATTCACTCAAAGCTTCAAGGATCATAGCAAGCAATCAAGTATATCAATTCTCATGTGAACTACATTGATTAGAAATGCTCAAAAATGATATACATAGTTGCCATAACACTTCACTTAAAGTTTAAAGCAAATTCTAAGTTTTTCACTAATGTAAATTGATTAACACAGCTTGTAAATCGATTTACACATGTTTTTTTAAAACTGATTGCCCCTGGCAGCAATCGATTTACATGGAGTGTAAATCGATTGATTACTGAATTGAGTTAATTTTTAACACTAGTAAATCGATTAACACATCATGTAAATAGATTTACACTTCAAATTTTTTGAAAACATGAACGTTACAAACTCGTGCAATCGATTTACATCTAATGCTAATCGATTTACACGTTGTAATTTTTGAAAAATCTGAACTTGATTCAAGATATCCTTCATACCTTTTCTCCAATGGTTGCATGGTCATACATTGCATCTACTCAAGTTTTTCAAACAGAAAAGTGGTATCCATTTGGAAAGGTATCTTGATTGCTTTAAATATTAAATCTTTCAAATTATAAAACAACTCTTCTCTCATGCAATAATTCTGAACTTTGAAAAATATTCAAACTTCATATTTCTTAATTTTTAAGAACAAAGATTTTCTGCACTTTCACACATATAAGAACATAAATCTTTGAGCATTTTCCAACCATTGTGTTACATTTTGAATTTCTTACAAGAGAAGAAAGAAGAAACTTCATTGAAGTCACTCTATGTGATCAACATCTTTCAAGAAATCATATTTCATAGAATTATACAAAGTGTAACTTATTTCCAGGATTGTTGAAATTAAGTATTAGAATACTTTTGTACCTTGTTGTCCATTGTTGGAAACAAGAGGTATCTTTTGAGAGGATTGTTCTCAAGAGACTTATTGGAAATCCAAGAGGGTGTTCTTGGTATTTGTTAGTGTCTTTAGTTGATAAGACTAGGAAGAGTCTTGTAAAAGTTCTAACAAAATAGTGAAATCTCTTGCGTGTTTGCAAGGGGACAGGACGTACTTCCGGGGTGTGGAAGGAACCAGGATAAATCTCCGTGTCTCTTTACTTTCTTCACTTTACCGTTTTCCATAGCACTAAAACAAAACCAGAAAGTGTAAAATAAATCAAAAATCGACCACCACCTAATTCACCCCCCCCCCCCCCCCCTCTTAGGCGCAATCTTAAACATACACTTGTAAAATTCAAAAACGCAGCACAAGCAGAATAAATTCAAACCAAAGACATGGATCAATTGCAAATCATCTTCTAAGAATGATAGTACCCCTGATTTTTCCCAATTTCGCCTTTATATGGAATTCCCAATTTGGGACCTCAAAACCCTAACAATGACATCGTGCCATTCCTGCACTTAAACTTCAATCAAACCAATCAAAAACATTGCAAATATGATAGCAAGCATGGATATATGATTAAAACATGTTTATAATGGATAAATTATTGAAAATGAATCTTGAAAAAAATATGCAAACCGTGGCACTGTGAGGCGCGATTTCTGAAGGTTTTAAGGCTTGAGGATGATTGGAATGGCTTCAGAAGATGTCCATGAACGAATTGCTGGCTTTGGAATTGCTTGAAACGGCCTGTAGAATCGAAACCGACTTGCACTTTTTGACAAAAAATTGAGGCTTATCCCCCTTCTTTCACGACCCCAATCCTTTTTGTATGCTTTAGGGATGTTACATATATATGATAAAATGATTAAGGTCAACAAAAACTGATCATATCTTTGCAAATTATGGAGATTTGATTTCATTCTTTGTCTTGTATGATTTGTTTCCAAAATAGACCAAATTAAGAACTTTTCCAATCAATTAGCTCTTGCACGAACTTTTTGATTTTCTAGCTGTTCATGGACTCATACTATGCTCATAAAATCAAATCTTTGATTTTATTTGATTATTCTACTATTTAAATTGACTTATTTTGATTTAAATGGATAAAAAATCAAAATAAATAATAAAAATAATAAAATAATAGGTGGATAAGCTCAGGGGTCGTGGGACATCTTAGGAACAAGTTTCAAACAAGAAAACATGGGCCCATTTGGAAAAAAAAGGTCATTTTGATCAATGTTGACTTCATGCACATTCCAAAAATTGGTCAACTTTGACAATATATATCTCCATAAATTTTAACCCTAAGAGTGTGTTCTTGGACTTTTTAGAAAGCTTAGGGTGTCCTCTAAGCAACCTCTTTGGTTTCATCTAAATTGGATCTTCCATGTTCATGTAAGAAGCTTTGACCCAAATAGTGTTTTTGTTGACTTTTCAAAAGGACCTATAATGTAGAAATTCATATCTTTTGATGAGTGCATATTTTGAACTTGAGGGATGAAGATGAGTTGTAGGTAATTGCATCCTCTTCAAAATGAGCCTTGAATGGAAAATTTCTGATAAAGTATGAAGAAGTTATGCTTGGTTAAAGTTTGGTTGAATTTTCTTGAGAAACCCTAATTTAGCAACTTTTGGGTTTTGATGAATTTGGGGCATTACTTGAGTAATCATGATAAACCATTGATCAAATGATGGATATCTCTTCAAAATGATGATGTTGACCAAAAATCTTGAAGTTTGACTGTATGTGGGCCACAGTTGACTTTTGACCCAATACAATTGATTTTCAGGCATCTGGGCAATTGACTGAGCAAACTTCTTGTGCAAGGCATGAAACTTGACATGGATGATCTTGAGAACATATTTAGACCATGGAAAGAATTTTGGACCTTTGGAGTTCCTACACCCTGATGAAAATGAAAACCCTAGTTTGAGGTACATTGTCTTAGGAGATAGTTTGTTTGGTCAACTCTTGGGCATCCTTGAGCAAGTTGAGGACCTTAATGGGCATGTGTTGAGTAAAATGAGAGGGAAAATTTTGGGGTACAATAGCTGCCCCTGTTCAATCTTCTTAAACCTGAGGATGTAGATTGGTTGTTTGCCTTTCATAATCTGAAGGTGGAAGATGATTGAACACTAGAGTGCCCAGAAATTTGCACCCGTCTGAGATGGTGTTGGACTGTGTAGGTATTATCGGGAATGGGCTTACAGATTCCATTTGGAGGAGATGACGTAACGTCACCGGAGATGGGCTTAAAGATGCCATCCGGAAGATATGACGGAGAATCGTCGGAGATGGGCTTAAAGATGCCATCTAGAGGATGTTGATTTCCCGAGATATTCCTTTCATGAGAATTCCTTTTCCTGTCATTGAGGAGGAATCTGCTGAGGAATGTTGGTCTCTGTCTTGGGATAAATGGAATTTTAGGAAAATGAACTGCTATCTGGTCGTGCTCCAGGATTTACAGTGATTTGCTGAGGATAATAAGATTAACTGCTATCTGGTCATGCTCCAGGTTTCACAGTGACTTACTGGGGAGAAGAGATTACACTTTCTATCTGGTCGTGCTCCAGGATTTGCAATTTCTCAATTCTTATCTGGTCGTGTTCCAAGCTTCAGAAGGAATTAAGTGGTTATCCGGTTGCATCCGGGTTTCAACTTGAATTTAAGGCATACTAACATTCGGTCGTTTCCCGACTTCATAGTAATTGGTCGAGTAAACTGCCATCTGGTCGAATTCCAAGCTTCACAGTACCTCATACTATTATCTGGATGTGCTCCAGGTTTCATAGTGTCTCTTGCCGCTATCTGGTCATGCTCCAGACTTCACAGCGTCTTATACCGTTATCTGGTCGTGCTTTAGGCTTCAGTAATTTGGGGAAATTAAGCTGTTATCCAGTCAGTTTCTGAGCTTCATAGCTTTTTTAACTGGAATAGAAATCTTAGTATCGATTTGACTGAACCAGGGAAAGGTCTCGAGTTGTCTTCAACTGGGAGAGAAATCTTAGTATCGATTTGACTGAACCTGGGAGAGGGTCTAAGATTGACTTTGACTGGCATAGAAATCAGGAGAATGTTAGCGGCGATTCAGCTGACCCAGATGAAAGTCTTAGAACATCTTCAACTAGAATAGAAACCTTAGTGTCGGTTTGACTGAACCATAGAAAATATTTAAAAGTGTTGGAATATCTTCAACTGGAATAGAAACCTTGGTGTCGGTTTGACTGAACCATAGAGAACTTGTGAGAACTTGATTGTGTCATTCCCTGAAAGGTAAAGAGTTAGTCTTATGTAATGTCATGGTGTATGAAATGTATTGAGTAATGATGTTCTCAAAATAAATGAGATTGTGCTATATAATATGTATGCACATGACATGATGTATGGATATTCAATGTTATTGTGATATTCTCTAGTCGGGGAAAATAAATCCTGGACCACTGCTGGAGAGTATAAGGAGTCGAGTTCTTCGTTTCCACTGGGGATTTACATCCATTCTGCCGGAGGAGACTCTGTCTAAGAATAATCCTACGGGGGAATGACTCTGTGGGGAAGAGAGATACTCTGTTGGAAGATCTGCTGATTTGGAGAAATAAACTCAGTTGAGGATGAACTTCCATTGCTGGAGAGAAGAGCTCTGTTGGAGATTGAGCTTCCGCTGTCATAGAAATAAACTCTGCTCGGGAGATGGATTTATAAACTTCTCATGGTTATAAAAATCGGCTGGGGAATACAGATATCAGCTTTCTAAAGGAACCTGCTGGGGAAGGAATTCCTGCTTGGGGATACGGAGGTCGGAACTTGGTTGTCTCGGCTCTGTGGGGAATATAGGTATCACTGGCTTGTATGTGATAATGACTTTGCTTCCAACTGTCTCCGCCCCTTGTACCATGCTGGAAAAAGTACATGCGGAGATTTTGTGGATGGATCTATGTCGTGATTGTACTTGAACATGTATTTAATGAGTGTCAGGATGACACCCGTCTCTGGATCATATCTGAACTGTACTTGAAACATGTGTTGGATAAGTGTCATAATGACGTCCATCTCTGGATCGTATCTGAATTGTACTTGAAAGATGTGTTGAATGAGTGTCAGAATGACATCCGTCTCTGGATCGTATCTGAACTGTATTTAGAGGAGAATCTGGAGTAAGTATCAGGATAACATCCGTCTCTAGATCATACCTAAACTGTTTCTAGAAGAGAAATTTGGAATAAGTATCAGGATAACATCCGTCTCTGGATCGTACCTGAACTGTTTCTAGATGAGAAGTCTGGAATAAGTATAAGGATAACATCCGTCTCTGAATCGTACCTGAACTGTTTCTCAATGAATGAAAATCTTGAATAAGTAGCAGAATGACATCAGTATCTGGATCGTATCTGAATCGTTTCCCGATGTATGAAAATCTTGAATAAGTAGCAGAATGACATCCGTATCTGGATCGTATCTGAACCGTTTCTCGATGTATGTAAATCTTGAATAAGTATCAGAATGTCACCCGCATCTGGATCGTATCTTAACTATTTCTCGATTCTGGTGCTCTTGATGAATGCTGATCAAGGTATAAGTCTTCCACTGATAGACAGGTGACAGGACATAGTCGTACATTTTAAATCCCTAACTTTTTCCTGGACCGCCCTTTCCGGTTTTTAGTCCACCGGGATACCTTTTTTGCCCAAGCCGCCTTTTTAGGTTTTCGACTTGTCGGGTGTACAGACTTTTTTTTATGTATATCCCTAACTTTTTCCCAAACCCTTTTGGTTCGCTGGGATTCCCTTATCTTTGCCTAGGTGTGTATTTTCCGACTATGTCCATGCTTTAAGGATGTAGAGAGTTGTCACTATCCATAGTGTTGTGTTGTAGTTCTATCAAAAATGTTTTCTTGATGGCACATGATTCGTTGCTGGAATGCGTGCTTAATTCCCCAAGCGATTCAGATGGAGATGTGCCCCTGGTTATTTGGCACTTTTGGAGAGACTCCCCCAGGTGTGTTTAGACATCATGTCATACCCCTTGCTCATGGAAGACCTGTTATTGGAAGTGTATTTCCCGCTGAGGTGATTCTGTCCATTGAGAGGATGTATGTTCATTGAATATCCATTGTGCGGATTTCTCAGTTGTCAAACAATTAGTCATATGCAAACAAAATCATTTAAAGAATGCAAAACTCATGTTTGTCTTGAAATTTTTTTGAAAATGTGTTTTGTGTAGTAAAATGAAATTTGCAAGAATGTGATATCAACTCAGGATTCGTAACAAAGCCTACAGGAGTCAGGATACCTTTGTAACAGTATGCTCTCAAGCTAACCCATGCTTCAGCTAGGAATTTTAAGGGTTATTGAAAGAACAAGATTAGTTCTAACCTATCTCAAGAGTTTTGATGATAACTAAATTATATTTAAGATAATTTATGCTCTGATGAATGTGTTTTGAATGTCTTAGTTAATGTTCTGACAAAAAACATTCTAAAGTACTAAGCAAAGATTATGAAGAAGTTATTTGATAAAAGAACCTTTTATTCAAATGCATCTGCTGACTCTAGTAAGACACTTTATTTGTTAAATATATCTTCTAACTTCTAGCAGGCTCCTTGTTCAGAAGATAACTTGAAAGCAAGCGCTGTTCAAAGTTCTTCGCAAGCAACGCACTTCCTAGAAGATGAGTGAAGCATGTTCTGACTTAAAGACATTGGAGAAAATTCTGAAGTAACGTTTAGATCAACTTGTCTTGTCAAAGCAAAGGAAAACATGTTCTTACATTCTTACGTTTGCTCATTAATGCAAAGACGGCTAAAAGCACTCAAGTGCCTACAACTAGTTTCTTGGAAAATGGAATATTGCAAGGATACACGCAAAGCATTTAATGCTCTCCATCTTTTCTGAAGGCAGCAATGGTCTTATTGTTCCTACTATAAATAGAAGGACATTCATTGCAAGCCAATAACTTTTAAGTGAACCAAGAAAACCAATCAAAATTTCAAAAGAAGCAAGAAACTACGTGAAAGATCCAAAAGCTCACAAACTCATTGTTCATACAATTTATGCATTATATTCTAAGTGAAAAATCACAATTGTGATATAGCTTGATTAGAATCAAACTATATTTCATTATCTATAAAGATTAAAATCCTGTATTTGTTCCTTGAGAGACCAAGTTTGGTCAGATTTCTCAAGCAGACTAGGACTAGATTTAAGTCTTAGTGGTGTTAGTCACTTGTAAGTTTACCTGTGAATTGTTAGTCACAACAGTTGTTGTGTGATTGTAATCAGTTGATTATAGTGGATTAAGTCCTTGTTGAGAAAGGCGAAATCACCTTGGCGGGTGGACTGGAGTAGTTTGAGTTCAAACGAACCAGGATAAAAATAACTATGTTCTTCCATTATTGTTTGAGCTTTGTTTTGAAAACGAAAAGAGTCACTTATTCAACCCCCCTTCTAAGTGTTTTCTTACCCCTTCAATTGGTATCAGAGCTTGACTCTGAGCACAACACTTAACCGTGTCAGGAAAAGATCCAGAAGAAAACATAATGGCCGCTGAACAAAACAATAATAGTTACAACAAACCTCCAGTGTTTGATGGAGAAGATTTTGAGTACTGGAAAGATAGACTAGAAAGTTTCTTTCTATGTCATGATAGTGATCTTTGGGATATAGTCTTGGATGGTTACAAACATCCTACAGATTCAGAAGGAAACAAAGTGGATAGAAAAAATATGGATAGACAACAAAAAGCTGATTTTAAAAATCATCACAGAGCTAGAAATATTTTTTTAAATGCTATCTCTAAAGTAGAATATGAAAAAATCACTAATAGAGATACAACGCATGATATGTTTGAGCCTCTCAAAATGACTCATGAAGGAAACGCTCAAGTTAAGGAGTCTAAAGCTCTGGCTTTAGTTCAGAAGTATGAAGCCTTCAAAGTTGAAGAGAGTGAGTCTATAGAAGTAATGTTCTCTAGGTTTCAAAATCTGATCGCTGGTCTGAGAGTTTTGAACAAAGGATATACCAAAGCAGATCATGTGAAAAAGATCATCAGAAGCTTACCCAAAAGATGGGCACCAATGGTCACTGCCTTCAAGGTGTCAAAAGATATGAACAATGTGTCTCTGGAGGAACTCATCAGTGCTCTCAGAAGTCATAAGATTGAACTGGATGAGCATGAGCCTCAAAAGAAAGGTAACTCTCTAGCCCTTAACTCAATTAAGAAATTTGATACTAATGCTTTTCAGGCTGAAGAAGAAAAATCTGAAGAATCAGCTTCAGAAGAAGACAAACTATTTTTGCTCTCCAAAAGGATCAATCATCTGTGGAAGCACAGACAAAAGAAGTTCAGGAACTTCAAGAAGTCAGAAGATAAACCAGAATCTTCTGGACACAAAAAGTCAAACATAAGAGAGATCATCTGTTATGAATGCAAAGAACCTGGTCACTTCAAAAGTGATTGTCCAAAGCTTCAAAAAGAAAAACCAAAGAAGAGATTTGGAAAGAAGAAAGGAATGATGTCAACCTGGGATGACTCAGATTCTTCTGAAGATGAATCTGGTTCTGAAGATGAAAATTCCAACCTAGCTCTGATGGCTATCACAAAAGATGACTCAGACTGTGAGTCAGAACAAAGAGAGGTATTTTCTGAATTTTCTAGAGAAGAACTTGCTAATAGTTTATCAGAACTTCTGGAAAACTATAGTAAGCTCAAAATGAAATACAAGAAACTCAAGAAGAGTCTTGCATCTGATATTGAGAAACTTGAAACAGAAAAATCTGAACTTTTAGAAAACAATTTTAAACTTAAAAAGGAAATTCAAAATGTTCAAAAGAATTTTAGTTCAGAGTCTGTGTCTAGTTCAAAATATATTTTGAAAGAATATGACTATAGCTTTCAATCTTTTCTTGCTAAAGGCATAGACAGAAGCAAAATGGCTTCAATGATCTATGGAGTTAGTGGGAAAAACAGAAGTGGAATTGGATATGAACCTCCCAAAGGGAAGGAGACATACATTCCAAAACCTGTTGCTAAAATGACCTTCAATTACAAACCTCTGAATAAGCAATTCAAGTTTGGACACTCACATGATATAAAATATACATCACATTCTAAAAACTCTTATGCTAACCCAAAAGGACCCAAAAAGATATGGGTACCTATGGATAAAATAATATTTGTTGCAGATGTCCTTAACAGCTCAATTGAAACACCAGTCATGGTACCTGGACTCTGGGTGCTCCCGACACATGACGGGAAAAAGGTCTATGTTCCAAAGCCTGGAACTTAAATCTGGAGGAGATGTGAAGTTTGGAGGTAATCAGAAAGGGAATATTATTGGTTCTGGAACCATAGGAAACAGTAACCTTCCTTCTATCTCAAATGTTTATTAGTAGAAGGATTAGCTCATAATCTATTGTCCATAAGTCAATTAAGTGACAATGGCTATGACATTATCTTCAATCAAAACTCCTGTAAAGTTGTAAGTCAAAAAGATAGATCAATCCTCTTTTCTGGCAAGAGAAAGAACAACATTTACAAAATTGATTTATCAGATCTTAAATCTCAAAACGTCAAATGTCTTTTGTCTGTTAGCAATGAGCAATGGGTATGGCACAAAATATTGGGACATGCCAGTCTTAGAAAAATCTCTCAACTAAATAAATTAAATTTAGTTAGAGGACTTCCCAATCTGAAGTACAACTCAGAAGCTCTGTGCGAAGCATGTCAAAAAGGAAAATTTTCAAAACCTTCCTTTAAATCTAAAAATGTTGTCTCTTCCTCTAAGCCATTAGAGTTACTTCATATTGATCTATTTGGGCCAGTTAAAACTGCATCCATCAGAGGCAAGAAGTATGGATTGGTCATCGTTGATGACTTCATCAGATGGACATGGGTAAAGTTTTTAAAACACAAGGATGAGTCACATTCTGTATTCATTGACTTATGTACTCAAGTGCAAAATGAAAAAGATTTTAAAATCACAAAAGTCAGAAGTGATCATGGTGGTGAATTTGAAAATCATTATTTTGAAAAATATTTTAAAGAAAATGGTATTGTTCATAATTTTTCTTGTCCTAGAACTCCCCATCAAAATGGAGTTGTAGAAAGAAAGAATATAACATTACAAGAGATGGCCATAACCATGATCAATGAAACAAATATGGCTAAGCACTTTTGGGCAGAAGCTGTGAACACAACGTGTTACATTCAGAATAGAATCTCTGTAAGACCTATTCTTGAAAAGACTCCCTATGAATTGTGGAAAAATAGAAAGCCCAACATTTCTTATTTCCATCCTTTTGGATGTACTTGTTTTATTCTAAACACCAAAGAAACTCTGAACAAGTTTGATTCCAAAGCACAAAAGTGTTTCCTACTTGGATACTCTGAACGCTCAAAAGGCTATAGAGTATACAACACAGAAACTCTGATTGTTGAAGAATCAATCAAAGTCAGGTTTGATGATAAGCTTGGCCAGCAACAGCCAAAGAAAATTGATTTTTCTGTAGGTACAGAAGATCATCCCTCAAACTCTAAAAGTTCAGAAGCAAAAGGAGATTCAGAAGCAAAAGAAGACGTAGCAGATCATCCTCTTGACAATGCTCTGAACAATCTCAGAATCTCTAACCAACCCACTCAGAAAAGGTTTCCTAGAATATCTTCAGCTCACAAAGAAGACGTAATCATTGGAAGAAAAGAAGATCCCATCAGAACAAGATCCTCTCTCAGAATCAATGAAGAATCTTTGTTTGGTTTGGTATCTCTGATTGAGCCAACTACCATTGATGAAGCTCTGGAAGATAATGATTGGATCTTAGCATTGCAAGACGAACTAAATCAATTCTCCAAGAATGATGTATGGAATCTAGTTCCAAGACCTAAAGGATTCAATGTTATAGGAACCAAATGGGTTTTCAGAAACAAATTGAACGAACAAGGAGAAGTAATCAGAAACAAAGCACGACTGGTTGCACAAGGTTATAGTCAACAAGAAGGAATTTATTATAATGAAACCTTTTCCCCAGTCGCCAGGTTAGAATCTATAAGATTATTAATTTCTTTTGTTGTACAAAATAACATTTCATTATATCAAATGGATGATAAAAGTGAATTTCTAAATGGTTATATTGAAGAAGAAGTATATGTCCATCAACCTCCTGAATTTAATGATTCAAAGCATCCAGAACATGTTTTTAAATTAAAAAAGTCTTTGTACGGTTTAAAACAAGCTCCCAGAGCTTGGTATGATCGTCTGAGTAATTTTATATTAGAAAAAGATTTTACCAGAGGGAAAGTGGACACAACTCTTTTTAGAAAAACATTTAAAAATGATATTTTAATTTGTCAAATTCACGTTGATGATATAATTTTTGGAACCTCTAATATCTCCCTTGGAGAAGAATTTGCTAAGACCATGCAGGCAGAATTTAAAATGAGCATGATCGGTGAATTGAAATTCTTTCTGAGAATTCAAATCAACCAGACTCCAGAAGGTACTTTCATACATCAGACGAAGTATGTTAAAGAACTTCTGAAGAAATTTCAAATGTCAGAAAGCAAAGATGCCAAGACACTTATGCATCCAACCTGCATTCTAGGTAAAGATGAGGTAAGTATGAAAGTAGATCAGAAGCTCTATAGAGGTATGATTGGATCCCCTTCTCTATCTGACTGCATCTAGACCTGATATATTATTTAGCGTGTGCTTGTGTGCTAGATTCCAATCAGATCCTAGAGAATCTCATTTAACAGCTGTTAAGAGAATTCTTAGGTATCTGAAAGGTACTGCTAATCTTGGTATGTGTTACAGAAGATCACAAGATTACAAACTAGTAGATTATTGTGATGCTGACTTTGCTGGAGATAAAATTGAAAGAAAAAGCACCTCTGGAAGCTTCCAGTTTTTGGGTGACAATCTTATCTCGTGGTACAGCAAGAAGCAAGCAACAATTGCACTATCAACCATAGAAGCTGAATATATATCTGCTGCTGGATGTAGCTCTCGGATGATTTGGATGAAAAGTCAACTAGAAGATTTCAACCTTTATGAAAGTAAGATTCCTATCTTCTGTGACAATACTTCTGCTATTTGTCTTTCTAAAAATCCAATCTTACATTCTAAAGCCAAACATATAGAAATTAAATATCATTTCATAAGGGACTATATTCATAAGGGAATTTTAAACTTAATTTTTGTAAAAACAGACCATCAATGGGCTGACATTTTTACCAAACCCCTTTCAGAAGATAGATTTAATTTCATTCTGAAAAATATTTGTATGGAATTATGTCCTGAATAAAATAATATTTATTTTCTATGATTGACTTCAGAACATTCTAAAATGAATGCTCTGATCAACAACTCTTCAGAAGTTAGAAGAGAAGTTGTAACAGAAGCTATATGAAAAGTTATGGAATATTCTAACGCCTCATGTCCAAGTGTAGTTCAGAAATTCATTAGAACAAACAGCTGTTACATGCAACCTTCAGGAGATGAACACGTGGTGTGTTTCTGAAAGGTCAAGCGTGCAAAAGCTACTGATGACGTTCTAGGTAACTGTGGATGATTATCCATAATCCCACGTTTTCCCTCATTTTTAGCAAATCATTAAATGCAAGTAATGATGAGATTCGTTTTTAAATCCATTTTAATCTTTATTTTAATTGTGTCTTAAATACTTTTAATTTTAATTCTAAACCTATTTTCTGAAATTAATGCCTATAAATACGTTTTGAAAAACCCTTTTCATTCTTTACTGTCTCTTTCAAAACTCAAGCGTTTTTCTCTTACCGTACTTTTCTCTTAAAACCCTTTTTTTCAATTTCTCATTTTCTAAATAACTTCAATGGCTTCTTCTTATTCTACCCACTCTGAGCAATACATTATACCTGAAAGGACAACTCTCATTCCGGTAGAAAGTTTGGAAGTTTTGAGTGAGCTAATGGTAGACTTTGAGAATCTCAGAGAGAATGGATTTAACTTGTTCCCTGCTGTGAAGTTTCAAGGTTGAGAAAGCTACTTTGATCGTCTTATTGGTCCAGTCTTTCCAAATTTGGTGAAAGAATTTTGGATTCACGCTATTGCAACCCCCAAGGTTATTCTCTCCTTTGTAATGGGCAAGGAAATATCAGAACCTTCTATTTGTGTTAACCAACCTGAACCTGAACCTACCAATAATCCTGAACCCAATAGCTTTTTAAGAACTGTAGTGGACTTTCAATCTCTACAATTCTTGAAAAACAAAACTTACAGAACGGTTGTCCCTAAACCTGTTCAGCCAGATGTAAATACTTTGTTTCAGAATTTTATAACAAATGTTCAAGCATGGTTACAGCCGCTGAAAGAAGATTGCTCCAGAAGCGTGAACACAACAGCAACAAATCTTCTATGGGAAACCTTCAGAAGAACTTTGGTTGCTGAATCACGGAAGTTACAGGACTTGTGCCATTTTCAGGTGCTGGACAACTTTTCCAAACTTCTGCATGCTTTCAAGACAGAAGCTGCTGACACTTGGAATAAGAAGTCTTTGCTAATGATTGTTGATACACCAGCTGATAAGATGGACATATCAGAAGATGAATCTGAAGAATCCTCTGAAGATTCAAATCCTCTGGCTTTTGTTCTATTGAATCAACCTTCTGTTAAGGCTGGACCTGAACCTGTGCCAACTTTTGCAATGGATCTGGGCACTCTGCTTTCCACCTTTGTGAAGTCTGACTCAACGATTGCTGCTTCTGAGCCTGTTTCTACTGAAGCTTCATCATCTTCTTCTCCTACCTCACTCATTATGGATACTCTGAAAGAGATAAAGAAGGATAATGAAGTCTTGAATAAACGCATGGATAAGCAAGATCAAACAAATCTAGAGATCAAGAACTGGATGGTGAAACAAGACGAATCTGCCTCTGAGATCAAGAATCTTCTGATGGCTCTTGTCACTAAGAAATCCTAGTTTCTTTTTGTCTCTTATTTGGATGTTTTGTTTGTACTTCTGGATATCTATTTTTAAATTTTTTTATGAAATCTTTCAAAATTTATCATTTATTACACTTTTTGATTATGCCAAAAAGGGGGAGAAAATGTGCATTCTTGAACTAATCACTGTTTAACAGTTATAGGACTAAGTCTAAGACATTCTAACAAATTTGTAAGAATTCGTTTTGTGCAAAAGAATTTTTTTTGCAGGTATCACTTTAACTCTGAAAGAATATTTCAGCTAAGATTTATCTTCTTGAAGAAGTTCTGAAGAAATTCAAGAAGGTTGTGTATTACTTTGACTAAATAATCTCAGGATGTCTTATGCATAGAAATATTCATTTCAGGGGGAGATTCTTATCTCTTAATCCGTTTATTTTCTTTATCTAAAATAATTTTTTGTCATCATCAAAAAGGGGGAGATTGAAAGAACAAGATTAGTTCTGACCTATCTCAAGAGTTTTGATGATAACTAAATTATATTTAAGATAATTTATGCTCGGATGAATGTGTTTTGAATGTCTTAGTTAATGTTCTGACAGAAAACATTCTAAAGTACTAAGCAAAGATTATGAAGAAGTTCTTTGATAAAAGAACCTTTTATTCAAACGCATCTGCTGACTCTGGTAAGGCACTTTATTTGTTAAATATATACTCTAACTTCTAGCAGGCTCCTTGTTCAGAAGATAACTTGAAAGAAAGTGTTGTTCAAAGTTCTTAGCAAGCAACACATTGCCTAGAAGATGAGTGAAGCATGTTCTGACTTAAAGACATTGGAGAAAATTATGAAGTAACGTTTAGATCAACTTGTCTTGTCAAAGCAAATGAAAACATGTTCTTACATTCTGACGTTTGCTCATTAATGCAAAGACGGCTGAAAGCACTCAAGTGCCTACAACTAGTTTCTTGGAAAATGGAATATTGCAAGGATACACGCAAAGCATTTAATGCTCTCCATCTTTTCTGAAGGAAACAACGGTCTTATTGTTCCTACTATAAATAGAAGGACATTTATTGCAAGCCAATAACTTTTAAGTGAACCAAGAAAACCAATCAAAATTTCAAAAGAAGCAAGAAACTACGTGAAAGATCCAAAAGCTCACAAACTCATTGTTCATACAATTTGTGCATTATATTCTAAGTGAAAAATCATAGTTGTGGTATAGCTTGATTAGAAGCAAACTCTATTTCATTATCTGTAAAGATTAAACTCCTGTATTTGTTCCTTGAGAGACCAAGTTTGGTCAGATTTCTCAAGCAGACTAAGACTAGATTTAAGTCTTAGTGGTGTTAGTCACTTGTAAGTTTACCTGTGCATTGTTAGTCACAACATTTGTTGTGTGATTGTAATCAGTTGATTATAGTGGATTAAGTCCTTTTTGAGAAAGGCGAAATCACCTTGGCGGGTGGACTGGAGTAGTTTGAGTTCAAACGACAGGATAAAAATAGTTGTGTTCTTCCACTATTGTTTGAGCTTTGTTTTGAAAACGAAAAGAGTCACTTATTCAACCCCCCCCCCCCTTCTAAGTGTTTTCTTACCCCTTCGGTTATAATGTGGCCTGGTTCATGGTTCAAGAAACAAAGGATAAAGGCTCAAATTTTATTTGTACCCAACCTGCTCTTCGTGATGTTCTTCAGTCCTATGCCCAGTTAATTGCGCATTTAGATCCCAATTGAGTATGGAATATTTGCTCTGATACTTGGTGATGATTCAGAAATTGAACATTTGTTTTGAAAATGCATTCATTTTTGTAATCTTCTTTTTGTCGAGGATTTGTAGTAACCTCTTTTTTTTGGTTTTCGTTATCCCTTCTTTTTTCCTGAACTGTTTCTTTTGTGATTACAGTCAGCGGGATGCCCCAATTTTTCTCTTAAGTCTCCTTTATAGGTTTTGACTTAATGGGCTTTTATTTTGAGAAATAATGACTGCCTGTCTTGACGATTATACGGAACCATCACCGTCTTTTGTTTTAGAAGGACGTCTTTGATGCCATTCATTGTGTACGAAGCGACAGATTGTGACCGAATGCGCCTCTGAATTAATTGAGAAAACTACCCTGCCCCAGGTTATGACTAAGGGTTTTAATTTGTGTGAAAAGAAAAACTCCTACTTCTTTGGCTCGAAGGGGTTGACTAGGTATTATCTTCCTTATAACTCCACTATTTAGGATTTGAAACAACGCATGTACATCATCAGCGGGGTCTGTTCAAAAGCATACTGTAGAGATTGTGGTATCATTTTCATTATCCTCCCTCTAAGGCTTAGAGTTTTTAATCGAGAGTTGAATATCACGAAAAGGAAGTATAGAGAAGTTTAAGCATAATGAAAACAGATTAATTCAAGACAAACATGTTTAATGCATTAATGAAATAATAAAGTTTTGACATGATACTAATTGTTCGAATAAACAAAGAAAATACAATTTGAGAATTCAAATGAACAAAAATGATTTCGATCCTAGCGATGTTTTGGCAGGGGAGCAGTGATCACGCTGGGAGTCTCTAGAGGGTCGAATTCAATCTCTTTGGCGTCAATCATATCCTAAATTTTGTTCTTCAAAGCCCAGCAGTCATTGGTATCATGGCCTGGACTTTCCGAATGGTAAGCACAATGAGCATTTGGTTTATAGTAGGGAGAGGTGGCGTTCGGTTCTTAGGAGCTTCCCTCAGAGTAACCAGATTGGACTTCAGCAAACGAGGTAAAACCTGAGACAATGTCATGTTGATCTGTGTGAACTGTCTAGCTGGTCTTTCTACTCTTGGCTGGTTGTTTCTTTGCTGAGTAGGTTGAGGTTTGGGAATTATAACAGCCCCTACCGCCGGACGGCGCTCGGTTCGATTCTGATTCTTTTGGTTATAGACGACACTGACTTCCTTTTTACCTGCAAACGGCTTCCTTGAAGCACTAGAAAAGGCATCCTTCTGAATTTTTCCACTTCGGATTCCAGCTTCCACTCTTTCTCCTATTAAGATCAGTTCAGTAAAACCCGCCGATGAACTTCCAATCAGTTGGTTGAAGAATGGCCCAGTTAAAGTTCCCAGAAACATATCCACGAGCTCCCTGTTAGCTAAGGGAGGTTAAACTCTTCCATCCAAATCTCTCCACTTCTGAGCATAATCCTTGAAACCCTTGTTCGAACCCATAGACAGATTTTGGAGTTATGTACGGGTGGGAGCGAAGTCTGCATTATACTGATATTGCTTATAAAATGCAGCAGCAAGGTCTTCCTAGTTATGAACATTGGCTCTTTCCAGCTGATAGAACCAATCCAGTTGTGTTCCAGACAGACTGTCTTGGAAGAAGTGAACCCACAAGTCTTTGTCAGCAGTATGAGGTTGTATCTTCCTCACATAGGAACAAAGATGCATTTTAGGACAAGAGACCCCATCATACCTAGAAAATACCGGTACCTTAAATTTTGGGGGGATGACAACCCCGGAGACCAGACCCAACTCTTCAAAATCCAGCCTAGGAACCTTCTGGATTTCCATAGCACTCAGACGCTCTTCTAACTGCTTATAGTTTTCATTAGTCGGAGGGTACTGCTCCTCATTATAATCAGTTTCATTGTCAGACTCTTTAGGACTAGGGTCCTCTTCTCTGGCTTCACCCTCTTGATTCTCTCCCTCTTTAGATGAAGAAGATAAATCAACAACCCGTCTTGGTGCCCCTCTGAACCTTTTGCTCATATGTGCCACACCGATTGTCCTCTTGGTCTTCTTAGTGTTTTTCTTAACAATCAGAGCCTTCAGCTCTTCCTGTCCTTTGGCCAGAGCCATAATCATTTCCTGGAACTGCGTGTTTTGAGTCTGAAGATCTTTCACAGTTTTTCCATGAGCCATTGCTGAAATAAACATCGGAGGATATGAGAAACCTATTATGAATCATGTTATGCAATGATATGTATGATATGTGTGCAATGTTTTCAAGGGTTCTTAAAGGCTCAAATTTGCTTAAACAAAAAGGAACAAACACGAATTGTATTAGTAAACTTGAATTGTTACAAAGAATGTATTTTGAGAGTATAATTAAGCAAAATAAAACAAAAATAACACTAGGTTTCCCATGAGCGCATCCTCTTTGGCGCGATGTAGGCGTTGATATTCCTCTCTTCATTCTTCAAAGTAGATATGAGTATGTGCGAAATAAACCACCTAGCCAATAGAGGAGTGCAACATTGGAGGGTCCCCCTTATTTTTAGAGTGTGAGCATGCAGAGAGTGTAGAATATCCCCGAGTAATATAGGTACCGAATTCCGAGACAAAAAAACCTAGATTGTGCTCACATCTACGAGTTGATCAGCATTATGGAACAATACCATCCCATAGACAAGGAACACCAAAACCTCTTCAAAAGCTTGTAGATCCAGGGTATCCCAAAAATAGTAAGCCTTCTCGAACATAAATTTAACCGGAATTCCTTGAACACTCCCTCTGGTTTCCCAATTTGTCACTATGTTGGACCGTTGTAAGGATAAAGCTTTAGCAATTTCTTCAGGTTTGGGATGTCTTTCCGTACCGCTGAAAGGTAGCTGATCAAGAATGGGTATCCCTAATAACTAATAAAATTCCTCCATAGTAGGAACTAACTGGTAATCCGGGAATGTGAAACAGTGATGTAGAGGATCGAAGAACTGAAATAGCACTTTCAAAATTTCTTCGTCAGGTTTTGCAGTGACCAAGTTGAGCAACCGACCATGCTTTTAAGTGAAAGGAGAGCTTTCGGGAATCCTTACTTTCACTAGGTTAATCTGAATAGTGTTCCTGCGGGTGGATGCCACATCCTACAAAACCGAGCAAAGATGAGCCCTAGAAACCCTTGAAACAGTTAGTATGATATGCTATGGTATGATGTTTATGATATCATGATAAATCACAGGTATAGCAAACACAGAAAAATCACACCAAGTCCTTAGGTTTAAGGCCTGCTTGAGTTTTAAGGTCATACCCTCTTGAAGCTGGATTGGTTCAACCTGTCCTATAAATATGTAACCGGGTTCTAAAGGGATCTCAATATCACTGATATTTCCTCCAAACCTTGTTCAGTCGATGATTGACTCGTAATCAAACAAAACTCAGAAGTCAAACCTCAATGAGTGTAGCATCGAGTATCTGTTGACCTTGGGCATACACCAAAGACGACCATCTCGCTACATCCTACTGGCCAAGTTGTGCAATTAAAGGTTCTGAGGTCAGTTGATGCTTTATGACACCATGCGGAGGCCCCGTACATCTCCCTGATTGACTCAAGGGTTACGGGTACCAACCAAAGTTCCACATCAACGTAGCTACTGCTTCAACCGTGTCGGTATACCCCAGCACAACTCCCTCACAGTTTATTTCTACTTACCTAAAAGGTGTTTCCTGATCTGGGTGTAGGATCAAATAACCCAAACAATTCCCATAAATATAAAGCAAGCAAGACAATTAAGAGAAAGCAATTAAATATGACCTAGATCCTAAGGTTTACCCCACTTTATATTTAATTCCCCATCAGAGTCGCCAGTTCTGTGATACGGTGGCAGAACTGACTGTTAATACTGGTTTGCGTTTTTTGTTCGCAAATGTCGTGATAAGCAAGAGTCGCAACCTACTTTTATTTTATCCAATCAAGAAAAGGAAAAAGAACAGAAAAAACCTTTTTCGAGATGTTTCTGAGTACGGGGGGTAAATTATAGAAAGGGAAGGTGTTAGCACCCTTTCTATCTGTGGTTTTCCACGTGCTCTTAGGTACTTGCTCATTTTGAAATTGCTTGTATGTGCTTGTTTTGAAAAGTTTTCTTTTACTTCGTGTTAACCCTTGTTTCTGTCCTCAAGAGTGTTACGAAGTTGTGTTTGAAAACTTTGTTTGGAAAGTGTTTGTGTGAAAAAGTTTTTGTTTGTTTGAGCAAGTACCTAGGAACTAATCTACCTACTCGAAAAAGGTTGTTCGTTTTCCTTTTAGACAATTATATCCCATTATTGAGAATAGGTAGCATCATTGTTGGAGTTTTTTAGGGACATTCGAAGGGATGAAATGGTCACTGAAAGCAACATGTAAGGATACCTTAGCATTTCGAATGGACTATCGTCATATGATCAATTTGTAGGCAACTCGAGGGACAATTAGGGACTATGATTTTATGACGATTTTAGATTGCAGGTCATTGCTAAGGTATCCCTATGTTCGAGGGACACGACCATTATTTTTGAGGCAACCAAGTGAGGCAAACCCTAGGAGTGAGCATGTGCAAGTATGTGTTTTTTTAGTCAATTATCTTTGCACAATTAGGGTTTTCTACTGTATTAATCATTTGTCTTTTTCATGCAAGCCTATTTTCCATACATCTAGCAGTTTAATAGTTGCGGAAATTAAAAGTGGAAAAGTAAATCTACGTTATTACAAGGCCTCGGGGAGGGGGTTACATGACCAAACTTGGGGAATTGAAACAATAAATAATATGCGGTAAATAAAATCCTAGTTAAAACTATTACAACCTCAAAGCAAATACAATAATTTGAATTGAAACAAATAAAATATTACGCACGAGAATTAAATACGGGAATCAAAGTTTAAATTCAAAGGGAATCACAAAAAATATTTTTGTTATTTTTTTATTGAGAAAATTAACTATTTGCAAATTAACCCAAATTTTATAATTTATTTTAATTATGAAAATAAGAATTTAAATTTCCCTAATTAAATTAGTCTAATTAATTTAATGAAATAAAATATTTTATGAAAAGATCTGATTTTGATGTTTTTTTGTGATTTTTTTATTTAATAAAAAAATGATTTTGTTTTTTTTTGTAAAAATAATTAAACAAATAATTAAAATAAATAAAAGAAATTAAAAAGAAAAATTAAACTGAGTCTGGTGAAGTAGCAACTTGGAGGTGTGGAATGGAATTTTTAAGCCCAGAATTATAGGCCCATTTGCCCACGTGGGGATTCAGTGCAACTGGCCTTCAGGAGGTCCACCACGCGCCTGCATGCTTGAGGCCTTAGATCTGGCCAAGACATGATCTGATGGCGTGGATTTGAGGATGCATGATGGCCCTTTTGAAGGTTAGGCTCGCTGGATCTAGGACAAAGAAATTGGAAAATATGAAAACGTGAGATTTCAGGATCGAACCCAGAACCCTTTGCTTCACCGCCCGCGCCTTTGCCATTTGTGTTGGGATGGTTAGTTGTATATATAATAACATAAATAAAATATAAAGGAAATAAAGTGGTCTTTCCCAAACGCGCGCGTGATTCAAATCACCTAATGGGATTCTACCACCTAATTGTCTTCTTCCCCATAACTGTTGTTTTGGCCACACTTTTACCTACAGTCATTTCCGTCACTAAAGGCTATAGTGACGAATTTTGTTCGTAGCCATAAACGTGTAAAATTAAAAAACCCAGCACAAGCAGAATAAATTCAAACCAAAGACATGGATAAATTGAAAATCATCTTCTAAGCATGATAGTACCCCTGATTTTGTCCAATTTTGCCTCTATATGGAATTCCCAATTTGGGACCTCAAAACCGTAACAATGGCATCGTAGCATTCCTGCACTTAAACTTCAATCAAACCAATAAAAAACATTGCAAATATGATAGCAAGAATGGATATATGATTAAAACATGTCTATGATGGATAAATTATTAAAAACGAATCTTGAAAAAAAGATGCAAACCGTGGCACTGTGAGGCACGATTTATGAAGGTTTTAAGTCTTGAGGATGATTGTAATGGCTTCAAAAGATGTCCAGGAACGGATTGCTGGCCTTGGAATTGCTTGAAACGACTTGTAGAATCAAAACCGACTTGCACTTTTTGACAAAAAATTGAGGCTTGTCCCCCTTCTTTCACGACCCCAATCCTCTTTTTTATGCTTTATGGATGTTACGTATATATGATAGAATGATTTAGATCAACAAAAACTGATTATATCTTTGCAAATTATGGAGATTTGATTTCATTCTTTGTCTTGTATGATTTGTTTCCGAAATAGACCAAATTAAAATATTTTCCAATCAATTAGCTCTTGCACGGATTTTTTGATTTGCTAGTTATTCATGGACTCATAATATGCTCATAAAATCAAATCTTTGATTTTATTTGATTATTCTACTATTTAAATTGACTTATTTTGATTTAAATGGATAAAAAATCAAAATATATAATAAAAATAATAAAATAATAGGTGGATAAGCTCAGGTGTCGTGGGATATCTTAGGAACAAGTTTCAAACAAGAAAACATGGGCCCATTTGAAAAAAAAAGTCATTTTGATCAATGTTGACTTCATGCACATTTCCAAAAATTGGTCAACTTTGACAATACATATCTCCCTCAATTCTAACCCTAAGAGTGTGTTCTTGGACTTTTTAGAAAGCTTAGGATGTCCTTTAAGCAACCTCTTTGGTTTCATCTCAATTGGATCTTCCATGTTCATGTAAGAAGCTTTGACCCAAAAGGTCTTTTTGTTGGCTTTTCAAAAGGACCTATAATGTAGAAATTCATATCTTTTAATGAGTGCATATTTTGAACTTGTGGGATGAAGTTGAATTGTAGGTAATTTCATCCTCTTCAAAATGAGCCTTGTATGGAAAATTTCTGATAAAGTATGAAGAAGTTATGCTTGGTCAAAATTTGGTTGACTTTTCCTTAGAAACCCTAATTTAGCAACTTTTGGGTTTTGATGAATTTGGGGCATTCCTTGAGGAATCATGATAAACCATTGATAAAATGATGGATATCTCTTTAAAATTTTGATGTTGACCAAAAATCTTGAAGTTTGACTATATGTGGGCCACAATTGACTTTTGACCTAGTACTGTTGATTTTCAGGCATCTGGGCAATTGGTTGAGCAAAATTCTTGTGCAAGGCATGAAACTTGACATGGATGATATTGAGAACATATTGGGACCATGTAAAGAATTTGGGAGCTTTGGAGTTCCCACACCCTGGTGAAAATGGAAACCCTAGTTTGAGGTACATTGTCTTAGGAGAGAGTTTGTCTGGTCAACTCTTGGGCATCCTTGAGCTAGTTGAGGACCTCAATGGGCATGTGTTGAGTAAAATGAGAGGGAAAATTTTGGGATACAAAACATTACGATGGATGTTTGTGTTGTTTGTTGCACATAATTATTGATGTGTTCCATAGTATGATGAACGATAAAAAGGTGTGAGATAAAGATGTATAATGATGTATACTTGAATTACTATCTGTTTACTATTATGCTTCCTCTTATATCATTATGATATCTCACCCTTTCTGTTTGAATGTTGCCTCTACGTGGGTAATGTATAGATGATATGAAGTAGCTCGAGGTCATAGATAGCTGAAGAGTTCCTTCAGTTTTGTGTAGATTGAGTCGGTGTATGCTCTGATACGTAACACTTGGGGGTTTCACGTTTTATTTATCTCGCTGGAGTGAAATTTGCACTACTCCATTGTTTGAGTTTAATTTATGACTATGCTTAATTTTGAAATATGATAATTATGACTCTGGTTGGAGAATTGAGTTGATTCTTTATTGATGTTTTCTGTTGCGAATAAATGAAAGGAAGTTTAAGACTTTTGAACATATGAATTGTGTTGTGTATCTTATTTAATGAGCATGTATGATGTATGAAGCATGTGGCATCCTATTTTGATTTTGTATTTTACAAATTAATTTACTCTGAGTTTTATATAATTTACCGACGGGGAAATAGGGTGTTACAGTTGGTATCAGAGCAGGTTGGTCCGTCCAATGAAGTTGTTGAGTTAGTGTAGTGTGACAGTTGAATATTGTTGACGTGTTGTTCATTAGTACGCGACATGTGTGTGGTACATTGTCAGTGCTTTCTTGTTTTTTTAATCACTTGTTTGCAGGAGTGGGATTGAAAAAAAGTGGGGGAGAAGCTAGTGCTTCTTTGAGATGGTTCAGGTGTGAACAGTTGTTTCAGTGTGTCGTGATTTTCATAAGTTCAAACGTTGGCGAGACTCCGTTGTTTTTCCAATTTTGAAGGAAGTAACAAATTCAAAATTTATATCTAGCGGTTAGCCGAAGGGTCCTTGAGAGAGAATGATCAGGTACTCGTGTTATTCGCATCTCTAGAAGTGGAGGGCGATGTTATGGCTAATGATGTGCCAGTTGTGGGTGAGTCTTGATGTTTTCTTGGGGAAAATTACGACTTATCGTTAGAGTGAGATGTTGGATTAACTTGATGTTATCCTTGGAGTGGACTGGTTGGAGTTAAACCAAGGGACTGCGAATTATTTTGATGAGTTGATGCATATTCTTATGCCGAGAGATATTTGTTAAATAAGTAAGATAAATCCTAGAAGGTGAAGCTCATATGGTCATAATGTTTCAACACTGCATGTTGATCTTGAAGTTTTCAGTGTTGAGTTACCATAGTGTGTGCCGTTGTTGTCCTGAGTAATGCTGGAGTGATGAATTACTATGAATTTTATGTTGGAATCATGTATGTGATTGTTGATTGTCATTGATATTGTTGAGGTGTTGTGAATCACGAGTCATATTTGGAACTCGAAGATATGAGTAGATTTGTAAAATGGACTGGAGCATTGGTGTTTTGGAAAATGGAACTTTTGGCAAATTAATGTGCCTCTTGAGTTATAAGAAGAATGGGGTTTTGGAAAAGTGTTGGAATGGGTTTTGTACATAGAAAATCATAAAAAACTAATTCTGTACAGTAAGCAATCGATTGCACAGTTAAAATTTTTTTATGGAAAACTGCTTATGTACAGGGTGAAATCGATTGTTGTTCTGGTGCAATCGATTGCATAGTGCTAGATAACATTTTTATAAAAACTTTGAAAATTCATAACATGAGTTATAGACGTCCGATTTGAGTCTCGTTTGAAGTGTTAGAAAGCTAACGTAATGAACTTTTCTTTAAAAATGGTTTCAGTACCTGGAAGAAATTTATTGTCACGTGGTTATGATGGATAAGAGGTGGAGTTTATTATTGATCTTGTCCTGGGTACCAGACTTGTTTCTATGACACCATACAGGATGTCAGGTTCAGAGTTGGATGAATTGAAGAAGCAATTAGAAGAATGGTTAGAAGATGAATTTGTGAGACCAAGTGTATCATTTGGGGAGTTCTGATGTTATTAGTTAAGAAGAAAGAAGGTACTCCGAGATTGTACATAGATTACCGACAGTTGATTTCGGTAACGATTGAGATTAAATGTCCACTGTAGAGGGATTGAATATTTGATGGACCGGCTGGTAGACGAGTATGTCTTCAAGTCTAATCAAATTGAGGTTGGACTACCTTTATATTCGGGTGAAGGGTGAGGATAGTTAGATAATATCTCTTAGAACTCGGTGAAGGCATTATAAATATTGGATTAGTTTGTTGCGGTGTTTATTGAGGAAATATCTAAGTCATAATATAGGCATGTTGAACGTTGCGATTTGAATTTCTGTGTCGAGAGGGAGGAAACTTTATGCGAAGTTGCCAAGGTGTAAATTATGGTTTGAGGAGATGATTTTTTCTTGAGCATGCTATTTCAGGTGATGGTATCTGTGAATCCATCCTAAGTAGATGCAGTTCTACATTAAGAGGCTCTAAAGTTGGTTACAGAGACTAGAAGTTTCTTTGGTCATAACTTATTACTATTGCAGCTCATTTGAGATGAGGTCAAGGATGATATGTTGTTAATGAATGCGATATTGGTATTAGTAAGGATGTGAAGGTATTGGAGCAAACACATAGAAGTGCAGATTATGCCAATTGAGAATGTTTAGAGTGTAAAGATCTTTGAGGAAGAGAGAATGTTATACGGTAGAGGGGATTTCACTTTGTTGATAATAGAATATTGACATGTGTCAAGAAATTTTTGGAATTTTTATCAGCAACCGGGATGTGGAAATGGTGTTATTGAGATTGTGATTGGAATGAGATCCAAATATGAAGTTATATGAATCATCGGGGCTATAAGGCTAAAGGAGAAACTAAGGATTTATTGATTTTATTAAAGCCCTTTACTTGGGTGAATACTTCATTTGGAGCGAAATGACTTGAATTGTACTTGGTGTAGTAGTAATTCCGATATTGGGAGAATATTTAACAATTATTTTGTACCACGAGTATGTATAAGAGAATATGTGATGGATTTTTGGACGTTTATGTATCACTGACGAAGTTGAAAAGAAGGAAATTAAGAAAATGTTTGTAAGTCTTAGAGATGATTGTTGAATATTATGATTAAGTAACTTTGATTACAAGATAAATGAAACTATTGTAGTTGAGTAACGATGATTTATGCCACCAATATGGTTATCGGTTACCTATTGACAAATTGAGGAACTGATCACCCTTAATCTCTTGTTGATAGTAGACGAGATTGTATTGGATGGGATAGACTTGTCTTACTAGCTTGATAGTGAGTAAAGTGGATTTAATTTTTTTATCGAGAGGATAATTATTCACCATTTTCTGTGAACCTAATATAAAAGTGGCTATGAAAGAGTTGGAAATTATTGAGTTGTTCAATGACTTGAGTTGGTATGTCAGTTAACGCTGCAGAGTGGAAGGTTGAGAATATCTAAAGTGAACAATGACTTCCTGGTGGATATTAAAGAGATTCAGAAACTAGATGTGAAACTTGTAGATCTGATAGTTCATGGAGATCAAAATGACGATAGTGATTGTAAAGTAGATGAATCAAAGTGGTGTAGCTGAAGCGTGATATAGCGTAGTTCATTATGCATGTGTGACTTGTTAGGAGTCAACGGTAAACATTAGAATCCTACGGGGATGATACAAACCATTGGACATTTCAGAATGGAAGTGTTAGGTGAAAGGTTGATATATTTTTCGTGTTGCTGTCATCGTAATAGATGTATTGATTTGCATAATCTACTAGTTGAACGTAACATTATGGCACTAAAGTTGTGTGTCAATGTTGTCGGTAATTGGTTGTGTTTATGTTCTTATGACGATATTGTTGTGTGATGAAATAGTAGAGACGGTGTTCATGTCCTGAGACTCTATGTTCTTAGTCTGTATTGTTGTTTTGTTTCCTATGGTAGGGACTCGAGGGTGAGCATAGTTTCCTTATGAAGAGACATTAGAGAAGTTTTACCTGTAGTGACAAAGAGGATCTCGTTGTGTTCCGGTCCAAGCGTAAACATGAACATAAAGTAATAGATCATGTATTCTGGGGTGATGAGACAAGGAGGAAATTAACATATGTATTCATAACTCGGTAGTAATGCATCTTTTTGGATTTTTGTGTTTGACGATATGGAAGGTTGGATAGTAGTATTTGGAAGGTTTCCAAACATGATGTGAAAGTTGGAAGGAAGGATGCGAGAGTCGTATCTGGAGTTGTTAGTAACAAGTGGATTTTCGAGGACGAAAATATTCTAAGTGGAGGAGAGTTGTAACACCCTGATTTAATTAGAATTATTTTTAATTAAATAATTAGATAATGTGATATGATATTTTGTTGGAGACTAGATATCATAGACTTATGAGAGTTGAGGTTTTAGGGGTGTATGGCTAAATATGTAAAGACATGGGGGTGTGCAGTATAATATGTATTTTTATTACTATTATATTATAATATTAGGATTATTATTATTTTATAATAATAATTAAATAATTACTTAATTGGAATAGTTATTTTAATATTGGGATATATTAGAGTGAGAAGAAGAGAAAGAGAGTCAGTACGTAGAAACAGAGAAAGAGAAGCGTAGAAGTGAGAAGAGGAGAAAGCACTAGGAAGCTAGGGCAGGAAAGTTCTTCAGTAGGAATAAAGAATAATCACCAATCTAAGGTAAGGGGATTCTAACTCTATAAGGGTTTTCCTAATGATAAGGTATGGTGGTGTTTAGGTTCCATGGTTGTATGCTTTTGATTTCTCCCTATTTGGTTGTTTTGGGGTTTTACCCTTTGATGATTGATTTTGATGAATTGTGTGTACCATTGATGTTTGATATGTGTGGTAATTGACGTATGATGATGGGGATGATAAGCTGGGGTTTGATTGTGCATTATCTCATGAAGTCCGTGTTTTTAGAATTGAGCCAAAAGGGTTTTCACACTTCTATTTTTCTGAATCCGTAAAACTGTTTTTCACAGGGTCCAATCAATTTGCAGTGCAGGTGCAATCGATTGCACAGTTCAATTTTGGTGAATTTTTCTTCTGATTCAGTAAGCAATCAATTTGAAGTACAAAGCAATCGATTTGCACTGCTTAAATATGTAATTTTTGGCCTCTGGAACAAGGTGCAATCGATTTGCATGTTAGTGCAATCAATTGCTCACTGTTTAACAGTATTTTTGAAAACTCCATAACTTTTGACTCGGGTGTCTGTTTGACGCGCCGTTTGGATCGTTGGAAAGCTAAAAATATTTTCTAAAATGTGCTAATATTTTTTATGACAGTAGACTAATATTTTATTGGAAGAATTCTGATGTGTGCGTATATCGTATATGTTGTAATGCAAAATGTTGCGATTGAATGTATCAGTGTTGTATAAACGATGTACGAAGGATTTTGCATGATGTATTGCATGATAATGATGATGACGATGGCCTGTATTGGAGAAATATGGCCTGTATTGGCGAGACATTGTTAAGTATGAACAATCAATGTAAATTAAGTTGTTGCATGTCAGTGTCGCATGCATTGATTAAAGATGGCCTGTATTGGCAAAAGATGGCCTGTATTGAAAAAAGATGGCTTGTATTGGAGTTGTTGCCCCAAGTTGGCATTTATTAAGTTGAGGGTTTTGCTCTATTGGCACCAAATGCATAGCGTCAGTACCATCCTCATTACATTACACTGTTATCAGTAATTGATGGTTTGATTATTAAACAAAATTCTAATTCTGTTACGATGGATGTTTGTGTTATTTTTTACACATAATTATATTGATGTGTTTCACATTATGGTGAATGATAAAAAGGCGTGAGATAAAGAGGTATAATGATGTGTACTTGAATTACTATATGTTCATTATAATGCTTCTTCTTATATTGTTATGATATCTCACCCTTTCTGTTTGAATGTTGCCTCTACGCGGGTAACATGCAGATGATCCGAAGTAGCTCGAGGTCATGGATAGCTGAAGAGTTCCTTCAGTTTTATGTAGATTGAGTCGGTGCCTGCTCTGATACGTAACACTTGGGGGTTTCGCGTTTTTTTATCTCGTTGGAGTGAACTTTGCACTACTCCATTGTTTGAGTTCAGTTTATGACTATGCTGAATTTTGAAAGATGATAATTATGACTCCGGTTGGAGAATTGAGATGATTCTTTATTGATGTTTTTCGTTGCGAATAAATGAAAGGAAGTTTAAGAATTTTGAACATATGAATTGTGTTGCGTATCTTATTTAATGAACATGTATGATGTATGACGCATGTGGCATCCTATTTTGATGTTTTATTTTAAAAATTAATTTACTCTTATTTTTATATAATTTACTGACAGGGAAATAGGGTGTTACACGACTACGAACCATGAAGGAATGTATTGGTCTAAATCATCTGACTCAAAAGCAAAGAAGATTGGAGCTATCAAGAGATTATTGGGGAAAATAGTAATAACAATTATCATTTTCATTTTCCATTTACAGATTTTTATCAAAACTTTCTGTAATTACCTCTTTTTAGGGATTACATCTTGTACGCTTGCCTGTTCAGAGGCATATTTATCAATAAAAACACTAAATTTTTCTTCAACTCTTTCAATTGAGTTTCTTTCTTTTTAGACTTGTTTGCAAAATTCTACGATTATTTTTTGTGAATATTGTTTGAAATCATTTTTGGAAATTGACATACCAATAAAAACATTTGAGAAAACATAGAAAAGCATTTTGGTTAGAAAAAAACAATTGAAATAAAATCCACGCATATCTCTACGCCCACTCCCATGTCTACGACTATGTCAATATCCGCACCAAAATCCATGTTTACGTCCATTCCTACGTCTGCGCCTATGATACAGACATCAAGATCTCGCTAACGTCTTTCACCAAGTCCAAATCCACTTGGAGATACAATAATTGGCAACAAACATTGTCGGGGAGTTGGTGACTATGACAACCCCGTGGTTTAATAAAAGAGATTTATCAAAAGCATATACATACACTTTGGGCATACACATACATTTAGGGAACACACATGCTTGGGGCATACCCATACAAACATTTGGGGCATAAGCACATAAGTATTTTTTTACATACACATTATAAACATTTGAGGCATACATCACACTTAGCACATCAATTTAGGGCATTATGCACGTGGTTCACCTTGCAGAGCTACTTTGGTTAGAATTACAAATTTTCTAGGGGTTCATCCTTAGTAAGCTTATCTTTGCAAACTTTATAGTTCAAACTTTAAGAAAATTTTGTGTTCTTCACGTTGATAGTTATGGTTGAGGACGACACAACCGACTTCATAGGGAATTTGATGTTTATTTTCTTCATGTTGATAGTTGTAGTTGAGGACGACACAACCGACTTCATCATGAATTTGATATTCTTTACCTTGATAATTATGGTTGAGGACGACACAACCGACTTCACTGTGAATTTGGTGTTTATTTTCTTCATGTTGATAATTGTGGTTGAGGACAACACAACCGACTTCATCATGAATTTGGTGTTCTTCATGTTGATATTTATGGTTGAGGGCGACAGAACCGACTTCATCGTGAATTTGGGGTATATTTTCTTCATGTTGATAGTTGTGGTTGAGGACGAAACAACCGACTTCATCATGAATTTGGTGTTCTTCATGTTGATAGTTGTGGTTGAGGACCGACTTCATCGTGAACTTGGGGTATATTTTCTTCATGTTGATAGTTGTGGTTGAGGACGACACAACCGACTTCATCATGAACTTGGTGTTCTTCATGTTTATAGTTGTGGTTGAGGGTGACACAACCGACTTTGTCGTGAATTTGGGGTATATTTTCTTCATGTTGATAGTCGTGGTCGAGTGCGTCACAACTGACACCATCAGGGAATTTTGGGTTCCATTGCTTTATACTTAACATATTTCATCCGACTATCGAGTCTCGGTAAATATGTAAAATTCTGCAATCCCTTTAGGTACTGATGGGTCATCCGTATAGTCATGCCTAGATCAAAACTTCTGTACAAACACTGGTAGGATGATACATCATCATCCATGCCTATTCTTCATACTCATGCGAACTCTATACAACGTATCCTTATTATCTCAGATAAATCCGGGGGTCTTCCAATATTTAATAAACTTCCGATCAAACATATGAGACCTGCGTATTCTCACACCATTTAATCGAAAGATGACTAAATAAGGGAAGCTGTCATACCCCAAATTTTCCTTACCCTTATTTATATTTAAGTTTCCTTAAAAGTAATCGTATTATTTAGTTTTTGTTTTTCTGCAAGGGCGTAAACCATAAATTAAGGGGTGTTGGTTTTAAAATGGACCATCAATATCTGATGGCTCATTAGGTTTTTAAAGAGATGTCCATTTCAAGTTAAAAATGGGGGGGGGGGGGGGGGGTGCGTCGTTTTAATCAGAGGAGGAGTGAATAATTGTGTTGTTGCTTAAGGGCCCAATGATTTAAAATGGGTTGGCCCATTTGGTTTTTCTGTTTAGTTTGTTTTTGTTATAACATTGTTATTATTTTATAATTACTCACTATTATTAAATTATATTAATATTTTAATTTAGATAGTATATTATAAAATTTGACTTATGTGTTAACAAAGTAAGCCTTCCTTTCCATGTTTCATCACCAAAGCCCACTAAATAATATTAAGGTTTTGTTTCAGAACAAGTTAGGGGGTATTATAGCATTCCGTTTCTAGGGCCCAACATATTAAACAATATGGCCCAGTAAGTCTTTTTTTTTTGTGTTTTAAGACGGCTATTTTGTTTTTTGATTATAACAACTTTTTATTTTTTGAGGAGCATTTATACAGTTTATTTTGCATAGTCCAAGAAAGCCAAGTCACAGGCTCAGATTCGAAACCCATAACAGGCCCAACAACTAAACCTTTTGCTCATTTCATTTTATTTGTGGTTTTATTAAAAGTCATTAATAACTTTTTTTTACGTTATATTTTTAAAAAAACCTTAAAATTTGAATAATGTTGGTTGGTATTAAAAAGAAAAACATTGCATTTTTTTTTTTGCATGGCCCAAATGACAAAAATAGACGCACATGACCATCTCTTTAGAATCCTTGTTGCTTCAAACAAACAAACATGGCCCAAGTTGCAAACATCTACTGTTTGGATTAAATTAGAATCGCGTGCACTTTAAATCCTCTAAGCAATTTCTAGAAAACAAACAATATATTTTCTTTCCTTTTTACATAACAAGATCGATACGGAAACTAATTGAAACATAAATAAAAAATTAAATACAAAATCAGTATTGAAACATAAGCAATTAAATTTTTTTTTACAGACACTTTATGTTGTTTCTAGAACCAATTACAGACAACATTAAAAAATTTCCTAACATAAACCCTAAATTAATTCTAACAATTAAAATTACAGACAAATTTATTTTCTTCCTAAAATTGCTAATTCTAAAAACAATATAAAACTTAAGTCAAACTACAGAAAAAAGGACTGAGATTTTGTGAGTAAAAAAAAATACAAAGAAGAAACAGTTCGCCGTCGCCGCGAAAACCGTCCTCAAACCCTCACTGCCGCCACTCCAACCTTGATCGACATCGTACCTAGCCTTCATATTCAACATTCCATTGCACCTGCAAGCAAAGACATAAAAAAGGTCTCAAAACGCGGATCAGAGAGGAAATCTAGAATCAACGAAAAGGGTAAGCATTTGACAAAACCCAGCTTGCATATTTGACCCTGTATATTTTTATTTATTTTTTGGTTGGATTTAAGAAGGAGGGTTTACAGTCGCCGCGTTTAGAGAGATCTAGGGTTTAGGGAGAGAGGAACGAGAGATAGGCGAAGCTGAGAAGGGATAGGAGAGATAAGAAATATGAAAGTATTTGCTTCTGTTTTGAAAATGAAAATATAATAAGCTTCATAATCCAGTATGTGCAGCCTACCATAATAGCCATGCTCCCTCAATCTCAACCATATAATCTCAATCATAAGACCTAAAACACGCGAGTCCACGGCTTTGCGATGCGCCACCCACACGGAGTTCAAAACGGAATAGACTATCTAAGCACTCTTGGGCCTCACCGCTGGGGCAGTTACTAAACACAACTACCCTTTTTTTGTTTGTTTACTGTTCTTGCTAACATGGTCAAAAAAGAAACATGCCCTGCCTTAATGGGCCCAATCCAAAATCTTGACTTGGGCCCTACTGATTTACACACCCCCTTCTTTTACTACTTAGTATTAAAACACACCCCCTATCCATTTGGGCCTGTATTCAAAATTTGAATTCAGACCCTTTCTATTAGAATCCCTATTTTACTACCATATTATATTCTTACACCCCCCTGCGTTTTTTAATATTTTTTAATATTTTATTTATTTCATATTTATAATGTTTTCTATTTTCTATTTTATTTATTTATTCAATTACAATAAATATTATATATTTTTTATATATTTGATTCTAATATTATTATTATCACATAAAACTCTATAAAAAACTCAGCCAACGATAAACTATTTTCGAAATCAAATTAATTCAACGAATAACTTTCAAAACGAATTGCGAGCTTATTCGAATCGACCGTATGTTTAGTCTAATAATTTTCACTACTTACGACGCCTAGACTAAATGTGTGGAAAATATGTATATCTTCTCAATCCATAAAAAAACACAAACCAACCGCGGAATACGAAATGAGACTCTGATTCCTCCAAGGAGGATACGTAGGCATACAATCAAAAATCACGGTGAGTCCCACTAATTAAAAAACAAACCCTATTCCCTAAAGATTAATTCTATACCTAGTATCCTTGTGAACAAGGTATATGAGGGGTGGCTAATACCTTCCCTTCGTCTAAAACTGAGTCAAAAAATCTAGAATCTCTGAACTTTAGGATTATTCCTTTATACTCCCTTTCTTTAGGATAAAAATTAAGGGTGACGATTGTGGTTTAAAAACCAGTTGCAACAGTCTATGGCCACAAATTTATTCTTTTTTGGAAGGGGTGTCAAAAGCCTTTTTGTTGTAATATTCGCACACTAGCGGCCCAAGTGGTCGTCTCGTTCAGTTTTCCGGCCAATGGTCGTTTGTTTTGAATATTTAACTTGTGTTGCTTACATGTTTGTTGATGAACTTTCCTGTTTAGGAAATTCTTTATTTTGCTAAAAGTTTATAGAGGGGATTTTCTCGTTTAGTATGTTCGTCAGTGTGGGGGAAACTGATCAAACGGTCAGGGTGAATACCAGGCATGGGCCGGAACCTAGGTCTCGTTTCGAGGGACCCGGGTTCAGCGGCGTGAACTTCCCATTGCAAGTCGGGCGTTCTACCATCGTGATACAAGGAATATGTAGCTCGATTGAGTTATCCATGTCGGGCTGAAGGTGCACTCGTTATATGAGCGGAGCTTCAGCCCTTATGAATATTTTAGATGCTATGTTTGGGCCTAGGCATGCACGTGTGGTCAGGCCTGGGTGAGTTTGTCTTATTGATCAAACTCGCCGGCTGCTCAGTGTCTTTAACTTAATATTGTTTTAGCTTGTCAACATTCCCTGATCGAACAAGTTGTTCCCCTTGTATGTTTTCCAAGTAATATGCCCAATCCCTGTTTTCGCGTAGACGCGATAAGGACCTTCCCAGTTCGCCGCGAGCTTTCCCTCGCGAGATTCTTTGTGATTTATCTTTAAGACAAGGTTGCCGACCTCAAACTCTCGTCATATGACCTTAGCATCGTAGCGCATGGCTATTTTTTTTGTTTAAGCGAGGCCTCTCGTAGGACCGATCCTGTTATGATTTTTTCCACTAGATCCAGTTCTTCCCAGAGGGTGACGTTGTTCATCTCCTCGTCTGGAGGGGCCTCGTTTTTCCTGGAAGGTTCTTCGATCTCTATGGGAATGACGACCTCCTTCCCGTAAGCTAGTCGGAAAAAGGGTCTCCTCGGTTGACGAATGTGCAGTTGTTCGGTATCCCTAGAGTACACTGTGTAACTCCTCGACCCATATTTTATTGGTTTCATCCAATCTTCACTTGAGGCCCCTGAGTATTACTCTGTTTGCATATTGGGCTTGGCCGTTTGTCTGGGGATGCTTGACAGAGGCGAAGTGTTGGGTGGTCCCCAGTTTGGTGATGAATTCCTGAAAGGTGTGGTCTATGAAATGAGTCTCATTGTTAGTGACTATCGCTTGTGGGATGCCAAATTGAGCAAGGATATTTATTTTATAGAAGAGAAGGACCTTTTGGGTGGTGATTTTGGCCAAAGCTTCGACTTCTATCCATTTGGTGAAGTAGTCGACCGCTACGATTAGATATTTGTTCTGATTGGCTTCGACCACGAATGGACCAAGGAGATCAAATCCCCACCAGGCGAAGGGCCAAAGGGAGGAGAGGTATTTAAGTTCGTTAGGTGGAGCTAAATTCATGTCTCCATGCCGTTGGCATTTCTCACACTTTTTCGCGTGCTCTTTCGTGTCATGCTGCATGGTGGGCCAATAATATCCTACTCGCAAAGATTTTCTTGTGAGGGATCTCCCGTCTAGATATTAGCCACTGATTCCCTTTTGGATTTCGAGAAAGACACGCTCTTCCCCGCTTCGATGGACACATTTGAGAAGTGGAATGGAAAATCACCTCTTGTAAAGTTTTCCCTCGACCAAAACGCACGAGCAAGATCTCCGCCTGAAAACGGCCGCTTCTTTTGAGTCGCCGGGGAGTTTTTCCTTAGTGAGGTAATCGTGTACGAGGGTCATTCAACAATCATTGTCCCCGATGGTGAACACTTCTAGGGTAGAACACAACTTTTGGGTGCTCGGTCGAGGAAGTATTTTCTGTATCACCGACTTATTCCCTCCTTTTCTCTTCGTGCTTGGCAACTTAGATAAGATATCTGCATGGGCGTTATGCTCGCAGGGAACATGTTCTACGTCCACAAATTTAAATTTATTTTTCCTCTCCTGGACCAGGGCCCAATATTCAGCAAGTTGGTCGTTTTTGACCTGATATTCGCCTCGAACTTGAGAAGCGACCAGCTGGGAGTCGGTGAATATTTTTACTTCTTTGGCGAGTCGTAATCCCGCGAGGAACGTGTCATATTCTGTAGCACCCCAATTCTACCCAAGAATTATTATAAGGATCAGAGTTACGAAATTATGACAACCGAATCAGGATGCTATAATTTCAACTTAAAACAACAACATTCATTACAGATACATAACACATTAAACTTGGATGAACCAACGACAACATAAATTAGTCTTTTAAAACCAACAACTTTCATAACTATGCAGCGAAATTAAATATTCAACTTAAAATAATAGATCATCATCATTCAATTGGAAAAACTTCAAGTAATTTAACGAACAACAATTTAAAGTTCAATCAACTTAAATAATAATAATAATAATAATAAAACATCAATAGTTTATCCCCCCGAGTGTTACGTATGAGAGCAATGACACCAACTCGAACTACTGAAGGTAAATAGCCTTCACTCTAGATTACCTGCACGTTACCAACATTGGGGTAACATTAAAACAAAAGGGGTGAGATATCAGACAATATAATAAGATGTATGATAAATATTAAATTAGAATTAGTTCATGCAAAAAATACCACTTCACAACTTATAAACAACAACAATCACGAAAAAATATCAACAAAATATAACAATTAATTCATCAGCACAACAACTCGAATATGTAACGTGAAATGCGACTCGTTTTTATGCACATGCATATGGTACTAATGGAGCAGAACTCCCAATTTAATAACTTTCCAATTAATAGAGGCAGCAACAAGGCATAAGCCTTCAACTTTATATTTGCCAATCCAGGCCAACTTAAAGAGCAGCAGCTCCAACATGATATACTATGTATACGACAACATGATTAAATGAAACAACGAAAAAAACATATAACAACATTGACATAAGCCTACAACTCAATAATTTCCCATCAATAGAGGCGGAACAACAAGATTCATCACCTGCAACTTCACAATTAACAATAATTTAATTACAACAACTTAATAATTGTTCCGGCTAAGCATTTTGACTCTGTCGCCTATTAGTCCTACCTTATATATATGCAAATCTACACTTTGTTTACTTCGGTAACTAACAAATAGTCTCTGCTATTATCTTTTCTAACTCTGCTACATAACAATTTTGTAACTAATTTAATAAAGTAACAGACACATGAAACAGACCAAACAACGAAAAAAAGTAGAGCTTTATGGGTGTTCCCCTCGTCACCCAACTGTGCCCCTCGGCACAACTAAAAATTAACCATGCCACCCGCCATGGAGTTGTACCGCTCGATACACTTCTCTTCATGCCATGCCGGTCGGCATGCTCATCTGCCCCTCGACACAGAGTATTTCTCTCGCCTCTTCTTCATATAATTACTGATTTAAACACAGAATTCTCTTTGATTAACATTTTCTCAAATAACAGACCAACATAACATATGATCACAACAACATAATCCCTATAGTAACATCAATATAGGATAATTTTCCCACAATAGATTCATTGACAGTAAGACAATTTCAGCAATTACAAAAGTAACCACAACAAATATACGTGAACAATAACAATTTTACACGACCGATTCCCACATGTTATTCATCATATACCCAATTATAGAGTCAGAACCCCACCATTACCATGGATTGAAGGTCGCTTTACGATTTTCTGATTGAACCTAGCCTTGTGCCTCTTCTCCTTATTCCTCATCTCTGTAACTTCTCACATACATCACTTTCTCTTATCTTTCTCTTAACCCTTTCTTTAATTACCCTTATTTTTATTATTAAACTAAACTCAATAATATATCATTATTTCTATTATGCCTAATTTCCACACCCCCTTAATACTACGTCTATCACCAAAACAAGCCCAACAACTAATATTATTAATATTCTACAATTCTAATATTATTACTAATATTATTAATCACCTAATTTAATCGACTAATAAAAACACCGTAACTTATGTCAACAACTCACAACATAACACAACATGTCAACAAATTCAACAAATAATTCGCAGTTAATCAAAAATACTTAATTAAATAATTAATTAAATAAACGGATGTTACATATTCAGCCTGATTGTTGGAGGTCGGAAAAGACAGAGCGAGGAAGACCTCGATTAGGATCCCTTCTTCGTTTTCCAATATGATGCCAGTGCCGCTTCTAGTCGAACTGGAGGCGCTATCGACGATGATTGTCCAGCAATGTGATCCGTCGGGATCTGCGGGCAAGGTCATTTCAACTACGAAGTCGGCCAAGGCCTGTGCCTTAAGGGCTTTCTGCTTTCGTATTGGATGTCAAATTCAGAGATCTCCAAAGACCAATTCAACATTCTGCCGGCCATGTCTGGCCTTCCGAGCAGTTGCTTTATTGGCTGATCCATTCAGACGACTATGGTGTAGGGCAGGAAGTAGTGTCTGAGTCTCCTCTATGTGTTAACTAGGGCTAGAGCTACTTTTTTAATTTGTTGATATCTTTCCTCTAGGCCTTGTAGTGCCTTGCTCATGAAGTAAAATGGCCTTTGCCCCTTTGGAGTTTCTCTAATCAATGTCGCGCTTATTGCCTCGGAGGCGACAGCCAGATAGAGGTAGAGGACCTCGTCTTTCTCGGGCCGAGAAAGGACAGGTGGCTACGACAACGCTCATTTTAAATGAATGAGGGCTTGCTCGCATTCGGGCGTCCACTCGATGGCAACTTCTTTGCGCAAGAGTTTGAAAAAGGGAAGCGTGTGTTGGGTGGATTTTTGCAACAGATCGAGAGAGGGAAGTGAGCATGCCGTTTAAAATCTGGATGGACTTTTTCGAGGTGGGTGTCGAAAACTCGAAAAATACCCGACATTTGCCAGGGTTTTCTTTGATGCCTCGTTTTTTTAGGTAGAACCCGAGGAACTTTCTTGCCCGTTCGCCGAAGGTGCATTTTTCTGGGTTGACGCATCCGACACTTTTGAGCCTGCTCAAACACTTTCTTTAAGTGGGCGGCATGGTTAAGATCTTCGGTGGACTTGACAATCATGTCGTTCATATAGACTTCGAGCATGTCTCCTATCTCGTTACGAAAAACTTTGTTCATCATGCACTGATAAATAGCGCCCGCGTTTTTCAGGCCGAAGGGTATTGTAGTAATAGTTGCCTGACTCGGTCATGAAAGATGTGTATTTTTTGTCCGTTTTCACCATTGGGATCTGGTTATAACTAGAGTATGCGTCCATAAATTATAGTAATTTGAAACCTGCCGAATTGTCGACCAGTTTGTCAATATTGGGGAGGGGATAAGCATCTTTCGAGAAAGCCTGATTGAGATTGGTATAATCAATACACATGCACCACTTTCCATTAGATTTTTTCACTTTAACAGCTAGCTCTACAGCCTTCTCTTTCTCAAAAGACTGTTTTCTTCTGCGTTGTGCGGCCGCCTTGAGGGCAAGATCTATAGTCAAGTGATGGCATGTAACTTTTGGATCTAAATTGGGCATCTCGGCCACACTCCAAGCGAATAAATTAGAATTCTCCCTTAGGCAAGCTTTGAGTTGCCTTTTTACCAGGTCGGGGAGGTCTGCTCTAATCTTCACTCCTCTAGTGGGGTCTTCTCCGAGGGGAACTAGATAGAAGTCGTCGTCCAGGATTGGTCGTGCGTGACTTGAGAGTTCGTCATGATCTACAGAGGGGGTTGAGCCGTCTTCTTCGACCATGGGCTCCTTTCCCTTCCTTATTTTCTCGACACGAACTTCCTTGGAGAAGCGTCTGTCTAGGTCAATGGTGTCGACCCTGGGCAGCAGCTTGACTTCCTCAGAGCTAAAGGGCAGTGTGGCTCCGATGGTCGTTCGAGGTTGAACGCTGATAGAACTGAAGCCCTTGGCTGAAGCTTCAAAACACCTTCTTGCTGCTTAGGTGTCCCCGTGGAGGGTGGTGACCAAGCCTTCAGTGGTGTAATACTTCATTTTGAGATGCACAATGGAGGGAACCACGATGATTTCGACGAGAGTGGGTCTCTCGAAGATGCACTGTAATACTTCATTTCAGAATTGGCGCATTCAGAAAGAATATGCTCCCTTGAGGTTGTCAGAGGGGTGTAGTCATGGAAATGAGTGGTTGGCCCCTTGCAGTCCTTGGAATCAGGAGACTTGTCTTCCCGTTTATTTTCTCCCTAACAGGATGTCGAAGGCTCTCTGTTCTTCAAGGACTTGGCACTCTCTTTGTGCCTTGATTCCCCGGAGCTGTTGGCCGCTTCCTTCTCCTCGTATTGTATGTACGTATGGGCTTTAAGGAGGAGGGATTCGAGCGTGGTCGGTGTCTCAATTCCTACAGCTTTGGCAAAGTCACTGCAGGGACGGAGCCCGCGCTCGAGGATATATTTCTTCATGTTGTCGGTCGTTGATACCTGGACTTCTTCCTTGTTGAAGTGTTCAATGTACGCCCGTAGAGACTTATCTATACCCTGGATGATTGCTTCGAGTGAAGCCTCCGATTTCAGGTGTCGACGAGAGGCGATGAAGTGCCTTGAAAATATCCTCCCGAGTTGCTTCCAGGAGGTGATGGATTCATCAGAGAGGCTTTTGTACCAAGACATCTCCCCTTCCTGAGAGTGGTTGGGAATAGTATGCATTTGATGGCCCCTCTGACTCCTCGGTAGTCGAGGAGAGCGTCAATGTTTTCGATGTGCTCGTCGGGGTCTGTTGTTCTTTCGTAGGTTCGCAATGGAGGTGGCTTCTCCAGGCTGACAGGGAGTGTGGCTTCTATGATTTCCCTTGATAGCGGGCCACAGGGCTCGTCGTATTCACTATCCGCAAGGGACGTAGAAAGGGAGTGATAATTTTTTCCTCGTCGATTGTCGCGGCCTCGTCGGGGGGAAGGACTCCTCCGCTTTTGTCTTGATTCGGGTGAAGGCAATCGAGCGCGATCGATTTGAGGTCGTCTTTCCTTTTCTTAGATGAAGGGGAGTCTTGATCTTTCATAAGACGTGTGAGGTTGTGTTTCTTGAAGAAAGAAACATCGTGCCTCTCCTTTCTTGGTGAAAGGCCACAATTAGGTGGTGATATACTAGGGGAGTTTCGTTGTCGGGTTCTCTGAGGAAGAGATCTTGATCGCCTGTTCTTCCTGACCCCTATCCTTTGATCCTCTTGTAGGATGAAGACATTGGTCTGATTGATAGCAGCGAGCAATGCTGCTATGGCTGGGTTGGCGTTGAGAGGGATGGGCACTGGTTGCATGATTTATGGAAGTTCCTCGGTGGGATTCTTGGGGCGTCCCTTGTCCAAGAATTGGTCGTCACCGCGTCGGGTGTCAGTTGAATTTGGAGACACGTTCTGTCAGTCTCGAACATCCAGGCTGTCCTTGAGGTGAGGATGTTCCTGACTTCTGTCGGTTTTGTGAGCAGGGGAAAAAACAACCGTTCCGGACAGATGGAGATCATCATGGTCGACCATGATTAGTGAAAGATAATCTTGAAAAGGTGCTTTGATCTTTGAATTTCAAGGAAAGAAAGATGGGGAGAGAAATTTCTTACAGACGGCGCCACTGATTTTACCGGTTGATCAGAACCTGTAGAGTGGTCGAAAGATGATCTGTAGTCGGACTTTGATGCCGAGGAGGAAAAATGGGATTGTACCTGCAAGGCACTCTGATGATCAAGGAAGAGTGTGAACAAGGAGATACAAGCAAAGTATTAAGGTGTTGGTGGTAAATAATAAATATTCGATACCTGGCCCTCACAGGTGTGAGGATTTATATAATTCCCCTGACGTATGGCCATTGGTTCCTGGTTTCACGTCTGGATATGTGGGTCCGTAGAATCATGTAACTGCTAGGACTTGGTCAAAACGGGCAAATGTGCCTGTAACTAGCCGTTGATTTTGAGGAGGGGGCCAGTTACAGGCATCTCTCTGGTTGATTCCTGGTGGCCTGCAAGACTTTGATGTCGGGCAGGCTGAGAGGATGCTCGTTGATCATCCTAGACCAGTGCTAGCTTGGGAGAGAAAATTGTCGATATTGTCCGACGGATAGCAGACGGTTTGGGTCATGGACGTGCGGGCCATACCAAAGGAAAGGTCTTGTAAGTGTTTAGTTATTGGCATGTATTTTTGGTAAAACCAGGTGTGTAAATGTCATGACTGATGTCATAACATTCTGGATTGTTAGGTTCTTTATGCAGAAAAAGTATGGCATACAGTAGCTACTGTGTATGAGTGTGTATCTGAGCATTTTGCAAAAGATCACATTTATTGCCTTCTACCAAAATCAGTAAACAGGAATTCTGATGTCATAACAAATGTTAAGACATCCTGTACTGATCTAACAGATATGCAGTTTGGTTAATTCTGAGATTTTTCAGGAAGATGGCTCATTCTTTCTAGAACAGAATCTCACGTGGACTTTGGGTTAACCTAGCTCAACCCTAATATGGTTGATAAAGTCTTGTGACCAAGTCTTAAGGTTAAACCTAATTAACCCTAGCTTTTTGTGGAAACCCTAACTGAAGAAACAACTGCTATATATTCAACAGGATTGCTGTTTGGAAAATAACTATTGAACTGAAGACCAATTAGGAGTTGTATAGTTTTTACTGCTGTAATCCAAGCAAGTATCATTGTGATAAGTGACTTGGAATATGTTTTGATTGTAAGGGTTTTGTATCACTCAAAGCTTTGAAGCAAGAGTGTTTTGTGTCTCTTAACAAAAGCTTTGAAGCAAAGTCAAGTTAGGTTTATGTATCACTCAAAGCTGTGAAGCAAGAGTGTTTGTGTTACTTGATTAAAAAGCTGTGAATCATAATCAAGTGTATGTTCTGAAGAGTGTCTTCATTAATTCATTAGTCAATTGTTTTAAGTATCACTGCTGTGATTGAGGGGGAGTGAGTAGGAACTCAGGTTTAAGTTGAACTTAGATTGAAGTTGCATTGGGTAGGTCTTAAGTGAAGGAAATAAACTGGTTGGTTTATTCCTGAATTAATATCTCTTATAGTGGATTTCCTCCCTGGCTTGGTAGCCCCCAGAGTAGGTGTTGTTTCACACTAAATTGGGTAAACAATTGACTGTGTTCTTTACTGTTTTTATTTACTGTCTTATAGAAAGTCAGATACGGTGTCATAACATTCACTGTGACATTGAGTATCTGCTGCCAGAATTTCAATTGGTATCAGAGCAGACACCCTGCCTGTATTACTGGGTGAGATATAGGGATATCACTTTCTGGCACTATGGACAAAGAAGGAGTTTTTGGAAATAGACCATCCATTCTGGATGGAACAAATTATGACTACTGGAAACCTCGTATGATTGCCTTCTTAAAATCTCTGGACAAAAAGGCTTGGAGAGTTGCTGACAAAGGATGGAACCATCCCACCATAACTGAGAAAGATGGGACAATCAGTCTGAAGCCTGAGGAAGAATGGAGCAAAGAAGAAGATGAGTTAGCCCTGGGAAATTCCAAAGCTTTAAATGCCTTGTTCAATGGAATTGATAGAAACATTTTCAGACTAGTAAATCAATGTGAACTGGCCAAGGAAGTGTGGGACACTCTCAAAACTACCCATGAAGGCACATCCAAAGTAAAAATGTCAAGGCTTCAGATGCTGACTACAAAGTTTGAGAACCTAAGGATGAAGGAAGATGAAACCATTCATGAGTTTCACATGAACATCTTGGAGATTGCCAACACCTCAGGAGCATTGGGTGAAAAGATGTCTGAAGAAAAACTGGTGAGAAAGATTCTCAGATCCCTGCCTAAAAGATTTGCAATGAAGTTAACTGCTATAGAGGAAGCCCAGGACATCAGCAACTTAAAGGTGGATGAACTCATTGGGTCTCTTCAGACTTTTGAGATGGGGATCAGTGACAATGTTGACATGAAAAACAAGAGCATAGCACTTGTATCCAACACTGAAGATGAAAACAAGGAGGATGAAGAAGAAAATATTTCAGAAGCTATAGCCATGCTTGGAAGACAATTCAACAAACTCATCAAGAGAATGGATCCAAAGTCAAGGTCAAATGTTGAGAACATCCCCTCTGACATTAACAGATCTTATGACTCCAGCAGAAGACCAAGGTCTGAAGAGAAGGGAAATCAAGGCAGAGGAATTCAATGCCATGGTTGTGAAGGATATGGGCATATTCGAGCTGAATGTCCTACCTTTCTTATGAAGCAAAAGAAAGGAATGACTGTTACCTGGTCTGACTGTGATTCAGAAAGTAATTCTGAAGAAGAATCTGCCAAACTAGTTACAGCACTAATTGGTGTTTGTACCTCTGAAAGTGACACTAGTGATGAGGAAGTGACATTTGAAGAACTGGCTGATACTTACAAGAAATTGTGTATCAAAAGTGCTGAAGTCTGTGTGCAAAATGAGAGACAAACAAAACTCATCATAAAGTTGGAGGCTGAAAAAAAGGCAGACCTTGAAACTATAAGTCATCTAGAAGGGGAAGTTCAAATGCTGAACTCAAAATTGAACCAGATGACCAAATCTGTCAAGATGCTGACAAATGGAACTGACAAATTGGAAGAAATCCTTCAGGTTGGACAAAATGTGGGAAACAAGTCTGGACTAGGATTTGTGGGAGCAAAGAAATCTGGTGCAGACAAGAAGATCAGGTCTGATAAACAAATATCAAAGCAAATGTCACAACATAACACTCAACATCGGGGACAGAGAAATATGAAGAAAAAGTACCAAAGATGGAGATGTCATCATTGTGGGAGGTTTGGTCACATAAAGCCTTTCTGCTTCAGATTGTATGGATACCCTAATCAGAACCCAGGTGTCAAACCTAAGGCTAACAGGGTACCACATACTCCTCAATGGAAGAAAAAGGCTACTGCCCTGATAGCCCACACTTCCCTGAGAGTCTCTGCAAAGGAATACTGGTACTTTGACAGTGGGTGTTCTAAGCACATGACTGGAATCAAGAACATTCTCAATAATGTTAAACCTCACACCACTAGTTATGTGACCTTTGGAGATGGTGCTAGAGGTGAAATCAAAGGAGTTGGTAATTTGGACTGCCCTGGAGTTCCAAATCTGAATGAAGTACTATTGGTAAAAGGCCTGACTGCTAATCTCATTAGTATCAGTCAATTATGTGATCTAGGATTCAACGTCAACATCTCAAAATTTGAATGTCTGGTAATTAATGAAAAACAAGAAGTTGTAATGAAAGGAGTCAAATCTAAAGATAACTGTTACTTGTGGGAGCCTGAGAACACTAATAACTCCACTGTGTGTTCTATTGCCAAAGAAGAAAAAGAGGTGAAACTGTGGCACCAAAAACTTGGCCATCTTCATCTAAGAGGAATGAAAAGGATTATCTCCATGGAGGCAGTCAGAGGGATTCCAAGACTGCAAATTGATGAAGGGAGAGTTTGTGGTGAATGTCAGGTTGGTAAGCAGACTAGGATGTCACATCCAAAGTCAAGACATCAGACCACCTCTAAGGTTCTAGATCTTCTTCATATGGGACCAATGCAGATGAAAAGTCATGGTGGAAAGAGATATGCCTATGTTGTGATGGATGACTTTGATGTTTTTAAAGAACTGTGCAAAAGAATTCAAAGAGAAGGGTGTATTGTCAGAATTAGAAGTGATCATGACAAGGAATTTGAAAACAGCAAGTTTAATAAGTTCTGTTCCTCAGAAGAAATTAGTCATGAATTCTCTTCTCCTATAACTCCTCAACAAAATGGAGTTGAAGAGAGGAAAAATAGGATCATACAGGAATTTTCCAGAGCTATGATACATGCCAAAAGACTCCCCTTTCATTTTTGTGCTGAGGCTTAATACATTGCATCTTGTAGTAGCTGTTCTCAAATTATCTGGATAAAACAGATGCTCACTGAGTATAATGTCTCACAAGATGTTGTGACATTGTACTGTGACAATCTGAGTACAATCAATATTTCCAAGAACCCTATTCAGCATAGCAGGACCAAGCACATTGACCTTAAACATTACTTTATCAGAGACCTTGTAGAGGAGAAGACAATTAAACTGGAACATGTTGCCATTTTTACCAAGGCTCTTGATGAAAATCAACTTGAAAACTTGAGGGGCAAGTTGGGTATTTGCCAACATGAGAAATTGTAGCAATTAATTTTGCTCAAAACAAGGGTTGAAGGAGTTATTTTTGTTAAGTCTATTTTAAGTGGGTTAATCATATATTTCCCCAATTCTTTCAAAATTATTAAGAAGTTGAATAGACACACATTTGCCTCCTTCCTCTCTCGACTTTGCAACAACTCCCAATCTCTCAATCAAAGTTTTCTCTCTAGTTGGTACTGGTTTTCTAAGACTATCAAAATGTCTCAAACATCATCCATATCCAAGACGACCGTTTCATCTTCATCATCTGATCAAGATTCTCGGGCAATCACCTCATGCATGGATACTGAAGTCCTGGAGATTACTCCTCTTAGAGAAATGGCAACTAACCCTTCCAAGGTCAAAAAGCTGAGAACAAGGCATGCAGGAAGGTCTCAGGCTACTTCTTCCGGTAATCCCTCTCAACCTTCATCTTCTGTACCAAATAGGGAAGGATCAGCTTATGTACATCAAGCAATAGCTAGGCTTGTTACAAGAATCCTGAGTGAGAACCACTCTGTACCGGGGATTTCTGTTCCATTAAATCAAGAATCAGCAAGCCCAAATGTTGAAGCAAATTCAGATGTCTCTGAGAATGTTGAGACACCAAATGACAACATTCAAAAATCATCTGAAAACCTTGATGATATTCAGAACCCCTCAGAAAAGAATGTTGAACCACCTGTTATTGATGTGGATGAGGAATACTCAGAAAATGACCTGATTGCAAATATCAACCCTAGCATAGCTAGGAGAATGATGAATAGGAAGGGTAATCAAGATGCTGCAAAATGTCTGACCAAAGAGAAACCTGCTGATAAGAAAACCAGGTCTGAAGGCAAGACTGATACTGTGAAGACTGGACTGTCCAAAGGGAAGGTGAAAGCCCAAGTGCATACTGGGAGTCTCTCAAAGCCTGCAAGACAACCAATAACAAAGAAGAGAAAAGAACCTGAGCCTACTGATTCTGATGAGGAATCAGAATTTGAAATTGATGCTGAAGACATTCCTCTCAGAAGGAAACTCCCTTCCAGCAAAATGGCTAGAGTTCTTGAAGTCCCCACTAACAACATTTCATTTCACCACCCTGAAAATGCCAACAGATGGAAGTATGTTTGCTTGAAGAGAATAGCCTTGGAAAGAGAACTAAACAATGGTGCCATGGATTGCAAGGAAATCATGGACCTGATCAAAGCTGCTGGACTAATGAAGACTGTGGTAAAATTTACCAAATGCTATGAAAATCTGGTCAAGGAATTCATAGTGAATTTGTCTGATGAATGTGCTGATGGAAGGTCAACTGACTTTGAATGTGTATATGTGAGAGGAAGAAGGGTTAATTTCTCTCCATCTGAAATTAACAAATTTCTTGGAAGATCAAATGAGGCTTGCCCTGAACTGGAAGTTACTGACAATGAAGTTTGCCAAACCATCACAGCAAGACAAGTCAAGTGCTGGCCCTCAAAAGGCAAGCTAAATGCTAGCAAACTAAGCATAAAATTTGCCATCCTGCACAAGATTGGTGCAGCCAACTGGGTCCCTACAAACCATAAATCAACCATCTGTACAGGATTGGGGAGATTCATTTATGCTGTTGGTACCAGGACTGAATTTGACTATGGCAGGTACATTTTTTATCAAACTTTAAAACATGCTGGTAGCTATGCTGTTAAAGGCCCAATTGCCTTTCCCTCAATCCTATGTGGAATCATCCTTGCTTAGTACCCTGATATCCTGGTGGAAAGAGACACTGCTTGCAAAAGAGCTCCTGCTCTTGGGTTACACTACAAGCTGTTTCAGGGATCTCATGTTCCTGACATTGTCATAACATCAGCTGAGACATCATCTGCAAAAACTCAGTCCAAGACATCTGATGTTATAGCTGTATTGAAAGAGACCTGCAAAGAGCTGGAGACAAGGAAAAAGACTCTAGAAAACCTAATTGTCAAATTAGAACAGGAGGAGACTGAAGGAAACAGAAGGGAAGAGGGTGCTGCTGAAGATCAGCTCAATGCTGAAGAAAGTAGCTCCTCTGAAGGTGACAGTGCTTAAAGTTTGGTGGAATTGACAAGCCTGATGCTGATGCTGTTGATGCAAGTGTCTTCAGATTTTATTTGTTGTTCTTATTACCTATTTTGGATAACTGTATAACATTTAAGTACATGTATCTTTGGCCCATTTGTGGCTAAAGAGGGGGAAATAATTTTTGTGTTAATTACTTGGTAGACCTCATATTTTTTCTGCAGTCATATTCATTCTGCTGCTCTATATTCTCTGATTGCTTAGGGGTTTTAGCCAAAAATCTGCCAAAGGGGAGTTTGTAAGTGTTTAGTTATTGGCATGTATTTTTGGTAAAACCAGGTGTGTAAATGTCATGACTGATGTCATAACATTCTGGATTATTAGGTTCTTTATGCAGAAAAGTATGGCATACAGTAGCTACTACGTATGAGTGTGTATCTGAGCATTTTGCAAAAGATCACATTTATTGCCTTCTACCAAAATCAGTAAACAGGAATTCTGATGTCATAACAAATGTTAAGACATCCTGTACTGATCTAACATATATGCAGTTTGGTTAATTCTGAGATTTTTCAGAAAGATGGCTCATTCTTTCCAGAATAGAATCTCACGTGGACTTTGGGTTAACCTAGCTCAACCCTAATTTGGTTGATAAAGTCTTGTGACCAAGTCTTAAGGTTAAACCTAATTAACCCTAGCTTTTTGTGGAAACCCTAACTGAAGAAACAGCTGCTATATATTCAACAGGATTGCTGTTTGGAAAATAACTCTTGGACTGAAGACCAATTAGGAGTTGTATAGTTTTTACTACTGTAATCCAAGCAAGTATCATTGTGATAAGTGACTTGGAATAAGTTTTGATTGTAAGGGTTTTTGTATCACTCAAAGCTTTGAAGCAAGAGTGTTTTGTGTCTCTTGACAAAAGCTTTGAAGCAAAGTCAAGTTAGGTTTATGTATCACTCAAAGCTGTGAAGCAAGAGTGTTTGTGTTACTTGATTAAAAAGCTATGAAGCATAATCAAGTGTATGTTCTGAAGAGTGTCTTCATTAATTCATTAGTCAATTGTTTTAAGTATCACTGCTGTGATTGAGGGGGAGTGAGTAGGAACTCAGGTTTAAGTTGAACTTAGATTGAAGTTGCATTGGGTAGGTCTTAAGTGAAGGAGATAAACTGGTTGGTTTATTCCTGAATTAATATCTCTTATAGTGGATTTCCTCCCTGGCTTGGTAGCCCCCAGAGTAGGTGTTGTTTCACACTGAACTGGATAAACAATTGACTGTGTTCTTTACTGTTTTTATTTACTGTCTTATAGAAAGTCAGATACGATGTCATAACATTCACTGTGACATTGAGTATCTGCTGCCAGAATTTCAGGTCTAGACTGTGCCAATTCAAACTGTCGGGTCAGTCCAGAACAGGACCAATGCAGGTAGAAAGCTTGAGTGGAAAGAGGTATATCTATGTGATTATAGATGACTTTTCCAGATTTACATGGGTGAACTTTCTTAGAGAAAAATCAGACACTTTTGAAGTCTTGAAAGATTTGTGTCAAAGTATTCAAAAGGAGCATAATAGTGTGATTGTCAAGATATGTCAATTTCAAAGATCTATAATAATCATTATTTTCATTAATTGACTCTATGTGTTTCTAGTGTGTTATTTTATTTTTATAAATTCACATCACTCGGTCACTCTGAACTCATATTACCTTACACTTTCAACCTAGAACATTTAGGGTTCACTCACTTATCTCAAATTTTCTTCATCATGGCATCTTCCTGACTTATTCTCAGAGACATCATATCCTTTTCTTCTAAAAGTTTAGTTAAGACTTATGTCCTTCACTCTAAGTTTGTGCAAGATTGACATGATCCTGACTATTTAAGAGATATTTGAACTCTCTATACCCAAACATATCTATTCAAGTATTTTTAGTGCTTCCATGTATAGAGATGGGTAAGCTCCATTACCACTCCTATCATAACGCCTCTACAGTGTCTGGTATCTCTTTGGATAAAAATGAATGAACATTTTCATCTTCCTTATCCTCTTCAAGTTCAAGTTCAATAGACTAGGGATCATCTTTGAATGAAGAAATCTTGCATATGATATCCACTACAGGAAAAAAAAAAAAAAACATGCTTTTTTAGAACTGTTTTTTATATTGTATCATTCCCTCTAAGAATTTATCTTCTGTCACATAACATTTTTATATTAATTGTTAGCATAGTCTCACGAGAAGCATATTACAGTGACCCTATGTTAATTTTATCATCTATTAAAAAACTAAATATTTTCATCAAAATACGATTATTTGTCATCACCTAAAAAAGAGAGATTGTTATAAACCAAAAAAAGTGTGAAGAACAAAGCTCTTTAATTTGGTTTGGATGATAACCAATTATAAGAGAAAAATTTTATTGCATAAATTTTATTATATATATTGAACGCTTTTAAATAGATTCAACATAATCTATCCTCTAGAAAGAGTAAGAAAGTTCTACAAAATTATTCTTTGGTCTTAAGCTGAATTTGGAAAATATTATATGAAAGAATGATCATTATGCATCATGGTACTGCATCTATTGAAACATCCTTCTAGCGCACTTCATGAAGACTTCATCTGGTTCCTGCTGGTACATGATCAACATTATCATCTGCTCATGAGTACTCATGCAACCATCTAATTCTACGATTAACTAAAAGCTTTAAGTCAACGGTTTGATCCTTTGTTAAAAGATCAAGTTGCCATCCACAGTGAGCTTGTTCCTCTGGTAACAATTACTAAAAATTATTCAATGAAAGAACAGCTTATTTGTTTTCTCTCTCAAAGAATGCTATTTAAAATTTAAGAGACATGTAATCAATAATACACAAGATACAATGGTAGCAACTTTATGTGACAAAAGATACACCAACGTGTGCGACAAGACCTATCACGAGTATCAAGGATGGAAAATAGCCCTCTGCAAATAGTAAAAAGATCACAATATCTCCTTTATCAAATATCAAGATTAAGAAACAACTATAAGAAAGAAGCTATATAAAGGCTCAACCTCTCACAACTATATTCATCAATAATCATTACCGAATACTAAACTTTAGAGAATCAAATAGAGAATATTGTTCAAGGGTAATTTAGTATTTCAGTTTGTCTTAATTATTAAGTTTACTATTTGTTAGGATATACGTGGCAAATCTAATTTGTGTATAAATAGATTAGTAGTAGTTATTGTAACACCCCGATTTATTTAAGATCATTTTATTCAAAATAATTTGATGATGTGATGCGATTATTTGCGTTGATGATTTTTAATGGTATATGTGTTACCGATTGTGGAAATTAGAGATCGAGATGAGGAGGGGTGATTTGAGAATACTAGTGTAGTACTATTATTATAATTATTATTATTAGTATTATTATTATATTATTTGTTATTAATTATTATAAATAAAATAGTATTTTTATAATATTAATAATTAAATAATTAGTTAAATAAAGGAAGGATAAGATTGGGATTAAATATTACAGGTCTATTTGAGTTATAAGAAAAACAGAGAGAGAGAGAGAGAACACGAGAAAACAGATCATAGAACGAGAAAAGAGAATAGGCAAGAGAAGGTTAGATCAAGGATTTTCCACCATTGTTGAGGCAATCAAGCTTTGGAAACCAAGGTAAGGGGGGTAAATGAGATTCTATAATTGGTGATTTGATATTAGATGGTAGTGAGGGTTCATTTTCCTCTTAGGTTATTTTTGGTGTATTTTGATGCATGATTGATCTTTGTTGAATTGAATGATGTTATTGTATATGATTGTGCATGAATTGTGATATTATGATTGTGATTGTTGTTGGGAAATTCTGTTGTTGTGATGATGATGCCATGAGACCTCAACCTAAAACGTATGAGTAATATAAATTAGGTTTAGAGGATTTGATGATGAAAAAAGACTCGTAATTGGTGTACAAAAAGTATTGTATTGTGATGAATTGATAGATAGTGAAATTATATGTTTAGATAACTTTTTAGGATCTGTAATGTGACAAGAACGTAGGAAAATTGATCTGATTTAGTGCAGAATCGCAAACATGAAAACCATGTTCGTATAGTATCGTTGGGCGATACAGGGAGTGTCATTGGGTGACGGTATTTCGCCAGGCGACCGTTGGCATAGACTGGGGGCTGATTTTAGACTTTCTTGAATCGATCATAACCTTAGTTTTATGAATCCGATTGATGTGCTGTTTGAATCAGTAGGTAGTTACACCATGAACTATGTTTTGAAAGATAAAAATGAGTGATAATGATTATAATTCTAGTACCTAAATTAGGATAGAAGTAGTTTCTCCTCGTTAAACTAAAGCGGTGAGTTGTTTCTTGCGATGTTGTTTTGCTTATGATGCCATAATGAGGCAATGTTGATGATTATGATGAGGATGATGTGGATGACCTAAATTGCCACATTGTTGAAGGCTTATGCCTTGTGGTTGTATGATTTCATGTTGTTTCATGTTCATTATCCATGTATTCATTAGTGAGGGCTTATGCTCTGATGTTGGCCTAGAATGGCGTTGAGTTGAGGGCTTATGCTATGTTGTTTCCCAATTGGAATTATGTTGAAGGCTTATGCCTTTATGGTACCACATGTATGTTGATGTAGGTCTATTTTCATTGCATAAATTTTGAATTGACGTTGTATGATGTGAATGATGGTTGTTTATGATGTATTTGTCTGTATAAATTGATTTACTAATCCTTAGCATGTTTCATTTCACCGTGTAATTATTGAACAATATTCTCACCCCTTTTGTGTTGTTGTGTCTGTGCTCTTTGGGAGTACAGATAATCAGGTACCCAAGTAGTGCTTGAAGAGTTATTACCGAATTGAGTCTTAGGAGTCGCTCTGATATGTAACACGAGATTTTGGGGCTTGTTATGTTTTGCAAAATTTCATTTGTTGCATGTTTTCCTTTAAAATTGTGATGGACCACTTAATGTGGAATTTGATTGTTATTAAGGCTAGAATGCCAATGAATTAGCTTTATGTTGAATTTTTGTTACCGAATAACTGTTTTGGAGAAACGAAGTAATAAAGTATTTTGAAGACTTTATGGATTCTATGAATTATGTGACATCCCATTGCGGGCTCGGATGAATTTGTCGTGTATTTTATTATAAATATTATTATGGGAAAATTGGGTGTTACAATTGATACGAGAGTAGATCGATCCGTTCGACCAGGTTGTTGAGTCTTTAGTGTAGTGTGACAATGGATTATTGTCGATGAGTTTCTTCTAACCGTTGTTTGGTGTTGTGATGTGAAACAAAGCGATGGCTGGAAGAGGCAGAGGATCACTTGCTAATGTGTTACAGGATTTGGCTCAGGCAATGCAGAATCAGCCGAATGTTGGTTGGAATGATGAGACTCGTGCTTTAGAAACTTTCCAGAGGAACCATCCACCTACGTTCAAAGGGAAGCATGATCCTGAAGGAGCATAGTAGTGGCTCAAGGATATTCAAAGAATCTTTTGGGTCATGGAATGTTCTGATGCATAGAAGGTGTGTTGTGGTACGCATATGCTGGAAAGGAAGTTTGAGGACTGGTGGATTGCTACTCACCAAAGACTAGAAGGCACAGGCGAGGCTATCACTTGGGTTATGTTTCGCTGGGAATTCCTGGTGAAGTATTACCCATAGGATGTCCTTGGAAAGAAGGAAGTTGAGTTTATGGAACTGAAGCAGGGAGAATTGATAGTAACAGAATATGCTTCCAAGTTCATGGAATTGGCAAATTATTATCCTCACTTTATCAAGGAGACTATCGAGTTTTCAAAATGTGTGAAATTTAAGAATGGGTTGCATTCAGATATCAAGAAGGCAACCAGGTATCAACAAATCTGTAAGTTTCTAGACTTGATGAATAGATGGATAATCTATGAGGAGGATAATAAAGCTCACTACAAGGTTATCATTGAGAAGAGAGGCAAGCAGCAACAGAATCGTGGGAAGCCTTACAATGCTCCAAACGACAAAGGCAATTAGAGGTTTGCTAATGGTAGAAGAACCAGTGGGGGAGGTGCTCCTGCTGACGTTGTGTGTTATAGATGTGGGAAGCCAGGACATCGAAGTAATGCATATACTGGGGAAGTGAATAGGTGTTTTCATTGCGGTAAGAGTAGGCATGAGATGACTGATTGTAGGCACAAGGTTGTGGTATGCTTAAACTATGGTGAAGAAGGACATATCAGTACTCAATGTCAGAAACCAAAGAAAGCTCAACATGGTGGAAATGTTTTTGCTTTATCCGAAACTCAGACATCCAGTGGAGACCGTTTGATCACAGGTATTTATTTCGTTAATAGTATTCCTTTAATAACTATTATTGATACTGGTGTTATGCATTGTGTTATTGCTGTTTATTGTGCTAAAAATTTAGGTCTTGAGTTATCCTCTATGAATGGTGAAATGGTTATCGATACTCCAGCTAAGGGATCAGTGACTACTTCTCTAGTATGCTTGAAGTGTCCCTTGTCCATTTATGACAGATACTTCTTCGTTAATCTAGTTTTTCTACCACTGAGTGGTATGGATGTAATTTTGGGTATGAATTGGTTAGAATATAATCATGTTCATATTAAATGTTATAACAAATCGGTGCAGTTTTCTACTCCTGATGAGGAATAGGAAGCGAGATTCTTATCTGCTAAACAGTTCAAGGAATTGATGCAAGATGAAGCTCTGGTATTTTCATTAATGATGTCCTTATCCATTGAGAATCATGCTACTATGGATGAGTTTCAAGTGGTGTGTGAATTTCCTGAGGTTTTCCCTGATGACATTACATATGTGCCGCCAAAGAGGGTTTCTATCGATCTTATTCCTGATACCAAACCTGTTTCTATAGAACCCTATCAAATGTCAGCATTTGAATTAGCAGAATTGAAGAAACAACTAGAAGAATTGATTGAAAATAAATTTGTTAGACCAAGTGTCACCTTGGGGAGCTCCGATGTTACTTGTCAAAAAGAAGGATGTTAGTATAAGACTCTGTGTGGATTACTAGCAATTGAACAAAGTGACGATCAAGAACAAATATCCACTTCCGAGGATAGATGATTTGATGGACCAATTGGTAGATGCACGCATGTTTAGCAAGATTGACTTGAGGTCGGGTTATCACCAAATTCTACTCAAGAATGAGGATATTCACAAGACAGCTTTCTGAACTCGTTACTGACACTATGAATATTCAGTGATGCCTTTTGGTGTTACTAATGCGCCAGGTGTGTTTATGAAGTATATGAACCGTATTTTTCATACTTATCTTGATCGGTTTGTAGTAGTCTTCATATATGATATCTTAATATATTCTAAATCTGAAGAAGAACATGATGAACATTTGCAAATTATATTGCAAGTGTTAAAAGAGAATAATTTATATGAGAAGTTATCCAACTGTGAATTTTGGTTAGAGAAAGTCAATTTCCTTGGACATGTTATTTCAGGCGGTGGAATCACTATTGACCAGTCCAAAGTAGACGTAGTATTGCAGTGGGAAACTCCGAAGTTGGTTATAGAAATTAGAAGCTTTTTGGGATTGGCTGGTTATTATAGGAGGTTTATTGAGGGGTTTTTTAATTTAACACTTCATGTTGTACCCCAAAACTTGCCCTCTCTATTCTCAAGACATTTCTCACAAAATATCTCAAATGCTCAAGGATTCTCAAGAGTTGATCAGACAAGCACACATCCTAAGCATTGAATCCACAAATTAGGGTTTTTGTTTTCTCAAGGACAATTGAAATTTTATGCCTCAAATGAATTTCATGGTTCATTATAGGTCTCAAAGAGTGCTCATACCAAGTTTCAAGTCTTGCATTTCAAAATTACTCAGTCAATGACTCAGATGACTGAAAATCAATTGTATTGGGTAAATAGTCAATTGTGGTCAACATGAAGTCAAACTTCATGATTTTTGGCCAGCATCAACATTTTGAAGTCATATTCATCAACTAATCAAAGGGTGATCACAATTCCTCAAGAAAAGCACTCAAATCATCAAAGGAGAAAAATTGTCAAAATTAGAGTTTTGATTGGGAATGATTGATCAGTGATTTTTGACCTAGTACATGACCTAATGGCTTGAAGAATGATCTCAAGGACTCAAACACAATATCTTGACCTAATTTCATGGCTCAAATCATTTCTCAAGATCAAAGGATTGACATTTGAAATTTTGATCAACCGATGAAAAGTCAACTGACACACCAAAAGTCAAACTTTGACTTTTTTGTCAAACATTGAATTTCAAAGATCAAAATTCATCAAAACATTCAAAAAATCAAACTTGATCATCAAGAATCAAGAAAGTCAAGAAAGTCAAGAAAAGTCAACAAAAGTAAAAAATTTCCAATACTTAGAAAACTCTAAGTGTTTTTTTACCTTGATAATTTCACTACTTCATGACAATTTTTCACCAAGATGCAAGATGATTCAAGGAAAACTTCCAACATGAAAGTTATATATCTTGATGAATTCTACAACTTGGTCCCTTAGGGTTGATGTCCAAAAAATGCTTGGATTTGAAGATATAGGCCCATGAAGTCATGACTTTTTATCAAAAACACTTAGTGAAATTTTCATCAAGTTAGGCACATATTTTATCTCAACTTCATGGAAAATTTTAACCAAGTCCCAAGTTGATTTAGCCAAAGTGGTCAACATGAAGGTTGTAGACAATGTTTCAAGCTTTATTAAATGTCCAAGAACTTGAAGAAATCATGCTTGAGGAAGGAGAATCAAAGAGAAGAAGTTGAGCATCCATTCTTGAATTAAAGGCATTTTCATGAAGAACACTTGATCAAATCTCAAGCTATGCTACATAAATCTTGCTTTGCAGGCTTATAACTTGCAAGTCACTCCATAATTAATTTTTTACACAACTTATTGAGCCATTGTCCAAGAATTTGAGTCATTGTCCAAGTGATTAATCTATTTTTGACACAAAGGTAACATTGCCATTTTGGAAAAGTGGCTTTAATCATAAAGTCCACTCTCATTGAGCTTTGCTCTTGTTCCTTCTGAACACACACAATATCAAATCCATAAGAAACTCATCTACAACTTGTTAGCCACCCTATAAGGGCTTGTATTATGCATTGAAACCATGATTTTCAAGATTGTTTCAAAATCAAGTCACAAAACAATAACATGTGATCTTTGATTTCTGATCACTAGAGCCTTCAAAACCTTTCCTTTATAAATAGAGGATTCATTTGCAAGCCAACACACGAATGCACAAGCCTTAAAACACTCACAAACTCCCTGAAACTCATAATTGTACACAAAACCTCCATTGTTGCAATTTCTGGCCAAAAACATCAAACTCATAATCTACTCATGTGTTTGCTCTCTAAATCCATCACAAAGCTTCCATACCTTATTTACAACTCATCCCCATCCATGTTTCATAAATGTAACTCCATTTTCATCATCTTCAAAACTAAAAAACAATCACCTACAACTTGACATCTCCAATAAGATTTAGGCACTTTCAGGACAAAGAAAGAGTTGCATTAGCTTCCTAGGAGTTCAGTGAAGCTATCCATATCATCACAACATTTCCTGGAATGCTCAAACTTCAAACACGATTTCCAGTTTTGAGGTAAGTTTTCTCAACATTGAACTCTCTCTACAAGCATAATTAATGGTTACTTTGTGAATAAAAAATGTAGATATCATTGCACTGAAGCTAACCATGTCCTTAGTTTTCATTTTGGTTGACTGAGCAATGAGAATTTTAAAACTTAAAATTCTAAGATTTTAGGGATCAGTTTGGTACCAAACAAAATTCATGTTCATCTTTGATTTATAGCTTTAGTTATTTATATGGTTGAATTCATGGTGAAAAATGGAACAATCTTCATGTTTACAATTTTGAAAATGGTTGAGAAATGAAGAAGTTACAGTTTTAGCCATGGTGTTGTTCTTCTCTGCGTGCACAAGGTTGAAGATGAAGTCATTTTCAAATCTTAGAAATGAGTTTATTTTAAGTTTATTGCAACATGTATTATGACGGATGAAAAAACCACCCCAGTGGTAGAGGAAACGTGTGTAAGGCATTATTGTATAGGGACCTGGGTTCGAGCCCCAGTGGTACCCTTTTGTTTTTCACATTATTTTTTCTTGTAGATTCAATGCCAACCAGTTTAAGGCACGTATGATACTCATCTCTCCATCACCATTTGATCATTACATGATTGAATCCAACACACCACGTGGACAAGATCATGGTGCATCATCACAAGCCAGCCACACATGATTAAACAGGCGCTAGGCCCTTTAGTTTTGGGCCTCCTTCCTTTTTTATTTTTGCTATCTTCATACTCCCCTTTTTACTAAAAAACAGCCAAGCCCACTCCATTTTTTTTATTATTTTCAGCATCAAACAAGAACTGACATCTTGGCCTAACCTTTACTTTTTTTTTTCTCTTTTTCACACCCCATTTTACTTTTTAACACCTAGCCCATTTATTTTTATTTCTTTTTATATTTTCATTTTTTCTATTTATTTGTTTAATAAAAAATATAAAACATCTATTTTCTTGAATAATTTTATTTAAACACTTATTTTATTTTTGTTAATATTTAAAACTAGATTTTGTTTGTTTTCTATACTTTAAAATATTTTTCTAAATTAATATTAATATTCAAATTATTTTATAAACAAATTACTTAGACTTAGGTCTTATTTTCTTCTTAAATTCAATTAACTTAGATTTTAGGTTTTGTTAAAATTAACTAACTTCTTTTGTAATTAAAATTAGTTAATTTTGATTAGGTTAATTTTTAAACCTTGTCCATCAAAAAAACCATAAAAAAACAATTTCTCATTCATCTTTACATTTTGTACATTCTATTATTATTCATATTCAATGGTTTGTAATAGATAATTAGACTTTATTGCTTTCTTCCCGCCATTTACAAAAATTGTACCCTCCATTCCCAAAACACTGTAATAGTGTAGGACATTTAAATTCCGCAATTTGTAGCTTTCCTTATCATTGTTAGTAATTAGGGTTTGCATGACAAAATTTAAAATCAAAAATTAGACAACCCTAATTCAAGACAAAATATTTGAATCAAACACACTTTGCACACATGCACCTCTAGGGTAACCCAAACTTGTTGCCTCGGATAAAAACAGTCATGTCCCTCGAACGTGAGATGTTTTTGGCAAAAGACACTCGATTAAAAGACCGTAGTCCCTCGATGATCTTTCGACATTGCCTTCGATAAAAAATTTTAGTCCCTTATGACATTTGCTAAAACATCTTACACGTTGCCTTATATGACTGTACGATGACCTACACCTGTCCCTCACTATCTAAAGGAGGAGGAAAAGAACAAAGGCTTTTTGAGTAGGTATATTGTTGGTAATTGCTTGCTCACAAGCTAAAACAATATTTACACCTCACACTTTCAAAAAACTCTTCAAACAAACATTTTGTATATATCCTCAACGATACGAGAATCATTACAAAATTGCCTTACATTGGCATCTTCCTCTTTCCAAACACTTATTTTCAAACAAATATTTGCAAAACCAACACTTTTTATACATTCTCAACGATACGAGAATAATTGCAAAGTTTTCCGAACGAAGGAATTTTCAAAATATTTTCAAACTTACACAAACACAAAGCATTTTTAAGTGATCAAGCAATTAAGAGCCTGTAGATAACTATGGATCAAAAGGGTGCTAACACCTTCCCTTTTCATAACCTACCCCCAAACTCAAGAAAATTCTCAAAAGTCTTTCCTGTTCTTTTCATTTTTCCTTTATTGGATAAAAGAAAAGTCGATGGCGACTCTTGCTATCCGCAATATTTGCGATCAAACGCAAAACACCCAAGTCAATTCTCCCACCGTATTACAGAATTGACGACTCTGCTGGGGAAGTTACTAAAAGTGGGGTTACCTTAAGAGCTAGATCACCTTTATTACTTTACTTGTTTTCCTTGTTTTCTTTACATTGTGGGTTATGCTTGGATTTATTTCTTGAAAAGATCCTATACCCGAATCTGGGGCATATTAGGTAAGTAGCCATAGATCGTGGGAACTATGCGGCTGTTGTAACTGGTTTTGAAAACGAGAGTCACCACCCTTAATTTTTATCCTAAGGAAGGAAATTTAAAGGATAACCCTAAAATAAATTTAGAGATTCTAAGTTTGACTCGGTTCTAGACGAGAGGAAGGTGTTAGGCACCCCTTGTTTACATTGTTCACAAGGATATTGAAATTCTGGCAGCAGATACTCAATGTCACAGTGAATGTTATGACACCGTATCTGACTTTCTATAAGACAGTAAATAAAAACAGTAAAGAACACAGTCAATTGTTTACCCAGTTCAGTGTGAAACAACACCTACTCTTGGGGCTACCAAGCCAGGGAGGAAATCCACTATAAGAGATATTAATTCAGGAATAAACCAACCAGTTTATCTCCTTCACTTAAGACCTACCCAATGCAACTTCAATCTAAGTTCGACTTAAACCTGAGTTCCTACTCACTCCCCCTCAATCACAGCAGTGATATTTAAACAATTGACTAATGAAATAATGAAGACACTCTTCAGAACATACACTTGATTATGCTTCACAGCTTTTTTAATCAAGTAACACAAACACTCGTGCTTCACAGCTTTGAGTGATACATAAACCTAACTTGACTTTGCTTCAAAGCTTTAGTCAAGAGACACAAACACTCTTGCTTCAAAGCTTTGAGTGATACAAAAACCCTTACAATCAAAACCTATTCCAAGTCACTTATCACAATGATACTTGCTTGGATTACAGCAGTTAAAACTATACAGCTCCTAATTGATCTTCTGTCAAAAAGTTAATTTCCAATCAGCTTTCCTGTTGAATATATATGCAGCTATTTCTTCAGTTAGGGCTTCCACGAAAAGCTAGGGTTAATTAGGGTTAACCTAAAGACCTGGTCACAAGACTTTATCAACCAGATTAGGGTTGAGCTAGGTTAACCTAAAGGCCACATGAGATTCTGTTCTGGAAGGAATGAACCAACTTCCTGAAAAATCTCAGAATTAACCAAACTGCATAACTGTTAGATCAGTACAGGATGTCTTAACATTTGTTATGACATCACAATTCCTGTTTACTGATTTTGGTAGAAAGTAATAAATGTGATCATTGCAAAATGCTCAGATACACAATCATAAACAGTAGCTACTGTATGCCATACTTTTTCTGCATAAAATACCTAATAATCCAGAATGTTATGACATCAGTCATGACATTTACACACCTGGTTTTACCAAAAATACATGCCAATAACTAAACACTTACAAACTCCCCCTTTGGCAGATTTTTGGCTAAAACCCCTAAGCAATCAGAGAATAAAGAGCAGCAGAATGAATATGACTGCAGAAAAAATATAATGTCTACCAAGTAATTAACACAAAATATCTCCCCCTCTTTAGCCACAAATAGGCCAAAGATACATGTACTTATATGTTATACAGTTATCCAAAATGAGTAATAAAAACAACAAGAAAATCTGAAATCACTTCCATCAACAGGAACCAGCATCAAGCTTGTCAACTCCACCAAACTTTAAGCATTGTCATCTTCAGAGGAGGAACTTTCTTCAGCATTGAGCTGATCTTCAGCAGCATCCTCTTCCCTTCCTTTTCCTTCAGTCTCCTCCTGTTCTAATCTGGCAATTAGGTTCTCAAGAGTCTTTTTCCTTGTCTCCAGCTCCTTGCAGGTTTCCTTCAGCACAACTATAACATCAGATGTCTTGGACTGAGATTTTACAGTTGATGTTTCAGCTGATGTCATGACAATGTCAGGAACATGAGATCCCTGGAATAGCTTGTAGTGTAACCCAAGAGCAGGAGCTCTTTTGCAGGAAGTATATCTTTCCACCAGGACGTCAGGGTACTGAGCAAGGACAATTCCACATAGGAGGGAGGGAAAGGCAATAGGGCCTTTAACAGCATAGCTTCCAGCATGTTTTAAAGTTTGATCAAATATATACCTGCCATAGTCAAATTCAGTCCTGGTTCCAACAGCATAAATGAATCTCCCCAATCCTGTAGAGATGGTTGATTTATGGTTGGTAGGGACCCAGTTGGCTGCACCAATCTTGTGCAGGATGGAAAATTTTATGCTTAGCTTGCTAGCATTCAACTTGCCTTTTAAGGGCCAGCACTTGACTTGTCTTGCTGTGATGGTTTGGCATACTTCATTGTCAGTAACTTCTAGTTCAGGGCAAGCCTCATTTGATCTTCCAAGGAATTTGTTAATTTCAGAGGGAGAGAAATTAACTTTTCTTCCTCTCACATAGACACATTCAAAGTCAGCTGACCTTCCATCAGCACATTCATCAGACAAATTCTCTATGAATTCCTTGACAAGATTTTCATAGCATTTGGTAAACTTTTCCACAGTCTTCATTAGTCCAGCAGCTTTGATTAGGTCCATGATTTCCTTACAATCCATGGCACCATTGTTTAGATCTCTTTCCAAGGCTATTCTTTTCAAGCAAACATACTTCCATCTGTTGGCATTTTCAGGGGGGTGAAATGAAATGTTGTCAGTGGGGACTTCAGGAACTCTAGCCATTTTGCTGGAAGGGAGTTTCCTTCTGAGAGGAATGTCTTCAGCATCAATTTCAAATTCTGATTCCTCATCAGAATCAGAAGGTTCAGGCTCTTTCCTCTTCTTTGCTATTGGTTGTCTCACAGGCTTTGAGAGACTCCCAGCATGTACTCGGGCTTTCACCTTCCCTTTGGACAGTCCAGTCTTCACAGTTTCCACACCAGTCTTGCCTTCAGACCTGGTTTTCTTATCAGCAGGTTTCTCTTTGGTCAGACATTTTGCAGCATCCTGATTACCCTTTCTGTTCATCATTCTCCTAGCTATGCTAGGGTAGATATTTGCAATTAGGTCATTGTCTGAGTATTCCTCATCCACATCAATAACAGGTGGTTCAACATTTTTCTCTGAAGGGTTCTGAATATCATCAAGGTTTTTAGATGATTTCTGAATGTTGTCATTTGGAGTCTCAACATTCTCAGAGACGTCTGGATTTACTTCAACATTTGGGCTTGCTGATTCTTGATTTAATGAAACAGAAATCCCCGGTACAGAGTGGTTCTCACTCAAGATTCTTGTAACAAGCCTAGCTATTTCTTGATGAACATAAGCTGAGCCTTCCCTATTTGGTACAGAAGATGAAGGTTGAGAGGGATTACCGGATGAAGTAGCTTGAGACCTTCCTGCATGCCTTGTTCTCAGCTTTTTGACCTTGGAGGGGTTAGTTGCCATTTCTCTAAGAGGAGTAATCTCCAGGACTTCAGAATCCATGCATGATGTGATTGCCCGAGAATCTCGATCAGAGGATGAGGATGAAACGGTCGTCTTGGATGAGGATGATGTTTGAGACATTTTGATAGTCTTAGAAAACCAGTAGCAACTAGAGAGAAAACTTTGATTGAGAGAATGGGATTTGTTGCTGAGTCGAGAGAGGAAGAAGGCAAATGAGTGTCTATTCAACTTCTTAATAATTTTGAAAGAAATGGGAAAACATATGATTAACCCAATCAAAATAAACTTAACAAAAATAACTCCTTCAACCCTTGTTTTAAGCAAAATTAATTGCTACAATTCCTCATGTTGGCAAATACCCAACTTGCCCCTCAAGTTTTCAAATTGATTTGCATCAAGTGCCTTGGTAAAAATGTCAGCCAGCTGTAGCTCAGTGGCAACATGTTCCAGTTTAATCGTCTTCTCCTCTAAAAGATATCTGATAAAGTGATGTCTAATGTCAATGTGCTTGGTCCTGCTATGCTGAATAGGGTTCTTGGAAATGTTGATTGTACTCAGATTGGCACAGTACAATGTCATAACATCTTGTGTGACATTATACTCAATGAGCATCTGTTTCATCCAGATCATTTGAGAACAGCTACTACCAGCTGCAATGTATTCAGCTTCAGCAGTAGAGAGAGACACACAGTTCTGTTTCTTGCTGAACCAGGAGACCAGATTATTTCCTAAGAAGAAACATCCTCCAGAGGTGATTTTTCTATCATCAGCACTTCCAGCCCAATCAGCATCACAATAACCAGTCAGAGTTGGTTCACAACCATGAGAGTACAGCAAGCCATAGTTGTAAGTTCCACTTACATACTTCAAAATTCTCTTCACTTGGTTGATATGACTGACTTTAGGATCAGCTTGGTATCTTGCACAAACTCCAACTGCAAAAGCAATGTCAGGTCTGCTGGCTGTTAAGTACAGCAGACTTCCTATCATGCTTTTGTACAGACTTTGGTCCACCTTAACCCCACTTGAATCTTTGGATAGCTTTAAATGAGTAGGTGCAGGAGTCCTTTTGTGACTGGCATTCTCCATACCAAACTTCTTGACAATGTTCTTTGCATACTTGCTTTGAGATAGAAATATTGAGTCCTCCATCTGTGAGACTTGCAGTCCAAGAAAATAAGTCAGTTCTCCCATGAGACTCATTTCGAATTCAGCCTGCATCTGGTCAGCAAAATGTTTAACCATTTGTTCTGACATTCCCCCAAACACTATGTCATCAACATATATTTGAGCTACCATTAACTTCCCTCCTTCATTTTTGACAAAGAGGGTTTTATCCAAGCCTCCTTTTCTGTATCCTTTGTCTGAGAGAAATTTTGTTAACCTGTCATACCATGCTCTAGGAGCTTGTTTCAGGCCATATAGAGCTTTCCTCAATTTGTAGACATGATCAGGGTGGTTTGGATCCACAAAACCTTTAGGCTGTTCCACATAAACTTCCTCATTTAAGTACCCATTTAGGAAGGCACTTTTTACATCCATCTGAAATAGCTTGAACTTTAGGAGATAAGCAATTCCCAATAGGAGTCTGATAGATTCCAGTCTGGCTACAGGGGCAAAGGTCTCATCAAAATCAACCCCTTCAACTTGTGTGTATCCTTGGGAAACAAGTCTTGCCTTATTCCTAGTGACAACTCCTTCAGCATCTGATTTGTTCTTGTATATCCATTTTGTGCCCATGATGTTTGTTCCCTATGGTCTAGGAACTAACTCCCAAACTTCATGTTGCTTAAATTGGTTCAATTCATCTTGCATTGCACCAATCCAGTATTCATCAGTTAAAGCTTCCTTAACATTTCTTGGTTCAATTTTAGACACAAAGCAAGAGTTTGAGATGATTTCTCTAGATCTTGTAATGACTCCACTGTTAGGATCCCCTATGATAAGTTCTTTAGGATGATCTTTCTGAATTCTGATGGAAGGGATTTTGCTAGCTTCCTTGGATTCAGAGTCTGCTGTAGTGGTGTTAGGAAGGTCATTCTGTTGAGTTGGAGTCTCAAAGAATGTCTCAACATTACAAGGGACATTTGTTTCTTCATGATAATCATCAACTATGACATTTATTGATTCCATCATGACTTTGGTCCTAGAATTGAATACCCTATAAGCTCTGCTGTTGGAGGAGTATCCTAGAAATACACCTTCATCACTTTTAGGGTCCAACTTTCTCCTTTGTTCACGATCTGCCAGAATATAGCATTTGCTGCCAAATACATGGAAGTACTTCACAGTTGGCTTTCTTCCTTTCCAGAGTTCATAAATGGTGGATGAGGTTCCATTTCTGAAGGTGACTCTGTTATGGACATAACAGGCTGTATTCATAGCTTCATCCCAAAAATGAATAGGAAGTCTTTTGGCATGTATCATAGCTCTGGCAGATTCCTGTATGGTCCTATTTTTCCTTTCTACAACTCCATTTTGTTGAGGAGTTATAGGAGAAGAGAATTCATGACTAATTCCTTCTGAGGAACAGAACTCATTAAACTTACTGTTTTCAAATTCCTTGCCATGATCACTTCTGATTCTGACAATACACCCTTCTTTTTCTCTTTGAATTCTTTTGCACAGTTCTTTAAAAACTTCAAACACATCAGATTTTTCCCTAATGAAGTTAATCCAGGTGAATCTGGAAAAGTCATCCACAACAACATAGGCATATTTCTTTCCACCAAGACTTTCCACCTGCATTGGTCCCATCAGATCCATATGAAGAAGTTCTAGAACCTTAGAGGTGGTCAGATGTCTTGACTTTGGATGTGACATCCTAGTTTGCTTACCAACCTGACATTCACCACAAACTCTCCCTTCATCAATTTGCAGTCTTGGAATCCCTCTGACTGCCTCCATGGATATAATCCTTTTCATTCCTCTTAGATGAAGGTGGCCAAGTTTTTGGTGCCACAGTTTCACCTCTTTTTCTTCTTTGGCAATAGAACACACAGTGGAGTAATTAGTGTTCTCAGGTTCCCATAAGTAACAGTTTTCTTTAGATCTGACTCCTTTCATTACAATTTCTTGTTTTTCATTAGTTACAAGACATTCAGATTTTGAGAAGTTGACCTTGAATCCTAGATCACATGATTGACTGATACTAATGAGATTAGCAGTCAGGCCTTTTACCAATAGTACTTCATTTAGATTTGGAACTCCAGGGAAGTCCAAGTTACCAACTCCTTTGATTTCTCCTCTAGCACCATCTCCAAAGGTCACATAACTAGTGGTGTGAGGTTTGACATTATTGAGAAGGTTCTTGATTCCAGTCATGTGCTTAGAGCACCCACTATCAAAGTACCAGTCTTCCTTTGTAGAGACTCTAAGGGAAGTGTGGGCTATCAGGGCAGTAGCCTTTTTCTTCCATTGTGGAGTATGTGGTACCTTGTTAGACTTAGGTTTGACACCTGGGTTCTGATTAGGGTATCCATACAATCTGAAGCAGAATGGCTTTATGTGACCAAACCTCCCACAATGATGACATCTCCATCTTTGGTATTTTTTCTTCATATTTCTCTGTTCCCGATGTTGAGTGCTGTGTTGTGATATCTGCTTTGACCTTTGTTTATCAGGCCTGATCTTCTTGTCTGCACCAGATTTCTTTGCTGCCACAAATCCTAGACCAGACTTGTTTCCCACAATTTGTCCAACCTGAAGGATTTCTTCCAATTTGTCAGTTCCATTTGTCAGCATCTTGACAGATTTGGTCATCTGGTTCAGTTTTGAGTTCAGCAATTGAACTTCCTCTTCTAGATGACTTATAGTTTCAATGTCTGCCCTTTTTTCAACCTCCAACTTTATTATGAGTTTTGTTTGTCTCTCATTTTGCAGACAGACTTCAGCACTTCTGATACATAATTTATTGTATGTATCAGCCAGTTCATCAAATGTCACTTCCTCATCACTAGTGTCACTTTCAGAGGTACAAACACCAGTTAGTGCAGTAACTAGTTTGGCAGATTCTTCTTCCGAATTACTTTCTGAATCACAGTCAGACCAGGTAACAGACATTCTTTTCTTTTGTTTCTTAAGAAAGGTAGGGCATTCAGCTCGAATGTGCCCATATCCTTCACATCCATGACATTGAATTCCTCTACTTTGATTTCCCTTCTCTTCAGACCTTGGTTTTCTGCTGGAGTCATAAGATTTGTTAATGTCAGAAGAAATGTTCTTAACATTTGACCTTGACTTTGGATCCATTCTCTTGATGAGTTTGTTGAATTGTCTTCCAAGCATGGCTATAGCTTCTGAAATACTTTCTTCTTCATCCTCCTTGTTTTCATCTTCAGAGTTGGATACAAGTGCTATGCTCTTGTTCTTCTTGTCAACATTTTCACTGATCCCCATCTCAAAAGTCTGAAGAGACCCAATGAGTTCATCCACCTTCAACTTGCTGATATCCTGGGCTTCCTCTATAGCAGTTACCTTCATTGCAAATTTTTTAGGCAAGGATCTGAGAATCTTTCTCACCAGTTTTTCTTCTGACATCTTTTCTCCAAATGCTCCTGAGGTGTTGGAAATCTCCAAGATGTTCATGTGAAACTCATGAATGGTTTCATCTTCCATCATCCTTAGGTTCTCAAACTTGGTAGTCAGCATCTGAAGCCTTGACATTTTTACTTTGGATGTGCCCTCATGGGTAGTTTTGAGAGTGTCCCAAACTTCCTTGGCCAGTTCACATTGTTGTACCAGTCTGAATATGTTTCTATCAATTCCATTGAACAAGGCATTTAAAGCTTTGGAATTACCCAGGGCTAACTCATCTTCTTCTTTGCTCCATTCTTCCTCAGGCTTTAGACTGATTGTCCCATCTTTCTCAGTTATGGTGGGATGGTTCCATCCTTTGTCAGCAGCTCTCCAAGCCTTTTTGTCCAGTGATTTTAAGAAGGCAATCATACGAGGTTTCCAGTAGTCATAATTTGATCCATCCAGAATGGGTGGTCTGTTTCCAAAAACTCCTTCTTTGTCCATAGTGCCAGAAAGTGATATCCCTATATCTCACCCAGTAATACAGGCAGGGTGCCTGCTCTGATACCAATTGAAATTCTGGCAGCAGATACTCAATGTCACAGTGAATGTTATGACACCGTATCTGACTTTCTATAAGACAGTAAATAAAAACAGTAAAGAACACAGTCAATTGTTTACCCAGTTCAGTGTGAAACAACACCTACTCTGGGGGCTACCAAGCCAGGGAGGAAATCCACTATAAGAGATATTAATTCAGGAATAAACCAACCAGTTTATCTCCTTCACTTAAGACCTACCCAATGCAACTTCAATCTAAGTTCGACTTAAACCTGAGTTCCTACTCACTCCCCCTCAATCACAGCAGTGATATTTAAACAATTGACTAATGAAATAATGAAGACACTCTTCAGAACATACACTTGATTATGCTTCACAACTTTTTTAATCAAGTAATACAAACACTCGTGCTTCACAGCTTTGAGTGATACATAAACCTAACTTGACTTTGCTTCAAAGCTTTAGTCAAGAGACACAAACACTCTTGCTTCAAAGCTTTGAGTGATACAAAAACCCTTACAATCAAAACCTATTCCAAGTCACTTATCACAATGATACTTGCTTGGATTACAGCAGTTAAAACTATACAGCTTCTAATTGATCTTCTGTCAAAAAGTTAATTTCCAATCAGCTTTCCTGTTGAATATATATGCAGCTGTTTCTTCAGTTAGGGCTTCCACGAAAAGCTAGGATTAATTAGGGTTAACCTCAAGACCTGGTCACAAGACTTTATCAACCAGATTAGGGTTGAGCTAGGTTAACCTAAAGGCCACGTGAGATTCTGTTCTGGAAGGAATGAACCAACTTCCTGAAAAATCTCAGAATTAACCAAACTGCATAACTGTTAGATCAGTACAGGATGTCTTAACATTTGTTATGACATCAGAATTCCTCTTTACTGATTTTGGTAGAAAGTAATAAATGTGATCATTGCAAAATGCTCAGATACACACTCATGAACAGCAGCTACTGTATGCCATACTTTTTATGCATAAAGTACCTAATAATCCAGAATGTTATGACATCAGTCATGACATTTACACACCTGGTTTTACCAAAAATACATGCCAATAACTAAACACTTACAAATATTAGGTTTAGAAGCGCGATGTTTAGGAAATAAGGTTTTTATTGTTTTATTAAGGAAAAGAGTTTGAATTTTAGTTAGTGATACTCGCCACGACTTTAATCGTATGCCTACGTATCCCCCTAGGAGGAATCAGAGTCTCATTTGGTAGTTCGCGGGGTTGTTTGTGTTTTTATGGATCGCGAAATATATTTGAATTTCCCGCATACGTGGTCTAAGAGTGTGAATAGCGGAGTTTATTAGACCAAGTACACAGTTAATTTAAATATATTCGTGTTCTTTTTCGAAAATTAATTGTTTAAATTAATTTAATTTGCGAAAAAAGATTTGGTGTTTGGTTGAATATTTTTATACGTAGAGCGAGGGAGTCTGATGTAGTCTGCTCATCACGTGGTCAGATATTGGCAATGTGTCACTCGCAAATGAAGTATTTGATTAGTCGCGTGGATTTTGATATGGGATTTTCAATAATAAATCGATAGACGATATGTCGACCTTTATTACTCGAAGATAGACATTCTAATATTTACAAAATGTTGAATTAATTTGATTAAAATAAAAGTTTCGGAATTATGTACAAGATGATATTTAGTGTCTTTTTTTGTATTTTTGTGTCTTTGTTTTTTATTTTTTATATTAATAATTAGTAACTAATATATTAATTAAGTTAATCAAATAAAAACAAAGGAGTAAAGGTTGTAAATGAGGTGTGTAACGAGTAATGGACTAATGGGCTTACTAATATTACTAATCCACAAAAAATGTTCAACTTAATCTAAATAATGTTACTAATCCTAATAGATAATTAAAATAAAAATAATTATAAAAAAAGAAGAAGACAACAACAGTACACTCTTCTTTTTTTCATATAAGAGTTTTTCTCATTTTTTCTTAAACTATCAACAAGTAAAAAAAAATTATTTAAAAGAGAGAAAGAAATAAATAACAACCAAAAACATGAGGCCATAACATACGTCATCTTTAATTTAAGAAAAAAAATACAAGAAAAGAAATATATAAAATAAAACTATGAATAAAATAAAAGGAAAAAAAGAAAGAAAGGATGCAATAACTTAATAATTCTTTCCCGTCAAAAAAGCTTAGTCACCCGTATTCCTTCTTTCCTCTCTCAAAACAATCATTTTTTCTATCAACTCAATATTTCTTTTTTCCCCCAAAATAAAGCCAATAGAGAACACAACAAATAATCAGAAAAGAACCATACTTGGTCAACATCAGTAGCGTTGAGATATGTTTGGAGGTTATTGTACATGTTAAAAAAAGAATAAATCAGAACTCCCATGTTATTTTGTCCTCGATATTTTTGTTAGTAATAACAATAATTGCAACTAACTAAAAAAAGGTTATAGTTTTTTCTAATAATAATTAAGAATTGAAAATAGAAAACTAAATATATGTATTATGCACGAAATTATGTAGAAATAGTGCAAATTAAAAGAGAAACCATCAGATATTCATCATTTTGTTATGACCTAGAAATAAAAAAAATTGTTCAAAAGAAATTTGTTGTGAGAATCGTTAGTAAAAATATAAGATTTAAAAGACAAATGCACCATCAATTGTTCATCATTTGGTTGGAAATAAATAAATTAAAATTAAAAGGGAGTTAAAAATATCATGGAGACCTCATATGGAGATTTAATCATCGGCTAAAATAAGAAATCGTAAATAGTTTTGAAAAGAAATTGCAAAAAAAAAAAAGAGAACCCCAAATAGTTTTGATAAAAATAAATTGCAAAAATGCTTTGCGAGGAAGAATGCATTTGTGAAAGAGTGAAATTGTAGATTGTGTGTCATTGCAAAATTGTGGATGTCCTATTTATAGATAATAAAAACATTCAAATTGGAAATAAATGATGAAGGTGCGGCACAAGAGGTTTGAACTCGTGACCTCATTCTTGAAAGCTTCTTTCTTAACCAATTATGTTATATTACTCATTCGTAAATAAACTCAATTGAAAATATATGAAAGGTGTGCTAATATTTGCTATTTTAAAAATACAAACAATTTTAAAATGAACCGTTATATTTTTAAATATGTTTGGAAGCAAATATTTATAAAAATAAAATAATATTATAAAAACAAAGTTTAAAATATTTTTGACTGGACTTGAGAATAGACGTCTATAAAAATCAAATAATATTATAAAAACAATATTTTAAAATACTTTTTAATGTAGAAATAAAAGGGCAGACAAATTTGGGCTATGACAACGGCGTAAAACCGACATGGTTGAAGCGATGGCTATGTTAGTGTGACACATTTGTTGGTACCGGTGTCCCTTGAGTCCAGACAAGGAGAATACAAGGCCGCTGTATGGTGTCATGAAGCACTAACTGATCATAGAATCTTAGTTGAACAACTGGGCCATTAAAAAGTAGTGAGATAGCTGGTGAAATTCTGGCAACAGATACTCAATGTCACAGTGAATGTTATGACACCGTATCTGACACACTTCAAGACAGTAATTTTAAAAGCAGTAAAGAACACAATCAATTGTTTACCCAGTTCAGTGTGTAACAACACCTACTCTGGGGGCTACCAAGCCAGGGAGCAAATGCACTATAAGAGATATTAATTTAGGAATAAACCAACCAGTTTATCTCCTTCACTTAAGACCTACCCAATGCAACTTCAATCTAAGTTCAACTTAAACCTGAGTTCCTACTCACTCCCCCTCAATCACAACAGTGATACTAAACTATTGATTAATGAAATTATGAAGATACTCTTCAGTACACACACTTGATTTTGCTTCACAGCTTCAATCCAGTGACAAACACTCGTGCTTCAAAGCTTTGAGTGATACACAACCCTTACAAACAAATCCTACTCCAAGTCACTTATCACAATGATAATTGCTTGGCTCACAGTAGTTACAACTATACAATCCCTTATTGATCTTCTGTCAAAAAGTGTCCTTCACCAACAGTCTTCATGAGGAATATATAGGCAGCTATTCTTTAGTTAGGGCTTCCACGAAAATAGCTAGGGTTAATTAGGGTTAACCTCAAGACTTGGTCATAGGTCTTTAACAACCAGATTAGGGTTAAGCAGAGTTAACCTAATGTCCACCTGAGTATCTAATCTAGACTGTATAAACTAGATTCTTGAAAATTCTCAGAAATAACAAATCTGCACAAATGTTAGATCAGTACATGATGTCTTAACATTGGCTATGACAACAAGAATCCTGTTCACTGATTTTGGTAGAATGCAATAAATATGATCATTGCTTAATGATCAGCTAAACACTCATATTGAGTAGCTCCTGTATGACATTCTTTTTCTGCATAATGTACCTTGTATCCCAGAATGTTATGACATCAGTCATGACATTCACACAACTGGTTTTACCAAAAAAAATGCCAACAACCAAACACTTACAAACTCCCCCTTTGGCAAATTTTTGGCTAAAACCCCTAAACAATTAGAGATTAGAAAGCAGCAGAATTTTTAATAACATCTACCAAGTCTAATTCTACCAAAATTATCACAAAATCTTCTCCCCCTTTTTAGCCATAAAGAGGCCAAAGATACTTGTACTTTTAAGTTATACAGTCATCCAAAAGGAATAATAAAAACACAGAGAATAAAAAGTCATTTGGCAGCAACAGGTACCAGCAGCAAAGTTGTCAACAACACTGATCTTCAAGCACTGTCATCTTCCGAGGAGGCACTATCTTCAGCATTATGCTGGTATTCATCAGCATCCTCTTCCATTCTTTATCCTTCATTCTCCTCCTATTCTAGTCTAGCAATCAGGTCCTCAAGAGTCCTTTTCCTTGTATCAAGCTCTTTGCAGGTTTCCTTCAGCACAACTATAACATCAGTTTTCTTGGAATTAGATTTGACAGTTGACGTCTCAGCAGATGTCATAACAATGTCAGGGACATGTGTTCCCTGAAATAACTTATAGTGTAAACCAAGAGCAGGGGCTCTTTTGCAAACAGTGTCTTTTTCAACTAGAATATCAGGATACTGAGCAATGACTATACCACACATGAGAGAGGGAAAAGCAATAGGGCCTTTAATAGCACAGCTTCCAACATGTTTCAATGTTTGATCAAAGATATACTTGCTATAGTCAAACTTTGTCCTGGTTCCAACAGCATAAATAAATCTTCCCAAGCCTGTGGAGATGGTTGATTTATGGTTGGTGGGAACCCAGTTAGCTGCACCAATTTTGTGTAGAATGGAAAACTTCATGCTCAGCTTGCTTGCATTCAACTTCCCTTTTAAGGGCCAGCTCTTGACTTGATTTGTAGTGATGGTTTGACAAACTTGGTTGTCAGTAACTTCAAGCTCAGGGCAAGCATCATCAGGTCTTCCTAGGAATTTGTTTATTTCAGAGGGAGAGAAATTTACCTTCGTTCCTCTCACATACACACTCTTAAAATCAACTGACTTTCCATCAGCACAACCATCAGATAAATTTACTATGAATTCTTTGACAAGAATCTCATAGTAGTTGGTAAACTTTACCACAGTTTTCATTAGACCAGCAGTCTTGATTAGATCCATGATCTCCTTACATTCAATGGCATTGTTGTTCAGCTCTCTTTCCAAGGCAATCCTTTTCAAAAATACATACTTCCACCTGTTTGCATTTTCTGGATGGTGAAAAGAGATGTTGTCAATGGCAACTTCAGGGACTTTACGAATTTTGCTCGAAGAGAGTTTCTTTCTGAGAGGAATGTCTGGAACATTGCTCTCAACATCAAACTCAAATTCTGATTCCTCATCAGATTCAGAGGGTTCAGGGTCCTTCCTTTTCTTGGCTATTGGTTGTCTCAAAGGTTTTGAGAGACTACCAACAGGTACTTTAGTTTTCACCTTCCCATTCCTTTTTGACAATCCAACTTTCCGATCCTTCTCAGCTTCTACTCACGTCTTGTTCTCAGACCTGGTGTTCTTATGAACCACTTCAGTAGCCTTCTCTTTGGAGAGGCTTTTGGCAGTATCCTGCTTTCCTTTTCTGTTCATCATCCTTCTAGCTATTCTAGGGTTGATATTGGCAATTAAATCATTGTCATAGTATTCTTCATCAACATAAATAACCAGGGGTTCAACATCATTGTCAGTAGGGTTCTGGTGATCATCATGATTTTCAGGAGATTTCCTAATGTTGTCATCAGGTGTCTCAACATTCTGAGTGACATCTGGATTCATTTCAACATTTCGACTAACAGATTCTTGGTTTAAAGGTACAGAAATGCCAGGTACAAAGTGGTTCTCATTTAGAATCCTAGTGACTAGTCTAGCAATATCTTGATGAACATAAACTGAACCTTCCCTATTTGCTATTTCTGGAGGAACAAAAGATGATGGTTGAGAAGATTTACCAGATGGAGAGGCTTGTGATCTTCTTGCATGTCTGGTTCGCAGCTTCTTGACCTTAGTGGGGTCAGCTGCCAGTTCACGAAGAGGAGTTATCTCCAGAACATCAGAATCCATGCAGTTTGTGATTGCCCTAGGTTCGCGATCAGAGGATGCGGAAGAAGCAGTCGCCTTTGAAGAGGATGATGACATGGATAGTTGAGACATTTTGAGTGATTTAGAAAACAGGTAACAGTGATAGTGAAATCTCCATTTGAGAGATTGGAGATTTTTGCAAATAATTAGCCCAATCAAAGAAGACTTAACTAAAATATCTCTTTCATCCCTTGTTTTAAGCAAAATTAATTGCTACATTTCTTCATGTTGGTAAATACCCAACTTGCCCCTCAAATTTTCAAATTGACTAGCATCAAGTGCCTTGGTAAAAATGTCAGCCAGTTGTAGTTCAGTGGCAACATGTTCCAGTTTAATCGCCTTTTCCTCCACAAGATCTCTGATGAAGTGATGTCTAATGTCAATATGCTTGGTCCTGCTATGCTGAATAGGATTCTTGGAAATGTTGATAGTACTCAGATTGTCACAGTACAATGTCATAACATCTTGTGTGACATTATACTCAGTAAGCATCTGTTTCATCCAGATCATTTGAGAACAGCTACTACCAGCTGCTATGTATTCAGCTTCAGCAGTAGATAGAGACACACAGTTCTGTTTCTTGCTGAACCAAGAGACAAGATTATTTCCCAAGAAGAAACATCCTCCAGAGGTGCTCTTTCTATCAGCAGCACTTCCAGCCCAATCAGCATCACAGTAACCAGTCAGAGTTGGTTCACATCCATGAGAGTACAACAAGCCATAGTTGTAAGTTCCACTCACATACTTCAGAATTCTTTTCACTTGGTTAACATGACTTACTTTGGGTTCAACCTGGTATCTTGCACATACTCCAACTACAAAAGAAATGTCAGGTCTGCTGGCTGTTAAGTATAGCATACTTCCTATCATGCTTCTGTACAAGCTTTGATCCATATTAACCCCACTTGAATCTTTGGACATCTTTAAATGAGTAGGTGCAGGAGTCCTTTTGTGACTGGCATTCTCCATTCCAAACTTCTTGACAATGTTCTTTGCATAATTGCTTTGAGACAGAAAGATTGAGTCTTCCATCTGTGTGACTTGCAGTCCAAGAAAGTAGGTCAATTCTCCCATGAGGCTCATTTCAAATTCAGCTTGCATCTGGTCAGCAAAATGTTTAACCATTTTATCTGACATTCCGCCAAACACTATGTCATCAACATAGATTTGAGCTACCATTATCTTTCCTCCTTCATTTTTGACAAAAAGAGTTTTATCCAAGCCTCCTTTCCTGTATCCTTTATCAGAGAGGAATTTTGTCAACCTGTCATACCATGCTCTAGGAGCTTGTTTCAGGCCATATAAAGTTTTCCTCAATTTGTAGACATGATCAGGGCAGTTTGGATCCACAAATCCTTTAGGATGTTCCACATATACTTCCTCATTTAAGTACCCATTAAGGAAGGCACTCTTTACATCCATCTGAAATAGCTTGAACTTAAGGAGACAAGCAATTCCCAATAGGAGTCTGATTGATTCCAGTCTGGCTACAGGAGCAAAAGTCTCATCAAAATCAACCCCTTCAACTTGAGTGTATCCTTGAGCAACAAGTCTTGCCTTATTCCTGGTAACAACTCCTTCAGCATCTGATTTGTTCTTGTAGATCCATTTTGTGACAATGATGTTTGTTCCTCCTGGTCTAGGAACTAACTCCCATACTTCATGTTGCTTGAATTGGTTCAATTCATCTTGCATTGCTCCAATCCAATATTCATCAATTAAAGCCTCCTTAACATTTCTTGGTTCAATCTTAGATACAAAGCAAGAGTTTGTGATGATTTCTCTAGATCTTGTAATGACTCCACTGTTAGGATCTCCTATGATGAGTTCCTTAGGATGATCTTTCTGAATTCTGATGGAAGGGTCTTTGTTAGCTTCCTTTGATTCAGACTCTGATGAAGTAGTTTTAGGAACATCATCCTTTTGACTTGAGGTCTCAAAGAATGTCTCAACATCATATGGGACATTTGTTTCCTCATGGTAATCATCAACTATGACATTTATAGATTCCATCATAACTTTGGTCCTGGAATTGAATACCCTATAAGCTCTGTTGTTGGTAGAGTATCCTAGGAATATTCCTTCATCACTTTTAGGGTCCATCTTTCTCCTTTGTTCACGATCTGTCAGAATATAACATTTGCTTCCAAATACATGAAAGTACTTCACTGTAGGCTTTCTTCCTTTCCAAAGTTCATAAATGGTGGATGATGTTCCCTTTCTCAAGGTGACCCTGTTATGGACATAACAGGCTGTATTCATAGCTTCAGCCTATAGCGATAAAAAATGTAGCGGGGTAAATCGGAGATCGAACTATTAATTAATTCGTCTCACAAAAAGTAAGAGTCGCCATCGCGCTTTATTATTTCCAAGGGAAAAGGGAAAAGAGCGAAATAAAACCCTAAAATATGCAATGTAAGATAATACTTTAAAAGTAATGAAAATACAAGGCTTTTGAAAAGAGGTCTTGGGTTCGGGGGTTAGTTATACAATGGGAAGGTATTAGCACCCAATGTATCTATAGTATTCTATAGGAACCTTTTGAAATATCTGTTTATTAAAATGTTTGTTTGATTAAAAATAAATTGTTTTGGCCAAAAATGGGTATGGACGAGTTTTTGAAGATACGACGATCTAATGTCGAAGTTTTGACTTAAAAGGTGTGAGTTTTGAAAAATTGAATATTTGGGAAAATCATCTTAAGTTTTTAAAATAATAAATGGAGGATGAATGAGGGTATTCGCACAATGTTTTTTGATGACATGAAGTCGACAAAAATTAAACAATTCCCTTGGATTTTGCAAGCAACATGAAGATTAAAACTAAAAGTATAAACACTCCAAGATTTTTTAAAAGAAAACCAAGAGAACAGCCATGGGATTAAATTGAAATTATCACAAACTCAACCAACATGTATCATGGGAGGAACATCATAAGGGGGAATAAATTCAAAGAGATAACTTGCAAATTTATCAATAAAAGACTAGTTTAAAAAAACAAACAAAATTAACTAACATACTGACCAAATGAAATATCAAGATTTAAATAAATTATAAAAACTAAACTAATTAATTGGGTTATAAACTGAAAACGAAATAAAGGTCCAGCATGGGACTGAAATCGAAATCGAACAATGCTCCTTCAAACTCTCTTTTTCTCTCTTTGAACTCCCTCTTTCGAACTCTCTCTTTTCTTTCTTCGAACTCCCTCTTTCGAAATCTCTATTTTCTCTCTTCGAACTCCCTCTTTCGAACTCTGCTTTTATCTCTTCGAACTCTCTCTTTCGAACTCTGCTTTTCTCTCTTCGAACTCCCTCTTTCGAACTATGCTTTTCTCTCTTCGAACTCTCTCTTTCGAACTCTGCTTTTCTCTCTTTGAACTCCCTCTTTCGAACTCTGCTTTTCTCTCTTCGAACTCTCTCTTTCGAACTCTGCTTTTCTCTCTTTGAACTCCCTCTTTCGAACTCTCTCTTTCAAACTCTGCTTAAAGCGAAATCGGACAGTACCAACAATGAATCATGCTCCATCAATTCGAACTCTTCTCACTCTCTAAATCAAAAACTAACAACAACACTGCTTCTGGCTTCGAATTCCTTCCCAAATAAAAAACGAACAACAACACTGCTACTTGTTTCGAAATCTTCCTAAATCAAAAACGAACAACAATACTGCTACTGGTTTCGAACTCCTTCCCAAATCAAAAACGAACAACAATACTGTTTCTAGTTTTTTCATGTAGTTAAACATCAAATCAACAAGGAAACAAATATTCATGGCAAGAGAAACAACAATAACAAACTCAAGGGGTTCTGATTTATTGAAACATCAACAAAAAAAAAATGCAGCAACAACATCTAGTTCACAACATACATCATTATGACAAGCATGGCAATGAATTTTTTTGAAAAAAAAAAGTAGGGAAACTTAGAAGATCAGAGCAAGTCTGATGGTTTCGATTGATGAAATAATAGAGAAATCCAGAGATGAGGTAATATGCTTTTTTAATTCCTTCTGCTTCCAGAAACTGACTCGAAAATGTTGGTGTTGTTGAGTTTGTTGTTATGATTGGAGCTTGGTTCGAAATAGGCTTTAAGTTTGTGGTTGTGTATGTTCAAAGGTTTGAGCCTGTGGTGGGAGGACCGGTTTGAGTTATGCAGGCTAGTGCTTGGTTCGAAACAGGTTTTGCAAGTGTGAGAACTTGCAGGTTTGTGCTTGGTTCGAAACAGGTTTTGCAAGTGTGAGAACTTGCAGGTTTGTGCTTGCAGTTTTGTGTTTTTCTCTTTTGTGAACTATCTCTTTTTCACGCTCTCCTCCCCTGTGAAAACTTAATCAAAAATGAACAACAATACTGCAAGTTTTTTTTTGTGTTTTTCTCTTTGTTCCACCCTTTTTTGAACTGAACTTTTTCGATTGCCTACTGTCTGTTTATATAGTGAAACAAGAATGAGGTTTTGGGAGGGAATTTTGGTGAGTTTGAACAAATGTAATAATTTGATTTAATGCTTTTTGATGCAGTTTTGGTGTGTGCCATTTGAAGTAATTTCTGGACTGATGTGCACAGGTTTTTTGGACTGGTGTTCAACAGTTTTTGGTTGGTGGTGGAGATAGCAGTGGTGACCGTTAGTTGGGCAGCAGATGCAGGGACCATGCAGTTTTGGACATATTTATATTTTCATAATATTAATAATAAACAACAATGACAATAATAATAAAATAACTGTTAGTAAAATTAAACTGAAAATGTAAAAGTGAAATAAAAGATATTAAATTTTTTGAGTTTTTTTTCAAATAAAGTGATGCAAAAATATAAATTATATGTAACTAAGATTTTTTGATAATTTTAAATTAACATAAAGAACTTGCAAAATAAAAATAAAAGAATGTGAAATTACTATTTTTTTTAGATTTTTTTTACTAAATTAAATCTAAAAGACTATAATTTTAACTTAAATGATACAAGAACAAAAAACTAAATGAAACTTAAGGAAACTAATTTTTTTTATATTTTGAATAAAAACGTAAATAAAATGAAAATAGAATGAACTAAATATTTTTAGGATTTTCCTTTTTTTTTATGAAAATGAAAAAAAATCAATATTTAATAAATTCAGACAAAAACCAATTAAATTTCACTAAATTCACAACAATTTCTAACGTTCTATTTTTTGGTGGATTTTCAAAGTATAATCATCTCTTGACTTGTAAAGAAAAGTTGTAGTTGTTGCAGAGGAGAATCATATGTGAAAGAACCACTAAAAATTGTCGAAATTTGAAGAAGTTATGAATTTTTGAAATCTGACTCGAGAATTGGCAAAAATAGATCGAAACGCTTGTGAACGCTTGCTATGTAATAATGCAGATGGGAGGTGGTATCTTAGGTCAAAATTTGGGGTATGACAGCTGCCCCTATTTAAGGTTTTTCTATCCTGAGATATGAAGATTAAAATCATCGTCTCGACGAGATTGAAGGTACTTAAATACATAATACGCAAATTTTGCCCTAAGATTCCGCCATTATGTTTGTGATATGAATGTAGTATTTAAATTCACAAAGAATGATATTGTATGAGACAAGATAATGCTGGAGAAACCAAACACCAACAAAACACAGGAACATAGATTATACACCACTGGGGAAATGAGCCATCGACTTCAAATGATAGACTCTTGACGGCGAATAAAAATTTGAGAGAAAACGACCTCTGACCCTAACAAAGAAGGCATCTTGCATAGGCCACAAAACAAATTATTGACCCAAATATAACAGTGAGTTCCCAACTCAAGGTCAAAGATAGACAAAAGATGTATCAAATATGCTGATAATGGATTACCGACTTCTGAAGGTAAAGATTCATAACAAATTTCTCTGCGAGATTTCTAGAGAGATACCAATTAATGCTGGAATAATAATATGGTTGTAGATACACAAGCTGCTCAAATAAAGAAGCTTTCACTTGCTATCGTTCAAAGATGTCAATAACATACAAGCTGCTCAAATAAAGAAGTTGCCACTTGCTGTCTTCCAAAAATAACCAATAACATACAAGCTGCTCAAATAAAGAAGCTGCCACTTGCTGTCTTCCAAAAACTATGACATACAAGCTGCTCAAATAAAGAAGCTGCCACTTGCTGTCTTCCAAAAACTATGACATACAAGCTGCTCAAATAAAGAAGCTGCCACTTGCTGTCGTCCAAAAAAACTATGACATACAAGCTGCTCAAATAAAGAAGCTGCCACTTGCTGTCTTCCAAAAACTATGACATACAAGCTGCTCAAATAAAGAAGCTGCCACTTGCTGTCTTCCAAAAAATAATAACGTACAAGTTGCTCATGAAGAGCTGCCGCTTGTCGTTTTCCAAAAATAATAATGTACAAGTTGCTCATGAAGAGCTGCCACTTGTCGTTTTCCAAAAATGACTGACGCACAAGTTGCTCATGAAGAGCTGCCGCTTGTCGTTTTCCAAAAATAATTGACGCACAAGTTGCTCATGAAGAGCTGCCGCTTGTCGTTTTCCAAAAATAATAACGCACAAGTTGCTCATGAAGAACTGTCGCCTGTCGTTTTCCAAAAATAATAACGCATAAGTTGCTCATGAAGAGCTGCCGCTTGTCGTTTTCCAAAAATAATAACACACAAGTTGCTCATGAAGAGCTGCTGCTTGTCGTTTTCCAAAAATAATAACGCACAAGTTGCTCATGAAGAGCTGCCGCTTGTCGTTTTCCAAAAATAATAACGCACAAGTTGCTCATGAAGAGCTGCCGCTTGTCGTTTTCCAAAGGATAACTCAGAAGAAAATTGTGATAACACTGCCAACCAGAGAATAAAATCTTCGTCAAAGGGAACCATGAATAGATCCTTCCCGAGGAGATCAAACACTTAAATGTGAAAAATAAATGCACCATTCGTCCAGGTTGCCTAGCTTGGAGAAAATCTCGAGATAGCCTATGCAAGAGACAACAACTCCCTCCAGGAATAAACCAGAGAGAAAACAGTCAAACAAGACTCCACCCAATGAGAAAATAACTCGATTGGGGATTCATCCTATCAGAAATGGACAAGGAAGACTAAATTAAAAAAATCATCCACGAGGATTAACTCAATTGGGGAATTTAGAAAGGAAGCACATTTTCTGCCTAAGCTAGCATTCTACTTGGAAAGAACATGTACATTGTCTTAATAAACATAAACAAGGTATACGACCCAAAACCAACGACAAGTGTGAATATGCATGCGTGATAGAAGTGTAAATGAATGAATGAATGTTATGCTGACGAAACAGACAGAAGGAATATCTTGAAGATGATAAGATATCACGAAATAATAGATACTCGGCCAATCTTGAAGAGACGGAAAATAACTAGAATTGGAACCACAAAGCAACGTCAGAGCGTAACATGATACAAGGCTCAAAACTTCTGGGGAGAAAGGTATTCAAAACCAATCTTCTAACACCAATAGATCACTGGCATGAGACAAAGTGTACCACACTTCAGAAATCTTCTCAAAACAACGCTTAACTGGAAAAGCTGGGGAGTCACCAAACTTAGTACCCCTAGAAATTTTTTTTTACACAACCAACACCTCATGAAGATTTTGAAAGAAAACATGTTCATCATGCAAGGATGAATTGTTTTGCATTTCATGGCTTGACCATCCTCGGAACAACTGTTAATATTCCTTTCATTATTCACGACACCTTTTTTTAAAATAAGAATGTTTTAAATAACTTTGTTTTAAATATTGCCATAAAAATTAAAATTTTGCCCACAAAAGGTAAATGCTCAAATTTCATTAATAAGATGGTAGTTCGCTAACAAAGCGACTCCAACGGTTTACAAAATTTTGGGAAATAGTACATAAAAGAAAGGGTTACACAAAAACAATGATCACTATTCTCCCTAACAACTTCGAATTCAGAAATATGCTCAAATGCCACAGCCGGTCTGACCAAAAGCCTGCCTAAGCCGCCCCTTCGGGTTTTCAACTTAGTGAACTGTCAACTCAAACCTAGGCGAAATACTTCTTGACTGCATCAGAGTTCACAGAGCGTGGGAGCTCTTCACCGTCCATATTTGTGAGAATCATGGCACCTCAAGAGAAAACTTTCTTAACGACATACGGTCCTTCATAATTTGGATCCCACTTGCCCCTAGAATCAGGTTAGAAGGATAATATCTTTTTGAGCACAAGGTCACCTTCTCTGAACTCGCGTGGTCGAACCTTCTTATCAAAAGCCTTCTTCATTCTCTGCTGATATAATTGACCGTGACACAACGCTGTCAATCTCTTTTCTTCAATTAAATTCAACTAATCATATCTACTTTGACACCATTCAGCCTCAGAAAGTTTAGCTTCCATCAACACTCTCATAGACGGAATCTCAACCTCCACGGGGAGTACTGCTTCCATACCATAAACTAGGGAAAATGGGGTTGCACCTGTTGAAGTTCGAACTGAAGTACGGTATTCGTGTAAAGCAAACGGAAGCATTTCATGCCAATCTTTATAAGTTACCACCATCTTCTGGACAATCTTCTTGATGTTCTTGTTAGCAGCTTCAACTGCCCCATTCATCTTCGGCCTGTAAGGAGATGAATTATGATGTTCAATCTTGAACTCTTCACAAATCTCTTTCATCATCTTGTTATTCAAATTCGAGCCATTATCAGTGATGATCTTGCTCGGGATGCCGTATCGACAAATGATCTGATTCTTGATAAATATGACTACCACCTGTCTGGTTACATTAGCATAAGATGCTGCTTCCACCCATTTAGTAAAATAATCGATCGCTACCAAGATGAAACGATGAACATTTGAAGCTTTGGGTTCAATCATTCCAATCATATCAATGCCCCACATAGAAAAAGGCCAAGGTGAAGAGATAACATTGAGGAGGGTCGGTGGCACATGTATCTTGTCCGCATAAATCTGGCATTTATGACATTTCTTCACATATTTGCAAAAATCAGATTCCATTGTCATCCAATAGTAACCAGCTCTCAACATCTTTTTAGCCATTGCATGTCCGTTGGCATGAGTGCCAAAGGATCCTTCATGTACTTCCTGCATCAGCATGTCTACTTCATGTCTGTCTACACATCTGAGCAGGACCATGTCGTAATTCCTCTTATACAATACTTCTTCGTTGAGGAAGAAACTGCTTGCCAGTCTCATCAACGTCTTCCTATCTTTATTGGATGCCCCATGCGGGTACTCTTGAGTTTGAAGAACACGTTTAATGTCATAGAACCATGGTTTGTCATCGGTGACCTCTTCTATTGAGAACACATGAGCAGGTCTATCGAGGCGCATAACTCTGATTCTAGGCACACCGTTCGAACCATTCACTTGAAACATTAAAGACAAAGTAGCTAAAGCATCAGCCATTTGGTTTTCATCTCTAGGGATATGATGTAACTCCACTTTGTTGAAGAAGGTTAACAATCTTCTAGCATAATCTCTGTAAGGGATCAAACCAGGATGACGAGTCTCCCATTCTCCTCTGATTTGATTAATTACCAATGCCGAGTCTCCGTAAATATCAAGAATCTTAATCCTTAGATCCACTGCTTCTTCGAGACCCAAAATACATGCCTCATATTCAGCCATGTTATTCATACAGTCAAACTTCAATCTCGCCGTGAACGGGATATGAGTACCTCGGGGAGTGACGATGATTGCCCCAATTCCATTTCCATAAGAATTCACAGCTCCGTCAAAAATCAAACCCCAACGGGATTCGGGATCAGGCCCTTCTTCAGGTAACGGCTCTTCACAATCTTTAGCTTTCAAGTACATAACATCTTAATCTGGGAAGTCAAACTTGATGGATTGATAATCTTCAATTGGTTGGTGAGACAAATGATCAGCTAAAATACTCCCTTTGATTGCTTTCTGAGTGTGATACTCAATGTCATATTCAGATAACAACATCTGCCAACGGGCTATTCTTCTATATAAGGCGGGCTTCTCAAAGATATACTTGATCGGATCCATTTTGGAGATCAACCAAGTGGTGTGGTTAATCATATATTGGCGCAGACGACGAGCAGCCCAAGCTAAAGCACAACAGGTCTTCTCAAGCATTGAGTATCGAGACTCACAGTCTGTGAATTTCTTACTCAGGTAATATATGGCATGTTCCTTTCTTCTAGTCTCATCTTGTTGACCAAGCACACATCCCGTGGAATCTTCCAATATAGTCAGGTACATAATCAAAGGTCTTCCTTCCACTGGAGGAATCAAAATGGGAGGTTCAAGTAAATATTCTTTGATGCTATCAAAAGCTTTCTGACAATCCTCTATCCACACACATCCTTGGTTCTTTCAGAGAAGCTTGAAAATCGTCCCACAGGTAGCAGTCATATGAGATATAAATCTAGAAATATAGTTCAATCTCCCAAGGAATCCTCTTACTTGTTTTTCCGTCTTGGGTGCGAGCATTTCCCGAATAGCTTTGACTTTATCAGGATCTACCTCAATACCTTTCTGACTGACAATGAAACCCAGAAGTCTTCCAGAACAAACACCAAAAGTGCACTTGTTGGGATTCAGACAGAGTTTATACTTTCTCAAACGCTGGAATAACTTCAATAAATGATCCAAATGATCCTCTTCAGTTTGCAATTTGGCAATCATGTCATCTACATACACTTCTATCTCCTTATGCATCATATCATGGAACAAAGCAGTCATGGCCCTTTGGTATGTTGCACCAGCATTCTTCAAACCAAACGACATTACCCGATAACAAAATGTTCCCCAAGGTGTAATGAAAGTTGTCTTCTCCATATCTTCTGGTGCCATCTTGATTTGATTATAACCAGAGAAACCATCCATGAAAGAAAAGACTTTGAAATTTGCAGTACTTGAAATTCTGGCTGCAGATACTCAATGTCACGTTCAATGTTATGACACCGTATCTAACTTTCTATAAGACAGTAAATACAAAAATAGTAAAGAACACAGTCAATTGTTTACCCAGTTCAGTGTGCAACAACACCTACTCTGGGGGCTACCAAGCCAGGGAGGAAATCCACTATAAGAGATATTAATTCAGGAATAAACCAACCAGTTTATCTCCTTCACTTAAGACCTACCCAATGCAACTTCAATCTAAGTACAACTTAAACCTGAGATCCTACTCACTCCCCCTCAATCACAGCAGTGATACATAAAACAATTTGACTAATGAATTGATGAAGACACTCTTCAAAACATACACTTGATTATGCTTCACAGCTTTTTAATCAAGCAACACAAACACTCTTGCTTCACAGCTTTGAGTGATACACAGACCTAACTTGACTTTGCTTCACAGCTTTAGTCAAGAGACATACAAACACTCTTACTTCAAAGCTTTGAGTGATACACAACCCTTACAATTAAAACCTATTCCAAGTCACTTATCACAATGATAATTGCTTGGATTACAATAGTTAAAACTATACAGCTTCTAAAAGATCTTCTGTCAAAAAGGGATGCATTCAAAACAGCAGCCCTGTTGAATATATAGAAGCTGCACCTTCAGTTAGGGTTTCCACAAAAAGCTAGGGTTAATTCCGTTTGACCTTAAGACTAGGTCACAGGACTTTATCAACTAGGTTAGGGTTGAGGTAGGTTAACCCTAAGTCCACGACATTTTCTATTCTGGAAAGACTGAGTCATAATCCTGAAAAAACTCAGAATTACCCAAACTGCAAAACTGTTAGTTCAGAACAGGATGTCTTAACATTTGTTATGACATCTGAGAACCTGTCTACTGATTTAGGTAAATGTGATCTTTTTGCAAAATGCTCAGATACACACTTATAAACAGCAGCACCTGTATGACAATATTTTTCTGCAAAGGTACCTAATGAATCAGTACAAACTAAACTAGAATGTTAACACATCAGTCATGACATTCACACACACACACACACACACACACCTGGTTTTACCAAAAATGCAAGCCAATAACTAAACAACTACAAACTCCCCCTTTGGCAGATTTTTGGCTAAAGACTCTAAGCAATCAGAGATAGACAGCAGCAGAATAAATATGACTGCAGAAAAATGGAATGTCAAATAAAGTCTACCAAAATATATCTCCCCCTCTTTAGCCACAAATGGGCCAAAGATACATGTTCTTAAAAGTTATACAGTCATCCAGAAAAAGTAATAAGAACAGCAACTAAGAACTGAACACACTTTGCAAACTCCACCAGGGACCAGCAACACCACCAATCAGCAACTCCACCAACCTTTAAGCACTGTCATCAGACTCAGAGGAGCTAGTTTCTTCAGTATTGAGATGATCTTCAGCTTCTACACCCTCTTCCCTTCTGTTTCCTTCAGCTTCCTCCTTTTCTAACCTGGCAATTAGGTTTTCTAGGGTCTTTTTCCTAGCTTCCAGCTCTTTGCAGGTCTCTTTTAAAACAGCTATAACATCAGATGTTTTGGACTGAGTCTTCACAGAAGATGTCTCAGCTGATGTTATGACAATATCAGGAGCATGAGATCCCTGAAACAGTTTGTAGTGCAACCCAAGGGTAGGAGCTCTTTTGTAAGCAGTATCTCTTGCCACCAGGATATCAGGGTATTGTGCAAGGATAATTCCACAAAGGAGGGAGGGAAAGGCAATTGGTCCTTTGACAGCATAACTACCAGCATGTTTTAAAGTTTGTTCAAAAATATACCTGCCATAGTCAAAAATAGTCTTGGTTCCCACAACATAAATAAATCTCCCCAATCCTGTGGAGATAGTTGATTTATGGTTTGTAGGGACCCAGTTGGCTGCACCAATCTTGTGCAGGATGGAAAATTTCATGCTAAGTTTGCTGGCATTCAGCTTGCCTTTCAAGGTCCAGCACTTCACTTGTCTTGCTGTGATGGTTTGACAAACTTCATTGTCAGTGACTTCCAGCTCAGGACACTCCTCATTTGATCTTCCAAGAAATTTGTTAATTTCTGATGGAGAGAAATTAACCCTTCTTCCTCTAACATAAACACTTTCAAAGTCAGCTGACCTTCCATCAGCACATTCATTAGACAAGTTAACTATGAACTCCTTGACCAGATTTTCATAACACTTGGTAAATTTTATCACTGTCTTCATTAGTCCAGCATTCTTAATCAGGTCCATGATGTCCTTGTAATCCATGGCATCATTGTTTAGCTCTCTTTCTAAAGCTATTCTCTTCAAGCAAACATACTTCCATCTGTTTGCATTGTCAGGATGGTGAAAAGAGATGTTGTCTGTTGGGACTTCAGGAACTCTAGCAATTTTGCTGGAGGGCAGTTTCCTTCTGATAGGAATTTCTTCAGCATCAATCTCAAACTCTGATTCCTCATTAGAATCAGAAGATTCAGGTTATTTTCTCTTCTTTGTAATTGGTTGTCTACCAGTATACACCTGGGCTTTCACCTTCCCTTTGGACTGACCAGTTTTCACAGATTTTACCCCAGCCTTGCCTTCAGCCTTGGATTTCTTAACAGCAGGTTTATCTTTGGACATACATTTTGCATCATTCTGATTACCCTTTCTTTTCATCATTCTCCTAGCTATGCTAGGGTTTACATTGGCAATCAGATCATTGTCTGTGTATTCCTCATCCACATCAATGATAGGTGGATAAGCAGTCTTTTTTGAAGGGTTCTGAATGTTGTCATTTTGTGTCACAACATTCTCAGAGACATCTACATTCTCAGAGACATCCACATTTGGGCTTCCTGATTGATTTAATGGGACAGAAATCCCCGGTACAGATTGGTTTCCGCTTAGTATACTTGTCACAAGCCTAGCAATTGCTTGATGAACTTGAACTGATCCTTCTCTATTTCGTACAGAAGAAGAAGGATGAGAAGGATTACCAGAGGCATCAGCTTGAGCTCTTCCTGCATGTCTAGTTCTCAGCTTTTTGACTTTGGCGGGGTCAGTTGCCATCTCTCTGAGAGGAGTGATCTCAAGGACTTCAGATTCTATGCATGTGGTGATTGCTCAAGAGTCTTGGTCAGATGATGAAGATGAAGAGGTCGCCTTGGTTGAAGATGATGTTTGAGACATTTTGATTGACTTAGAGCACCAGTAGAAATTTGAGAGAAAACTTTGATTGAGAGAAGGGAACAGGTTGCAAAGTCGAGAGAGGTAGGAGGCAAAAGAGAGTCTTTTCAACTTCTTAAAGATTTTGAAAGAATTGGGAAAACATATGATTAACCCACTAAAAAAAGACTTAATAAAATTAACTCCTTCAACCCTTGTTTTAAGCAAAATTAATTGCTATAATTTCTCATGTTGGCAAATACCCAACTTGCCCCTCAAGTTTTCAAGACTATTTCCAACAAGAGCCTTGGTAGAAGAATCAGCTAGCTGAAGCTTGATGACACCATGTTCCAGTTTAATTGTCTTCTTCTCTACAAAGTCAATGTGCTTGGTCCTGCTATGCTGAATAGGGTTCATGGAAATATTGATTGTATTCAGATTGTCACAATACAATGTCACAACATCTTGTGAGACATTATACTCAGTGAGCATCTGTTTTGTCCAGATATTTTGAGAACAGTTACTACTAGCTGCAACCATTTCAGCACAGAGTTGGGAAGGCATTCTTTTGACATGAATCATAGTTCTGGTTGATTCTTGAATGATCTTATTTTTCTTTTTGTCAACTCCATTTTGATGGTGAGTTATAGGAGAAGAGACTTCACGACTCATTTCTTCTGGGAAACAGATTTTATTAGACTTGTTGTTTCCAAAATCCTTGTCATGATTACTTCTGGTTCTGACAACACATCCTTCTTCAAGTTTATTCACCACATCATAGACATGTTTCTTTTTACCAAGCCTTTCAATTTTAAGGTCACCACAAACCCTTCTTTTATCAATCTGTAGTCTTGGAGTCCTTCTGACTGCTTCCATAGAGATAGCTCTTTTCATTCTTCTTAGATGAAGATGATCAAGCTTATGGTGCCATAGTTTCATCTCTTTTTCTTCTTTGGTAATTGGACACATAGTGGAGATATTAGAGTTCTCAGGCTGCCACAAGTAATAGTTATCTTTGGATCTAATTCCTTTCATTACAACTTCTAGTTTTTCATTAATTACTAGACATTCAGATTTTGAGAAGTTGACCTTGAATCCTAGATCACACAATTGACTGATACTAATGAGATTAGCAGTTAGCCCTTTTACCAGCAGTACTTCACTCAGACTTGGAACTTCAGGACAGTCCAAATTACCAACTCCTTTGATTTCACTTTTAGCACCATCTCCAAAGGTCACATAACTAGTGTTGTGAGGTTTAACATGATTGAGAATGTTCTTTATTCCAGTCATGTGTTTAGAACACCCACTGTCAAAGTACCAGCCTTCCTTTGTAGACATTCTCAGGGAAGTGTGGGCTATCAGGGCAGTAGCCTTTTTCTTCCATTGAGGAGTATGTGGTACCCTTTTTGACTTAGGTTTAACACCTGAGTTTTGATTAGGGTAACCATGCAATTTGAAGCAGAAGGGATTTATGTGGCCATACCTCCCACAATGATGACATCTCCATCTTTGGTACTTTTTATTCATATATCTCTGTTTCTGATGTTGAGAGTTGTGTTGAGACATCTGCTTTCACATTTGTTTAACAGGCCTGATCTTCTTGTCTGTACTAGATTTCTTGGCTTCCACAAATCCTAGTCCAGATTTGTTTCCCACATTTTGTCCAACTTGAAGAATCTCTTCCAATTTATCTGTTCCATTAGACAGCATCTTGACAGATTTGGTCATTTGGTTCAGTTGTGAGTTCAGCAATTGAACTTCCCCTTCTAGATGACTTATAGTTTCAAGATCTGCCCTTTTTTCAGCCTCCAGCTTTATGATGAGTTTTGATTGTTTCTCATTCTGCACACAGACTTCAGCACTTCTGATACACAATTTCTTGTAGGTATCAGCCAGTTCTTCAAATGTCACTTCTTCATCACTAGTGTCACTTTCAGAAGTACAAACACTAGTTAGAGCAGTAACTAGTTTTGCAGATTCTTCTTCAGAATTACTTTCTGAATCACAGTCAGACCAAGTAACAGTCATTCCTTTCTTTTGTTTCTTAAGAAAGGTAGGACATTCAGCTCGAATATGCCCATATCCTTCACAGCCATGACATTGAATACCTCTGCCTTGATTTCCCTTCTCTTCTGACCTTGGTCTTCTGCTGGAACTGTCAATGTCAGAGGGAATGTTATGAACATTAGACCTTGACTTTGGATCTATTCTTTTGATGAGTTTGTTGAACTGTCTTCCAAGCATGGCTATAGCTTCTGAAATATTTTCTTCTTCATCCTCCTTGTTTTCAACATCAGTGTTGGATACAAGTGCTATGCTCTTGTTCTTCTTGTCACCATTTTCAGTGATCCCCATCTCAAAAGTCTGAAGAGACCCAATAAGTTCATCCACTTTCAATTTGATGATGTCCTGGGCTTCCTATATGGCAGTTACCTTCATAGCAAATCTTTTAGGCAAGGATCTGAGAATCTTTCTCACCAATTTTTCTTCTGACATCTTTTCTCCCAGTGCTCCTGAGGTGTTGGCAATCCCCAAGATGTTCATGTGAAACTCATGAATGGTTTCATCTTTCATCATTTTTAGATTCTCAAACTTGGTAGTCAACATCTGAAGCCTTGACATTTTCACTTTGGAAGTGCCCTCATGAGTAGTTTTGAGAGTGTCCCAAACTTCCTTGGCCAATTCATATTGATGTACTAGTCTGAAAATGTTTCTATCAATTCCATTGAACAAGGCATTTAAAGCTTTGGAATTTCCCAGGGCTAACTCATCTTATTCTTTACAACAATCTTCCTCAGGCTTCAAACTGATTGTCCCATCTTTCTCAGTTATGGTGGGATGGATCCATCCTTTGTCAGCAGCTCTCCAAGCCTTTTTGTCCAGAGATTTTAAGAAGGCAATCATACGAGGTTTCCAGTAGTCATAATTTGTTCCATCCAGAATGGGTGGTCTATTTCCAAAAACTCCTTCTTTGTCCATAGTGCCAGAAAGTGATATCCCTAGATCTCACCCAGTAATACAGGCAGGGTGCCTGCTCTGATGCCAATTGAAATTCTGGTTGCAGATACTCAATGTCACGTTCAATGTTATGACACCGTATCTGACTTTCTATAAGACAGTAAATACAAAAACAGTAAAGAACACAGTCAATTGTTTACCCAGTTCAGTGTGCAACAACACCTACTCTGGGGGCTACCAAGCCAGAGAGGAAATCCACTATAAGAGATATTAATTCAGGAATAAACCAACCAGTTTATCTCCTTCACTTAAGACCTACCCAATGCAACTTCAATCTAAGTACAACTTAAACCTGAGATCCTACTCACTCCCCCTCAATCACAGCAGTGATACATAAAACAATTTGACTAATGAATTGATGAAGACACTCTTCAAAACACACACTTGATTATGCTTCACAGCTTTTTAATCAAGCAACACAAACACTCTTGCTTCACAGCTTTGAGTGATACACAGACCTAACTTGACTTTGCTTCACAGCTTTAGTCAAGAGACATACAAACACTCTTGCTTCAAAGCTTTGAGTGATACACAACCCTTACAATTAAAACCTATTCCAAGTCACTTATCACAATGATAATTGCTTGGATTACAATATTTAAAACTATACAGCTTCTAAAAGATCTTCTGTCAAAAAGGGATGCATTCAAAACAGCAGCCCTGTTGAATATATAGCAGCTGCACCTTCAGTTAGGGTTTCCACAAAAAGCTAGGGTTAATTCTGTTTGACCTTAAGACTAGGTCACAGGACTTTATCAACCAGGTTAGGGTTGAGCTAGGTTAACCCTAAGTCCACGACATTTTCTGTTCTGGAAAGACTGAGTCATAATCCTGAAAAAACTCAGAATTACCCAAACTGCAAAACTGTTAGTTCAGAACAGGATATCTTAACATTTGTTATGACATATGAGAACCTGTCTACTGATTTAGGTAAATGTGATCTTTTTGCAAAATGCTCAGATACACACTTATAAACAGCAGCACCTATATGACAATATTTTTCTGCAAAGGTACCTAATGAATCAGTATAAACTAAACTAGAATGTTATGACATCAGTCATGACATTCACACACACACACACACCTGGTTTTAGCAAAAATGCAAGCCAATAAATAAACAACTACAGTACTGTCGACCAATACATCAATGTGCGGTAAAGGAAAATCATCCTTTGGGCTAGCTCTATTCAGATCTCTGTAGTCTACACACATCCGAACTTTGCCATCCTTCTTAGCAACAGGCACTATATTGGCTAACCATTGAGGATAGACCGATGTAACAAGGAAACCTGCATTTTTTTTGCTTTTGAACTTCCTCTTTGATCTTGTCAGCCATATCGGGACGAGTCCTTCTCAACTTCTTCTTAATCGGCGGACATTCAGGTCTCAACGGCAAACGATGCTCCACAATATTGTTGTCCAAACCTGGCATGTCTTGGTAGGACCAGGAAAACACGTCAACATACTCTCTGAGAAGCTCCAACATTTTCTCTTTGACCTCTGGGATAAGCAATGCTCCGACCTTGACTTCCTTTCTATCTTCTTTATCACCCAAATTGATCACCTTTATAGGCTCTCCAAATGGCGAAAAGTCTTTTCATCATGCTCAAGCAAACGGGAAATTTCATCAGGAACTTCTTCGCTATCTTCTTCCTCGGCTCCGAACACAGGGAATTCAAAGTTGGGAGGGGGCATAGGATCATTGTTTTCAATGGTTAAGTTATGGATTAATCTGCACATATGATTATGCTTTATTTTAGAAATCGATTAATATTAATGTTGTACAAATAAAACAAAAGGTCATTATATTTTCCTATTACTACCAATTAATTTTCATTACTATTTTCCAGAAAAAGTGAAAAAATAAAACAGTAGTGGACAAAATAACATTTTTATTCATGAGGCAATACTTGAAACAAAGAGCCCAAAAAATTTCTCTTTTGCCTTGGGCAGAGAAAAAGGATTTATTTTCAACATAGCCCGACACAAATACTCTTCGCCTTGGGCAGAGCGAAAGTTTTTTTTCAAAAAATAAAACAAAAAATTACTCAGAAATGTGCATCACAACAGGAACATCAACAGCAATCCAATTCTGGAAAACCACTCCATGCGTTACAAAGTCGGGTAAATCCTCTTCAGAATCGTCTCCTATTATAGCATCAACTTCAGGAGGTGTTGGATGGATAAAACCTGCGCTTCGGAAAACCTCTTGTATCGGACAGGTAACTGTTTCCTGCTTGACTCTTGTAGACACGGGATGAAAACCAATACCTTCTCCAGACTTGTTCTCAGGCAAAGTCAACACCTGGCCCCGACCTTCAGCCGAACCACTTTCAACCACTCGTCGCGCATCCTCAAAAGAAGAAATAGACGTCCATTGCTTCTTCACTTCATTATTAGCAACAAATAAAGCTTGGAATTGGGTTCTAACATCCTCATCAGCATCAATAAAAGAGAAAGATGAAAACTGGCTTACCACCATAGCCTGCTCTCCACCAATCATTACCAGCTTTCCATGCCTTACAAACTTCAATCTCTGATGGAGCATGGAAGTGACTGCCCCTGCATCATGGATCCATGGACGACCCAATAGGCAACTGTAGGCGGCACGAATATCCATTACTTGAAAAGTGATCTGAAAAGTAAAAGGACCAATTACTATAGGAAGATCCACTTCACCAATGACAGTCTTCCTAGAACCATCAAATGCTTTGACAATTACTCCACCGGGTCTCATGGGAGCACCTTGATATGAGAGTCGAGATAATGTAGTTTTCGGCATTACATTTAACGACGAACCTATATCTACCAGCACACTTGATAAAGTATCATTTCCACAACTTATTGAGATATGCAAAGCCATATTATGGTTCCTTCCCTCCTCCAGAAGTTCTTCATCACTGAAACCAAGATTGTTACACGAAGTAATATTTCCCACAATTCCATCAAATTGGCCAACCGTCACATCATGATCTATGAATGCCTGGTCCAAGACCTTCATCAAAGCTTCTCTATGGCCACCGGAATCTCTCAGTAAAGAAAGCAAGGAAATCTTGGAAGGAGTTTGCAAAAGTTGGTCCACAATCTTGTATTCACTTCTCTTGATAAGCTTCAGAATCTCATCATCATCGGGGTCTGGGATAGGTTCATTGGATCGGCCTACCTCAACCCTGGGTTCAACATTTCTCGCTGGAATTTCTGCCAGTATGGGCCTCCTAACTTGAACTTTTGGCCTCTTCAAAGGTGCTGCTGCAAAGACACGCCCGCTTCTCGTAACTCTGCTCACATTAACGATGTTAACAAAAGATGGCCTTGTTGGTAAAGGGACTTATACCCCATTCTCAATCATTGTGGCATTATACTTATATGGTATAGCTTGGTCTGAGTCGTAAGGCACAGGACCAGGTGGATTAATGATCAAAGGAGAAACAGGTGCAGTCTGACTGTCATAAACGATCTCTACCGGTTCAGGCAAGTTGAATTGTGGTATTATAACACTCACTTCATCCACCGGATCTCTGTCATGTGTAATAGTGATAACCCTCTGGTCTAACAATTTTTGAATGTCCTCCTTCACAATAGGGCAATCAACCTCTCTTGAACAAAATTAACAAACATCATAATCATGATGATGCCTAAAAAAGGCAAGTCTTCTTAAGCTCTGATGTAACCTGATCAACGAATCTCTTATGTATTCAACTTGAAAAACTCGAAACTTTCCCGGACAATCTTCCACCATATTCACTGATGCTGCCCCATGTAGAGGCAAAGGATTATCTCTAACATTCGAGTTAACATCCTTGAAAGACAAAATACCATTCTTAATCAATCTCTACACATCCGCCTTTAAAGCAAAGCAATTTTCAAGGTTGTGCCCCTACAACCCTTGATGATACTCACAAAACTGGTTCGCCTTGTACCACAGAGAAGTACTATTCAGTGCGACAGAAGGAGGCTTCGTTGTTATGAGGTTCTTTTTTATCAGAGCAGGGTACAATTCAGTGTAAGTCATAGGAATGGAATCAAAGTGAGGTCTCCTTGGTGAACGATTCTGGTTGTTAAATTGATAAGCTTGTTGTCGAGGCTGCTGTTGAAATGGCCGTTGCTGAGTTGGTGGGGTTTGATGAGTTGGGGTCACCATTGTTAGGCGGAAAGCCGGAGTGACTGCCGCAACATGTGAGTAACCTCTCCTTGGTCTCCCGGGGAAAATTACACTGACCTCTTGTTCTTTCCTTTTAGGGAAAGCACTTCCAAACTTCTTGATACTGCTAGACGAACTTCTTTCTTTAACCAAACGTCCCTCACGAATCCCTTCTTCCAACCGCATGCCCATACTTACCATCTCGGTGAAGTCACTGGGTGCGCTGGCAATCATTCTTTCATAATAAAAGGAACCTAAAGTCTTCAGGAATATCTTTGTCATTTATTTCTCCTCAAGAGGGGGATAGATCTGAGCAGCAATTTCGCGCCACCTCTGGGCGTATTCCTTAAAGGACTCTCTATCTCTCTGGGACATCGCCCGGAGTTGATCTCTGTCCGGTGCCATGTCGGCGTTGTACTTATTCTGGTGAACAAAACCTTCACTAAGATCGTTGAAATTACGGATCTGAGTGCTTTCCAAACCCATATACCACTTTAGAGCGACACCAGTCAAACTATCTTGAAAATAGTGAATTAACAAGTCATGATCATCAGAATATGTAGACATGTTTCTCACGTACATAGTTAAATGACTCCGTGGACACGAATCACCTTTATACCTTTCAAAGTCCGGCACTTTGAATTTGGCTGGAATCTTTACATTTGGAACTAAGCACAGGTCATAAACATTCTTTCCAAACAAATCTTTCCCCTTTAACGCTCTGATCTCCCTCTGCATCTCTTGAAACTGGTCTTGAAATTCTTCCATTCTATCGAAAAGACCCAGACTTTCAGCAGGCTCCGCATGATAAGCAGGTTCATTCATGTATGGCATAGAATGAATCACAGGAGTGACAGTTGTCATCACTAGTTGAGGGAAAGGTGCCACAGACGGGATTACAGGCGGCATAGTAGTGGTCTCCGGTTGAGGGAAAGACACAGTAGGTTGAACCAAAGGCTGTACGATAGGCTGATATCCTTCTGGCACAAAGTTATAAGGCATTCCCCACGGAAAACCTTTTGGCATCTGATGTTGAAGCGGAGAGTTGATTTGAGTCACAGATGTTGGAACAGTGACAATCTCAGAAACCATAGTAGTTGAAGTCTGAATCTCAGCAGCTGCAGTCGATGGCTGATTCTGAGTAGCCATCAAACTTTCCACCTGCGCAGTTAGTTTCTCCATACCAACACGAAGGGTAGCGACCTCCTCACAAAGCTCGTGGTTTTCCTGTTCTAGATCTTCCATCTTCCTCTGACGGTTTCCTCGAGTATCGTATTCATGAGACAACTTGGCAATCTATCGGAGTGGAAAAGAAACAAAGATAAGACTATAGAAAACATGTGAAGTGGAATGTTGGATGATGCATGATATGCGATGCAAATGATCGTTCATTTTGATAGCTTTTCAAGGAACTTCAATAATTTTGCACACATCAATGGTAAAGGAATTTGGAACAACAAAAACTCATTTCATTAATCAAAAGCGGTAAATTACAACTTACAACTTTGGAACAACAAAACAATAAATTACAGCTTTGGGATGATAACCCAATAAAAAGCAGTAAATTATAACTTTGGAACATGAAGCCCATGATAAAGCAGTAAATTACAACTTTGGAACATGAAGCCCTTTTACAGAGTTTTACAAAATGACAACAGTAAAATAAAACTAAGAACCAAAGATCGTTAAGAATTAACTTCGAGTGTTTCTTCTTCCAAACTCCATAATAATAGTACCTGAGATGTCTGCAAAAATCATTCTTAAGTTCCTTGAAAAACAAGTTTTTTACAAAAAATGTTGATGGATGCATGGATGAATGATAATGCAACAATTACACACAAGTTCACAAACATGGGGTTCAAAGGTTCGACGTTTCGTGCATGGAGTCAAAGGTAAAGCCCACCCCAAGGTATGTACTAAAGGTTTAATCACACCTGTAAGACAAGGTTCTAAAAGTTCCCAGAGTCTACATTCCTCCTTCGGATATTACCAACATCTTGATTACCCAATAATTAGCAATATTCTCAAGAGAAACTCGTCCGAGCGTAGCATCGCGTAACAATTACTTCTAGATTACTCCGTTATAATTTCCGCGCTACACCTAAAAGGCCAAGTTGGGTTAGGGTTCTACGGTTCTCAATTTATATGGCTCTCAGGTCGAAAATAATAATGTCTTCCCGATTACTCGGTAAACAAATATTACGTTCAAAAGGGCCTTCCATTGAGTGGGGGATTTCATGCCTCCTTCTTCGGGATTACTCCCTCAAAGTTAACATGACTATAGCGTCCGTCCTATCCTTAAGTGTAACTTAATCCGGGTATAGGATTCGTCCTTTGCAAAAAACCCAAAAACCCCAATACAAACATATAATCAAACAAATCAAATAATAATAAAACAGATAAAACAAACTAGGCTTAACACACTTAGGGATGGACCAGCAAGAGGTCAATCTTTCCCCAGCAGAGTCGCCAATTCTATAGCGATAAAAAATGTAGCGGGGTAAATCGGAGATCGAACTATTAATTAATTCGTCTCACAAAAAGCAAGAGTCGCCACCGCGCTTTATTATTTCCAAGGGAAAAGGGAAAAGAGCGAAATAAAACCCTAAAATATGCAATGTAAGATAATACTTTAAAAGTAATGAAAATACAAGGCTTTTGAAAAGAGGTCTTGGGTTCGGGGGTTGGTTATACAATGGGAAGGTATTAGCACCCAATGTATCTATAGTATTCTATAGGAACCTTTTGAAACATCTGTTTATTAAAATGTTTGTTTGATTAAAAATAAACTGTTTTGGCAAAAAATGGGTATGGACGAGTTTTAGAAGATACGACGACCTAATGTCGAAGTTTTGACTTAAAAGGTGTGAGTTTTGAAAAATTGAATATTTGGGAAAATTATCTTAAGTTTTTAAAATAATAAATGGAGGATGAATGAGGGTATTCGCACAATGTTTTTTGATGAAATGAAGTCGACAAAAATTAAACAATTCCCTTGGATTTTGCAAGCAACATGAAGATTAAAACTAAAAGTATAAACACTCCAAGATTTTTTAAAAGAAAACCAAGAGAACAACCATGGGATTAAATTGAAATTATCACAAACTCAACCAACATGTATCATGGGAGGAACATCATAAGGGGGAATAAATTCAAAGAGATAACTTACAAATTTATCAATAAAAGACTAGTTTAAAAAAACTAACAAAATTAACTAACATACTGACCAAACGAAATATCAAGATTTAAATAAATTATAAAAACTAAACTAATTAATTGGGTTATAAACTGAAAATGAAATAAAGGTCCAGCATGGGACTGAAATCAAAATCGAACAATGCTCCTTCGAACTCTCTTTTTCTATCTTCGAACTCCCTCTTTCGAACTCTCTCTTTTCTTTATTCGAACACCCTCTTTCGAACTCTCTCTTTTCTCTCTTCGAACTCCCTCTTTCGAACTATGCTTTTCTCTCTTCGAACTCTCTCTTTCGAACTCTTCTTTTCTCTCTTTGAACTCCCTCTTTCGAACTCTGCTTTTCTCTCTTCGAACTCTCTCTTTCGAACTCTGCTTTTCTCTCTTCGAACTCCCTCTTTCGAACTCTTCTTTTCTCTCTTCGAACTCTCTCTTTCGAACTCTGCTTTTCTCTCTTCGAACTCCCTCTTTCGAACTCTCTCTTTCGAACTCTGCTTAAAGCAAAATCGAACAGTACCAACAATGAATCCTGCTCCATCAATTCGAACTCTTCTCACTCTCTAAATCAAAAACGAACAACAACACTGCTTCTGGCTTCGAATTCCTTCCCAAATCAAAAACGAACAACAACACTGCTACTTGTTTCGAAATCTTCCTAAATAAAAAACAAACAACAATACTGCTACTGGTTTCGAACTCCTTCCCAAATAAAAAACGAACAACAATATTGTTTCTATTTTTTTCATGCAGTTAAACATCAAATCAACAAGGCAACAAATATTCATGCCAAGAGAAACAACAATAACAAACTCAAGGGGTTCTGATTTATTGAAAAATCAACAACAAAAAAATGCAGCAACAACATCTAGTTCACAGCATACATCATTATGACAAGCATGTCAACAGAATTTTTTGAAAAAAAAAAGTAGGGAAACTTACAATATCAGAGCAAGTCTGATGGTTTCGATTGATGAAATAATAGAGAAATCCAGAGATGAGGTAATATGTTTTTTTAATTCCTTCTACTTCCAGAAACTGACTTGAAAATGTTGGTGTTGTTGAGTTTGCTGTTATGATTGGGGCTTGGTTCGAAATAGGCTTTAAGTTTGTGGTTGTGTATGTTCGAAGGTTTGAGCCTGTGGTGGGAGGACCGGTTTGAGTTATGTAGGCTAGTGCTTGGTTCGAAACAGGTTTTGCAAGTGTGAGAACTTGCAGGTTTGTGCTTGGTTCGAAACAGGTTTTGCAAGTGTGAGAACTTGCAGGTTTGTGCTTGCAGTTTTGTGTTTTTCTCTTTTGTGAACTATCTCTTTTTCACGCTCTCCTCCCCTGTGAAAACTTAATCAAAAACGAACAACAATACTGAAAGTTTTTTTTTTGTGTTTTTCTCTTTGTTCCACCCTTTTATGAACTGAACTTTTTCGATTGCCTACTGCCTGTTTATATAGTGAAACAAGAATGAGGTTTTGGGTGGGAATTTTGGTGAGTTTGAACAAATGTAATAATCTGATTTAATGCTTTTTGATGCAGTTTTGGTGTGTGCCATTTGAAGTAATTCCTGGACTCATGTGCACAGGTTTTTTGGACTGGTGTTCAACAGTTTTTGGTTGGTGGTGGAGGCAGCAGTGGTGACTGTTAGTTGGGCAGCAGATGCAGGGACCATGCAGTTTTGGACATATTTATATTTTCATAATATTAATAATAAACAACAATGACAATAATAATAAAATAACTGTTAGTAAAACTAAACTGAAAATGTAAAAGTGAAATAAAAGATATTAAATTTTTTGAGTTTTTTTTCAAATAAAGTGATGCAAAAATATAAATTATATGTAACTAAGATTTTTTGATAATTTTAAATTAACATAAAGAACTTGCAAAATAAAAATAAAAGAATGTGAAATTACTATTTTTTTGAGATTTTTTTTACTAAATTAAATCTAAAAGACTATAATTTTAACTTAAATGATACAAGAACAAAAAACTAAATGAAACTTAAGGAAACTAATTTTTTTTATATTTTGAATAAAAACGTAAATAAAATGAAAATAACATGAACTAAATATTTTTAGGATTTTCCTTTTTTTATGAAAATGAAAAAAAATCAATATTTAATAAAGTCAGACAAAAATCAGTTAAATTTCACTAAATTCACAACAATTTCTAACGTTCTATTTTTTGGTGGATTTTCAAAGTATAATCATCTCTTGACTTGTAAAGAAAAGTTGTAGTTGTTGCAGAGGAGAATCATATGTGAAAGAACCACTAAAAAATTGTCGAAATTTGAAGAAGTTATGAATTTTTGAAATCTGACTCGAGAATTGGCAAAAAGTAGATCGAAACGCTTGTGAACGCTTGCTATGTAATAATGCAGATGGGAGGTGGTATCTTAGGTCAAAATTTGGGGTATGACACATTCCAAAAATGAATAGGAAGTCTTTTGGCATGTATCATTGCTCTGGCAGATTCCTGTATAGTCTTGTTTTTCCTTTCCACAACTCCATTTTGTTGAGGAGTTATGGGTGAAGAGAATTCATGATTAATTCCTTCTGAGGAGCAGAACTCATCAAACTTACTGTTATCAAATTCCTTGCCATGATCACTTCTGATTCTGACAATGCATCCTTCTTTTTCTCTTTGAATTCTTTTGCACAGTTCCTTAAATACTTCAAATACATCAGACTTTTCCCTAATTAAGTTAATCCAGGTGAATCTGGAAAAATCATCCACAACAACATAGACATATCTTTTTCAACCAAGACTTTCCACCTGCATTGGTCCCATCAGATCCATATGTAGAAGTTCTAGCACCTTAGAGGTGGTCAGATGTCTTGTCTTTAGATGTGACATTCTAGTTTGCTTTCCAACCTGACATTCACCATAGACCCTCCCTTCGTTAATTTGCATCCTTGGAATCCCTCTGACTGCCTCCATGGATATAATCCTTTTCATTCCTCTTAGATGTAAATGACCAAGTTTTTGGTGCCACAGTTTCACTTCTTTTTCTTCTTTGGCAATAGAGCACACAGAAGAATAATTAGTGTTCTCAGACTCCCATAAGTAACAGTTTTCTTTAGATCTGACTCCTCTCATTACAACTTCTTATTTTTCATTAGTTACAATACATTAAGACTTGGTGAAGTTGACCTTGAATCCTAGATCACATAATTGACTAATACTTATGAGATTAGCAGTCAAGCCTTTTACCAGCAACACTTCATTTAGGTTTGGAACTCCAGGGCAGTCCAAGTTTCCAACTCCTTTGATTTCTCCTCTAGCACCATCTCCAAAAGTCACGTAACTAGTAGTATGAGGTTTAACATTATTGAGAAGATTCTTGATTCCAGTCATGTGTTTAGAGCATCCACTGTCAAAGTACCAGTCTTCCTTTGCAGAGACTCTAAGGGAGGTGTGAGCTATCAGGGCTGCAGACTTTTTCTTCCACTATTGAGTATATGGTGCCTTGTTAGACTTAGGTTTGACAACTGGGGTCTGATTAGGATATCCATATAATCTGAAGCAGAATGGCTTTATGTGACCAAACCTCCCACAATGATGACATCTCCATCTTTGATACTTTTTCTTCATATTTCTCTGTTCTCGATGTTGAGTGCTATATTGTGACATCTTCTTTGACATTTGTTTATCAGGCCTGATCTTCTTCTTGTCTACACTAGATTTCTTTGCTGCCACAAATCCTAGACCAGACTTGTTTCCCACATTTTGTCCAACCTGAAGGATTTCTTCTAATTTGTCAGTTCCATTTGTCAACATCTTGACAGATTTGGTCATCTGGTCGAGTTTTGAGTTTAGCATTTGAACTTTTTCTTCGAGATGACTTATAGTATCAGTGCCTGCCTTCTTCTCAGCCTCCAACTTTACTATGAGTTTTTTTTTGTCTCTCATTTTGCTGACAGACTTCAGCACTTCTGATACATAACTTCTTGTAGGAGTCAGCCAGTTCTTCAAATGTCACTTCCTCATCACTAGAGCCACTATCAGAGTTACAAATACCAGTTAGTGCTGTAACTAGTTTGGCAGATTCTTCTTCAGAATTATTTTATGAGTCACAATCAAACCAAGTAACAGACATTCCTTTCTTTTGTTTCTTAAGAAAGGTAGGACATTCAGCTCGAATGTGCCCATATCCTTCACATCCATGACATTGGATTCCTTTGCTTTGATTTCCCTTCTCTTCAGACTTTGGTCTTCTGTTGGAGTCATAAGATCTGTTAATGTCAGAGGGAATGTTCTTGACATTTGATCTTGACTTTGGGTCCATTCTCTTGATGAGTTTGTTGAACTGCCTTCCAAGCATGGCTATAGCTTCTGAAATATTTTCTTCTTCATCCTCATTGTTTTCATCTTCAGTATTAGATACAAGTGCTATGCTCTTGTTTTTCTTGTCGACATTGTCACTGATCCCCATCTCAAAGGTCTGAAGTGACCCAATGAGTTCATCAACCTTCAAGTTGCAGATATCCTGAGCTTCCTCTATAGCAGTCACCTTCATTGCAAATCTTTTAGGCAAGGATCTGAGAATCTTTCTCACCAGCTTTTCTTCTGACATCTTTTCTCCCAATGCTCCTGAGGTGTTGGCAATTTCCAAGATGTTCATGTGAAACTCATGAATGGTCTCATCTTCCATCATCCTTAGGTTCTCAAATTTGGTAGTCAGCATCTGAAGCCTTGACATTTTTACTTTGGATGTGCCCTCATGGGTAGTTTTGAGAGTGTCCCAAATATCCTTGGCCAGTTCACATTGATGTACTAGTCTGAATATGTTTCTATCAATTCCATTGAACAAGGCATTTAATGCTTTGGAGTTACCCAGGGCTAACTCATCTTCTTCTTTGCTCCATTCTTCCTCAGGTTTCAGACTGGTTGTCCCATCTTTCCCAGTTATGGTGGGATGGTTCCATCCTTTGTCAGCAGCTCTCCAAGCCTTTTTGTCCATTGATTTTAAGAAGGCAATCATACGAGGTTTCCAGTAGTCATAATTTGATCCATCCAGAATGGGTGGTCTGTTCCCAAATCCTCCTTCTTTGTCCATAGCGCTAGAAAATAATATCCCTAGATCTCACCCAGTAAGACAGGCAGGGTGCCTGCTCTGATGCCAATTAAAATTCTGGCAACAAATACTCAATGTCACAGTGAATGTTATGACACCGTATCTGACACACTTTAAGACAGTAATTTTAAAAGCAGTAAAGAACACAATCAATTGTTTACCCAGTTCAGTGTGTAACAACACCTACTCTGGGGGCTACCAAGCCAGGGAGGAAATGCACTATAAGAGATATTAATTTAGGAATAAACCAACCAGTTTATCTTCTTCACTTAAGACCTACCCAATGCAACTTCAATCTAAGTTCAACTTAAATCTGAGTTCCTACTCACTCCCCCTCAATCACATCAGTGATACTAAACTATTGATTAATGAAATTATGAAGATACTCTTCAGTACACACACTTGATTTTGCTTCACAACTTCAATCAAGTGACAAACACTCGTGCTTCAAAGCTTTGAGTGATACACAACCCTTACAAACAAATCCTACTCCAAGTCACTTATCACAATGATAATTGCTTGGCTCACAGTAGTTACAACTATACAATCCCTTATTGATCTTCTGTCAAAAAGTGTCCTTCACCAACAGTCTTCATAAGGAATATATAGGCAGCTATTCTTCAGTTAAGGCTTCCACGAAAATAGCTAGGGTTAATTAGGGTTAACCTCAAGACTTGGTCATAGGTCTTTAACAACCAGATTAGGGTTAAGCAGAGTTAACCTAATGTCCACGTGAGTATCTAATCTGGAATGTATAAACCAGATTCCTGAAAATTCTCAGGAAAAACAAATCTGCACAAATGTTAGATCAATACAGGATGTCTTAACATTGGTTATGACAACAAGAATCATGTTCACTGATTTTGGTAGAATGCAATAAATATGATCATTGCTTAATGATCAGCTAAACACTCATATTGAGTAGCTCCTGTATGACATTCTTTTTCTGCAGAATGTACCTTGTATCCTAGAATGTTATGACATCAGTCATGACATTCACACAACTGGTTTTACCAAAAAAAATGCCAACAACCAAACACTTACAGCTGGCTTTGGTGCAAGACTAAAGTTGGTTGATACTCGATACTACACTCATTGAGATTAGACTTTCAGGATATTTTGGCCCTAATTTAGATGCTTGAGCTAAAACAATATCCGATGAAGAAAGATCAGTGATATTGAGGATCCTATAACTCGGTTACTTCTTTAGGATAGGTTGAACCAACTAAAACTTCAACAGGGTACTTACCTATAAACCTCATGCAAGCCTAAAACTAATACCTTGTGTGTTTTTATTGTGTATGATTATTTGTTCATGACATCATAACATCATGCCATAGTATTTTCACTAACCATTTCAAAGACCTAGGGATTTATCTTTGTTCTGTTTTGTAGCATATGGCTTCCGCTCGCAGAAATACCATCCGAATCAAATTTGTAAGGGTGCCTCCTCAACTCAAAGAGTTAACATCAAGGGTTCTTGAAAATTCTCTGTTCATCAAAAGATATGGTTGACTTCTCAATCTGGTTACCTCGAGCTTTAAAGAAGACAAGATGAGGGTGCTCTTTCAGTTCTTTGATCTTATACATCATTATTTCACCTTTCCCGATTATCAGTTGGTGCCCACAATGGAAGAATTATCTAAATTACTAGGAGTATATGTTCTTAATAAAAAACCCTTCACCGGTTTAGAGGAAGCTCCAAGACCTGAAGTTATTGCCACAGCCTTATGAAACAACCCGACCGGAACCTGTCATCTGGATGTTAATGAAACATCAATTAAGTCTCCACCGAACGTCTTTTATCCCGCAGAAAGGGAAAGGTAAACATTGAGAAAACCTAAAAAGGGATAAATCACGGTCTTTCGACCGAGAGATCGGGTAAGGGAGTCTGTTACGCGAGGGGAAGGTATTAGCATCCCACACGCCCTTAGTACTCTACGGTATCCACTCTTGTTGCCTAATCTAATGGGTGTGGTCAAATCCTATGTCTATGGCTTAAAGACCTAAAAGGGAATGCATGCGAAAGAGAAAGAAAACAATGTAGGGAAAATAAAAGTTATGCTCGATCGGGCCCTACCCCAATGCCTACGTATCCCTTTTAAGGAATCGTAGCAGCCGTAGTTCGGCTTATATATTTTGGTTGGTTTGTGTTTTTTAGTTAAGACAAACAAAAACAATCAAGATGGAAAAACACCGAATGAAACAACAAACAAATGAGATGGTCAAACATCAACTATATAATAACATAGTAACATGTCAAAGATGGCAAAACATCAAATTATAAAACAACACACCTAATAATGATATTGAGAATCAAAGTAGGATAAAAAACATGTGCGATGGCGAAACATCAACTTCAAAAAAATGTGCGATGGCAAAACATCGGTAAAAAGGTAGTAAAGTATCATGGCAGAGATGGCAAAACATCAATAAATCAGATGATGAAACATCACACCTAACAATGATATTGAGAATCAAAGTAGGATAACAAACATGTGCAATGGAAAAACATTGGCTTCAAACAAATGTGCGATGACGAAACATCGGCTAAAAGGTAGTAAAGTATCATGGCAGAGATGGCGAAACATCAATAAATCGGATGGCAAAACAACACACCTAACAATGATATTGAGAATCAAAGTAGGATAACAAACATGTGCAATGGAAAAAAATCGTCTTCAAACAAATGTGCGATGCAAAACATCGGCTAAAAGGTAGTAAAGTATCATGGCAGAGATGGAGAAACATCAGTAAATCGGATGGCAAAACAACACACCTAACAATGATATTGAGAATCAAAGTAGGATAACAAACATGTGCGATGGTAAAAGACAGGCTACAAACAAATGTGCGATGGTGAAACATCGGCTAAAAGGTAGTAAAGTATCATGGCAGAGATGGCGAAACATCAATAAATCGAATGGCTAAACAACACACCTAACAATGATATTGAGAATCAAAGTAGGATAACAAACATGTGCGATGGCAAAACATCGGCTTCAAAAAAATGTGCGATGGTGAAACATCGGCTAAAAGGTAGTAAAGTATCATGGCAGAGATGGTAAAACATCAATAAATCAGATGGCAAAACAACACACCTAATAATGATATTGAGAATCAAAGTAGGATAGCAAAACATGTGCGATGGCAAAACATCAGCTTCAAACAAATGTGCGATGGCGAAACATCGGTTTACCAGGTTTAAAAACAAAGCCAAGAGGTACACAAATAAATAAGATTGATTTGTATCTTTTACCTTGAAGAAGGGTTTGAGTTTATTAGAAGTGTTTTATGAGTTTCCAAGAAAACAGTTTTTGTTTTAAGATGCAAAATGCAAAGGAAGGAAAAACAAGTAAGGGAAACTAGCCTAGCACTATCCCTAGTGTTATCATACAACGATTGATCCTAAGGTTGAGGATAAAGGAGAATCCTACCTTAATTAAGATGTTAAAGGAGGCCTAACAAAACTATCCTATAGGGAACATGCAATGAGAGCGAAGTCGTGATCTCAATTTATAAATTTAGTGACTCATCGATCAACAAGTTAAAGAAGAAAAGTAATAAACATCCTATAGGGAACATGCACTGAGAGCGAAGTCATGATCTCAATTTCCAAATCGAGTGACTCATTGATCAACAAGTTAAAGAAGAAAAGCAATAAACATCCTATAGAGAACATGCACTGAGAGCGAAGTTGTGGTCTCAATCTCTAAATTGAGTGACTCATCGGTCAAAAGCAAACACAACACATGTATCATACAAAAACCAGAGGGCCTCCTGACATATATCAGCAACAGAGGTCCCATCATGCAATCAGAGAACTATGCAAAATGAAAATGGAAGAAAGGAAATAGTGCAATACCAAACGGATAACAATCCGTAGCAACTGAGCAAGAATAAAAGGAACCCAGAGAACTTCAAGCAAGTTGGCATCAGTAGATAAATCAAGTCAGAAATTACGCCATCATGATGTAAGTAATGAGATTATCAGATATGAACAGAACCCATGGTCAATGTATATTATTCATAATCACATGCATATATATATATCCTGCATAAACCATCAAACATGCCAAGCACAAGAATGGTGCCCATATAATAAATTGTGTTCCACAAATAAAGTGAAACACAAGCCTTAAGCCAAACATGGAAAACTTTTCTCAAAGTACCTCGCACATTTAACAACCAAGTTAGTATTCCCATAAATTGAATGATGACACACATAAGGGATGGATGAATCATGATGAAATGAGAGAACATGATAACAATTATCAAAGCATTAGGCATGATAGACAGAAGGAAACAGGCACATGCACAATTTGGTCAAAAGAATAAGAGGAATGTTGCTCCTTTCTATCACCATGTTGAGTTGACAATTGAATATCAATCAAGGATCATGGGAGCTTAAGAAGAATATAATCAAAGACCATGGAGGTCAGTAGCAAACATAATTCAATCATGTACAATTAATTCAACCACAGCTCACAAGCACAATAGAAGATGAAGCTTACATAATGCATCAAAAAGGTTCAAACATTCAAACATGGGGCAATAAGTGAAATGACTTGAGTTTATTTTGAATAAAAATATTCAACATGATCATTAGGTGCCCAATTATAGGTCTCACTCAAGTTCATTGGCCATCAAATAAATTGCAACAAGATATGCAACATTAATTGGGTACCTTCACTTCAAAAATACATAAAAAATGGAAACAAGGATCAATAATTGAAACCAAAAATATCTTAGCATTTTTGAAGTGTGTAGAAGTCAGAAAGAAAGTCTTGGATTCATGAATGGTTGAGGAGGGTATCAAATGAGGCCCAAAGTTCAAAACTAGTTGGCAAAACTACCAAACTAGACAAGTTTTCAAAATAATTTGTGGAAAAATGTCAAACCAAGTCAAATAATTCAAGAAAAATGGTTTTCCGATCCTCAACACATTCATGAACCCTAATCAAGACTTGAATACTATTGAAAATCCAGGACATAATGGTTTTGAAAAAGAAACTTGCACAATAAGCAACAAAATCCTAATTTTTGACTTTTAATCTTAAATATTGATTAAGTAAGATCAAAATTCAAACAATTCAAACCAAGATCATGCAAGACTCAAAGAAACCCTAAATGTCAGAATACATATTTTTTCACATTTTTTTGAATTAAAGAAAAGTCAAAAATAAAATTAAATCCAAACAATTAATCAATTAATCCAATAGTCTCATCTCAAAATATAATTCTAAACAAAATTCAGAAAAATGTCCAACCAAAATTATATTCAAATATTAGAACTAAAAACACACATCTCTGATTTTTTTTTTGGAATTTTTGAATTAAAGGAAATATTAAAATAATAATTAAACAAACAATTAACAATTAAACTATTATTTAAGAGAAAAAATGCAAACCCTAGCCAAAAGTTACAAAAAGGTCAAAATAAAAATATATTCAGATTCCATGATTATAAACAAGCTTGGATGATTTTTTTGAGGATTTTTGAATTAATGGAAGTATTAAAATGAAAATTATAAAGCAAAAATTCAAAATAAACTTCTCAAATTAAATTCATAATAAAAAAATGCTAAACAAATTTCAGAATCAAATTCTACATTATTTTATGAGTCCAAAATATTTTTTTATGGAATTTGTCTAATCCAAGAACTATTAAAACAAAATTAATCACTAAACAAATAATTAAATAATAACACAAAATTTTAAACCAAACAAAACATTTTAAAAAAATTATCAAAAAAATACACAAGGTCAGGAATATTATTTTTAAGTTTCATGAATTTTTTCATAATTTTTCATCAAGTTTTGATTAAGAAAATAAAATCAGAGAAATCAATGAAAATTTAAATAACAAAAACAAAAGAAGAACAAGGCCAATGAGATGATGCCACGCATCATCTTCAACCTCCAGCCTAGGCAAAATACTTGTTTCCATCAGTTCCAACATGCTCACTTCATATCCATCGAACAAGCACGATTCTCAACAAAAATCCATGAAATTAAGCTCAAATTAAAGTTGATATATCATACAACATCATGCAATTCGAATCAAACTCAAAGATCAAGCATAGATCAAGAAATCAAGTCTCAAAAACTAGAAAAACACACTGCGAACATCAAAAACCAGAATCACGATTTCACCGAATCTGCTTGAATCAGAGCTTAAATATACATCAATCCTAATGATTGTCCAGCTATAAACACAATGCACACCACAAAACACTTCAATGCATGCTCAAATCAAAGTTCAGATTCAGTGAGCATACTTGCAAAAGTGAAAAATAAATTCACTTGGTGCCTCTGAAATCTAGCAAGAAACCCTTCCAAATAGCTTCCTTATGCTCCAATGAAGGTGTTTGAGTAGAGAGATGAGGACTGGATCAAGAGAATTGAGCTACTCGATTCAAGTTGCAGAGCAAGAAAAATGAGAAAATTCTGAGGAGCTTCTTCCAATGCAATGTGTCCTCTTTTGAAAGGAGAGCTTGAGCAGTTTATATAGAGTGTTGGAGTGAGGTTAGAGTGGTAATTCAAGTTGAGAGTCGTTGGAGGGCAAAACTGAATATTCTGTTAAACCAAAACAAGTGTGATGGCCATTTGCGTTTTGCTTTGTATTCATGCCATGCTTGAAGTCGTTTTGAGCAACAAAAGGAGAGTGTGAGTGAGTGAAAAAAACGTGATGAGGTGATCTGTCCTCTTTTGCACATGGGTCTGATTTGCTTGAGTGAGAAGTTTCCATTTTGGAAAAAATGTGAGAATGAGAGAGGCATGAGGTATGCACCTGGTTTGGCCTTTTTTAGAAATCTCATGAGGTGTCCAATTCGTGCCAAGCATGTGCAAGTGTACTCTGAAATGGTTGAATAAAAAATAAACCAAAACCTAAAAATTGCCATGGCCAAGAATACACCAAAAATTAGCTGACTTCCAACTGAGGCCATTTCAAATTGGCTCGTGCATTTTCCAAATCTCTTTGAGCCAATTAAAATTCATATGATGAGCTTCACAATGATCTTTGATTCATCAAAAATGGTGGAGAATTGAAAGAGATGTGGACATTAGGATTCCTGGGCAAGTCAAGCCAATCTTGCCCAAGTCTGCACGCGCGCTGGTTTGCCCATGTGCCTTCAAGAAATCCGGTTTTGCCACACAACTTCCTTAAATCACAACTTCCTCAATTTTAATCCAATTTGAGTGATTCCAAGTTCAACGTGAAGCTCTCATAGCCCTCTTACAAATTAAATTTTTAATTTTTCAAATTGAGGCTTGAGTCACAAGAAATTGATTCCTCAAAATGGCATGCCATGTGTTTGATGAAATTCCGCGCGTGACTTGCCCAAGAGAAGTCATCTTGACACTTAGAATTTTTTCAATTTTTAAGTTACTTCTTGAATAAGTTACACTCAAATTCACCATTTCTCATGATCCAAAGATGAATTTGGGTATAGAATATGAAAAGAGGATTCTTAAATTGATGGTTGACCAAAAGTCCACTTGGTCAACTCCTGATTTTGACTGATTTTGACCAAAATGACCAGTTTGCCCCTTTTGATTAATTGAATCATTTCCAATCCAAATTGAACCTCAATTTTTCAATCTTAAAGGCTTAATAACATGTGGTGAATCATGGAAACAAGTTTGGGTAAAAAAGTCAGAGGAAATCCTGATTAAATCCAAAACCCTAGTTTTGTACCATGTGCTAGGAGATAGCTGATCAAGCTTCAAAACCCTAGTTCCACTGAGTATCATGAGAGACTCCTTGATCAAATTTGATTCTAATGATGATAAGATAGTGATGCTTCATGAATTGGCTCATCTAGACCTCAATTACTTCAACTTGGATCAAACCCTAATTTTGGTTAATATCTTAGGAGACTGATGAACCATCTTCAAAAATTCAAATCTTCTTGGCATCCTGGCCAATTTCTTGTACTAACACCTTCCAAATAACAATGAGATGTTGTAGCTTCCAAATTAAGACTTGTACATTGATCAATATCCTTGATCAAGCAAAAACCTAATTTGACTGGTGGATCAAAGGAGTGATTCCTTCTTATAATAAAAAACAAACTTCAATCCTCTGATGATCCAAAGAGATGGATAGAATACCTTGAGATATGCAATATCTTTTGAGCTTGAAAGATCCAGAGGTTTAGATGATAAAGATTCTACTTGAGCAAATTGCCAATGCAATCAACCTTCAAAGCTTGAGGAAGACTTGATAACCAAAATACTTTGATCCCATCACAATGTATGAATGTAATGCAATATGACATTCATGATGAAGCATAAGCCAAAATCAAGAGGGTAAATTTTGGGGTGCAACAACTGGCCCTATTCAAATATCTTCAACATGATAAGTGAGAAAAGTGAAAACTTTCAAGCGTTCAGAGTTGAAGATGATTGAATACAAAAGAACCCTTAAATTTACACTCTTGAAGAAAAAAGAAAAAAGAATCAGGAAAGCCCCCCAAGACACGCGCCAGGATGAAACTGTAACGCAGGTTGAAATAGAACAAAAACAAAGAAGAGTAGACGCAACTAAACTTTCGGACAAGTGTGCCAGGGCGAAACTGGGCTTCAAAAAGGGTGAGATAAAACTCAAACCAGAGTATAGGAGAAACTAAGCTCTGGAAAAGAAAGCGTATGCGGGTGAGGAGGCGAAACTCTGAGCTCGACCCAAAGCAAAGTGGCTAGAGTGCGTGATTCTAGGAGCACTTGCTAACCTCAACTAAGATAGACAATATGAAGGAACTGAAAGAATCTCAGAAATGAGGAACCAAAGTGAGACGAAACTCGACTCGATAACCAGTTAGACGAGACTAAACTAGATAAGTACCAGGACGAAATTGGATTTCATGCATGGGTAACGAGGCGAAACTCGACCCAAAGCAAAGTGATGAGAGTGCATGTTTCTCAAAGCACCTGCTGGTCTCAGATCAATGGATAAACAGTGACGAAAATTGACATAAGAATCCAAAGAACAAAAGAGACTGATTTCAAACCAGGGACGCAGTACAAACACTGCACTCGATAAACGAACACCGTCAAAGGGTCCAAGGTATAAAAGCAAAAACGAGACGAAACTAGACTCAATAACTAGTTAGGAGAAACTAAACTAGATGAGTACCAGGACGAAACTGGATTTCATGCACAAGGTGAGGAGACGAAACTCTGAGCTCAACCCAAAGCAAGGAGATTAGGGCGTACACCTAAAAACCTGCTGAAACGAATATCAGGACGAAACTGGTATTCGAAAGGTGCATCAATGTACATTGGAATGAACCGGAGAGGGTAGTGAAGACTAAACCTGAGAAGACCGCACCAGGGCGAAACTAAACTACAGTCAAGAGTAGACACCCAAATAAACAAATGATTGACGTCAAAAGGATATTGGTATGTGGATGAAACAGAGATAATAAGGATGAAGACCTCGCTTGGTATTTAATCCGAAGTAATAGAAAATTCACTGGGGAGAACAAAAACAATAATGGCTCATGTTCCGATGCATGCTTGAATTCTTTTTATATAGCGCAATGCTCCATATAATGTAAACGCTACACGTTTTGGTAGATGCAATGTAATGATGCATGTTTAAAAGTTCCACTGGGGAATGGCCAATTGAGAAGCCAATAACCAAGAAGTCAGGATCTGACAAGACTTGCAAAAATAAATTGCAAAATCCAAAAGAGAGGAGAAAATACGGGGGACCGCTAGAGAGGGAACCTCAGAGAGATGAAGCTTCGCAGGGAATAACAATCGAGCAAATAGTAAAAACGGGCCACAAACATTGAGAGGAGCTGCAGAAATAAACTACAAACTCCTAGAGAAGATCAAATCGACACTGTAGCTTCTGGAGAGGGACACCAACTGAAGATTAGACATCGAGGGAGATGATCAGGGCAAGACTGTAATCTCTGGAAAAGACAGCGCGCGACTGTGTTGAGGATGACACCAAGACAAACAAACCCGACGTGAGGGTTCAAAACCTTTACTGGGGGAACAAAGCTCTACTGGGGAAATAGAACTTCACCAGGGATACAGAACTCTGATGAAGATTTTGTTGGATAGAGATTTTTGGAATGCAACCATTGGATGGATCATGCATATAGCCGCACAGTATCAACCTTACTGGGGATAAGGAAAGATTTTAACATAAGGATGCCCCAGTCAGCAGATCGGCTAGGAAATGAGAGGTCAAGGCGAGGGATCTCTGTTTGCAATTCTGTTGGGGAGTTAAAACTTCTTCAGAATGCGAGTTCCCATTTAAACAACTCCACTGGGGACGTGCGACATATCCAAACTTGAAGTCTCAGAATGAAGCCTTTAAAAGAAGATTCTTGGGGAAAAAAACTTCGCCGCGGAAACGAAACTTCACTGGGGATAGATAAAGTCCTATTCATACATGGGCTCTGTCTAATAGAAGAAAGCCAAATATTCCCTTCCTGATAATCATTAAGCTCTTTACAGGTGTTCAATGTGTAAGCTCTTTTTTTTATGTCAAACAAATGTTTTGCATGCAGAAAGATGTTTATTTTAGGAATGACAGACCTGATGAGATGATTATTTAAGCCTTAAAGTTAAAAACCTTAACAAAGTGTCGCATCTCTGTTGTGAATGAATCACTGGCTAGAGTGCAAAAATTTCAAAACTTTTCTTCCCCTTCTCTCTCTTTTTTTTTAAAAATAAGTCAAGACGCGGGAGATAAGATACCAACATGAATATGCAACACATATTTGGGAGTTTAGGAAACATCATCCTGTTGTAGTATGCTTTCGAGTTAAACCCTTGTTTCAGTTAGGACTTTTAGAGGTTGTAACATGGCCTGGTTCGAGGTTCTATTTGGAAAATTTTTTTTCAAGGCTCAAGTTATTTGGTGCCCACCCCCTTCGTGATATTCTCCTGTCCTAAGTTCAGCTGACTTATCACAAGCATTCATCTTTCAAAAGGATTTATAATGGTATAGTGATCACGAAAAATTCTCCAACATGATTGTCACTTAACTTTTGCTGCTTCTGTTTTTGATATTATTGTTCCTCTTATTTTGATGAAAATTTTATTGAAAAATATTTTTTTGGCCTTTTAGGCTCTTCTTTTCCCTAACTTTTGCCTGGACAAAATCTTTTGAATTTCAATTTTTGAAGTCCAGCGGGATGCCCTAACTTTTGCCTAAGCGACTTGTTTTCGAGTTTCGACTTAGCGAGGCTTTTTCTTTCTTTCTTATTCACACCTTTCCACTTCGAACAAGTCAATGTGACTTTAGGTCTTTAAACTTTTTCTTTCTTTTTCTCTCTTTTTTTTGAAGAACACAAATGCCGCATTCCTTGGTCGGTGAGGGATAGCCATTATAGTATCGATTCGATCTCGACCTCAGGACTTTGTGAGGAAGTGAACATCATGGTTTTAGACATTTTTCTTAATCTCATGGTGCGAAAGATAAAATGTGGTGATCCTCAGATGGGACATTCCTTCTGAAATTTGAATGTTTGGTCAAATTAACTGAACATCTACCCTGCCCCAGGTTAAAAAACAAGGTTTTTTTGAACGAAAAAGAAACTCCTACTTTGAAGGCTCAGAGGGGTTAACGAGGGTCTAACTCCCTTATATCTCCGGTGTTTAGGGATTGAAATAATGCCTGTAGATCATCAACGAGGTTCTACTCAAGAGCATACCATTACAGTCATCGGTTTTCAGCTAAACTCCTTCTTCCAAACTCTTGGCTAAGCAAAATAATTGGCATAGTTGGTATCAAAATGCCCAAAAAAACGATTAAAGAGTGATACTGGATGGATTAAATAAAATGAAACAAAATTTTTTTTCAAGGCAAAAATATTTAATGCACCAAGACTGACATTCAGCTATAAACAAAATCCTATATGTAGACAATGCTTAAAAATAATCAATCAAGATGACACATGAGAGTGAGGCAAAGAAACGTAATAAAAGCCTTTATGGGGAAGAAATAAACTCCAACTAGGTTTGCCGATCTCACCGACATGCCATAAGCTTGATATTACCCTGACCCATGACCTTTACCAGCAACACAGAGCGGTAAAACAAAATTGGCAAGGCCTCCCCCAGTAAAGTGAATGAAAATCCTATCAATCAGAGAACCAAACATGCCCCTTGCACAGTAGTAGTTGTATTTGTTATCCGTATTTCAAATGATCAACCAACTATGACTTAGATTACCATTTCTGTGTAAGGTCCACGAAGTTTATATGCATATGCTTATCAAAATATTGGACTTTTTGCAAACAAAATAGTAAAAAGGAGAAAAGAAACGTATACGTATACTTGAAACAAGATATTCTATTGATTTTGAGAAATCAACCTGTGAAAAAGGCATTTACATTTGGAAGCAAGTAATTACAAAATCTAAGCAAACAAGTGTTTACAAATGGCAATGTGAATGTGAATATCCATCGAGTCCCAACTCTGCTATGACTCTTATGACTTTCACGCTTTCAGACAGGTCATTTTGGGATTAGCTTCGAGCTTATGCTAGGTGACAGAATAAAGGAAAGAAACAAAGGATCTCATGCTGAGCGTAGTCATTTGATTTAAGTCCCTAACTTTTGCCTGAATCGCCTTTTCGGTTTTTCGATTCACCAGGACACCCTCTTTTTGCCTAAACCGCCCTTTCGGGTTTTCAGTTTAGCGGGTTTTTTTTATGCAAAGTATTTTTTAACTACGTCAGCATTCACAAGGAGAGGGAAGTACTCTCCATCCATAGTCGTGAGCATCATCGCTCCTCCAGAGAAAACTTTTCTGACCATGAAAGGACCTTCATAAGTCGGAACCCACTTGCCTCAGGGATCTCCCTGGGGAAAGATTATCCTTTTTAGCACAAGGTCACCTGGCTTGTAACACTGAGGCCGTACCCTCTTATCAAAAGCTTTCCTCATCCTTTGTTTATATACCTGACCATGACATACAACCGTCAACCTCTTCTCATCAATAAGTTCCAACTGATCCAGCCGATTCTGTACCCATTCACTTTCATCCAACTCAACATCTCTCATGACCCTAAGAGAAGGAATCTCGACTTCTACCGGCAATACTGCTTCCATGCTGTAAACCAATGAAAATGGGGTTGCCCTAGTCGAAGTACGCACAATGGTGCGATAACCATGCAAAGCGAAAGGTAGCATCTCATGCCAATCTTTAAAGATTACCACCATCTTCTGCACAATCTTCTTGATATTCTTATTGGCCGCTTCGACATCACCGTTCATCTTTGGTCGGTATGGGGAAGAGTTATGATGTTTGATTTTGAAGGACTCACAAAGCTCCTTCATTATTTTGTTGTTCAAATTAGACCCGTTATCGGTAATGATCTTTTCAGGCACTCTGTAGCAACAGATAATATTGTGCTTAATGAACCGAGTTACCACCTGTTTCGTGACATTGGCATAGGATGCAGCTTCGACCCATTTTATAAAATAATCAATGGTAACCAGAATGAAACGGTGCCCGTTAGAGGCAGTCGGTTCAATTTTGCCGATCATATCAATTCCCAACATCACAAACGGCCAAGGGGAAGTTAAGTCATTCAAAGGTACTGGCGGCACATGCACATTATCAGCATAGACTTGACATTTATGGCAGACCCGTGCATGATTGTAACAGTCAGTCTCCATGGTGGACCAATAATAACCTGCTCGAAAAATCTTTTTAGCTATGGTATGCCCGTTGGAATGGGTCCCGAAATCACCTTCATGTATCTCCTCAATGATTCTAGCTGCTTATTTCTTGTCGAAACATATGAGTAGTAAACCGTCATGATGCCTTCTATACAATACACCACCATTGAGAAAGAACATAGCTGAAAATCTTATCAAGAACTTCCTATCTGTGATGGATGCCTCTTCAGGGTACTCCTGTGTTTCAAGATACCGTTTAACATCATAAAACCAAGGATTACCATCTGATTCCAAACTAGCTTCAAAACAGAAAGTTGGCTCACTCAGACTTTTGATAGTAATGGAAGGTGCCTCATTAGCCCACTTAACCTTGATCATGGAGGAAAAAGTTGCCAGTGCATCAACTAGATTATTTTCTTCTCTGGGAATGTGCTCAAACGTGATCTCTTCGAAGTACGGAATCATCTTCATAACATGCTCACGATACGGAATGAGGTTCTGATGGCGAGTCTCCCAATCTCCATTAATCTGGCTGATAACAAGATTGGAATCCCCGTAAACTTTCAAAAATTTGACGCGCAGGTCGATCGCCACTTTGATGCCATAAATGCAAGCCTCATATTCGGCCATGTTGTTAGTGAAATCTAAACAAATACGAGTCATGAAAGGAACATGGTATCCCTCAGGGGAAGTGATGATAGCTCTGACGCTGTTGCCCATGGCATTGGAGGCACCATAAAAAACAAGCGTCCAACGTGATCCCGGCTAGGGTCCTTCGTCTGGGTCTGGCATATTACAATCCCGAATATACACAATTTCCTCATCTGGAAAATCAAACTTCATCAGTTCATAATCATTCATGGGCTGATGAGCGGGATGGTCGACCAGTACACTACCCTTAATTGCTTTTTGAGTAGTGTATTGGATATCATATTCGGTGAGTATCATCTGCCAACGGGCTACCCTTCCTGTAAGAGCTGGCTTCGCAAAAATGTACTTGATTGGATCCATTTTGGATATCAAGTAGGTGGTGTGAATTAACATGTATTGCCTCAAACGTTTGGCGGCCCAGGAAAGCGCACAACAAGTCTTTTCTAGCAATGAGTACCTCGACTCGCATTCCGTAAACTTCTTACTCAAGTAGTAAATAGCCTGCTCTTTCTTCCCTGTCTTGTCGTGCTGACCGAGGACACAACCCATAGAGCTCTCCAACACAGTTAGATACATGATTAGTGGCCTTCCTTCCACTGGCGACATGAGTATCGGAGGTTCCTGCAAATACTCTTTTATTTTGTCAAAGGCCTTCTAACAATCCTCATTCCACTTCACTGGCTGACTTTTCTTCAACAACTTGAACAAAGGTTCACAGGTGGCTGTGAGATGAGAAATAAATCTAGAAATGTTGTTTAACCTTCCCAAGAAACCACGTACTTCCTTTTCTGTCCTTGGCTCAGGCATTTCCTGTATCGCTTTTACCTTGGCCGGGTCCATTTCGATACCTTTTTCACTTACAATAAAACCCAACAGCTTGTCGGATCTCACCCCGAAGGTACACTTATTCAGATTCAACCTCAGCAAGAACTGCCTCAGTCTCTCGAACAATTTTTCTAGATGAACAAGATGTTCATCTTCCGTGTCAGACTTAGCAATCATATCATCCACATATACCTCAATCTCTTTGTGAATCAAATCATGAAAGTGAGTGACCATGGCGCGTTGATATGTTGCCCCGACATTTTTCAAACCAAACTGCATCACTTTATAGCAAAAAGTTCCCCAAGGCGCGATGAATGTTGTCTTCTCCATATCCTCCGGAGCCATCTTAATTTGATTGTAACCCGAAAAACCATCCATGAACGAAAACACTTTGGAATGAGCAGTATTATCGACCAACACATCAATATGCGGAAGAGGGAAATCATCTTTAGGGATGGCCCTGTTCAAATCCCTATAATCCACGCACATCCTGACCCTACCATCCTTCTTGGGCACAGGAACAATATTTGCAATCCATGGCGGATAATTGATGACTTTTAAGAAATTCGCATCCAACTACTTCTGAACCTCCTCCTTATTCTTCTTGGACATCTCTGGATGAGTTTTTCAGAGCTTTTGCTTGACAGGAGAACAACCTTCTTTGAGCGGTAGTCGATGCACCACTATGTCTGTATCCAACCCAGGCATATCCTCATAAGACCAAGCGAAGATATCCGAATACTCACGGAGTAGCTCAATCAATCTGACTTTTATACTTTCTTCGAGATCTGCCCCTATCTTGACTTCTCTTCTTACCTCTTCTGTGCCAATATTCACTACCTCAATCGAATCCTGATTCGGCTGGATAACCTTCTCCTCTTGTTTTAACAATCTTGCTAATTCCTCAGGAAGATCACAATCCTCATATACTTCTTCTTCATCTTGATAAATAGGAGTATCAAAGTCATAATGGGCCATAGCAGAGTCGTTATCAATATAATCGGTGGTGGAAGTGCATCTGCATGAACGACATTTTGGCGTTTTTTAGTGACAGTGTGTGAAAAGAGAAACATTGCCATTCAAATAAAAGAAAAGAAATGGAGAAAAATTTTGAATGCAAAAACATACTTTATTTCATGATAAACTTTTGAAAATAAACATGGTGGCCCTACACAAATGATTCACTACGCCTTGGGCAGAGCGTAGGAATTATGATATGATAATAAAAGAAAACAAGAAAATTACTCCTCAGCGCTTGAAACTTGGATAACATCCACAGAAGTCCAATTGTTGAGTGTCTGGCCTGGAATACTCAGACGAATCCAATCTTCGATATTATAGCCAACAACCCTATCGTCGCCAACTGCATTGACGTGTCCTTCTTGAGTAGCACAAGGATGGGAAAACTTCACAGGAGTAGATAAACTAAATGCTCTGGGAGTTGTACTCTGCTAACCTGGGCTAAAACCAAGACCAAATTTATTAAATTTTGGGGTAACGTCCAGCACCTGACCCCAACCTTCAGGGTTACCATTTTCCACCACAGCTCTCGCATCCTTGAGAGAAGACATAACCGTTTCACCTTTCCTTTTCTGCTCTGGAGGAGGAAAATTGACAGCATGAACTGTCTCAAACGCCTGAAACGGAGTTTCATGTATCTCGCCTTCAACTTCAACATAGGGAAACGATGTCAAATGACTCACAATGTACTCTTCCTCGCCGAACACAGTTATCACCTTTCCCTCTGCAGGATACTTGAGTTTCTGATGAAGAGTAGAAGTGACTGCCCCTTCTCTATGAATCCACGGCCGCCCCAACAAACAATAATACGCTGGTTGTATATCCATCACAAAGAATGTAGCCATGAAGGTGCGAGGACCAACCTTGATTGGTAACTCCACCTCCCCAAACACTGACCTTCGATACCCATCAAATGCCTTCACCATCAAATCACTAGGGCGCAACTCCAGTCCAGAATAATCAATTTTCATCAATGCTGACTTAGGCAATACATTTAAAGACGACCATGTGTCCACCAAAACCCGGGATAAAGTAGTGCCCCTGCACTCCATTGAAATATGCAACGCTTTGTTATGGTCTGGCCCCTCCGGAGGGAGATCAAAATCTGTGAAGCCAAGACCGTTCCCGGCAGATATGTTAGCACAAACATTCTCAAACTGATTGACTGTTATCTCATGTGGCACGAACGCATTATTTAACAACTTCATCAAAGAATTTCTGTGAGGTTCTGAATAAATCAACAGAGACAAGATATACATCTTAGAAGGAGTATATCTCAGATGATCAATTATGCTATAATCACTCTTTCTGTTGATTCACATTAACTCTCCAACCTCATCGGGAACTGAAGAAGATTCTGGTATCGGAATTGGTTGAGTCACATTGGCTGGCGTAACCCTTGGATTACCAACCATCACCTATTGTTTTCCTTTTTCTCTTACCAAAGCATCTGCCGCCTCTTGTATGTTGGAAGGACCAAATACTCTCCCGATTCTAGTCATTCGACCCACACCAGAAAAGTTATGAACTTCCCCTTCATTCCCTTCAGCGCGTTCTTCCTCATACAAACGAGGACTTACCTCCTGCTTCACCCCATGGTAATAAACATCAGCTCCATAATGCCATGGGATGGCCTTCTCACTGGTATACGGCATGGGACCTGGTACCGTAATAATCAAAGGAGGTGCCCTAGATGGGGAAGGAATGCACGCAGGGGTGTAAGGAATAGATACCACAACAACATCTTCTTCGGTAACCTTATGGTAGCTCGGTTTTCTATCGAACTGCAGGGAACCCTCCTTTATCATCAACTGGATACCGGCTTTTAAATCACCACAGCCCTTCGATTGCTCTCTACACTTGGAACACTCTGAAGTACAACCCGGGAAAATAGAATTGTCAAGCAAATACCTCTTAACATACCACAACAGAGTAGTTACTTATTCCACATTCATGATTAAATTCAACGCTTCACCATTATCATCAATCATATTAACAACACCCCCTCCATGCCTAGGCATCAGGTTCTGAGTAACATTCAGACCAGTCACTAGAGTAAACTCAATTGCCTTAGCATCCAACAAGTCTTGTACCTTGCACTTCAACGCAAAGCAATTGTCAGTACAATGGTCAACTCCGCCTGAATGAAATTAACATCTTGCATTAGCATCATAGTTAGAAGGAAGTCTTGCGGGTGGTGGTGGCATATTTCTCAAACCGATCAACTTCAAATCGAGCAAATGGTGGAGTGCTTCAGTAAGAGATACTGGCAAGGGATCGAATTTTCTAGGATGTCTCTGTTGTTGATTATTATACTGACGGGGAGCATCTTGGTGTCTTTGTTGTTGAGGTACTGCATTTGATCTCTGCTGCGGAGGAGCATTAACAGGAATAAAAACAACATTGATTTGTTGATTCTGACGATCCTCTCTTCTTCCTCTATGAGAGTAAACCGCGCTTGCGTCGCCTTCCCTTTTCTCTGGGTAGGTGTTGAATGGTTTCTTACTATCCCTGATGAGCCACTAGAACCTCCAACCTGAATTTTCCCCAATTTCAAACCTACCTCAATTCTTTCACCAGCCATAACCAAGTCTGCAAATCCTGCCAAGTACTTCCTATCATGTGCTCATAGAATGGCCCTTGCAGGGTACTCATAAACATATCAATGAGTTCTCTCTCCATGAGTGGAGTTTGAACCCTTGCAGCCAACTCACGCTACTTTTGAGCGTATTCCTTGAAATATTCTTTTGGTCCCTGTGACATATTCTGTAACTGAGTGTGATTAGGCACCATATCCATATTGTACTGATAATGTTTGACAAAATCTCGAGCAAGATCATTCCAGCAACGAATATGGGTTTTCTCCAACTTCATGTACCACTCCAGGGATGCCCCATATAGGCTTTCCTGGAAAAAGTGAACCAAAAGCCCCTGATCTTCAGTGTGTACCGATATCTTTCGGAAATAAGCAGTTGCATGAGTAACAGGACATGATGTTCCGTTGTACTTTTCAAATGTAGGTGGTTTGAACTTTGGAGGAACTTTCACCCCAGACACCAACCCGAGATCATTAGCATCCATACCAAGGACTCCTTGCCCTTCCACAACCTTCAAACGTTCTTCCAACAACCGATACTTCCTATCCTCAACCTGAACTTCCGGCTCCGAACACTGAACAAAAAACTGATCTTCATCCTGATCGAAGTCATAATCCTACTCCTGATAGTTCCTTACACCGCCATGATTATCTCTTCTGTTCCCTACAAGACGAGGTCCCAGAGACGGGGGAAATTTCCCTACGTTGCACACAAAAAGGTTTCCGGGCATTTTGTGAAAATTCCCAGCAGGCTGATCTTGCACATCCCCCAATCCTACAGAAATGTCCTGATAGAGCCCTTGATTTCCAACATCTCCTGGATAGCGGCGCTGGTTGTTGACAATGGAAACCAGTTCCTCCTGTCGGCGATTCACATTGGTGATGACCTCCATGAACTGGGTCATCTGAGTAGCCATCTGGGCACTCATTTCAGCGAGTTCAACTTGAACTTGTTCCATCTGTCTTGGCAAATTGTTTCTGGTGGAATACCGATGATTAATCGTCTTGAATTCTGAATAAGAAAAGTAGAAGAATAAGAATACCGTCTTGAGATAACCTATAATGTTATGAAATGCATGATGTGCATGATATGTTTGTCATTTCCTGGTATTCAAGAGTCCTTTTATTCATCAATCACGGCGCGCAACCAAAGATCAAACATACAATCAAATGAAAAAAGGACAATAAGACAAACAATTCAATTATTTACAAACAAAAGAAACAATGTTCAGGTAACTTCGGACATTTAAGAGTGTAGCGATAAACAACAAAATACATGTATCAAAGTAAAATTAACAAAAACTGAATAATAAAAACAAACAAGGGTCCCTTCCAACAATCCTGGGGGTGACCCAAGTGCACCAAAGGTAAGTAACGAAAACTAAATCTTCGAAACAAGACACGCTTTAAGGTGTTGACAATACTCTTCAAGCCTAGCTTTCTCCTTTAAAAGTTGTGATGCGACTACTTTAATTTCTTGAAACCGATCCTCTACGACACGCCTCTAGGCTACCTCCTTCTTAAGCTGAGCATCTTTGTCTTTGAGTTGTTTATCCAAGCTTTGAATCTTATTCCTGTAGCTATTCTTCGATACCTGAAGCTTCTGGTACTCTTGCTGGGTCTTACTCAACTCTTCTTCCATTTCAGCGTGAGATCTCTTCCTAAAACCAGTTGCATCAGAAGTTTCCCCTTGAGCTTCTTTGAGTTTGCGAGCTAAGTCGGCCCTTTCTTGATCTACCCAATAGAGTTTCAACCCTGCCTCGCGGTGTTTTACACGCAGTTGAATGTTCTCAACATGAACCTGGGTGAACACCTTAGTAAGCACCGTGTTACTCAGAACAGTTGGAGGTTGCTCACATATTAGAGCCGACCTTGCAAATGGTAACCGTAAAATCTTAATCCTGGCTCTAATCCACCCCAGGTAAGGAACTCTAGCAATAAGAACCTTTTTGCCCAAAGTAGTTCTATCCTTCCTGTGAATTCTCTTCCAAGCACTTGTCACTCTTTTCAACATCACTGGATCACTACCTCTAACAAAATACACTGATTCAGACACCTCCTCAACCTTTGGCGGTCCATCCATTCCATATCCCAATTGACGATAAGCAAGCACATGATTATAGTTGATACACCCCTTAGTTCCTATGAGGGGAACATTAGGGAAATCTCCGCAGCTAGTGATAATACTTCGCACTTCCCCCATGTCATAATTCCACCGGATATCAAATGAAGTAAGGTTGATAAGTCTTGATGACCATCGAAGAGAATGCCTGGTATCCATGAAAGGGCCACTTACCGGTAGGTGCAACTTAAACCATTGATACAACATCGAATGATATAAACTTACATTACCTCCTTTTCCATGCCTGAAATGAATGGTGTAAAGAGTATCTGCCAAGAGTGTTGGTACTGGGTTCTTATTTCTAAAAACACAAATAGCCGTCAAATCCATAAAATTTCTCTTGTGAGGGAAGAAGATGATCCCGTATATCATGAGAGAAAACAGAGAGCTGAAGTCATTCCAAGTCCCTTTCTTCACCCAGTCTTCAGCTTTCTCCACTAAGAATTCCAAATAAAACCCTGTTGTATCCTCACTTGATTTCCAATTGTGTTTCACTTCTTTCCAACTCAAATGAATAATTCCAGCAATAACTTCGAACTTTGGCTTCTCCAGCACCTGGACAAAAGGAACTTCATCGGACAACTTGATATTAAGTAAGTATGCGTACTCTTCTAGTGTGGGAACCAGTTGATAATCTTGAAAAGTAAAACACCGTAATTCCTTGTCATAGAACTGGAAGAGGTTGATCAAAGCCATTGGATCAACTGGAGTGTTAAGGACTAGTAAAAAATTGCCATAATTTTTGATGAAATTATTCAGAACATCACCCTTCAAATAAGAACTCAACCTCTTCAATTCGGACACATCAATAGTAGGAATCTGATAAGAGAATGTGTGCCTGGTGGGCTCTTTAACACGAACTGAATCAAACTCATCTGACGGGAGGCCAGCCATTTCTGATGGGAAAAAAACCTCTTGAATGTCCCTGGAATATGACATGCTCATGCTAGTTATTTTTTTATACATAATTTTTTAGAAATAAATATGCTATGATGCAACATGACAGGATCAAAGTTTCACACTGGATGATGGCTGGACCATTACAGAACAACACCACTCAAGATCAAAAGAAAAAATCCCAAAGCTTCAAAACTATCATGGGAACCCGAGCCACCTTCACAACACAAAGTCACCAACAATACCTGTACCTATAAGAAAAGTTTTCCCGCCCCTCTCACGGGTGTAGTCTAGGTCAAGGTAGGGTTAAAAGCCAAGTCAGAGTACAAGAGCTCGAATGTCGGTATTATCATACGATAACACCTATCCTAACTACCTCTGAAGTCATGGGTCTCATGGTCAGGTCTACAAAGCATCCAACTCATAGCTTCCATGGCCACTCTATTCCTATTTCCTATGGAATTCACTCATAGCCTGGGTATGAGACCTTTTACCTCATGGAACAACCCACCCACCAAGAAAAACCAGAATCCAAACTGTCCAGCCAAATCCAGTATGCAGAAAGTAAAGCGCACATAGAATGCAATGCAAATAGATAAATATGCGAAGCGGTAAAGTAAACACCCGAAAAGAAAACAAACAAGAGCTAGGATCAACTCCGAGATGGACCAGCAAAAGGTCAATCTGTCCCCAGTGAAGTCTCCAGCTGAAACAACTCAACCGGAACCTGTCATCTGGATGTTAATGAAACATCAATGAAGTCGCCACCGAACGTCTTTTATCCCGCCGAAAGGGAAAGGTAAACATCGAGAAAACCTGAAAAGGGAGAAATCACGGTCTTTCGACCGAGAGATCGAGTAAGGGAGTCTGTTACGCGAGGGGAAGGTATTAGCACCCCACACGCCCGTAGTACTCTACGGTATCCACTCTTGTTGTCTAATATAATGGGTGTGGTCAAATCATATGTCTATGGCTTAAAGACTAAAAAGGGAATGCATGCGAAAGAGAAAGAAAACAATGTAGGGAAAATAAAGGTTATGCTCGATCATGCCCTACCCCCATGCCTGCGTATCCCTTTTAAGGAATCAGAGCAGTCGTAGTTCGGCTTATATATTTTGGTTGGTTTGTGTTTTTTAGTTAAGACAAACAAAAACAATCAAGATGGCAAAACACCGAATGAAACAACAAACAAATGAGATGGTCAAACATCGACAAAATAACAACATAGTAACATGTCAAAGATGGCGAAACATCAAACGATAAAGCAACACACCTAACAATGATATTGAGAATCAAAGTAGGATAACAAACATGTGCGATGGAGAAACATCAGCTTCAAACAAATGTGTGATGGCAAAACATCGGTAAAAAGGTAGTAAAGTATCATGGCAGAGATGGCAAAACATCAATAAATCGGATGACGAAACATCACACCTAACAATGATATTGAGAATCAAAGTAGGATAACAAACATGTGCAATGGAAAAACATCGTCTTCAAACAAATGTGCGATGCAAAACATCGGCTAAAAGGTAGTAAAGTATCATGGCAGAGATGGAGAAACATCAATAAATCGGATGGCAAAACAACACACCTAACAATGATATTGAGAATCAAAGTAGGATAACAAACATGTGCGATGGCAAAACATCAGCTTCAAACAAATGTGCGGTGATAAAACATCGGTTAAAAGAAAGTAAAGTATCATGGCGGAGATGGCGAAACATCAATAAATCGGATGGCAAAACAACACACCTAACAATGATATTGAGAATCAAAGTAGGATAACAAACTTGTGCGATGGCAAAACATTAGCTTCAAAAAAATGTGCGATGGTGAAACATCGGCTAAAAGGTAGTAAAGTATCATGGCAGAGATGGAGAAACGACAATAAATCGGATGGCAAAACAACACACATAACAATAATATTTAGAATCAAAGTAGGATAACAAACATGTGCGATGGAAAAACATCAGCTTCAAACAAATGTGCGATGGCGAAAAATCGGCTAAAAGGTAGTAAAGTATCATGGCAGAGAAGGCGAAACATCAATAAATCAGATGGAAAATTAACACACCTAACAATGATATTGAGAATCAAAGTAGGATAACAAAACATTTGCGATGGTAAAACACCGGCTTCAAACAAATGTGCGATGGTGAAACATCGATAGACCAGGTTTAAAAATAAAGCCAAGAGGTACACAAAAAAATAAGATTGATTTGTATCTTTTACCTTGAAGAAGGGTTTGAGTTTATTAGAAGTGTTTTATGATTTTCCAAGAAAACAGTTTTTGTTTTAAGATGCAAAATGAAAAGGAAGGAAAAACAACTAAGGGAAACTAGCCTAGCATTATCCCTAGTGTTATCATACAATGATTGATCCTAAGGTTGAGGATAAAGGAGAATCCTACCTTAATTAACATGTTAAAGGAGGCCTAACAAAAGTATCCTATAGGGAACATGCAATGAGAGCGAAGTTGTGATCTCAATTTCTAAATTGAGTGACTCATCGATCAACAAGTTAAAGAAGAAAAGCAATAAACATCCTATAGGGAACATGAACTGAGAGCGAAGTCGTGATCTCAATTTCTAAATCGAGTGACTCGTTGATCAACAAGTTAAAGAAGAAAAGCAATAAACATCCTATATGGAACATGCACTGAGAGCGAAGTCGTGATATCAATCTCTAAATTGAGTGACTCATCAATCAAAAGCAAACACAACACATGTATCATACAAAAACCAGAGGGCCTCCTGACATATATCAACAATAGAGGTCCCATCATGCAATCAGAAAACTATGCAAAATGAAAATGGAAGAAAAGAAATAGTGCAATACCAAACGAATAACTATCCATAGCAACTGAGCAAGAATAAAATAAACCCAGAGAACTTCAAGCAAGCTGGCATCAGTAGACAAATCAAGTCATAAATTATGCCATCAGGATGTAAGTAATGAGATTATCAGATATGAACAGATCCCATGGTCAATGTATAATATTCACAATCACATGCATTTATATCCTGCATAAACCATCAAACATGCCAAGCACAAGAATGGTGCCAATATAATAAATTGTGTTCCACAAATAAAGTGAAACACAAGCCTCAAGCCAAACATGGAAAACTTTTCTCAAAGTACCTCGCACATTTAACAACCAAGTTAGTATTCCAATAAATTGAATGATGACTCACATAAGGAATGGATGAATCATGATGAAATGAGAAAACATGATAACAATTATCAAAGCATTAGGCATGATAGACAGAAGGAAACAAGCACATGTACAATTTGGTTAAAATAATCAGAGGAATGTTGCTCCTTTCTATCACCATGTTGAGTTGACAATTGAATATCAATCAAGGATCATGGGAGCTTTAAGAAGAATATAATCAAAGACCATGGAGGTCAGTAGCAAACATAATTCAATCATGTACAATTAATTCAACCACAACTCACAAGCACAATAGAAGATGAAGCTCACATAATGCATCAAAAAGGTTTAAACATTCAAACATGGGGAAATAAGTGAAATGACTTGAGTTTATTTTGAATAAACATATTCAACATGATCATTAGGTTCCCAATTATAGGCTTCACTCAAGTTCATTGGCCATCAAAAAAATTGCAACAAGATATGCAACATTAATTGGGTACCTTCACTTCAAAAATACATCAAAAATGGAAACAAGGATCAATAATTCAAACCAAAAATATCTTAGCATATTTGAAGTGTGTAGAAGTCAGAAAGCAAGTCTTGGATTCATGAATGGTTGATGAGGGGATCAAATGAGGCCCAAAGTTCAAAACTAGTTGGCAAAACTACCAAACTAGACAAGTTTTCAAAATAATTTGTGGAAAAATGTCAAACCAAGTCAAATAATTCAAGAAAAATGGTTTTCAGATCCTCAACTCATTCATGAACCCTAATCAAGACTTTAATTCTATTGAAAATCCAGGGCATAATGGTTTTGAAAAAGAAACTTGCACAATAAGCAACAAAATCCTAATTTTTGACTTTTAATCTTAAATATTGATTAAGCAAGATCCAAATTCAAACAATTCAAACCAAGATCATGCAAGACTCAAAGAAACCCTAAATGTCAGAATACATATTTTTTGACATTTTTTTGAATTAAAGAAAAGTCAAAAATAAAATTAAATCCAAACAATTAATCAATTAATCCAATAATCTCATCTCAAAATAAAATTCTAAACAAAAGTCAGAAAAATATCCAACCAAAATTATATTCAAATATTAGGACTAAAAACACACATCTCTGATTTTTTTTTTTGGAATTTTTGAATTAAAGGAAATATTAAAATAAGAATTAAACAAACAATTAACAATTAAACTATTATTTAAGGGCAAAAATGCAAACCCTAGCCAAAATCACAAAAAGGTCAAAATAAAAATATATTCAGATTCCATGATTAAAAACAAGCTTGCATGATTTTTTTGAGGATTTTTGATATAATGGAAGTATTAAAATGAAAATTATAAAGCAAAAATTCAAAATAAACTTCTCAAATTAAATTCAGACTCAAAAATAAAAAAAATGCTAAACAAATTTCAGAATCAAATTCTATATTATTTTATGAGTCCAAAATATTTTTTTATGGAATTTTTCTAATCCAAGAACTATTAAAACAAAAATAATCACTAAACAAATAATTAAATAATAACACAAAATTTTAAACCAAACAAAACATTTTTAAAAAATTATCAAAAAAATACACAAGGTCAGGAATATTATTTTAAGTTTCATGAATTTTTTCATAATTTTTCATCAAGTTTTGATCAAGAAAATAAAATCAGAGAAATCAATGAAAATTTAAATAACAAAAACAAGAACATGGCCAATGAGATGATGCCACGCATCATCTTCAACCTCCAGCGTAGGCAAAATACTTGTTTCCATCAGTTCCAACAAGCTCACTTCAGATCCATCAAACAAGCATGATTCTCAACTAAAATCCATGAAAGTAAGCTAAAATTTAAGCTGATATATCATACAACATCATGCAATTCGAATCAAACTCAAAGATGAAGCATAGATCAAGAAATCAAGTCTCAAAAACTGGAAAAATACACTGCAAACATCAAAAACCAGAAACGCGATTTCACCAAATCTACTTGAATCATAGCTCAAATATACATCAATCCTAATGATTGGTAAGCTATAAACACAATGCACACCACAAAACACATCAATTCATGCTCAAATCAAAGTTCAGATTCAGTGAGCATACCTGAAAAAGTGAAAAATAAATTCACTTGGTGCCTCTGAAATATAACAAGAAACCCTTCCAAATAACTTCCTTGTGCTCCAATGAAGGTGTTTGAGTAGAGAGATGAGGACTGGATCAAGAGAATTGAGCTACTCGATTCAAGTTGCAGAGCAAGAAAAATGAGAAAATTCTGAGGAGCTTCTTCCAATGCAGTGCGTCCTCTTTTGAAAGGAGAGCTTGAGCAGTTTATATAGAGTGTTTGGAGTGAGGTTGAGAGTTGTAATTCAAGCTGAGATTCGTTGGAGGGCAAAAGTGATTTTTCTGTTAAACCAAAACAAGTGTGATGGCCATTTGCGTTTTGCTTGGTATTCAGGCCATGCTTGCAGTCGTTTTGAGCAACAAAAGGAGAGTGTGAGTGAGTGAAAAAAACGTGATGAGGTGAGCTTTCCTCTTTTGCACATGGGACTGATTTGCTTGAGTGAGAAGTTTCCATTTTGGCAAAAATGTGAGAATGAGAGAGGCATGAGGTATGCACCTGGTTTGGCCTTTTTTAGAAATCTCATGAGGTGTCCAATTCGTGCCAAGCATGTGCAAGTGGACTCTGAAATGGTTGAATCAAAAATAAACCAAAACCTGAAAATTTCCATGGCCAAGCATACACCAAAAATCAGTTGACTTCCAACTGAGGCCATTACAAATTGGCTCGTGCATTTTCCAAATTTCTTTGAGCCAATTAAAATTCATATGATGAGCTTCACAATGATCTTTGATTCATCAAAAATGGTGGGGAAATGAAAGAGGTGTGGACATTAGGATTCCTGGGCAAGTCAAGCCAATCTTGCCCAAGTCTGCGCGGGCGCTGGCCTGCCCTTGTGCCTTCAAAAAATCTGGTTTTGCCACCCAACTTCCTTAAATCACAACTTCCTCAATTTTAATCCAATTTGAGTGATTCCAAGTTCAATGGGAAGCTATCATACCCCTCTTAAAAATGCACTTTTTAATTTTTCAAATTGAGGCTTGAGTCACAAGAAATTGATTCCTCAAAATGGCATGCCAAGTGTTTGATGAAATTATGCGCGTGACTTGCTCAAGAGAAGTCATCTTGACACTTAATTTTTTCTCAATTTTTAAGTTAATTCTTGAATAAGTTACACTAAAATTCACCATTTCTCATGATCCAAAGATGAATTTGGGTATAGAATATGAAAAGAGGATGCTTAAATTGATGGTTGACCAAAAGTCCACTTGGTTAACTCCTGATTTTGACTAATTTTGACCAAAATGACCATTTTGCCCCTTTTGATTAATTGAATCATTTCAAATCAAAATTGAACCTCAATTTTTCAATCCTAAAGGCTTAATAACATGTGGTGAATCATGGAAACAAGTTTGGGTAAAAAAGTCAGAGGAAATCTTGATTAAATCCAAAACCCTAGTTTTGTACCATGTGCTAGGAGATAGCTGATCAAGCTTCAAAACCCTAATTCCACTGAGTATCATGAGAGACTCCTTGATTAAATTTGATTCTAATGATGATAAGATATTGATTCTTCATGAATTATCTCATCTAGACCTCAATTACTTCAACTTGGATCAAATCTTAATTTTGGTTATTATCTTAGGAGACTGATGAACCATCTTCAAAACTTAAAATCTTCTGGGCATCCTGGCCAATTTCTTGTACTAAGACCTTCCAAATACCAATGAGATGTTGTAGCTTCCAAGTCAAGACTTGTACATTGATCAATAGCCTTGATCAAGAAAAACCCTAATTTGACTGGTAATTCAAAGGAGTGATTCCTTCTTATAATCAAAAACAAACTTCAATCCTATGATAATCCAAAGAGATGGATAGAATACCTTGAGATATGAAATAACTTTTGAGCTTGAAATATCCAGAGGTTTAGATGATAAAGATTCTACTTGAGCAACTTGCCAATGCAATCAACCTTCAAAGCATGAGGAAGACTTGATAACCAAAGTACTTTGATCCCATCACAATGTATGAATGTAATGAAATATGACATTCATGATGAAACATAAGCCAAAATCAAGAGGGTAAATTTTGGGGTGCAACACCTTACATTTGAAGAGTTTTGACATTGTGGCTAATTGGGAGACAAGAAGTGGGGTCAAAGGCTTTTTGGTTAAATTCCTGATGGGGAAGGCTCGTTTGTTTTTGGATGCCATGAAATTTCAAGCTTTTAAGGAGATCTTGGCTCTTCTAATCTATGGGTTGGTGCTGTTTCCTAACCCCGACCAACTCATAGATGTGAATGTTGTCAAAAGTTTCCTTCCTCGTAACCCTGTGCCTACATTGCTTGGAGATGTTTTGCATTCTCTTCATACTCGCACTATGAGGAAGTGAGGCACTCTTATGTCTTGCTTGCCTTTGTTGTATAGGTGGTTTATTTCACACCTTCCCCGATCAGTATTAAAGAATAAGCAAGGTTTGATATGGTCGCAAAGGTTAATGTCGCTTTCCCATACGGATATCGATTGGTGCTCTCGATCTCAAGAGGACATTACTATCATTGATCATTGTAGGGAGTTCCCTAATGTTCCACTCTTAGGTATTAGGGGAGGTATTACTTATAACCTTTCTCTAGCTCTATGACAATTAGGCAATGCTAGAAGAGATGGTCCCCACGATGCACTCATTCAAGGTATTATATTCGATTACGAGAATGGTGTTCAAAGTTATTATCAAAGTTTTGTACATGATTGGGGCATGGTGAGCAAGGTTGATAGCAAGACTTTGGGGCATAATAATTCCATCCCTCTTGAGCCTTATCTCAAATGGGTACGAGCTCGTTCTCAAAGTTTCAGGATGCCATATCCAGCCATCTTACCAATAGTTGTGGAGCCTGTTGCTACGGGGGAAATTCCTTATACTATTCTCCATCCTGACATTCCTACCGACCTCGAAGAATTGCAGAGATCTTAGATGAAACTCAAGGGAGAACAAGACACCTTTGAAGCTCAATTCTATGCAATCAAGAAGAAAGTGTTGGATCTCACCAAGCCACTTCACAAGGAGTAAAGCCTGAATGCATACATCGACGCAAAGAGGAAGCGTCCGTGGGAGTATTGAGTCTTAGGTCTTAGGAGTTTTAATTTTGTCATCTCTTTGAGACCCTTTTGTTTTTTCCATTGTAAGCCCAAGGGGAAATTGTAATTTTGAACTTATTAATGCAATTGTTGTTTTTGTTTCCTTTTTGGCTAGCAAATTTAAATCTCATAAGGTCCTTGAAAACATTGCATCCACATAGCATGCATCATATCATAAACAGGTTTTTCTGATATAGGTTTCCTCATCTTTTACTGTTTATTTCAGTATAAAGATGGCTCTAGAGTAAACCATCAAAGATCTGCAGACTCGACATGCACAGTTCCAAGAGACTCTCCTCAACCTAGCTAAAGGACAACAAGAAACAAAGACACTCATTGCCACCAAAAAGAAGACCAAGAAACAAGCTCTTATCCTCATCATGGGAGGAAGATTCAAGGGGCCCACCCGACAGGATCAAATAGAAGAGGCTTCTTCTGGAGAAGAATACAATCAAGAAGAGGATGTTAGAAGCACCAGAGATGGGGGTGGAAATAACCAGATCCTAAGGATAAAGATTACTCTAATGAGCAATACCCACTGGCCAGTGACAAATACAAATAGCTAGAAGACCGACTTAAGGTTGTGGAGATCCAAACAGTTCTTGGTTTAGACTTTGGAGACTTTGGAAGGGTCCCTAGGGTGGTCATTCCCCAAAAGTTCAAGGTCTCTGTCTTCGCCAAATATGATGGAGTATCTTGTTCAAAACTCCATTTAAGGTCATATGTCCACAAGATTCAACCACACGCCGCAGATAGGAAGTTAAGGGTTCATTTCTTCCAAGAGAGCTTATTTGGAATGCAGTTGGAATGGTTCTATCGATTAGAAGGGACTGATATCCATACATGGGAGGATCTGGAAGCTGATTTCTACAGACAATACCAATACAACGCTAATCTTGCACTAACTCGCGTGCAATTACAGAATATGGTTACAGGCTCAAGCGAATGATTTGAGGAGTATGCTCAAAAATTGAGGGACCTGGCTAGAAGGGTGCAACCCCCTTTGACTGAAATAGAATTAGTGGACATGTTGATGGGAACCTTGACTGGTCCATTCTTTAATTTGCTGATTTGGAGTTCTTCGTCAGGATTTACTGAGCTGATTTTGACTGGCAAACGAGTTGAAAGTGGAATAAAAAGTGGGAAGATCCCTATGGCCTCAACCTCTACTGCTGTAAAGAAACCATTTTCTAGTAAGAAGGAGAATAATGATTTTTATGGACAAAGGATCCGTATCAAGAGTGATCGTCATCAGTCGATAACTGCAATATTGATTTCTAACCCAACCCTAGTTCAATGACCACAACAACAAAAGAATTAGCGTAGGCCGGATGCCCCGAGAAGGCAGTTCACTAGGATCAACATGCCATTATCTCCAGCTTTACAACAACTGTTGAAAGCACAATTGATAAGACTGCGGGATCCTCCTCAAAATCCCAACACATCATCTCCGAAGTATAACCCAAATGCAAGGTGTTCATACCATTCCAACAGTTCCGGGCACGACACCAATGATTGTTGGGCCCTAAAAAGAAAAATACAAGATTTGATTGACAACAAAGTGATTGAGTTTTACCCTCCAAAAACCTCTAATGTGATTACCGCACCCATGTCTAACCATGGTAAAGGTGTTAATGTTGTTGACAATGTTTCCTATGTCTCCTCCATCAGTGATTTGACCACTCCTTTATTGACTGTTAAGAAGAATCTGTTAAGAGTCGGTTTATTTCCGGGCTTCCTTGAGAATTTTTACCATTGTGCTTCCCAAACTAATGGTTGCATGTGGCTGAAGAAAGGTATTTAACGCATGATTGATAGCCATGAAATTTTGTTCGAGAAAACTCCATCCGTGAAGAGTTTGCCTGAAAGAACTTTCCAAGAACTGAGACTTGAAGATGTTTCCATAATCACCATTTTAAATACTCCTATTAGGATCACCTCTAAAGGCCCTATAAGGATTCCTGTTGAGCCAAGAGTGGCTCCCCTAATTATCACTACACTGGGGTTAGTCCCTTATTCCTCTGACAAAGTTGTACCCTAGAACTATGGGGCAAAAGTTTATTATCATGGTGTCAAGAAAGAGCCATGGATTACTGAAAATGAATATCCTAAAATTACAAACATTTTCGAAACCAATAAGGTCACTAGGAGACCTAGGACATGAAGGATCTTCTCTCTGAAGATCTCTCTTCAAACAACTACTACAATACATGTTTATATACCTACCGCTGGGCCAACTTACAATGCCCGGGGTAAATAGAAAGTAACTGAGTCTGCCCTGACGAAGGTACCCTCAAAAGAAGTTACAATTGAATACCCATCTAGACAAGAGATGGAAGATATTCTGAAGATCATCTGAAAAAGTGACTACAAAATAGTTGAACAACTAGGGAAGGCACCCTCAAAGATATCCATGTTGTCCTTGTTATCATGTTCCGAAGCACATGCCCAAGCTCTGTTGAAATTCCTGAAGAATGACCATGTACCACAAGAGACCACTGCTGATCAATTTGAGAATTGTGTTGCAAGCCTAATTGGTGATAATGGCTTGGGCTTTTCCGATGCAGATTTAACTCCAACGGGGAAGAATCATAACAAAGCTCTGCACATCTCTATTGAATGCAAAGGCACTACTTTGGCACATGTGTTAGTAGATACGGGTTCCTCTTTGAATGTATTACCAAAGGGTGATTTGGATAGACAAGACTGTGAAGGGTTGGTGCTGAAACCAAACGATATTGTGGTAAGAGCCTTCGATGGGTCAAAGAGGATGGTCCATGGAGAGGTTGATCTCCCGATCAAGGTGGGATCTCAAGTCTTCAATTCAACTTTTCATGCAATGGATATTCTACCGGCCTATTCTTGCTTGATGGGATGCCCATGTATTCATGGGGCAGGTGCGATTACCTCTGTATTGCATCAAAAGATGAAATACCAGATGAAAGCGAAGATTGTCACAATCTGCGGAGAGGAAGAATATATGGTTAGTCATTTGAATTCTTTCAAATATGTCGAAATGGATTGAGAAATCATTGAAACTGCTTGTCAGACATTTGAAGTAATCCCTCCAATGATTTTTGTTGCTACTGCTGCTACTCCTGAAATCTCTAAGGGCACACCAAGAATGGCCTCTCTGAAGGATGATAGGGTTGTTGTAGAAGATGGAGGTTGCACTATCTGGGGATAACTTCCAGATATCCCCTACAAATAGGAAAAATATGGGTTAGGTTTTACTTCAAAGGCTCAGAAAGAGGTTCGATGTGTTCGCGCTGGAGGACCACCTCTTTGTATTAGCAACAATGAAGTCAATGCTCTAGAAGACACTGACAGTGATGGTGACTTGGACAATAGGATATTCCCAACTACTGACGATGGACTCAACAACTAGAAGGACAAATACTTCATCTTAATCTCCTTCAGCCAGGAGTACTTGCTATTTCCTATTTTTATTGCTTTAAGAAGTTTGTCTGTATAATTTCTTTAAAAATAATGACTTTAAACCATATGCCTTGCCCGGGGCTGAATGGTCCATTTGTTAAGGGTTGTCACTTCATATATCATATGCTCATTTAATGAAAATATTGGACGATTTTGTATTCAAATTTTGCGCTCCTTGTCTTTCTTTTACTTTATTGCATTTTCAAAATAGCCATGTGACCTTACATGCACACACACACATTTGCAGATCCACATCCACTCTGGGTCTCATTGACAACAATTCTGCTATTGTCGTTTATGACTTCAAAAATCCAATCTTTCAAGCCGAATGTGAAGAAGATTGTGAGATACTTGGAGAACTCGCCAGACTCCTGATACAAGAGGAAAATGCCATCCAACCGCACAAAGAATCGGTTGAAGTAATAAACTTTGGTACTAAGGCAGATAAGAAAGAAGTCAAGATTGGCACCAACCTGGAAGACAGTGTCAAGAGCATATTGGTTTAGATGTTGCACGACTACATTGAGGTATTCGCTTGGTCATACGAAGACATGCCAGGAGTCGATATTGATATCGTGGTTCATCGTGTGCCAATGAAAGAAGGTTGTTCTTCCATCAAACAAAAGGTTTTCCGCATGCGCCCTGATATGTCATAGAAAATCAAGGCTGAGGTAATGAAACAATTCAATGCAGGTTTCTTGGTAGTGAAGTTGTATCCCAAATGGTTTAAAAATGTTGTTCAAGTTCCAAAGAAAGACGATAAGGTTCATATGTGTGTAGACTACACATGTTTAAATAGGGCAAGCCCCAAAGACGATTTCCCACTACCACATATTGATGTCTTAGTTGATAACACTGCTCAATACAAGGTTTTCTCCTTCATGGATGGCTTCTCGGGATATAACCAAATCAAAATGGCGCCTGAAGAAATGGAGAAAACTACTTTTGTCACACAGTGGGGCACCTTATGTTATAAGGTTATGCCTTCCAGGATGAAGAATGCAGGCACAACTTGTCAACAAGCTATGGTGGATTTATTTCATGACATGATTCATCATGAAATATAAGTATATGTGGATGATATGATAGCGAGATCACAAACTGAGGAAGAGCAACTTGCTCATTTGCAAAAACTGTTTGAAAGGATGAAGAAGTACAAGTTGAGGTTGAATCCCAACAAATGCATCTTCGGGGTATGGTCTGGAAATCTTCTAGGCTTTGTTGTCAGTGGAAAAGGAATTGAAGTCGGTCCTTCAAAGCTATCCAAGAAATTCCATCTCCTCGTACTGAGAAGGAGGTCAGAGGTTTCTTGGGACGACTAAACTACATTGCCCATTTCATTTCTCACCTCACTGCGACTTGTGAGCCACTCTTCAAGCTGTTGAAGAAAGATCAAGTAGTAAAATGGAATAACTATTTTCAAATAGCTTTTGACAAGATTAAAGATTAACTTCAAGAACCTCCAATTTTGATACCACCAGTGGAAGGAAAACTTCTGATCATGTACTTAACCGTGTTAGAGAATTCAATGGGGTGTGTGATGGGGCAACATGACGAGTCTGGTCGAAAAGAGCATGCAATATACTACCTTAGAAAAAAGATCACCGACTATGAAGCAATATATTCACTACTCGAGAAAACTTGATGTGTTTTGGCATGGGCTGCTCGCTGACTAAGACAATATTTGTTTACTCATACTACTCTATTGATCTCTAAGATGGATCCCATCAAGTACATCTTCGAGAAGCCAGCTCTCTCCAGAAGAATAACTCCATGGAAATGATTTTAATTGAATACGATATCCAGTATAAAACTGAAAAATAAATCAAAGGAAGTGCGATGGCAGATCATTTGGGGCATCAAGCTGTGGATGACTACTAATCTATGAACTTTGAAATCCTGGATGAGAACATCATGTTAATAACAGATCTTGAAAAGCTTGAACTGTATGAAGGACCTGAGCAAGGATCCCGATGGACTATGGTTTTTGATGGAGCTTCCAATGCACTAGGTAACGGAATTGGTGTTATGATCATTTCCCCCGAAGGTTTCCATATGCCTTTCACTTCCAGGTGTTGTAACCCAAAATTTTCCCTCGTATTTTTCCACAAGAAATCACAGCTTCGGGCTTTTCTTGATTTTTCAGATTGGCGTAAGAATCAGTCAAACAGACTTTTCTTATCAGTCAGACAAAATTAGGGTTTTCATTGATTTTAAAGCAGTTCAGGAAGATTGTTGAGGTTTGGTTGAGTTGGCTCAGGTTTTGATCAAGCGGACTTTTCTTTGGCATTTAATCAAGAATCAGGGTTTTTGTGCGCATATTTCTCAAAAAGAATTAATTTTACAGTTCTTTTCAGTTTACTCTGAGATTTGGTTTGAGGCATTTGAATCAAGAACTTGCAGTATTTTGTTTAATCAGTAAAGTCTAAGGCATTTGATTTGAGATGAGATAAAAGCTGAGGTGCTTAAAATGAGAATCTGCAGTGTTGATTTAATCAGTAAAAAGATAAGTATCTGGATGTTGGTTTGATTAACTGTGCATTGTTTAATTGGAGCGTCAGGTTTATTATTGATCGATGCTAAAACCACAGTGTTTATTAATTGTTTATTTATTCTAAGTTAGGATAATTGGAATTTATTTCCATTTATTATAATTTAAGAATTTATAAGTAATTAAATAGACAGCTGAAAAAAAAAGAAGGAATTAACTGATCAAAAAGGATTTTTCTTTTATTCATCTTTAATTGTTTCGTTACAAATTATTATTCGAACAATTGTAAATTCATTTACATTTTTGTTTACAATAATAATTTTACAAATGATTAAAATTGAAATAAAGCTATCCTAATTCTTCATCCTCCATTTGCTACCCTCCAATGCTCCATTGAGTTTTATCTGCAAAAACAAAGAAAAGTCAAAGCAGATAAAATAATTAAAGGTAGACAGTTAAAAAGATCATCATTAAAAGCAACTGAACGGAATCAGTTCTCCCTCTCTGCAAATCACAAGATTGCTCTTGGTTCACAAAGAGGGATGAAAATAATGCTTGCGATAAAATATGAAATGCACAAATTACAATATTGCACAAATTCAAAGTTTGTCAAAAAGCTGCATAATTCCAAAAGTTTCCAACAGCATGTACAATTATAAAAGTCCAAACTGAATTGCCTAACCAAACCAAAAAGGCAAACTGAAATTCACAAGTTCAAACTATCCAAGATATCCAAAAGCTGTCCAAAAGGATATGGAAAGATATCAAAGTACAAAATGCTGTCAATATGCAGAAAATCAGGATAAGAAGTATGCAGGAAAGCAGGGATTATGCAAAGCAACTAGTGCAAGCAAAGATTCAAAATCACATCACTTTCCAAAGGCCATTTTCTTTTTCAGAAAATAGTACATAAGCAATATAATATGCTTAAATCTGAAGAGAGAGGAGAGAGAGAGAGTGAAAGAAGTACAGGCTTACAGGGCTTAGGCTTGAAGAAAAAAATATAAAACAAACTGTAATAACACAGTACAAGAGGGCAGAAATATCAAAAGGCCAAGAACACAAACTGTATCAAAAAATATACAGAACTGCCTCCAAAAACCATTAAAAGCCTTCACTTGTCCAAAAACCTGCATTCAAAAAAGCTCTAAGCCTAAATCTGCATTAAAGATTCAAACACAAACTGAAGCCCAAACATCAAAGCCTCTCCAAAAACCTGTGTCAAACCAGAAGCTTACAAGCTTCCAGCCTAAAGTCCTAAACCTCTACAGGCCCTGTCAAACAAAGCCAAAAAGCCTAACCTATCAAACCTTAAACTAGACCTGCATAACTCAAGCCTGAAGCCTGCAGTAAAGGCCTCAAACAACACAAATTGTCCAGCCTGAAGCCATTAAACCTGTCAAACCTGCCTAAACCTGTCAAGCTTCAACTTATCAAACAAAGCATAACCTGTCAAAACAAGCTCAACCTGTAACTGCCCTCAACCAAAACACCATAGCCTTAAACACACAAACTAAAAGCAAAAGCCAGAAAACCTGTTACAGCAAGCCAAGGCCTGAAGCCAGATAAACCCTGAAGCATCATAACCAACAAAAACCCTCAGAGAAAACCTCATCATAGGGTTAGGGCAACAATACCCAAAAATCAACCACAAAAATTCGTCCAAAGCCAAAATTATCAAAGCATTTCAAGGCAACACAAACCCTCATAATTGCTTCATCACTGGGCTAACAACAACATCAATATTTCTCATCACTTAGAAGCATATCAGAAATCAATATATCAAGCATTTCAAGGCAACTCAGCATCTCAGGGCATACAGACACAAGCATACTCAAAATCATCATCAAATAATACAGACACAAGCATACTCAGAAGCAAGTAAAAGAGAAGAGGATAAAGATTTGTTTTCAGATAATCATCATAAAACAAAAGCAAAGTACTAGACAAACCAGAGCAAGCCTTGTCATCATCGCCCTCGCCCTTGGCCGTCCTACGCGCCTCCAAATCCACTCCTCCTCCATCTCCAAAGGCCTCCGTCTCCAACCAAGGTATAATTTCTTTTCTCTCCATTCATGCACCTCAAACAAAAACGCGAATAATCATGAATCAGAAATGAATAAAAAAACATGCAAAGGGAACTAATGAAAACCTTAGGACACAGAAACGAGAAATCTACCTTTTAACTGTTGCCTGGATGCTCCATGGAGGGAAGAGGAATGGATGATGGCGCATGACAACCAAGCATGGAGGAGCGTTCAGTGGATTGGCATGAGAGATAAAGACGAAGCAAAGGTGTAAGCGCCGCGCTAAGATCTGAAACCCTAAATCCAAAGTGAACAAAACTGCTGGAACCCTAAAAAATGTTGTGAAGCATTGCCTTTGGGCCTTTCCCTTTCCATCCTAACGCCTATTTCCAATTCCACGCATACCCCCCTTTTTTTTATGATGTTCTGATCAATCTTTGCTTGGGCCACAAAACCCTCTAAGGCCCATTCCTTTTTTAAAACTAACTATTATTCTTTTTATCACCCTATAACGTTTTTATAACTTACTTAGTATACTAAATTTTAATTTTTTATATTAACAATACTCTTTTTTTTTATGATATAATTAAATCTTTGTACATAAAAAAATACTAACATAAATACCATAAAACATTAATACGTAAAACATTAATTCTTTCCTAAAAACATTTCTTTTTTATATCTTATATATAAAACCTTAGCAAAGTATATAAAAAATAAACTTTTTAAAGTTAAATACTTTTCTTTAAACTTAAAACTTTTACTTTCTTTCAATTAAAAACTTTTGTATATAATTAACAAAATACAAAACATGATAACAATACATTAACAAAATACAAGATAAAAAAATACAAAATATATAACAATACTTAATTTTCTCATTAAGTTAACATTTCTCACCTTGTAAATAAATCATACACTTACACATTTACAATACACAAATACATTGATACGTTTACATTTGCTTATCTTGTACATTTGATACATATTACATTTTTGATCGCAATTTAATTTGGTTGTAAATTATTTGGACACTACTCTCCCATATAAGTCTCATCCCCATTTGTAAATTTGTACCCTCACTCCCGAATACTTATTTGTAATAGCGTAGACTTTAAATTCCCGCAATTTATCGCTTTCAAATATACCATGGTTAGACCTAGGGTTTGTATGTACATAAAATCGAACGCTAGATAACCTAATACAAAGACAAATACATGAAATCAATACACAATCACACTTGCATCCCTAGGGTAATCCCGCTTGTTGCCTTCCAAAATGGGCCATGCTTGCACGTCGAGTTTCTTTGGCAAAACAATTCAAATGATCATAAGTCCCTCGATGACGCTTTCGAAAGTTGCCTATGAAAATGATCATAGTCCCTTCAAGCAAAATTGCCAAAGACACTTGGCACCATTGCATTCATGGTTCATACGATGACCCGCGCCTGTCCCGTTAAACATCCTAATGCAAGATTGCCCACCAAATACAATAGTGGAACAAAATTGTTAAAAGGGTTAAAACATGAGAAAAACCTTTGAGTACAATAGGGGTAGACAACTCTTAGTTACTTGATCAACTTGCAAAAACCCTTGCCTAATTTTCAAAAACCACACTCCACAAACACTTTCAAAACAAACTTCTAAAAACATTTGAAACATCTTTTCGAAAAGATACACACCTTTGTAAACACTCAAACACGAGTCATTACAATGGTTGCCTAGACAAGGCATCTTCTTCAAAAAACATTTTCAAAACACACACACGCACACCACAGTTTCAAGAAATTTGAAAATCAAAGGAAAGTGATCTAAAACAAGTAACTAAGAGCTCATGGATAACCATGGATGAAAAGGGTGCTAATACCTTCCCTTTTCATAATTTACCCCCCGAACCCACGAAATATCTCAAAAGGTTTTTTCCTGTGCTTTTTTAACCTTTCCTTTAGGATAAAATAAAAAGTCGGTGGCGACTCTTGCTAAACCGAACAAGTGCGAAAACAAACGCAAAACTCAAGTCAGTTCTCCCATCGTATCACAGAACTGGAGACTCTGTTGGGGATATATTTAAAAGTGGGGTTACCTTAGGATTTAGATCACATTTGTTTTTCAATTGCTTGCTTTGTTTGCTTTTATATTTCTGGGCTTTGCATCGGAGTTTCATAGATCCTAACCCGGATCTGAGGAATACCCTTTTAGGTAGCATAAGCTGTGAGGGACCTGTCCGGCGTATACCGACATGGGTGAAGCAGTGGCTACGTTGGTGTGACGCCTTAGTCTGTACCGATATCCCTTGTGTTTGCAACGAGGAGAATATGGGTCTTCTAAGGAGTCATTAAGCACCAACCGACCTTAGAACCCTAAATTGACCCAACTTGGCCATAGAACAGTAGTAGTATGCTACACTCATTGAGGCTAAACTCTCGCGATGGTTCTGGCCGCAAGAAAAGATTGTGATGCTGGAGTTATGACCGATTGAGGGTAGTCAGTGATATTGAGATCCTCTAGAACCCGGTTACTTTTGATAGGATAGGTCTTAACCAACGAAACTTCAAGAGGGTACTTACCTAAAAACCCCATGCAAGCCTAAACCTAAGGACTTGTTTGCTTTGTGTGAATATGTTTACCTGTATATACACTTACTTGCTTTTTGTATACATGTACATAACATCATAACATCATAACAAAGTGTGATCGGTGGATCTGGAACTGACTTATTAACGCTGGTTCACGAAATGTCGCGGAAGCAAGAGTCGCCACCGTCTTTTATTTTTTCCAAATGGAAAGGACAAAAGCACAGAAAAATTCCTTTAAAGAGATTGCTCTCGGTTCGGGAGGTAGATTATAGAAAGGGAAGGTGTTAGCACCCTTTCTATCCATGGTTATCCATGGGCTCTTAGATACTTGCTCATTTGTGTTTTCAAAAATGGTTTGTTTGCTTTTCAACTGTGGGTTTTTAAAAAAGTTTCTTTGAAAATTCCAGTTCGACTCTTGTATCGGTCCTCAAGAGTGTTTGAAAAATTGCTTTCGAAAGCTTTTGAAAATGTGTCGGTGTGAAAAGTATTTTTGAATTTGTTTTGAAATTTAGAGCAAGTATCTAGAGTCATCTACCTACCCTAAGGAATTCGTCTGTGTAAATGTCCTTTAAAGTAGTGCCATCCCACCATTGAGAGGTAGGTAGCACCACCGTTGGAGGTGTTCGGGTCAATTCGAGTTTAGGGACATGGTGATCACCGGAGCAATGGGAAGACACCTTAGAAGCTACCCTCATGCCAGATTCCCGGATCATGAGGACTTACTAAGACATCCTCTACTCGACGATCACCTTTCGAAGCAAGGCAACAGTGAGGCGTACCCTAGGGGTGGTGTGTGATTTATGTGTCAGATTCATTTATTTTTGTCTTGTCATTTCAAAGTGATCTATGCGTTTGTTTTTATTCAATCATTCATTCTTGCATGCATTTATTTAACAGTTAAAAAGATACGGAAAATTAAAAGTTCTAAACTATTACAAAGGCGCGGGTCCACATCGCCAAAATTTAATCCAGGACCCGATTTGACAGAAAATAAAGAAATAAAGTAAAGTGCGAAAGATAAATGTCCGAGTTTACAAGGCTTTGGGAGAGGTACATAAATATTATACGACATAAAATAAAATGCGCGAATTGAATTCAAATTGGAAACGAGGGCGTTGGACCCTTTTTTTTAATGAAATTAAATTAAATTATTAGATTAATTAAATTAAAATAAAAAAGAAATTATTTGAGATTTTTTGGATTTATGGTTTTTTTTATGAGAGAATTAAATGAAATCTAACCCTAATTCTACAATTTTTATTCATTAAGAAAGTATTAAATTTTAACCTAAAATTAAACCTAATTAATTAAAGCAATTTGACTTATAAAAATAAATAATTAATTATTAATGAAAAGAAAAGAAAAAGGATAAAAGTTGATTAAAACCCTAATTCTACAAATTTTAAATTTATTAAGAAAAATGTTTGAATTAAACCTAATTTTACAAAGCTAAATTAATTAATGATATTTACTTAAAAAATAAAATAAAATATATTTTTTGTCTTTTCTGATTTTTCTATTGTTTTTATATTTTTTATGAAAATAATTAAATTAAAGGAATTGATTAAAAAAAAGCAATAATTGAAATAAATAAAATAAATAAAAGAGAAGAAATACAATACCTTGGGGGGTTCTGTCCCCAATAGGGAGGTTTCATTCAGTAATTCAGGCCCATTAAGCTCATGGCCTTATTGACTTTTGTGCCAGCGTGTAACTCCATTGACTGACGCCCATGGTATTCAGCAAATCCAGACCTTTGGACTGAGACCATTGCACGCGTGGCAAGCATGGATGTGGAGAATATGGTGGACTTCTTGTATTGAAACGATTCAAGGTGTTATGCGCGTGGAAAGTTATCCAATCAAACTCAGTAATGTCTTAGGAAGGTGATGGAATGAATTTCTTGCCCTGAAAAGCCTTGCAAGTGTGTTTTCAGTTTTGGAATTTCTTGTTAAAAACTCAAACTTTTCTATGGATTTTTGGCGCAGCTGGGAGATTCTTAGGAGTAGGGTTTGCATCCATATATACATGTGAATGATTAGGGTTAAGAAATTGGTCCAAGGAATCAAGGAATTGATGAGAAAATATTTGATTTTCCATGCATATATTTTTTCAATCTTTCCATGCAAATTTGATTCAAATTGTGTCCAATCACCATGATTCTTTCTAAATCTGATCATGCACGAAATCTTAAGCCTATTCCATGCACAAAAAGATTTAAAAACCTAAGTTTAGTATTTTCCACATATTTAATTTAATTAAATGAATTATTAATAATTAAAAATCCAAATAAATAAATAAAAATGATAAAAAACTTCCCTTTGGGCCAAATGGTCGTGCACATGCCTTGGATGATGAATTGTGGAAGAAAAAGAGGCCCATTGGCATTTTTAAGACATTTGAAGCAATGTTGACTTTTCAAAATATCCAAAAATTTCCAAACTTCCACAAGGCATAACTTGCTCAATATTTAAGCTTTGCTCATGTTCTTGGACATTTTGGAAAGGTCTTTGAGTCCTTTAACCAATTTCTTTGGTCCCATGTCATTTTGATTTACCAATCTCAAGTTATGGTCTTTGACTTAAAGTCCCTTTTTGTTGACTTTTGAAAATGACCTATAATGTTGAAATTGATAACTTTTTGTGAGAGCATTTCTTGGACTTGAAGTATGAAGAGGAGTTGTAGGAAATGTCTTTCTCTTCAAAATGAGCTTTGGATGGAATTTTTCTGATAATCCATGTGGAAGTTATGCCTTGGTCAAGTTACAGTTGACTTTTTCAACTGTCCAAGTATGGAAACTTTTGCATCTTGAGACTTTTTGAGCCAAGCTTTGAGAATCATGATCAAGAATTGATCAAATGATGTTTGTGGCTTCAAAATGAGATGTTGACCAAAAATTTGAACTTTTGACTGTCAAATGACCATTTTGCCCCTGCAGTTGACTGTAGGGCAATTAGGGTTTTTGACTGTGCAATTTTGTGCTGTAAGTATTGAAACTTGGAATGAGGATGCTTGACCATGTTTGTAGGCATGTGGGACTTGATTGGGCCCTTGGAAACTTCATTTTCTTTGTCAGAACCAAAACCCTAATTTTGACTGTTAGGAGGCCCTTGAACTGTGCAACCCTTGGGGAGATTTTAAAGCTTGACTTGGAAAATCTTGAAGAATATGGGAGGGAAAATTTTGGGGTACAATATTTGCCCCTGTTCAATCTTCTTAGACCTGAGGATGCGGATTGGCTGACGTGCCTTTCGTAATCCGAAGGTGGAAGATGATTGAACACTAGAGTGTCCAGAAATTTGCGCTCACATAGTAGTGTGATGTGGGGAATGGGCTTATAGATGCCATTTGGAGATTGATGGATGGGATGATGGGCTTATATATGCCATGCTAAGAGATGATGGAAGGTGGATGGGCTTATAGATGCCATCTGGGTGTTGATCGCGTAAGAGATTCCTTAGCGAGCACTTGCGTACCTGCAAAAGAAAAATGAGTACTTGGCATGTTACAGGGGCTGGTTTTCAAACTCTTTGTGTAGATGTGTCCTGATTGGTTACAGGAGCTGGATCTGGATCTTCAAAAGGTGATGAATGAACCAGGGATGATTACTACCTCAACAGGAACGGTGAGAGAACCTTGGACGATTACTACCTCAACAGGAACGCTGAGAGAATCTGGGACGATTACTACCTCAACAGGAACGCTGAGAGAATCTGGGGACGATTACTATCTCAACAGTATCATTGAGAGAATCTTGGACGATTACAACCTCAACAGTATCATTGAGAGAATCTTGGACGACTTCAACTTCAACAGTAACGCTGAGCGAATCTGGGGATGATTACTACCTCCGCAGTATCGGGGAGAGAACCATAGGCGACTACAACCTCAACAGTAATCATTGAGAGAATCTTGGATAACTTCTACTTCAACAGTAACGCTAAGAGAAACTTGGGATGATTACTACCTCCGCAGTATCGGGGAGAGAACCACAGGCGACTACAACCTCAATAGTAATCATTGAGAGAATCTTGGATAACTTCTACTTCAACAGTAACGCTGAGAGAAACTTGGGATGATTACTACCTCCGCAGTATCGGGGAGAGAACCACAGGCGACTACAACCTCAACAGTAATCATTGAGAGAATCTTGAATGTCTTCTACTGAGACTTTATCAGAAAAATCTATTTGGGGTCGATTTAGCTGGACTAGAGAAGGCCTTTGACTGGATAAGAAACAAAAAATCTTAGGGTCGATTAACTGAACCGGTCTATGTCTTGAAATCTTCAACTGGATAAGAAACAAGGAGATCTTAGGGTCGATCTGACTGAACCAGAGAAGGCCTTGGACTGGATAAGAAACAGAAAAATCTTAGGGTCGATTTAACTGAACCGGTCTAGGTTTTGAAATGTCTTCAACTGGATAAGAAACAGGGAGATCTTAGGGTCGATCTGACTGAACCAGAGAAGGCCTTGGACTGGATAAGAAACAGAAAAGTCTTAGGGTCGACTTAACTGAACTGGTCAAGGTCTTGAATATAGCTGGGAACTTAACTGAATTCTTCCTGAAAGGTAAAGGTCAGTTATACTCAATGCATGATATGGATCAAGCAACGATGTTCTCAACATAAATGAGATTTGTAAGGTGTCATGCCTATATGCATACTATAACATATGAAAATGCGATGTTTATGAATGTATGTTTTCGTCTTTAGGAAGATAAATCCTTTGACGGGTGCCGGGGAGTCACTCCTGGGCTGATGTTGAAGAATAGATTTTTGCCTCCGCTGGGGATGATAGTTGCAAGAATACCGGTAGGAGAAGATAACTCCGTTGGGGAATACGCTTGGCGAATGGATTACTCTGCGGGGAGAAAAGTACTCTGACGATCTTGCTGGAGAGCAATACTCTGTGGGGTGAGAGATACTTTGTTGAGTTGTTAATGATAACTTGCTGGGGATACCCTTGTTGTGTTGGAAGTGTTAATAGACTTCGCTGGGGATAAGAAGACTTCGTCGAGGATGCTCTTTCCGTGGCTTTTGGCTGAGGGTAACCCAGTTATATCCTGGTAGGGAAATAACTCTTTGAATAAAGCCGGGCGACGCGTTCGTATCCTACGAGGATAAGCTTCCAGAATCTACTAGGGATAAGCTTACTGCTGGGGAGATGATTCTAACTTTCCTGGGGAACTGGATTGGACTTTCCTGGGGAAGTTTTGAACTGTATCGGGGAAGTGACTCCACTTAATGTTTGATATACCGCCGGGGAATAATCTTTAGACCAAGACTGCCGGGGATGCTTGTTAGGAATATCCGTATATACTGCTGGAGAAATGTTGAGCTCTGCGGGAGGATACCCAACTTTCTTAAGATTTGATAATAGCTTTGCTTGGGGAGAGTGTACTAACTTGCTGGCTCACTCTCTGGGGAATTAAGATGCACCGGTTACATCCTTCGGTTGAACCTACCTTGGTACCTTTGGAGGATAGAACAATTAGATTGTTTAGACAACTCTTTATTGCCCCTGTTTCTAATGTTACCCGTAATTAATCCTTTGTTTCGTATGCAAATATTCATGAGTTAGCAAATTATTGTCAATGCACATATCACAAATTAAACCTTGGACGTTCTTCGCAAAACAAAACATAAAAGGAAAAAACAGTTGGCAATTTTAACTGAAAAGTGTATTTTTATTGATTTTGAATTTGCCTGTAAATAGGCGTTTATATACAAGAGGCTGACGTCCTAGTAAGAGAACGCCGCCGAACAAAAGGTTTATACAATTTGTACAAGAGAAAATAAAACAGCTGTGTGAAGTGAATGATCCCACTGGGTTTCAACCCTGCTATTGCCTTTATAACTTCGAGCGTCTCATCACTTGATGACCTTGGTTGAAGATGAAGCTGACTGATCGATGCCGTCTGAGCTTGATGTAGATACCGGATTCTGGATGCAAAGTGATCCAATGAGACATAGTATTATGCTTTATCCCTAACTTTGCCTGGACCGCCCTTTCGGGTTTTCAGTCCACCGGGATACCCATTTTTGCCCAAGCCGCCTTTTCATGTTTTCGACTTGCCGGGTGTACAGATTTTTTCATTTCATCCCTTCATTTTTCCCCAACCCTTTTGGTTCACCGGGAAGCCCTAATTTTTGCCTAAGCATGTCAGCCTAGCGGGTCCTTTTTTATGCGTAGTATCTTTTTACTATGTCTGCATTGGCGGGATGAGGAAGGTCGTCACCATCCATGTTGGTTAGAATCATGGCTCCTCCTGAGAACACATGTTTAACCACAAATGGCCCTTCGTATGTAGGGGTCCATTTGCCCCTTGGATCACTCTGAGGAAGGATGATTCGCTTGATTACCAGATCCCCAACTTGATATTCCTGTGGTCTGACCTTTTTGTTAAATGCCCTGATCATCCGTTTCTGATACGTCTGACCATGACAGATAGCAACAAGTCTCTTTTCATCGATGAGGTTTAACTGATCAAGTCGTGTCTGGATCCAATCATCTTCATTCAGATTTGCATCCTTCATTATCCGGATAGAGGGTATTTGCACTTCGATCGATAAGACTGCCTCCATACCATAAACCAAGGAGAAAGGAGTTGCCCCGGTTGACGTCCTGGCTGAGGTACGGTACCCATGTAGAGCGAATGGTAACATCTCGTGCCAATCTTTATAAGTCACTGTCATCTTCTACACGATTTTCTTGATATTTTTATTTACTGCTTCTACAGCCCCATTCATCTTCGGTCTGTAAGGAGAAGAGTTATGGTGCTGTATCTTGAACTGCTCGCAGAGCTCAGTGATCATTTTGTTATTGAGATTGGTACCGTTGTCTGTAATGATCCTTTCTGGGACACCGTATCGACAAATCAGGTTGTGCCGAACGAACCGTGCCACAACAGTCTTGGTTACCGTAGCATAGGAAGCTGCCTCAACCCACTTCGTGAAATAGTCAATCGCTACCAGGATGAAGCGATGCCCGTTAGATGCCGTAGGTTTAATCTCACCGATCATGTCTATGCCCCACATTGCAAACGGCCAAGGCGCAGTCAGAACATTCAGAGGAACTGGAGGAACATGCACCTTGTCTGCATATATCTGGCATTTATGGCATGCCCGAGAATGTTGGTAGCAGTCAGCTTCCATCGTGGACCAGAAATACCCTGCCCGAAGGATCTTCTTAGCCATAGTGTGCCCACTGGAATGTGTACCAAAGGTCCCTTCATGTAGCTCTTCCATGATCCTTTCTGCTTCAGTCTTGTCCACATAACGCAGTAAGGTCGAATCATGGTTTCGCTTGTACAGGATGTCGTTGCTAAGGAAGAACTTTGCTGCGAACCTTCTCAAGAACTTCTTATCGTTGACAGATGCACCTTCAGGATATTCTTGAGCTTCCAAATATCTCTTCACCTCATGGTACCAAGGCTTCTCAGTTACCAACTCAGTCTCGAGATCACAACAGTATGCCGGTTCGTCCAGTTTCCAAATGATGATCCGGGGAGCCTCGTTATCCCATTTGACCTTGAACATAGAAGACATCGTAGCTAACGCGTCCGCCAACTGATTCTCCTCTCTCGGGAAATGTTCAAAAGTTATCTTTGTGAAGTGGGGAATCAAAGTCAACACACATTCTCTGTAAGGAATAAGATTCGGATGTTTCGTATCGCACTCTCCTTTGATCTGATTGATCACGAGAGCAGAATCTCCGAAGACACTCAGAGACTTGATCCTTAGGTCGATCGCAGCTTGAAGACCCATGATGCACGCCTCATACTCCGCCATGTTGTTGGTACAGTTGAAACATAGCCGGGCAGTGAGTGGAGTATGAGTGCCTTGAGGGGATATGATTATAGCGCCGATACCGTTACCCAAAGCATTGGAGGCCCCGTCAAAGTGCATAGACCATCGGGATCCTTCCTCGGGTCCTTCATCCGGTCCAGGTACTTCACAATCAGTCACAATCATGATCCTCTCGTCCGGAAACTCAAAGTTCATTGACTGATAGTCATCTACGGCCTGATGTGCCAAGTGGTCTGCCAATACACTTCCCTTGATGGCTTTCTGGGTCGTATATTGAATGTCGTATTCCGTCAAGATCATTTGCCATCTTGCTATTCTCCCAGACAGAGCAGGCTTTTCAAATATGTACTTTATAGGATCCATTTTTGAGATCAACAAGGTAGTGTGAGTCAGCATATACTGTCTCAGCCGGCGAGCAGCCCATACCAAAGCGCAGCAAGTTTTCTCAAGCAGTGAGTATCGGGTCTCACAGTCGGTAAACTTTTTGCTAAGGTAATAAATGGCATGCTCTTTTCGGCCAGACTCGTCATGCTGCCCCAGCACGCACCCCATTGAGTTGTCAAGTACTGTCAGGTATAGTATCAGAGGTCTCCCTTCAACCGGTGGCATAAGAATGGGTGGTTCTTGGAGATACTCTTTGATTCTGTCAAAATAAGCCTGACATTCATCATTCCAACGTACTACCTGATCTTTCTTCAGCAGCTTGAAGATTGGCTCACAGGTAGCAGTTAGGTGCGAGATGAACCGAGCAATGTAATTCAGGCGACCTAAAAAGCCTCTGACCTCTTTTTCTGTCTTGGGAACTGGCATCTCTTGAATAGCTTTAACCTTGGCAGGGTCCACTTGAATACCCTTGTCACTTACAACGAAGCCTAGCAACTTCCCAGATCTTACCCCGAAGGTGCACTTGTTCGGGTTCAACCTCAGCTTGTACAATTTCAGACGGTCGAACAATTTCTGCAGATGATCTAGGTGCTCTTCCTCAGTCTGGGACCTTGCGATCATGTCGTCAACATACACTTCTATCTCATGATGGATCATATCATGAAATAAAGAAACCATGGCACGTTGGTAGGTTGCCCCAGCGTTCTTTAGTCCGAAAGGCATGACCTTGTAGCAGAAGGTGCCCCACTGAGTAACAAAGGTAGTCTTTTCCATGTCTTCAGGTGCCATCTTGATCTGATTGTAGCCTGAAAAACCATCCATGAAAGAGAACACCTTATGCTGAGCCGTATTGTCAACAAGGACATCAATGTGAGGTAAAGGGAAGTCATCCTTGGGGCTGGCCCTGTTCAGATCCCTGTAGTCGACACACATCCTGACCTTACCGTCCTTCTTTGGTACCGGCACCACATTAGCAACCCACTGAGGGTAAGAAGTCACTGCAAGGAACCCGGCATCAAACTGTTTCATAACCTCGGCTTTGATCTTCTCAGACATTTCTGGACGCATACGGCGGACCTTTTGCTTAACCGGAGGGTAGTATTCCTTAGTAGGCAAATGATGGACCACAATATCGGTATCCAACCCGGGCATATCTTCGTAGGACCAGGCAAAGATCTCCATATAATCATGTAGCATCTGAGTCAACCGTTGCTTCACGCTGAGCTCTAGGTTGGCACCAATCTTTACCTCTTTCCTGTCTGCTTCAGTACCCAAGTTTATTGTTTCCACTGGCTCTTCGTGTGGTTGAATTGCCCTCTCTTCCTGGAGTAACAGTCTTGCAAACTCGCCAGGCACTTCGCAATCATCTTCACCTTCGTCTTCGGCTAAGTTGATCGGATTTTCGAAGTCATAAGTGGCAGTAGCAGAGTCGTTACCAGTGAGATCCAGAGTGGATTGAAACCTGTATGAGTGAGTGTGTGTAAATACAGCTGTTTTGAAATATATAAAAGAAGGAAAGAAGGAAAAGGAGCATAAGATTTGAAATGCGAGAAAACGTCCAAGATTTTTATTTATGATATATGAAATGACAATTTATATGCCCTCACAAATGAAGCCAACGGTGCCTCGGGTAAGACACCGGGCCATAGAGTTTTAATTGTTTATTACAAATAACAAAACAAAGAAGTTTATTACTGCGTAACAAAAGTAACAGGAGTATGGTCTTTGGCAATCCAATTGGTCAATCCGCCATCAGTTGTCGGGTAGATCCAGCTATTGAACTCAGCTTCATCCACTTCATTATCTTCCCCAACAACATTCACTCCTAGGTTGGTAATGAGCACAGGAGGTCTTCTGGTCTTTGCCTTCCGCATAGCTTTCTGTCCTTCTGCAGTAAAACCCAGTCCGAACTTTTCAGTTTTCTGTGTAAAATCAGGGAGCCTGCCCCAGTTAGTACATTCACCTTTCTGAACCACAGCCCGGGCATCCTTCAGGGAAGCCATCTTCAAAGGAACATCCTCTTCGACCACTGTTTCTGCTGCTGCTGAAATTGGAAGTACCTCTTCGAAATGCTGAAAGGGGGTTTCAATAAACTCCCCGTCCATCTCAATATACCTGAAGGAATTCAAATGGCTCACCATGTACTCCTCTTCTCCCTGCACAGTGACTATCTTCCCTCTGACGGGGTATTTTAGCTTCTGGTGCAAGGTAGAGGTCACTGCCCCAGCTTTGTGGATCCAAGGCCGACCCAATAGACAAGAATACGATGGACGGATATCCATCACATAGAAAGTGGAGTCAAATACCTGAGAGCCCACACGAACAGGAATGTCCACCTCTCCATGAACCATCCTCTTGGAACTGTCAAAGGCTCTGACGATGATATTGCTAGGTTTCAGCTCCAGGCCTTCACAATCCAAACGGTCTAAAGCCTTCTTGGGTAGCACATTCAAGGAAGAACCAGTGTCCACCAACACGTGCGCCAGAGTAGTACCCCTGCATTCAATAGAGACATGCAAGGCATCATTATGGTCTCTTCCCTTTGCAGTCAGGTCAGCATCTGAGAAACCCAATCCATTGTCCGCTGTCAGATTTGCTACGCAATCAGTAAACTGGACGGCAGATGTCTCCTGTGGCACGTGGGCCGTCTTGAGAAATGAGATTAAGGCCTTAGCATGGGCCTCTGAACACAATAGCAAGGAGAGCATGGAGATCTTGGAGGGCGTATGCCCCAGCTGTTCCACAAGATTAAAGTCGCTTTTCTTGATTATTTTTAGAATCTCCTCCATCTCTTGTGGGGAGGCTTCAGCAGTTATAGGTATTGGTGCCTCCATCCGGGCAGGCTCGTCTTCAATCCCTTTACCCCGAGCATTGGATGACTCGGAAGCAGGGGAAACAACTTGATCAGTAACAGGAACAGGTACACTTGTAGGTGTTATTGTGAGGGGTCTTTGAGCAGCGGGTGGTGCAATGTCAGGCGAGAAGAGCCTGCCACTGCGGGTAACCTTGGCTAGACCAGTGATATCGCAGATACTGGCGCCAGCATTGAACTCTTGTTTGATTCCATTCACATACACATCTGCCCCATAGTGCCAGGGGACAGCTTTATCGGATACGTAGGGGAGAGGCCCCGGAACAGTAATAACAACAGGTGCGACAGTCATGATTTGAACGGGCTTCCTTGGGAGAGCCTTGATTGGATTATTAAAGATCGTAACCACAAAAACTTCTTCTATCGGAACCCACTGAACAACAGTCTTCTTAAACAAAATCTCCTTGCTGTCCATTAGGCTTTGGATGCCTAACTTCAGCAAAGGACAACCAGATAGGGAAACAGCACAGAACAGGAAACCTTCACTGCAACCCGGAAATAAACCGGCCAGTAGTAGGTTCCTCTTGACAGTCTTCAAAGGAGTAGCCACATCATCCACAGAAACAGCGTATACGTCTTCATCGACCACATTCACTCCATGCTGGGGCATAGGAGCAGTTACCACATTCAGCCTCTCAGGCGCTTCAAACTGTATCTTTTTTGCGTCAATAAGGTCTTGCACCTTATTCCTTAATGCCCAACAGTCATCAGTGGATTGCCCCGGGCTATCGGAGTGATAAGCACAGCGGGCATTTGGGTTGTATTTGGGGGAAGTAGTGTTTACAACCTTCGGGGCCTCCCTGACAGTAACTAGGTTGGTGGACAGTAACTGCGGCAAGATCTGCGACAAAGTCATGCTCAAACGGGTAAACTCTCTCCGGGGTCTTTCAGCCCTTGCTGGATTGGTTTGCCGAGGAGCGGCAGCAGGCTTAGCAATCATTACCGCACTGACAGATTGGCGGCGCTCAGATTTCTCTTGTCTTCTAGAGCCATATACAGCACTGGCCTCCTTTTTGAAGGGTTTCTTCTCGGAACTTGTAGATGCACCCTTCGGAATCTTACCAGACTTCAACCCAGCCTCAATTCTCTCTCCAGTCAGAATAAGATCAGTGAACCCAGCAGAAGAATTCCCAATAAGATGGTTGAAAAATGGCCCAGATAGGGTCCCCAAGAACATGTCTACCAACTCCCGATCAGTCAACGGAGGCTGCACCCTACCATCCAGATCCCTCCACTTCTGAGCGTACTCTTTAAAACCTTCACTTGAACCTAACGCCATACCCTGGAGTTGGGTACGTGTAGGGGCAAGGTCGGCATTATATTGATACTGCTTATAGAAAGCAATAGCCAACTCCTCCCAGTTACGAACCTTGGTCCCATCCAGCTGATAGAACCATTCGAGATGAGTCCCTGAAAGACTCTCCTGGAGGAAGTGGATCCACAAATTCTTATCCACTGAGTACGGTTGAATCTTCCGCACATAGGATCTGAGGTGTAGCTTGGGACAAGACGCCCCATCATACTTGGTAAAGGATGGTGCTTTGAACTTATGAGGGATAATCACACCAGTAGACAAACCCAAATCTCCAAAATCCAGCCCAGGCACCTGTTGGATCTCCATAGCATTCAACCTGTCTTCCAACTGCTTGTAACGGTCTTCAGCCGGAGGATATTGCTCTTCATCAAAATCAGTCTCGTTGTCGGAGACTACCGGACTTGGACCTTTTCCCTCTTGAGGAGTACCCTTGCCTATGGAAGAACCAGCCTCTTCATTCTGCAGAGTGTTGCCAAACCTTCGGCCCGAGTTGAAAAGAACAGTCCTTCTCTTCTTCTTCTTTTCCTTCTTCAGGAGCAGAGCCTTCAGCTCTTCTTGGCCCTGAGCCAAACCCATGATTAGTTCCTGAAATTGCGCATTCTGCGCCTGAAGAGCCTTGATGGACATCTCAGTTGATGATGAGTCAGGATTCATGATGCTGAAATAAACAGCAAAGAACTGTAAGCAACCTGAAAAGAAGAAAACCTGCTATGCACATGATGAATGATATGTGTTTATGCAATGCATTCGAGGGTTCGAAAGTTCAAATTTGTTGTAGACAAAAAAGAACACACGTTATCATTAAGGAAATAATTGTTCAGTACATCAAAGCCTCATGGGCACAAATAATACAAAAGCAAATCAATCCCAAAATACACTGCGCATCCTCTTTGGAGCTATGTAGGTGTTGAGATTCCTCTCCTCATGCAATAAGCGGGTGAGTTCCAAGACCTTCTTTTCACTAGCATGTAGACTGGTCTCAAGAGAATCCCGTTCTTCCTTAAGCTGGATCCAGCTCTTCTGCATTTCTTCCCAGGATGTGGGCATATCAGGATGCTGAATGGTGTAGGACACTTCTCCTTCCAAGACTGGTTCTTTGATTACTGGGAGCATATGAGGATAAGGCATTATTAACTTCTAGGAGCGGGCACGTACCCACTTGAGATAAGGTTCCAACAGGATGGAGTTCCTATGCCCCAGTATCTTGCTGTCTATCCTACTTGGCATCCTCCAAGCTCTGATAAATCTCTGATGGAGTCCTTGTGCATCATTGTCGAAGTCAAAAACTATGTCAGGAATTAACATGTCATGAGGACCATCCCTCCGAGCATAACCAAACTGTCTCCAAGCCAGGCACGGGTTGTAAGTAATACCTCCTCTGATTCCAAGTAAAGGAACATTAGGGTACTCCCCGCAACGATCAATGATAGTGACATCCTCTCTGGACCGAGGGCACCAATGTATATATTCATGTGTAAGAGTCATCAACCGTTGTGACCATCTCAAACCCCGTTCATTCTTCAAAACTGATTGTGGAAGGTGCGAAATAAACCACCTTCCCAGGAGAGGAGTGCAACACATTAGGACACCTCTTTTTCTCATGGTTTGAGTGTAACATGAGTGAAGGATGTCCCCCAACAACGTAGGTATGGGATTCCTGGACATGAAGATTTGGACAGCACTGATATCAATAAGCTGATCTGGGTTAGGGAACAACACCAAACCATAGACAAGAAGGGCCACCACCTCTTCAAAAGCTTGTAAGTCAAGGGAGTTCCAACATTCATGGGCCTTTTCAAACAGAAACCTGGCTAAGAACCCTTTGATGCCGCTTCTCACTTCCCAATGTCCCTTGAGGTCAGATGACTGTAGGTGTAAGGCTTTAGCAATCTCTTCAAGCTTGGGTTCCTTTTCCGTACCGTTGTAGGGTAGTTGATCAAGGATAGGGATCTTCAGGAGACGGGAGAACTCCTCCAATGTAGGTACCAGCTGATAATCCAAGAAGGTGAAACAGTGATGCAGAGGGTCAAAGAACTGGAACAGGACCTTTATCATGTCTTCCTCAATGTTGGTGTTGATCAAGCTGATGAGTCTTCCATGTCTTTAACTGAATGAAGAATTCTCGGGAATCCTGGATATAAGCTCCTTAAGCTGAGGAGGGATCCTTACAAGACTGATTTGAATTGTCTTTCTACGAACAGTTTCCATGTCCTACAACACAAGAACAAAGATGAAGATTCGAACCCCTGAAATGGTTAGTCAATGCATATGATGCTGGATGATGTCATGATGCTATGATTAAACACACCACAGATATTTACAAAGACAAACATGTAAGGCACACAAGACAAGCCCTTAGGGTTTAAGGCCAGCATGGGGTCTGGGTAGTACCCTCTTGAAGTTGGTGGGTTCAACCTGTCCTATTAGAAGTAACCGGGTTCTAAGGGTCCCAATATCACGGGATTGCTTTCATTGTTCATCGTTTCGATTTAGCCACTGAACTGGCGCCCGAAATATTCCAGGAAAGAAACCCTCAATTGAGTGGATCTGGAACTGACTGTTTAACGCAGGTTCGCGAAATGTCACGGAAGCAAGAGTCGCCACCGTCTTTTATTTTCTCCAAATGGAAAGGACAAAAGCACATAAAAATTCCTTTAAAGAGATTGCTCTCGGTTCGGGAGGTAGATTATAGAAAGGGAAGGTGTTAGCACCCTTTCTATCCATGGTTATCCATGGGCTCTTAGATACTTGCTCATTTGTGTTTTCAAAAATGGTTTGTTTGCTTTTCAACTGTGGGTTTTTAAAAAAGTTTCTTTGAAAATTCCAGTTCGACTCTTGTATCGGTCCTCAAGAGTGTTTGAAAAATTGCTTTCGAAAGCTTTTGAAAATGTGTCGGTGTGAAAAGTATTTTTGAATTTGTTTTGAAATTTAGAGCAAGTATCTAGAGTCGTCTACCTATCCTAAGGAATTCGTCTGTGTAAATGTCCTTTAAATTAGTGCCATCCCACCATTGAGAGGTAGGTAGCACCACCATTGGAGGTGTTCGGGTCAATTCGAGTTTAGGGACATGGTGATCATCGGAGCAATGGGAAGACACCTTAGAAGCTACCCTCATGCCAGATTCCCGGATCATGAGGACTTACCAAGACATCCTCTACTCGACGATCACCTTTCGAGGCAAGGCAACAGTGAGGCGTACCCTAGGGGTGGTGTGTGATTTGTGTGTCAGATTCATTTATTTTTGTCTTGTCATGTCAAAGTGGTCTATGCGTTTGTTTTTATTCAATCATTCATTCTTGCATGCATTTATTTAACAGTTAAAAAGATGCGGAAAATTAAAAGTTCTAAACTATTACAAAGGCGCGGGTCCACATCGCCAAAATTTAATCCAGGACCCGATTTGACAGAAAATAAAGAAATAAAGTAAAGTGCGAAAGATAAATGTCCGAGTTTACAAGGCTTTGGGAGAGGTACATAAATATTATACGACATAAAATAAAATGCGTGAATTGAATTCAAATTGGAAACGAGGGCGTTGGACCCTTTTTTTTAATGAAATTAAATTAAATTATTAGATTAATTAAATTAAAATAAAAAAAGAAATTATTTTAGATTTTTTGGATTTATGGTTTTTTTTATGAGAGAATTAAATGAAATCTAACCCTAATTCTACAATTTTTATTCATTAAGAAAGTATTAAATTTTAACCTAAAATTAAACCTAATTAATTAAAGCAATTTGACTTATAAAAATAAATAATTAATTATTAATGAAAAGAAAAGAAAAAGGATAAAAGTTGATTAAAACCCTAATTCTACAAATTTTAAATTTATTAAGAAAAATGTTTGAATTAAACCTAATTTTACAAAGCTAAATTAATTAATGATATTTACTTAAAAAATAAAATAAAATATATTTTTTGTCTTTTCTGATTTTTCTATTGTTTTTATATTTTTTTATGAAAATAATTAAATTAAAGGAATTGATTAAAAAAAAGCAATAATTGAAATAAATAAAATAAATAAAAGAGAAGAAATACAATACCTTGGGGGGTTCTGTCCCCAATAGGGAGGTTCCATTCAGTAATTCAGGCCCATTAAGCTCATGGCCTTATTGACTTTTGTGCCAGCGTGTAACTCCATTGACTGACGCCCATGGTATTCAGCAAATCCAGACCTTTGGACTGAGACCATTGCACGCGTGGCAAGCATGGATGTGGAGAATATGGAGGACTTCTTGTATTGAAACGATTCAAGGTGTTATGCGCGTGGAAAACTATCCAATCAGACTCAGTAATGTCTTAGGAAGGTGATGGAATGGATTTCTTGCCCTGAAAAGCCTTGCAAGTGTGTTTTCAGTTTTGGAATTTCTTGTTAAAAACTCAAACTTTTCTATGGATTTCTGGCGCAGCTGGGAGATTCTTAGGAGTAGGGTTTGCATCCATATATACATGTGAATGATTAGGGTTAAGAAATTGGTCCAAGGAATCAAGGAATTGATGAGAAAATATTTGATTTTCCATGCATATATTTTTTCAATCTTTTCATGCAAATTTGATTCAAATTGTGTCCAATCACCATGATTCTTTCTAAATCTGATCATGCACGAAATCTTAAGCCTATTCCATGCACAAAAAGATTTAAAAACCTAAGTTTAGTATTTTCCACATATTTAATTTAATTAAATGAATTATTAATAATTAAAAATCCAAATAAATAAATAAAAATGATAAAAAACTTCCCTTTCGGCCAAATGGTCGTGCACATGCCTTGGATGATGAATTGTGGAAGAAAAAGAGGCCCATTGGCATTTTTAAGACATTTGAAGCAATGTTGACTTTTCAAAATATCCAAACATTTCCCAACTTCCACAAGGCATAACTTGCTCAATTTTTAAGATTTGCTCATGTTCTTGGACATTTTGGAAAGGTCTTTGAGTCCTTTAACCAATGTCTTTGATCCCATGTCATTTTCATTTACCAATATCAAGTTATGGTCTTTGACTTAAAGTCCCTTTTTGTTGACTTTTGAAAATGACCTATAATGTTGAAATTGATAACTTTTTGTGAGAGCATTTCTTGGACTTGAAGTATGAAGAGGAGTTGTAGGAAATGTCTTTCTCTTCAAAATGAGCTTTGGATGGAAGTTTTCTGATAATCCATGTGGAAGTTATGCCTTGGTCAAGTTACAGTTGACTTTTTCAACTATCCAAGTATGGAAACTTTTGCATCTTGAGACTTTTTGAGCCAAGCTTTGAGAATCATGATCAAGAATTGATCAAATGATGTTTGTGGCTTCAAAATGAGATGTTGACCAAAAATTTGAACTTTTGACTGTCAAATGACCATTTTTCCCCTGCAGTTGACTGTAGGGCAATTAAGGTTTTTGACTGTGCAATTTTGTGCTGTAAGTCTTGAAACTTGGCATGAGGATGCTTGACCATGTTTGTAGGCATGTGGGACTTGATTGGACCCTTGGAAACTTCATTTTCTTTGTCAGAACCAAAACCCTAATTTTGACTGTTAGGAGGCCCTTGAACTGTGCAACCCTTGGGGAGATTTTGAAGCTTGACTTGGCAAATCTTGAAGAATATGGGAGGGCAAATTTTGGGGTACAACACATAGCATTTTCAATAACCATTTCAAGGATCTCGAGGGTTCTTTTGATGCAAGGTTACGTTGAACCAGACGTCTACCAAGGGGCAAGAGGTTTTCTCCTCTAAACAAATGCCATCAAAGATCGAGTGCAACAACTTGAATCAGGGGCTATGACCCACCTGACATGGTGAGCTTGATTCTCGTGGAAAGACATCCACCGGTGCAGAGTTCTTAAATCAAAGATCAAAGTTCAACCTCTAACATTCTCTTGTGTTAACCCCAAGAGATCCTTGAAAGCATGCATCCACATATCATGCATTGCATCTTGACAGTTTTTCCTTTTTCAGGTTTCCTTACTCTCATACTGTTTATTTCAGTAAGAGATGGCTCTAGAAAGGACTGTCAAGGATATCCAGGACCAAACTGCTCAGCTGCAGGAAATGTTCTTGAACCTGTCTCTGGGGCAAGAAGAAATGAAAGCTCTCCTCACAAGGGGCATGGTCCAGGGGAATTCAAACAATGCCAGGAGTGAGCAGTTGGAAGCACTGCAGTTTGAGCTGACAACAATGAGGATCCAAATGACGGGCAACTGGTGGGCCAGATGGCTCTCATCCAGGATTTGTCTCAAAGACAAGAGGAACTCAGAGTTCTCGTCAACCAACTGCTTCGGAACAACCAATTGGGGCAAACATCTGAGGTTGAAGAGAAAGTCACCACTCAACCCCCCTCCACTCAAGAAGATAAGGGGAAGGCTCCTCTGCTTTCTTCAGGGTCACAAGCCCAACAACAACCTCGCCAGCGTCAACCGGGTAATCGGCGTAAGCAAGAGACGTCGGGAAGACAGTTCACGGAGACTGACATACCTTCATCTCTGATTCTGGAACGTTTGTTTGAGGTCAATCTGACTGCTTTAAGGGATCCTATCCGGAACCCAATACCTCCGCTCCTAACTATCATCCCGATGCATTTTGTGTTTACCACTCCTACAGCCCGGGACATGACACCGACGACTGTTGGGCCTTGAAGAACAAGATTCAAGATCTGATTGACATTAGAGTGCTGAGGTTCATGCCAGACGGCGAGATGAAAATCTTCCGTTAAGGGTTGCTCTGCCTGAATTGACAAAGCTCGAGCTGAAAGACTTTTGCTTCATTTGAATTTTCAAAGTTGTAATTTCTTTTGTTCTCAAACAATTAACTGTTGATGTCAAAACTCTGTTTCATTAATGCATTGCATATGTTTTTCTTGAATTCATCCATTCGTTTTCACTACTCTTATGCTTTCTTTATGATATTTAACTCTTGATAAAAAGCTGCAAGCCTTTAGAGGGAGGATGGCGAAACAATACCGTAATCTCATACAGTATGCTTCTATACAGACCTTGCTGATGATGTATAGGCACTTCTTTCAATTCCCAAACACTGGAGTTATAAGGAAGATAATCCCTAGTCAACCCCTTCGAGCCAAAGAAGTAGGAGTTTTCTGTTCTAAACAATCAAAACCTTTGATATAAACCTGGGGCAGGGTAGTATCTCAGTTAATTCAAAAAAAAGTGCGCAGTGAAGTCGCAAACTCTCAGTTCGTAACACAACGAACAACGAATGAAATCAAAAGCATTCCTTTGGAATCAAAAGACAGTGATGGTTCCCTATCACATAGGAAGTCAATCTTTCAAAAAAAGAAAAAAGGCCCACCAAGCCAAAACCTGTAAAGGAGGCTTAAGAAACCTGGGGCATCCCGCTGACTGTAATCTCGAAAACAGAGACAGTCAGGCAAAAGTTAGGGATAACAAATCAAAAAGAACGAGGTCAATACAAATCCTTAACAACATGAAAAATGTTGCAAAAAAAAAATGGGAGAGGATGACTGCCCTCAAAACTCAATTGGTGAGCCATCACCCAAAAGAGTCGTTCCAAACTCGAATAGAGTGCGACGCACAATTAACTGAGCTTAGGAGTGAAGAACATCACGAAGAGCGGGTGGGTACAAATATACTTTGAGCCTTTATCCTTTGTTTCTTAAACCGTGAACCGGGCCACGTTACAACCCTTCAAAAGTCCTAATTGAAGCATGGGTTAGTTCGAAAGCATACTGTTACCAAAGGTATCCTGACTCCTGTAAGGCTTTGCTCTAAATCTTGTGTTGATTTGTCTTATAAAATGTTTTCTGCTAAAAAACGCATTTTTCAAAACTTTGAGACAAACATAAACTTTGCATTGCTTGAATATCACTGTTTTCATTAGGCTTTTTGTTTGACAGCGAAGAAATTCATACAACGAATGTTCGGAGGAACGAAAACTCTCTCAGTGAACAAAAATCACTTCAAAAGGATAACACTTCCAACGACAAATCTCCTATCAACAAGGGGTATGACATGTCACCATCCAGCACGCCTGGGGCAGTCCAGTCAAGGTTTCAACAGATCTTTCAAAGTTCAGTTAACCTGGGGAAGTCCAGTCAAGATTTCAACAAAATCTCTCAATTGTAGAGTAACCTGAAGAGACTCCTTCATCATCACTTGGGGCATTCGAATGTCAAAAGTGTCCAAAGATTCCTTCATCACCTGCTGGAAATTACAACCACCAACAGATCAACTATCGAAATTCCAGATTCGATTCCTGTATCTAGCCAGGGCATATCTGTGAGTGATTGATTGTAGATTCGACACCTGTATCTAGCCAGGGCATATCTGCATGAAGAGTTTAGAGATTCGACACCTGTATCCAGCCAAGGCATATCTGTAGACAACAAATTCCAGATTCGATACCTGTATCTAGCCAGGGCATATCTGTAGACGACCAATTCCAGATTTGATTCTTATATCTAGCCAGGGCATATCTGTGAGTGATTGATTGTGCATTCGACACATGTATCTAGCCAGGGCATATCTGCATGAAGAGTTTAGAGATTCGACACCTGTATCCAGCCAGGGCATATCTGTAGACAACAAATTCCAGATTCGATACCTGTATCCAGCCAGGGCATATTTGTAGACGACAAATTCCAGATTCGATTCCTGTATCTAGCCAGGGCATATCTGTGAGTGATTGATTATGGATTCGACACCTGTATCTAGCCAGGGCATATCTGCATGAAGAGTTTAGAGATTCAAAACCTGTATCCAGCCAGGGCATATCTGTAGACAACAAATTCCAAATTCGATACCTGTATCCAGCCAGGGCATATCTGTAGACGACCAATTCCAGATTCGATTCCTGTATCTAGCCAGGGCATATCTGTGAGCGTTTGATTGTGGATTCGACTCCTGTATCTAGCCAGGGCATATCTGCATGAAGAGACTGAGGATCAACACCTGTAACAAGCCAGGAAATTATCTACATAAAGAGTCTCCTTCATCATCACTTGGGGTATTCCAATGTCAAAAGTGTCCAAAGATTCCTTCATCACCACTTGGGGCATTCGAATGTCAAAAGTGTTCAACAATTCCTTCATCACCTGTTGGAAGATGCAGTTTTACACGGACTCATCATCAGGAAACCCTACACAGGTTCCTTCTCCAATCCAAGATGCAGTTTTACACGGACTCATCATTAGGAAACCCTACACCAGTTCCTTCTCAAACTCAAAAGATTCTCGACTTCGCCAGCCAGAGAACCTTCCAGAAGCTAACTCCCCTCAGAATCAAGTTTCAAAATCCCCAGTGGAGTCAAAATTGTCAATCGCCAAGCAGAATGAAGACTCTCAGGTCCTCACAGAATATTCGAATATTCTCCAATGAAGATCTCCTCAAAACAAGAATCCCCAGTAGATTGGAATACAACCAAAGCTCCGGATTCTCCAATAGTGGTCCCAGGATTTCTCACTTTCAACAATCAAAAGATTCTTGCCTTCCCCTGCAGCAGTCAAGAATTCACTTTCCCCGACAGCAGTCAAGGTTCTCCTATCCCCAGCGGAGTTCATCAAATTCCCCAACATAACTTATCAGTGGAATCCTCAACGGAGCTCTCATCAAAAACCTCAGCAAAGTACCTCTTCCGACAGAGTAATTCCCCGCAGAGTAATCTCTCCAACAAGTTTATTCCCCAACGGAGTCATCTTCTCCTACCGGTTTATTCTTGCAACCATCATCCCCAGCGGAGGCGAAGAACTCTACTCTTCAACATCAGCCTAGGATTCAAACTCCCGGCAGTCGTCAAGGATTTATTTTCCTAAACAAAAATACATTCATCACATTATCTTACACCATGACGCATGCATATACGCATCATATCACACAATCTCATTTATTCTTGAAAACATCATGACATCACGCATTTCATACATCATGACATTGCATACAACTGATGTCTTGCCTTTTTAGGAAAAAGGAAAATCCAAAGATGATTACTATCAACTGTCACAATTCCAGATTCGATTCCTGTATCTAGCCAGGGCACATCTGTGAGTGATTTGATTGTAGATTCGACACCTGTATCCAGCCAGGGCATATCTGCATGAAGAGTTTGAAGATCAACCCCTGTAACAGGCCAGGAAATTATCTTTCATTCTCAGGTCAGAGGTTTACACCTGTATCCATCCAGGAAAGCTATCTCTACCAACCTTTTGCAAATTCCAGATTCGATACCTGTATCCAGCCAGGGCATATCTGAAGACGACCAATTCTAGATTCGATCCCTGTATCTAGCCAGGGCATATCTGTGAGTAACTGATTATAGATTCGATACCTGTATCCAGCCAGGGAATATCTGCATGAAGAGTTTCCAGATTCGATACCTATATCCAGCCAGGGCATATCTGAAGACGACAAATTCCAGATTCGATACCTGTATCCAGCCAGGGCATATCTGTAGACGACAAATTCCAGATTCGATACCTGAATCCAGCCAGGGCATATCTGTAAGCAACCTTTTGAAGTTCCGGGTTCGATTCCTGTATCTAGCCAGGGCACATCTGTGAGCAACTAATTGTAGATTCGATACCTGTACCTAGCCAGGGCATATCTGCATGAAGAGACTGAAGATCAACACCTGTAACAGGCCAGGAAACCATCTTTCTTTCTCAAGTACGCAAGTTCTCGCTAAGGAATCTCTTACGCGATCGACACCTCCAAATGGCATCTATAAGCCCATTCCCGACAAGGTTCTGTCACGTCTCCAGATGGCATCTATAAGCCCATCCTCCTATCCATCATCTCACCAATGGCATCTTTAAGCCCATCACCAAATGGCATCTATAAGCCCATCCCCGACAAGGTTCTGTCACATCCCTAGATGGCATCTTTAAGCCCATCACCAAATGGCATCTGTAAGCCCATTCCCTCTACCATCACATCACCGAGCGCAAATTTTGGGGCACTCTAGTGTCCAATCTCCTTTTACCTTCGAGTAGCGAAAGGAAAACTTGCCAATCTAACTCTTCAGGTTCAAGAAGATTTAACAGGGGAAACTGTTGTACCCTAAAATTTGCCCTCGTATTTTTCCACAAGAAATCACAGCTTCGGGCTTTTCCTGATTTTTCAGATTGGCGTAAGAATCAGTCAAACTGACTTTTCTTATCAGTCAGACAAAATTAGGGTTTTCATTGATTTTAAAGCAGTTCAGGCAGATTGCTGAGGTTTGGTTGAGTTGGCTCAGGTTTTGATCAAGCGGACTTTTCTTTGGCATTTAATCAAGAATCAGGGTTTCTGTGCGCATATTTCTCAGAAAGAATTAATTTTACAATTCTTTTCAGTTTACTCTGAGATTTGGTTTGAGGCATTTGAATCAAGAACTTGCAGTATTTTGTTTAATCAGTAAAGGCTAAGGCATTTGATTTGAGATGAGATAAAAGCTGAGGTGCTTAAATTGAGAATCTGCAGTGTTGATTTAATCAGTAAAAAGATAAGTATCTGGATGTTGGTTTGATTAACTGTGCATTATTTAATTGGAGCGTCGGGTTTATTATTGATCGATGCTAAAACCACAGTGTTTATTAATTATTTATTTATTCTAAGTTAGGATAATTGGAATTTATTTCCATTTATTATAATTTAAGAATTTATAAGTAATTAAATAGACAGCTGGAAAAAAAAAGAAGGAATTAACTGATCAAAAAGGATTTTTCTTTTATTCATCTTTAATTGTTTCGTTACAAATTATTATTCGAACAATTGTAAATTCATTTACATTTTTGTTTACAATAATAATTTTACAAATGATTAAAATTGAAATAAAGCTATCCTAATTCTTCATCCTCCATTTGCTACCCTCCAATGCTCCATTGAGTTTTATCTGCAAAAACAAAGAAAAGTCAAAGCAGATAAAATAATTAAAGGTAGACAGTTAAAAAGATCATCATTAAAAGCAACTGGCCGGAATCAATTCGCCCTCTCTGCAAATCACAAGATTGCTCTTGGTTCACAAAGAGGGATGAAAATAATGCTTGCGATAAAATATGAAATGCACAAATTACAATATTGCACAAATTCAAAGTTTGTCAAAAAGCTGCATAATTCCAAAAGTTTCCAACAGCATGTACAATTATAAAAGTCCAAACTGAATTGCCTAACCAAACCAAAAAGGCAAACTGAAATTCACAAGTTCAAACTATCCAAGATATCCAAAAGCTGTCCAAAAGGATATGGAAAGATATCAAAGTACAAAATACTGTCAATATGCAGAAAATCAGGATAAGAAGTATGCAGGAAAGCAGGGATTATGCAAAGCAACTAGTGCAAGCAAAGATTCAAAATCACATCACTTTCCAAAGGCCATTTGCTTTTTCAGAAAATAGTACATAAGCAATATAATATGCTTAAATCTGAAGAGAGAGGAGAGAGAGAGTGAAAGAAGTACAGGCTTATAGGGCTTAGGCTTGAAGAAAAAAATATAAAATAAACTGTAATAACACAGTACAAGAGGGCAGAAATATCAAAAGACCAAGAACACAAACTGTATCAAAAAATATACAGAACTGCCTCCAAAAACCATTAAAAGCCTTCACTTGTCCAAAAACCTGCATTCAGAAAAGCTCTAAGCCTAAATCTGCATTAAAGATTCAAACACAAACTGAAGCCCAAGCATCAAAGCCTCTCCAAAAACCTGTGTCAAACCAGAAGCTTACAAGCTTCCAGCCTAAAGTCCCAAACCTCTACAGGCCCTGACAAACAAAGCCAAAAAGCCTAACCTGTCAAACCTTAAACCAGACCTGCATAAATCAAGCCTGAAGCCTGCGGTAAAGGCCTCAAACAACACAAACTGTCCAGCCTGAAGCCATTAAACCTGTCAAACCTGCCTAAACCTGTCAAGCTTCAACTTATCAAACAAAGCATAACCTGTCAAAACAAGCTCAACCTGTAACTGCCCTCAACCAAAACACCATAGCCTTAAACACACAAACTAAAAGCAAAAGCCAGAAAACCTGTTACAGCAAGCCAAGGCCTGAAGCCAGATAAACCCTGAAGCATCATAACCAACAAAAACCCTCAGAGAAAACCTCATCATAGGGTTAGGGCAACAATACCCAAAAATCAACCACAAAAATTCGTCCAAAGCCAAAATTATCAAAGAATTTCAAGGCAACACAAACCCTCAGAATTGCTTCATCACTGGGCCAACAATAACATCAATATTTCTCATCACTTAGAAGCATATCAGAAATCATTATATCAAGCATTTCAAGGCAACTCAGCATCTCAGGGCATACAGACACAAGCATACTCAAAATCATCATCAAATAATACAGACACAAGCATACTCAGAAGCAAGTAAAAGAGAAGAGGATAAATATTTGTTTTCAGATAATCATCATAAAACAAAAGCAAAGTACTAGACAAACCAGAGCAAGCCTTGTCATCATCGCCCTCGCCCTTGGCCGTCCTACGCGCCTCCAAATCCACTCCTCCTCCATCTCCAAAGGCCTCCGTCTCCAACCAAGGTATAATTTCTTTTCTCTCCATTCATGCACCTCAAACAAAAACGCGAATAATCAAGAATCAGAAATGAATAAAAAAAAATGCAAAGGGAACTAATGAAAACCTTAGGACACAGAAACGAGAAATATACCTTTTAACTGTTGCCTGGATGCTCTATGGAGGGAAGACGAATGGATGATGGCGCATGACAACCAAGCATGGAGGAGCGTTCAGTGGATTGGCATGAGAGATGAAGACGAAGCAAAGGTGTAAGCGCCGCGCTAAGATCTGAAACCCTAAATCCAAAGTGAACAAAACTGCTGGAACCCTAAAAAACGTTGTGAAGCATTGCCTTTGGGCCTTGCCCTTTCCATCCTAACGCCCATTTCCAATTCCACGCATACCCCCCTTTTTTTTTATGATGTTCTGATCAATCTTTGCTTGGGCCACAAAACCCTTTAAGGCCCATTCCTTTTTTAAAACTAACTATTATTCTTTTTATCACCCTATAACTTTTTTATAACTTACTTAGTATACTAAATTTTAATTTTTTATACTAACAATACTCTTTTTTTTATTATATAATTAAATCTCTGTACATAAAAAAATACTAACATAAATAGCATAAAACATTAATACGTAAAACATTAATTCTTTCCTAAAAACATTTCTTTTTTAACTCTTATATATAAAACCTTAGCAAAGTATATAAAAAATAAACTTTTTAAAGTTAAATACTTTTCTTTAAACTTAAAACTTTTACTTTCTTTCAATTAAAAACTTTTGTATATAATTAACAAAATACAAAACATGATAACAATACATTAACAAAATACAAGATAAAAAAATACAAAATATATAACAATACTTAATTTTCTCATTAAGTTAACATTTCTCACCTTGTAAATAAATCATACACTTACACATTTACAATACACAAATACATTGATACGTTTACATTTGCTTATCTTGTACATTTGATACATATTACATTTTTGATCGCAATTCGATTTGGTTGTAAATTATTTGGAAACTACTCTCCCATATAAGTCTCATCCCCATTTGTAAATTTGTACCCCCACTCCCGGATACTTATTTGTAATAGCGTAGACTTTAAATTCCCGCAATTTATCGCTTTCAAATATACCATGGTTAGACCTAGGGTTTGTATGTACATAAAATCGAACACTAGATAACCTAATACAAAGACAAATACATGAAATCAATACACAATCACACTTGCACCCCTAGGGTAATCCCGCTTGTTGCCTTCCAAAATGGGCCATGCTTGCACGTCGAGTTTCTTTGGCAAAACAATTCAAATGATCATAAGTCCCTCGATGACGCTTTCGAAAGTTGCCTATCAAAATGATCATAGTCCCTTCAAGCAAAATTGCCAAAGACACTTGGCACCATTACATTCATGGTTCATACGATGACCCGCGCCTGTCCCGTTAAACATCCTAATGCAAGATTGTCCACCAAATACAATGGTGGAACAAAATTGTTAAAAGGGTTAAAACATGAGAAAAACCTTTGAGTACAATAGGGGTAGACAACTCTTAGTTACTTGATCAACTTGCAAAAACCCTTGCCTACTTTTCAAAAACCACACTCCACAAAGACTTTCAAAACAAACTTCTAAAAACATTTGAAACATCTTTTCGAAAAGATACACACCTTTGTAAACACTCAAACACGAGTCATTACAATGGTTGCCTAGACAAGGCATCTTCTTCAAAAAACATTTTCAAAACACACACACGCACACCACAGTTTCAAGCAAATTGAAAATCAAAGGCAAGTGATCTAAAACAAGTAACTAAGAGCTCATGGATAACCATGGATGAAAAGGGTGCTAATACCTTCCCTTTTCATAATTTACCCCCCGAACCCACGAAATATCTCAAAAGGTTTTTTCCTGTGATTTTTTAACCTTTCCTTTAGGATAAAATAAAAAGTCGGTGGCGACTCTTGCTAAACCGAACAAGTGCGAAAACAAACACAAAACTCAAGTCAGTTCTCCCACCGTATCACACCAGGCTTTGCTTTGAATGTACCAACAATATGGCTGAGTACGAGGCGTGCATCTTGGGTCTTAAAGCTTATATTGTCCCAAGAATAAAATTCTTAAGTGTATATGGAGACTCAGCTTTAGTAATCAGTCAAGTTAAAGGAGAGTGGGATATAAGACATCGAAATCTTATCCCTTACAAAGAACTTGTGCTAACCTAGATCCCGTACTTTGAAGAAGTCACCTTTGAACATATCCCAAGGGAAGAAAATCAGTTGGCAGATGCGTTATATACTATGTTATCTATGATTAAGGTCAAGTGGGACAACGAAGCTCCTAGAATTACTATCGAAAGATTTGAATAACATGCACACTGTCATGAGTTGCACCCTGATGGAGTAGAGGAAAAGCATTGGTTTCACGAAGTGAAAAGATATCTCAAAGCTCAAGAGTATCCTGAAGGGGCATCAATCAACGACAAGAAATTCCTCTGGAGGTTCTCTACCAAGTTAATCCTGAGAAAAATAATTCTATATATGCGCAACCATGATTCAACTCTGCTTCGTTGTGTGGGCAAGAAGGAAGAAAAGAAAATTATGGAGTACATGCACAAAGGTATCTTTGGTACTCACTCTATTGGACATACTATAGCCAAGAAGATTATGAGAGCTGGCTACTATTGGTCGACCATGGAAACGAATTGTCACCTCTACTCAAGGACTTGCCATAAGTGCCAAATTTATGTTGATAAGGTTCACGTACCTCCAGTCCCTTTGAACGTCATGACTGATCCTTGGCCATGTTCAATATGGTATATTGATATGATCGGAGAAATCAATTCTACTGCCTTTAATGGACATTGTTTTATTCTTGTAACCATCTACTAATTTACTAAGTGGGTTGGAGTAGCTTCATTTGCCTCAGTTACCAAGAACGTCGTGGCCCGGTTCATAAAGCATAACCTCATCTTCCGGCATGGTATCCTTGAGAGGATCATCACTGACAATTGTACCAACCTTAACAACTCCATGATCACTGAACTCTACATGCAATTCAAGGTCAAACACCATAACTTTTCTCCATATAGACCTAAGATGAACGACACAGTGGAAGCTGCCAACAAGAATATAAAGAAGATTGTGCAAAATATGGTGGTGACCTACAAAGACTGGCATGAGATATTATAATTTGCTCTTCATGGCTATCGTACCTCGGTGCAAACATAAACTGGGGTAACCCCATTCTCTCTAGTATACGGTATGGAAGTTGTCCTGCCTGTCGATGTCCAAATTCCTTCTCTAAGAATCATGAAATTAGAATACTTGGACGAAGACGAGTGGATTCAGACTACGTTGGATCAATTGAATCTGATGGACGAGAAGAGGCTTGCGGCTGTTTGTCATGGTCAGACATATCAAAAATGTATGATCAAGGCATTCAACAAAAATATCAAGCATCGAGTATACCAGGCTGGTGACTTGGTAATAAAGCGCATCATTATAACACAAGGCGATCCCAGGTGAAAATGGACTCCCACCTATGAAGTGCCATTTGTTGTCAAGAAAGTATTCTCGGGAAATGCTATGATGCTAACCACTATGGATGGAGAAGATTTCTCACACCCTGTGAACACGGACATAGTTAAAAAATACTACGCATAAGAATGACCCGCTAGGTTGACATGCCTAGGCAAAAATAAGGGTATCCCTGCGAACCAAAAGGGTTCGGGAAAAAATTAGGGATATATATAAAAATTGTACACCTGGCAAGTCGAAAACCTGAAAAGGAAGCTTGGGCAAAAGAGGGTATCCTGGTGGACTGAAAACCTAAAAGGGAGGTCCAGGAAAAAATTAGGGATTAAAAGCGTACGACTATGTCCCGTTGGATCAATTACATGCAAGATTTATTATGAAAGTCAAAAGTTCAAATGGTACAAGATCAGTTCAATCAACTTCTTCTGATGGAAAGGGAAGAGATGTTCGAAGACATAGGGGTAATAGCAGAGTTTGGAACCCAATGAGATCACTTCAACATGGCTATACATTTTGTTTTCACTTTGTACTCTTTTCATTTCACGACGAATTCCTCTTACCAGGATTTTCGCCTCTTTGTACAAAATCTCCTGTTTATAGGAAAATTATCAATACAAATATATCTTAAAGTCCAAACATTTGGTTTTTTCTATTTTGTTTGCAAAAACGTCCAATGACTAAAATTGAATGAACATATGCATACGAACATGATTAACTATTAACAAATATATGCATAAGAATAAGAATGAGCATTTACTAAAAACTCTAGGAGTTGGGATGACACTCAATCTGTTCATAAATCCCCACAAAGTTACTTCAAAGAGTCTATCCCCACAAAGCATTCTTCACAAATAAGGGTACATTCCCTGTAATCTCCCTTGCAGATTTCTCTAGTAAACAAAGGAGTATAATATCTTTCTTGACAGTATCATGAACATATTGAGTTACAATCAGTACAATTCATGGAAATACTCTTCCCCAGTTAAGTTTGGTCCTCTAAAAACTGAAAAAGAAACCTTGAAGAGTTCTTCTCTATAGCAAGATTCAATTCCCCCAAGAAAAATTGTTTCCTCAGCAGAGTACTACTCCGACAACATGGTTTATTTCCCAAACAGGGTTTATTTTCCCAACAACCTACAATTTCCCCAGACTACTACAATTCACTAACAAAGTTCCTCTCCCCAGGGAAGTCATCACTATCCCTAGGAAGTTGCTGCAAAACCTAGAATCCAACCAGATACTAGTTAACTTTTATCCCCCCCAGACGAGTCAGAAGATTATCCATCTCTTTTATCCCCAATCAGGATACATAACAATTAAACTCCCCAGTAGAGCAACAGACGACCAAGGTTCCGAAACTCTACTCCCCAAACAGAAATCAATACATCCCCTACATAGTTTCCTCGAACATGTAAGCAGGACTCCCCAGCTAAATAATTCTAGCCAAGATTGAAGATACACATACGCTTCATCCTCATCAATAATCAGGGATTTATTTCCCTAGATAAAGATACACTTCAATAACATTTCACATTTATACATCATAGCATATGCATATGAAACACATATAACACAGTCTCTTTTATTTTGAGAACATCATTATGAAATGCATTTATACATCATGACATTGCATACAACTAACTCTTTACCTTTTCAGGAAAGATCAATTAACATACCAATATCATCAACAAATCCTTAAAAACAATTGTAGGACATTCCCTATAACAAGACATGGCAAATATCTACATGATGGATACTCCTTTCAAACATCTGGTGGCTCATATTAAATCAACCAAAGATTTATTATGATACTTCTCTCAGTAGACCTTTTCTCGCTCAAATTAAATCGACCAAAGATTTATTCTGATACTTCTCCCAATTAAAGACTTAAAGACATCTGCTGGCATCGACCAAAGATTTATTCTGATACTTCTCTCAGCAGACCTTTTCTCGATCAGATTAAATCGACCAAAGATTTATTCTGATACTTCTATCAGCAGACCTTTTCTGGATCAGATTAAATCGACCAAAGATTTATTCTGATATTTCTCCCAGTTAAAGACTTAAAGACATATGGTGGCTCAGATTAAATCAACCACATATTTATTCTGATACTTCTCTCAGTGGTGCTTTTCTGGCTCAGATTAAATCGACCAAAGATTTATTCTGATACTTCCCCCAGTTAAAGACTTAAAGACATCTGCTGGCTTAGATTAAATTGACCAAAGATTTATTTTGATACTTCTCCCAGTTAAAGATTTAAAGACCTCTATTGGCTCAAATTAAATAGACTAAATATTTATTCTAATACTTATCTCAGTAGACCTTTCATGGCTCAGATTAAATCGACCAAATATTTATTCTGATACTTCCTCCATTTAAAGACAGACACAAACATCTTCTGGCTCAAATTAAACCGACCAAATATTTATTCTGATACTTCTTCCAGTAGACATCTTCTAGCTCGGATTAAAGTCGAGCGTAGACTTAGTATAATTTCTCTATCAACAATTACTTTGGATGGCATCTATAAGCCCATCTTTGATAGCTCTTCATTACCTCTCCAAATCGTGTCTATAAGCCCATTCCCGATATAATCAACAAACAATTTTACTTCATGCACAAGCGAGTGCAAATTTCTGGGCACTTAAGTTTTCAATCATCTTCCACCTTCAAGTAACGATTGGAAGACAAGCCAATCTAAATCTTCAAGTCTAAGAAGATTTAATAGGGGAAGCTGTTGTACCCCAAAATTTTCCCTCTCTTTTCTCAAGACATTTCTCATAAAAGATCTTAAATGCTCAAGGATTCTCAATAGTTGATCAGACAACCTCACCTCCTAAGCACTGAATCCACAAATTAGGGTTTTGGTTTTCTCAAGGAAAAATGGAATTTTGATGCCTCAAATGACTTTCATGGTTCATTGTAGGTCTCCAAGGGTGCTCATACGAAGTTTCAAGTCTTGCATCTCAAAATTGCTCAGTCAATGGCTCATATGACTGGAAATCAGATGTATTGGGTAAAAAGTCAACTGTGGTCAACATGCAATCAAACTTCTTGATTTTTGGCCAAGATCAACATTTTGAAGTCATATTTATCAATTTATCAAAGGTTGATCACAATTTCTCAAGAAAAGCACTCAAATCATTAAAGGGGCAAAATTGTCAAAATTAGGGTTTTGACTTAAAATGATTAATCAGTGACTTTTGACCTAGTACATGTCCTAATGGCTTAAAGCATGATCTCAAGGAATCAAACAAAATATCTTGACCTAATTTCATGGCTCAAATCATTTCTCAAGATCAAAGGTTTGATAGTTGAAATTTGGATCAACTGATGAAAAGTCAACTAACACATGAAAAGTCAAACTTTGAATTTTTGGTCAAACATTGAATTTCAAAGATAAAAATTCATGAAAAAATTAGAAAATATAAAACTTGATCATTAAGAATCAAGAAAGTCAAGAAATGTCAACAAAAGTAAAAAATTTCCAATACTTAGAAAATACTAAATTTTTTTTTACCTTGATAATTTCACTACTTCATGATAATTTTTCACCAAGATGCAAGATGATTCAAGGAAAACTTTTAACATGAAAGTTGTAGATCTGGATGAATTCTTCAACTTTGTCCCTTAGGGTTGATGTCCAAAAAATGATTGGATTTGAAGATATAGGCCCATGAAGTCATGACTTTTTTTTATCAAAAACACTTAGTGAAATTTTCATCAAGTTAGGCAGATATTTTGTCCCAACTTCTTGGAAATTTTTCACCAAGTCCCAAGTTAATTTAGACAAAGTGGCCAACATGGAGATTGTAGAAAACATTTCAAGCTTTCCAAAATCTCTAAGAACTTGAAGAGATCATACTTGAGCTAGGAGAATCGAAGAGAAGAAGTTGAGCATTTATTATTGAATTACAAGGAATTTTCATGAAGAGCACTTGATCAAATCTCAAGCCATGTTGCATAAATCTTGCTTTGCAGGCTTCTAACTTGAAAATCATTCCATAATTAATTATTTACAAAAATGATTAGCCAGTGTCCAAGAATTTAAGCCATTGTCCAAGTGATTAATCCATTTTTGGCACAAAGGTAAAATTGCCATTTTGGAAAACTGGCTTTAATCACAAAGTCAACTCTCCTTGAGATTTGCACTTGTTCCTTTTGAACACACACAATCTCAAAGCCAGAAGCAACTCATCTAAAACTTATTAGCCACCCTACAAGCCCTTGTACTATGCATTGAAACCATGCTTTTCAAGATTGCTTCAAAATCAAGTCACATAACCATAACATGTGATATTTGGTTTCTGATCACTAGAGCCTTCAAAACCTTTCCTATATAAATAGAAGAGTCATTTGCAAGCCAACACACTAATGCATAAGCCTTGAAACACTCACAAACTCCTTGAAACTCATAATTGTACACAAAACCTTAATTGTTACAATTTCTGGCCAAAAACTTCAAACTCACAATCCACTCGTGTGTTTGCTCTCTAAATCCATCAAAAAGCTTCCATACCTCATTTACAACTTATCCCACCCCTGTTTCATAACTGTAAATCCATTTTCATCATCTTCCAAACTCAAAAACAGTCGCCTGTAACTTGACTTCTCCAAGAAGATTCAGACACTTTCAAGACAAAGCAAGAGTTTCATTAGCTTCCTAGGAGTTCAGTGAAGCTATCCAGATCATTACAACACTTCCAGGAGTGCTCAAACTCCAAACACGATTTCCAGTTTTGATTTAAGTTTTCTCAACTTTGAACTCTTTTTACAAGCATCATTAATGGTTACTTTATGAATAAAAAATGTAGATATCATTGCACTGAAGCTAACCATGTCCTTAGTTTTCATTTTGGTTAACTGAGCAATGAGAATTTTAAAACTTAAAATTCTGAGATTTTAGGTTTCAGTTTGGTGCCAAACAAAATTCATGTTCATCTTTGATTTATATCTTTAGTTATTTATATGGTTGAATTTGTGGTGAAAATGGATAACTTTCATGTTTACAATTTTGAAAATGGTTAAGAAATGAAGAAGTTAAAGTTTTGGCCATGTTATTGTTCTTCTATGCACGCGTTGGGTTGAAGATGAAGTCATTTTCAAATCTTAGAAATGAGTTTAATTTAAATTTATTGTAACATGTATTATGACCGGATGAAACAGCCACCCAGTGACAGAGGAAGCGCACATAAGGAATTAGTGTATAGGGACCTGGGTTCGAGCCCCAGTGGTACCGTTTTTTTTCCACATTATTTAATCTTGCAGATTCAATGCCAACCAGTTTAAGGCGCGCATGATAATCATTTCTCCATCCCCATTTGATCATTACATGATTGAATCCAATGCACCACATGGGCAAGACCATGGTGCATCATCACAAGCCAGTCACACATGATTAAATATGCGTTGGGCCCTTTAGTTTTGGGCCTCCTTCCTTTTTTATTTTTTCTATCTTCATACTCCCCTTTTTACTAAAAAACAGCCAAGTCCACTCCATCTTTTTTATTGTTTTCAACATCAAACAAGAACTGACATCTTGGGCCTAACCTTTATTTTTTTTCTTTTTCACACCCATTTTACTTTTTAACACCTAGCCCATTTATTTTTATTTCTTTTTATATTTTCATTTTTTCTATTTATTTGTTTAATAAAAAATACAAAACATCTATTTTCTTGAATAATTTTATTTAAACACTTATTTTATTTTTGTTAATATTTAGAACTAGATTTTGTTTGTTTTCTATACTTTAAAATATTTTTATAAATTAATATTAATATTCAAATTATTTTCTAAACAAATTACTTAGACTTAGGTCTTATTTTCTTCTTAAATTCAATTAACTTAGATTTTAGGTTTTGTTAAAATTAACTACTTTTGTAATTAAAATTAGTTTATTTTGATTAGGTTAATTTTTAAACCTTTTCCATCAAAAAAACCATTAAAAAAACAATTTCTCATTCATCTTTACATTTTGTACATTCTATTATTATTCATATTCAATGGTTTGTAATAGATAATTAGGCTTTATTGCTTTCTTCCCCCCATTTACAAAAATTGTACCCCCCATTCCCAAAGCATTGTAATAGCGTAGGACATTTAAATTCCGTAATTTATAGCTTTCCTTATCATTGTTAGTAATTAGGGTTGGCATGTCAAGATTTAAAATAAAACATTATATAACTCTAATTCAAGATAAAATATTTGAATCAAACAAACTTTGCACACATGCACCTCTAGGGTAACCCACACTTGTTGCCTCAGATAAAAACAGTCATGTCCCTCGAACATGAGATGTTTTTAGCAAAAGACCCTTGATTAAAATATTGTATTCCCTCGATGAACCTTCGACGTTGCCTTCGGTAAACGATCTTAGTCCCTTATGATAATTGCTAAAACATCTAACAAGTTGTCTTCTATGATTGTACGATGACCCACACTTGTCCCTCACATCCAATGATATGGCTATCTACCAATCAATGGTAAAATAGAACTATCTAAAGGAGGAGGAAAAGAAAAAAAACTTTTTGAGTAGGTAGATTGCTCGTAATTGCTTGCTCATAAACTAAAATAATCTTTACACCTCCCACTTTTAAAACACATTTCAAACAAACATTTTCTATACATTCTAAATGATACGAGAATCATTACAAAATTGCCTTACATTGGCATCTTCATATTTCCAAACACTCATTTTTAAACAAATATTTGCAAAAAAAACACTTTGTATATGTTCTCAACGATACGAGAATCATTGCAAAGTTTGTCGAACAAATGAGTTTTAAATTTTTTTTCAAACTTACACAGACACAAAGCATTTTTAAGTGATCAAGAAATTAAGAGCCCGTAGATAACTATGAATAAAAAGGGTTCTAACACCTTCCCTTTTCATAACCTACCCCCTGAACTCAAGAAAAATCTCAAAAGGTCTTTCTTGTTCTTTTCACCCTTTCCTTTATTGGATAAAAGAAAATTCGGTGGCAACTCTTGCTATCCGTAACATTTGCGATCAAACGCAAAACACCCAAGTTAGTTCTCCCACCTCATTACACTTTCGCTAACTCAGTTGACTTGAAAAGGCAAGACATTCATATGGGATATCCAATGTGAAGAAAGTTTTGTTGAGTTGAAGAAAAGATTGACAACGGCTTCGATTTTGATACTACCTAATCCTGAGGAATCATTTGTAGTGTATTGTGATGATTCTAAATTGAGTTTAGGTGAAGTTATCATGCATAATGACAAAGTTGTAGCATATGCTTCGAGACAGTTGAGGATTCATGAAAGAAATTATCCTACGCGCGATTTAGAACTGGCTGTTGTGGTGTTTGTACTAAATATTTGGAGGTGTTATCTCTATGGATCCAGGTTTGAGGTATTTAGTGATCCTAAGAGCTTAAAATATTTATTTGATCAAAAGGAATTAAATATGAGTTAGCACATGTGGCTAGAACTGTTAAAAGATTACGATTTTGGTTTGAACTATCATCCAGGTAAAGCTAATGTAGTAGCAGATGCGTTGAGTCGAAAGACTTTACATATGTCTGCTATGATGGTCCAGGAATTGAAGATGATTTAACAATTCAGAGATATAAGTTTGGTTTGTGAAGTTACACCGCAAATTGTGATGTTGGGATTGTTAAAAATTAACAATGATTTCCTGGATAACATTAAAGATGCTCAGAAGCTAGACGTGAAACTAGTAGATTTGATGATTGCGAGTAACCAGTCTGAGAATGGTGACTTTAAAATAGATACACATGGTGTGTTGAGGTTCTGAGAGAGTATTTGTATTCATGATAATGCAGAAATTAAAAAGATGATTCTTGAAGAATGTCATAGAAGTAGTTTGAGTATTCGTCCGAGAGCTACTAATATGTATCATGATTTGAAGAAGTGATTTTGGTGGTCCGAATTGAAACAAGATATGGAATGGTTTGTGTATGCATGTTTAATTTGTTAGAAGTCGAAAGTTGACCATCGGAAACCTGCAGGATTATTAGAACCGTTAGAGATTCTGGAATGGAAACAAGATAGCATATCAATGGACTTTGTGACGTGGCTGCCTAATACCCCGAGAGGGCATGATGTAATTTGGGTGATTGTCGATAATCTAACGAAATCATCTTATTTTATTCCGATTAATATCAGTTTTCCTATACCGAAGTTGGCAGAGATTTGTCTCCGCATGATTTTAAAGTTGCACGGTGTTTCATCAAGTGTGGTATCTGATAGAGATCCGAGATTCACTTCTGATTTTTGGAAGAGTTTGCAAGATGCGATAGGTTCTAAGTTAAGGTTGAGTTCCTCTTATCATCCACAGACAGATGGTCAGACAGAGATGACTATTCAATCATTAAAAGATCTATTGAGATCTTGTGTTCTTAAGCAATAAGGTGGATGGGATAGTTGCCTTCCACTGATCGAGTTCACTTATAACAATAGTTTTCATTCTAGTATTGGTATGGCACCTTTTAAGGCGTTGTATATTCGAAGTTGTATAACACATTTATGTTGGTACGAATCTGGCGAGAGTGTAGCGCTAAGACCAAAAATTGTGCGAGAAACTACAGAGAAAGTGAAGTTAATTCGAGAAAAGATGAATGTTTCGCAGAGTAGACAAAAGAGTTACCATGATAAGAGAAGAAAAGACCTTGAATTTCATGAGGTAGATCGTGCATTTTCGAGGGTATCTCCGATTATCGGTGTAGCCCGTTCTTTAAAGTCGAAGAAACTGACTCCTCAGTTTATTTAAGAGACATGTAATAAATAATATACAAGGTACAATGGTATCAACTTTACGTGACAAAAGGTACACCATCGTGTGCGACAAGTCCTATTATGAGTACCAAGGATGGAAAATAGCCCCCTGCAAATAGTAAAAAGATCACAATATCTCCTTTATCAAATATCATGATTAAGAAACAACTATAAAAAAGAATCTATATAAAGGATCAACCTCTCACAACCACATTTACCAATAATCATAACAAAATACTAAGAAAGTATTGTGAATAAACTTTAGAGAATCAAATAAAGAATATTATTGAAGGGTATATGCTCTTATGAAGTACAGATAATCAGGTACCTGAGTAGTGCTTTAAGAGATGTTACCAGAACGAGTCTTAGGAGTCGTTCTGATATGTAACACGGGATTTTGGGGCTTGTTATGTTTTGGAAAATTTCATTTGTTGCACATTTTCTTTTAAAATTATGATGAACCACTTAATGTGAAATTTGATTGTTTTTACGGCTAGAATGCCAATGAATTAGCTTTACGTTGATTTTTTGTTGCCGAATAACTATTTTGGAGAAACGATGTAATAAAATATTCTGAATACTTTATGGATTTTATGAATTATGTGACATCCCATTGCGGGCTCTGATGAAATTGTTGTGTATTTTATTATAAATATTATTGTGGGAAAATAGGTTGTTACAACTATCATTAATTAATCATTCTTTCTTACAAATTTTGTAGCCATCATTGGAGAGAAATAAATATATTCTCTTAATTATTCTTTTCTATTTTTCATCACCTTATACACTAACAATTGGTATCTAGAGCTCCAGTTCGGATCCATGGGGAAACACGGGAAACATGAGTGAAACAATGAGGCTTTGTGTGATTGATTTTATGTCTTAGATTCGTGTTGAATCTTAAACAAAATCACATTTTTTGATTCTGCGGGACTGGGAAACACTATATTTGATGAGATCTAAGTGATTTGTATAAGATTTAAGATGAACGGAAACGATATTTTGAGTACCAAAATTTCAGTTCTCAATGTCAAGAATTGGAATAGATGGATGATTCAGATGCGCGTGTTGTTCAATGCTCAAGATGTTCTTGAGTTTGTTACCAATGGTTATGTTCTGGTTTCACTTCCATAAAATGAAACTGATGCATAGAGAAATACTCAGCATAATCTGAGGAAGAAATATCATAAGGCGTTTCTTTACATCCATCAATGTGTGGATGTGAATGTGTTTGAGAAAATCGCTGATTCGACGATGGCAAAGGCTATGTGGGACACACTATTCAAGTGTTAAAATGATGACACATCAGTGAAGAAGGTGATTCTTTTGTCCATAAGGAAGTAGTATGAAAATCCAACATGAAGGACAATAAGAAGGTTTTTGAGTACATCTCTAGAGTGATTCTAATCACTAATGAGATGAATGCTTGTGGAGAAACCCTTTCTGAACAAGTAATCATAGAGAAGATATTGAGGTCTCTTACTCCTCAATTTGATTACATTGTTGTAGCAATTTAAAATTCTAAAGATCTGGACACCATGAGAATAGAAGAGTTGCAAAGCAGTCTAGAGGCGCATGATTTGCGTCTGAATGAAAGAACTTCTGAGAGGGAAGTTGAGCAGGCTCTGAAAGCTTCTTTTATCAAGAAGGACCAGAAGTAGAAAAACATGGTGATAGATTCCAGAAGTCAGAAACCTCTACTTCTAATGAGAAGAAACATCAGAAAGGAAAGGAGAAGTTTGACAAGAAGAAGGTTCAGTGTTACGGTTGTAAGCAGTTTGGCCAATTTGCTAATGATTGTTGGTAAAACAAGGGAAGGAAATCAGAAGAAGCAAATATAGCCATGGGAAATTCTGATGATGAACCTTTGTTATTAATGGCTTTTGAGTCTGATGGTAGGTGTTTGGTAGACTGGTGGTACATACACACTGGCTTCTAAAATCACTTGACTGGAAACAAACAATGGCCGATAAATTTTGACTCTAGAAGGAGGACAAAGATCAAATGTGCTGATGATAAGTACCTTATTGTAGAAGGTATGGTGAAATGACTTGACATATCATCGAAATAAATAATGAAATCGCCATCAAATGTCTTTTACCCCGCCGAAGGGAAAGGTGAACGTCGAGTAAACCTGAAGGATGAAATCACGGTCTTGTGACCATGAAATCAGGTCAGAGAGTCGATTACATGAGGGAAAGGTATGAGCACCCCTCATGTCCGTGGTACTCCACGGGATCCACTCTTGTTGTCTAATATAAAGGGTGTGTCAAAATCTATACCTAAGGTTTAAAACTGAAATGAAGAGGGAATGCACCTTAAAGAAAATACATGGGAAAGAAGAAAATACTTACAAAGCTCGCTCGGTTGAGCCCCGTGACCAGATGCCTACGTATCCTTTTTAGGGAATTAGAGTGTCGTAATTCAGCTCACATGTTTTGATTTGTTGTGTGTTTTTTAATGAACAATACTAATTTCTCTTTGTTCCGCAGCTCGACCTTTGGAGACTCACGCATTGGCACAGAAAGGAATTAATACGTTCTTACCTAAAAAGTTTTTAAAGAGAAAAAGGTGCTCGGGCGCACAAAATGGTTTGCATTAGTTGATGTTTTTTACCTTGAAGAATGGTTTAAATTTATTCGAGTGTTTTATGATTTTCCAAGAAAAAGAAGGTTTTAGTTTTAAATGCAAGGATGCAAAAGAAAAGAAAACAACTAAGGGAGACTAAAACTATCTCTACCCTAATATTATCATACAATGATGGTCGTATGTTGAGGATGAAAAGGGAGGTATCTACCTAAGTTGACATACGCGGATAAATATCCTAATGTCTTGATAGAAAGCTATCTTTACTCGAGCGATCCTAAGGGAACATGGCATATACAAGGAATGAAAGCAAACAAGTAATCAACAAGCTCAAAAGAGCACACACATGTCATGAGTAGTGAAGACTAACTCAAGCCAAAGAGGCCTAACCAAGATATCATGAATCGAGGTAGATAAAAGGGAAGCTTTAGCCAAGGGGTCATATCAACCAAGGCAAACAAGCAGGGTAGGATATGGGAAGCTTTAACCAAGGGGTCATATCAACCGAGGCAAATGATCTATCTATGGGAACAAAGCATATGTACCATGGCATCACATTACCAGGAAAGAAGAGTAAGGGGGGAAATTGATGTCAAAAGCGACTAAGAACCTAACCAAGATATCAAAAATCGAGGTAAGAGATAGAAGAAAATATGAACAAACACGAAGTATCAACATCGATCAGTGCGAACTCCTGACAAAGTGTGGGGGTTTGATTGCAGAAACCTTTTCCACTTGACAGCTTGATAATCAGAGTAAGCACAGCTCCGAAGCATCGTGGTCCTTCACGAGCTAAGGATGACACAAACGAAATGTGGGGGTTGATTGCGAATCCTCTCCGCTTGCCTCCTTTAGAGGACTTATCAATGGGGAAATGGGAATGGGTTCCTTATTTATGGTCTTTGGGCACAAATGTAAACAAACAGCCGAATACCTACTTTGAGGTAGGTCTTTAAATAGACCACAAACACAATTAATACACAAATGCAGAATGCCTGCTACAGGTCTTTAAACAGCGATTTCGAGTGCACGCTCTTTATTTCCTACTTCTCATAATCTCTAGAAAGCAATAAAATGCAAAAAAAACAACAGATGAGGAGTATACCAAATGGATTACAATTCATAAATACTAAGCAGTAGCAAAAGAAACCGGAGACTTCGCGAGCAAATATCATCATCAAAACAAATCAAATTAGCATATGCGTTGAAGCATCAATAAGTAATATTAGAATGTATGTTAGACACATCCTAATATCAATCAGAAGACCTGCACAAGATAGCCATCTGAGCAAGCAAAAACAGTATAATACAGAATATATGTCGATACACATCCATATACCAAATAGATTACTTGCATAAGATAAGTATCCATACAAGTAACAACAATGTACAACAGCATGTACATATAACATGGAATGTGTGGCTGACACATCCATGTAACAAAATAGTGTACCTGCATAGGATAACGATTCATACAAGTAACACAAAATACAAGGTAATACAGAAGGTGTAGAGGACACATCCGTATACCAAAACAGAGTACCTGCACAAAAACATAATTCATGCAAGCAGAAACATAAAATTACACGGAATGTGTGGCAGACACATTCGTATAATAACATGGTACATGCACAAAACATAATATATGCAAGTAGAAAATCGATCTCAAAGAAACAAGAAAACATTATGCGCATCGAACACAAAAGTACATCACAAATTAGTGACACAAACATATTTTTCGATCACGCAATCAAGCGATAACTACATAATCGAAAACTATCTCAAAATACCTCGCACAAGTGAAAAAAAATGTTGGAAATAACAAGGTAAAATTATGCATAAATCGTCAAATGCAATCCAAATCAAGTGATTTTAATCACAAAAGCTCGTGTAATTTTTGGCCTACTCTCCAATTCAATTAACCATGAGAAGTTGACTCGTGAGGTTAAGTGTAACAACACCTTTTTAATCAATGTGAATTTTCCACACAAAAAAAAGTAACATAACCTCATGAATCTTTCAACCAATTCCAATTCTCCGCATAATTGACAAATCAAGAATTAACAAATTCACAATTTAAATCAACTCATTATACAACATAAAAATCAACAAAAACTCAAACAAAATGAATTCTAAACAAAGTGTCTCTTAAGAATTTGAACAAACGCCTACACTACACCAATGTATATCACAAGAATTAAGAAAATCTACATCACAAGGTTATGTCCAATTTTAAATCAACATATAGTTTAACCACACTTTAATAAATTCTCACAAGAAAATCAATTGAATCATTGAAATCACAAACAAAAAACTATGCTCAATTCTCTAATTCAAGTTAACGCAAAAACACTTCAATTCAAATTAATATCACAATTGGATTCATTAATCAATATCAATTAAACAAATAAATCAAGAGATAATTATGAAATTACCAAAAATTGGAGAGAGTTGGAAGAGAAAGGAGGAGATCGCCAGAAAACGGATAGAGGATTCTGTTTACCGTGAAAATGGTAAATAACCGCTGATCTTCCAAAAGATTACTTATTGGATGACTCGCAGGATCGATCAGATTGATCCTAAGACATGGTTGATTTTTGGAGGTTAAACACTTTGAAATGAAGAAGTTCGACTAATCCTAATGGTGATTAATGGAAGTAAAGTAGAGACACTTTAAATAAATTGCATGGAGAAAAGCTTGATAAAGTAAATAAAAGCATTAAAGGTTTGCTAAATAAATGACTTCGACTAAAGTGAATGAGTGAAAGTGATAAATTGCTTGAATATAAAAGACTTTGATTAAAGTAAATGGTGTTTCACACATACATTCTCAATGATTCTTTCTCTCACGCTGGGTACTTGAATCTAAATGAGTGACTTGTATACAATGATAAACACCTCTATAACATTGTAAATACTTAGTATTTATACTATGAAAAACTAAGTAACTGCTGGGCAATCACACCGCTTCATGATGACTCCACATGGCATGCTCACAACCTTCGACGCCTATGTGCACGACATGTTGCGCTTGGTAACTGCTGGGAACCGTTTTCCCTCCAACAGTTCAAAATTCAAACCGTTCGATCTTGGGCATCAGGGACCTTGGTCGAGAGGTTACTCCTTCGATGTCGAAGACATCAAGAGTCCAACTTAACGGAATTTGTCTAAGTATCTTATCATTCTTTGTTGAGCCTTCGACGTGATCAGTTGGTCGAAGCCTTCTTGTGTCGGAAACTCTTCTGACTCAATTAATGATCTATATAATAATAGAATGTGAGTGTCGAATTTAGGAGCCAAAAAATTGCCCCCCAAGAATGTCTTATTTCAACACTTAAAAGAAAAAGGCATTCTTTGATATTCCATTAGACACCTGTCCTACACTCTCAGCCACAAATTGGTTTGTGTGCTCTTTGTCTCCTACCAACCATCTGACAAACTCAAAAAGTCATCATTTCACCTTTTCCTAAGACGTCACTTCAGTAAGGCATTTTTGAACGCACGATGGCCTTTCCTATGCTGTCATCATCATTATTTCCCGAAATTGAGGAAGCACGCTGCAACGTTTCTGTTTTTCAGAACGGTTACAGAGCCAAACGTGTGCCACATGCCCCACACTTGTCTGTGGCATTAAATTACCTTGAGACCTGTGATTTTTCAATCACTATAAATAGCACTGAGTTCCTTAGTTAGACTCTTTACGCTTTCTGGCATCCAAACCTTCGATCGAACGAATTTTTCTGCAAGCAACTTTTTGCTTCTTCCTCTCCAATCCCATTAATCTTCATCTTCATCTACTCTCATCTCAAACAAAAAAATGGCTTCACGTACTCGTGTTCCCAGTACCCCAAGAACTAGCATTCCCTCAAAAACGGCTCGACCAGAAATCTTTTCAACCGCTCCGATAGTCAATTCCATGGGAATGTGAAGGGTTCCTGAACCCATGGGTGAGGCTGAATGTGAGACCTATGGCTCTCAACTGCTGATTCCAGTTGGATATTCCAACCAGGTTTTTGCCATGTCGGGCCCTCTTTCAACATCCATCAATGACCCCACAAAAATTGAGGGTTTCTTCCATGTGCATGCGGCACTCAAACCTGTTGGGTGCTCAAAGAAAGCAAAGGATGATACTGAAGATCCTGCGAAGGAGAAGATAGATCTTCGGTTTTTTAACAGGGGGGTTAGGGCTTTTCGCTCTGGCCCTAGTCTTACTCCAGAATACACCGCTTGGCTCCTTAAGATGGAGAGGTGACAGGCTTCGATTTGGAAAAGTATGGGCATTTATGACCTGGTCATGTTGTCCAAAACTGGCCTCAACTATTGTCCTGATATGCTGGTAGCTTCATTGTTGTTTTGGGACTACACTCACTATACCTTCCACTTGCCTTGTGGAATGGTTACACCCACCCTCTTCGATGTGGCTGCCATTACTGGTCTTCGACCAACTGGGGACTACTTCGACCCAGAAGAAATGTCTAAAGACCAGATTGCGTTTTCTGCTACCAAACCCACCTACATCACGTACACTAACCATTACCATGACAAATAGACTGCTGTGGTGACTGATGTAGAGCACATCGCGTTTCTAGCCCTATGGCTGTCGCGCTTCGTGTTCTGCACGAAATCCCTGCAGGTGACGAAGAAAATGGTCACCCTTGCTACTCAGCTTCATCACGGCCAAAACATCTGTTTGGCCGAATTAATACTGGCGAATTTGTATGAGTCAATAAGCAGTGGAGCAGGTCAATTGAAAGTAATCGAAAATAGAGCCACCCTGCTACTTGCTGGTCCCTTCTGGCTACTTCAACTCTGGTTGAATGCCACTTTCGAGTCTTTTCTTCCCCAGAAGCCTCAAATAAACGAACAGGCTCCTGAGATAGCTAGAAGGCGTGTCGAAGGCACCAGGCTTGCCTTATTGACTCCCACTGAGGATGGGATGGAACTACAAAAGACCTTCTCAAACTTCGTTCAGATGTTTGCAGGGAGGAAGGAATTTACCTCGACCATGGCCCCTTTCGCCGGTCGAAAGTGTGGTCCAGGATGGTTTACCAGGCCCCATCCTAAATCGTCAGAGGATCCTCACTTTGAGGAGCATATAACAATGTGGGAAGCGTTTCTCACTCCAAGGATAATTCCATTGCGCTTCAAGAGTTCAAAGAATCAACTGAGCCTGATTGCCTACCAACCAAATCTTGTCTCTCGACAATTTGGCATTATCCAATCGCTTTCTTCTCCAATTTATCTTCCGGAGAAATCATTGTTGTTCTTTTCTACTGACTACTCTGGAGAAGCCGCTACTAGGCATATTAGTAGGTATGTTGGTCGGACCGTACTATCAATGTTCGACTACCAACTCAACCTCCTCTGTTCACCAGCTTTTGAAGACTGGTGGAAGAGATATTACGTCGAAGAGTTCCTCGACGAGAAGGACTTTGCAAAAGAGCTCAAGAAGTCCTTCGTCCTGGTTCTTGATAAAATAAAGAAATGTACATTCCTCCAAATTATATTTGTCTTTTCATTTCAACTTACATCTGCCAAATATAACTTGTGAACATTTCTTCTTTCAGTTGTTCGAAAACCTGTGGCTAAGAAGGCCACAGACAGCCATCAGGGTGGAGGTCCCTCTACAAAACCTCCAGTACAGGTAACAAAAGTTTCTCTTGATTCCTTCTTTGGTTTTAAACATTCTTGTTCCTGATGCTGTGTTTTAAATCGACTCCATTTGGGATTTTCAGGAACTTGCGCCTAAGAAGCGACCTATATTAATGGTCGAATCTTCGAGTGGCGACGAGGAGGAATCTCCTCCTGTTCCTCTCAAACGGAGAAAGGTGAAAAAGGCTGCCCCTGCCCCTGAATCTCGACCTGTGATGAGAACTAAATTCATAGGGAATAAACCCAGGCCACCCCCTGTGAACATCAAAGAGCCCACAGAGGAGGAGCTCAATGTCTTGCTTCGTAATCCTGTTGAGAGCGATAACTCCAGCCCTGGGGCTGGGGTTCCTGTACATGTAATGCCTTCGACCACTTTTAACTTAAGTGTCGATGATCACCTTCGATTGTACATCTCCCTAATCAGAATATTTTTCCCTTTCTATTTTTAGGAAACAGCTGGAACTTCAGCGCCTGCTGGGCATCCTGTCGAAGGTTCTGATACCTTTGTAAACAGCACAGGGGAACCTACCTACCATCCTTCGGAGCCGCAGGACTCTGCTGACCATAACAGACAACGCGAGGAAGAACTGGTGGATGATGAGTTCCTTGCTGAAACAGAGGATGTCCCTGAGAAGCATCACCAGGAGGAAGCTCAAGTGGTCAATGAGACAGAAGAGCAACATGATGAAGAGGGTCATGTTGACGTCGATCCTGCTGAAAATGCTCAGCCCCAAGCCACCATTGCCACAAAAAAGGTTACTTGGACAAAGCCCAGGTCTAAGGAGGACTTGGCCATCTTGAAGCAAAATGACCCAATTGGCTATCTAAACGCCATCGTCGAGAGCATGGAAAATTCATCTGACCCTAGTCATGATGCTTCTACTGCATCAGGGAAGTCTACTTCGACTTCTCCTCTCGATGATGTCTTAAAGAAAGTTAAGGCTCAATTCTTTAAGAGGGATCTAATGAAGGCTTTGGAAGGGGATCCTACTGCTCAGTCTTGTTTGGGGGTTGTCTTGGGTGCAGTTGATTTGCTGGCTGTTTCTATAGAAATTTCCAGCTTCATCTTGGAGTTATACTCCATTATTGACCAAGTCTCTGCGGACTACAATCGTCGAAGGGGGTTCAACAGCCAACTCGAAACGCTGCATGGCAAGAGTTCTTCTGCTTGGACTGAAGTAGCTGAATCGACTTCTCGAATTGCAGAATTGTCGAAACAGAATACGTCCAAGCAACAGGAAATCGAAGCCATGGATCAGGATAACGCCTCTATACGGGCGCAGATCGAGGAGTTGGAAGCCAGGTTAAACGTTAATACTAAGCGCAAGGAGGAACTTCTTTCGACCCTTTCATACGCAGAGAGCCAAGATGAAGTTGCTCGAGGCCTAGAGTTCGCTGAAAGGGCCCAGGCTCTAGATGACCAGATTGCCAAAATCTCTCAGGCGAATGCCTTGTGTAACAAGCGACTGGAGTTACAGCGAGCCAAATATCTTTGTCTCAAAGCCTCTGTCCCTTTTTAAATTGTTATGTACTTTATTGACCATGTAATGTAATTTTTGTAACACAATGTAGCAATTTTGGTTAATCAATGTCATTTTCCATTTTGGCTTTATGGTTAACTTAGTCATTAATTATTACTTATTTTGATCTCTTGGAGCATAGGTTTATATTTTTTCAAATATTTGCCGTTTACTCTCAAGAGTCTTTTATCTTCACTTAACTCTTCGACCTCATAAGCTCCACCAGAAAAAGTTTGAATAATTTTGAAGGGTCCTTCCCACTTGGGTAACCATTTTCCCATGCTTCGATCTTTTCGATCCATAGGAAGAATTACCTTCCAAACTAGTTCTTCAGGCGTGAATGCCTTAAGTTTTACTTTCTTATTGTAAGAGTCCTCCACTCTTTTCTTCTGAATTCTCAGTAGGTCGAGAGCTCGTAGTCTTTCTTCGTCTAAATCTACCAATTCGTCTAACATCATATCCCAATACACCTCAGTGGGAATATCTTGATGTCTTTGAACCCTTGCTGATTGAAGACAAATTTCTGCTGGCAGTACTGCGTCATGACTGTAAGTTAGCCTATATGGTGTTGTACCTGTGGCTTCCTTTGGGGACGTTCGACAGGCCCACAAGATCTGGTCTAACGTTTTGTGCCAATTTTTTGGCTTCTTTCCCACATGCTTTTTGATCAGGCCAATCACTATTTTATTCGCCGCTTCGACTTGACCATTTGCCTGCGTGTAATAAGGTGTTGATGTTAGGAGTCTGAAGCCTGTTTCTTGAGCGAATTCCTGCATCTTTCGACCAGTGAACACTGACCCTTGATCAGTTGTTATAGTCTCAGGGATTCCAAATCTGTAGATAATGTTCTTTTGAATAAATTCAATGACATTTTCTTGGTCTACGTTGACCAAAGGGATAGCTTCGATCCATTTAGTGAAATAATCAATGCCTACCAGTATATATTTCGGCTCTTCGATGATGCTGGTCGAATCTCTCCAATAAGATCCAACGCCCATCCTCTAAAAGGCCAAGGTTTCACTATTGAATGAAGCTCTCTTGCTGGTACATGTTGGATACCAGTGTGGACTTGGCATTCCTGACAACCCTTCGCGAACTCGACACAATCTTTCAAGATAATAGGCCAATATAGCCCTTGTCGAAACAACAACCATTTCATCTTATGACCCACTTGGTGAGCTCCACATGCTCCAGCATGCGTAGTCGAAAGGCTATGTATGCTTCGGTTTCGCTTAAGCATTTTAATAATACCCCTTCAGGCGTCTTTTTGAACAACTCATTCTCCATGAGTACGTAACTTAACGCCCTATATTTTATTTTTCGTTCTGTCAAAGCTGCTGGATTTTGCAGGTAATCCACAATGGGTTTCCTCCAGTCTTGCTCTGATAAATTGTCTATGAACGTAATTTCGAAATTCCTTTGATCAGCATACCCTAGTCTTGTTGATTCCAAATCGGTTGGAGACAAGCTGGTTGCTGTTATTTTTTCTCGGACTTCGATTGCTCTTTGTAATCTCGTTTTTGAAATCTTATACCCAGATGCAATTTGTGCCAAATTATTGGCTACTTGGTTTTCCAATCTAGGTATGTGTCGAATATTAACCACTTCGAATTTTTTCAATAAACGATTTGCTATCAAAAAGTACATAATGAGATTTTCCCTTATACATTTTTACTCTTTTGTGACTTGCTTAATGACTAACTCTGAGTCTCCATTATTTTGACTCGAGTTGCCCCCAATTCCAACAATATCTCAAGGCCAATAATTAGAGCTTCGTATTCAGCCTCATTGTTCGAACAAGTACCTTCTATCTTGTACTTGAGTGTTGTTGGAATTTTCTCTGGAGAAATAATTAAGACCCCCACTCCCGTCCCATCTCTATGGCTGGAACCATCGAAGTAAAATTTCTAGGGTTCTATCTCCAAGTAATTTACATTTTCAACCTGAATTGAGTGGTCGACTATAAAGTCTGCTACCACTTGTCCTTTCACTGCCTTAAGAGGCATAAAGGTCAATGAATACTCAGTTAATGCTAACGCCCATTTGCCAATTCGACTGTGCAGGATGGGTTTCGACAACATGTATTTGAAAACATCAAAATGGGACGAAACATACACATCAACTGGTTTTATATATTGTTTGAGTTTTGTACAAGAGAAATAAAGACATAGACATAATTTTTCAACTTCGCTATATCTAGTTTCTGCATCGTTCAAAACTCTGCTAAGGTAGTAAATAGGTCTTTCGACTCCATTTTCATCTTCTTGGGCTAACATGCTTCCCAAAGTTTTGTCGGATGCAGCTATGTACAATATCATACTCCTATTGCTACAAGGAGGCACCAGAATAGGTGGCTTGGTGAGGTACCCTTTGATCTTTTCGAAGGCGTCTTGTTGCTCTTGCCCCCACTCGAATTTTTCCTTATTCAATCGAAGAAAGGGTGAGAAGGCTTACGCTTTTCCACTTAGGTTAGATATAAATCTCCTCAAGAAGTTTATCTTGCCCAACAGAGATTGCAGTTCCTTCTTGTTCGTTGGCACTTTCGCTTCCAAGATTGCCTTTGTTTTGTTCTGGTTGATTTCGATTCCTTTCTTGTGGACGATGAAGCCCAAGAAATCTCAAGCTTTCACACAGAACGCACACTTCAAAGGGTTCATTTTCAGACCATGCTTTCTCTTTCTTTCAAATGATTGTCGAAGGTGGTCTATATGGTTCTTCCTGGAAACAGATTTTACAACAATATCGTCAATATATACTTGCATGAAAGTGTTAATAAAATCATGGAAGATAGAGTTCATTGCTTGCTGATATGTTGCCCCAACGTTCTTTAGGCCAAAAGGCATTACTACCCATTCGTAAGTGCCTAAGGCCCCAGGGCATCAAAAAGCTGTTTTCGACACATCTTCTTCAGCAATGAAAATTTGATTGTATCCTGAGTAACCATCGAGCATGCTCAGGTACTCGTGGCCAGCTGCAGAATCGACAAGCATTTCCGCCACAGGCATAAGATATTCATCTTTGGGTGTTGCACCATTCAGATCTCTGAAATCTATGCACACCCTCAATGTACCATTTTTCTTAATCACTGGCACGATGTTTGCAATCCATTCGACATACCTTATAGTTCGTATGAATTTGCACTTCAGCAGTCTTTCGACTTCCGTTTTGATCTTCGACAGTATTTCTGGAGCAAAGTGTCTTGGAGTCTGTTTGACAGGCTTTTTTCCAGGTTTGATTGGCAACTGAAGTTATACCAATCCTCTGTCGAGTCCAGGCATTTCGTTGTAATCCCATGCAAAGCAATCCTTGAACTCCTTTAGTAATTGAATCACTTCAATCCTGAGCTCTGGGTCTATTTTGGCGCTGATGTAAGTTGGCCTTTTATCTAACCCTTCGCCCAAGTCGATTTCTTCTAAAGGATCCTGTGCTAACATTTTGAAGTTGTTCGCCAAAGGGTCCTTTTCGAAACCCAAAGGCTCATCGTCGTAGATGGCGTCGAGCCTCTGTTCCTGCATTCCCTACGTCATGGTATCGCGAGGTTCTGGGTCAAAATCTTTTCCAGGACCAATAACTGGTGGCTCCTGGTCATTGGCCTTGTTGGCCATATATTTTACTTCGGCTTCAAGAGCCGCTATCATTCTTGTTTCGGCTACATAAGCCGAAATTCATTGTAACACTTGTGAATCAGTCATTATCACTGAATTCGCTTCCCCAACCAGTTGGCTGGATGTCAGTTAGCCCACTAAAATCAATGTGGGACAAGTCTTCTTTATCCTATTGAAACCCATGATCAGGATGCAAGTACAAGGAACAAAAAGCATTTGACGCTGGCGCCATGTCGAAGTCAGGTGCTGGACATGGCCCAATGTGAGCCAATTTTTTGTCGAAGTCAGCTCTCCCTAGGTGATTAACTTCACCTAAGTAGTATCTCTGATATTCTTCTACATTCTCAACAATCCCATCAGGACGCTATAATATCAACCTTTGGTGCATCGATGATGGTACTGCTCCGACACCATGTATCTATTCTCGGCCTAATAATAGGTTGTAATTTGGTTTCGCCGATATGACCATGAACATGGTTGGTCGAAGGATGGATCCCACTTTGAGGTCTAGTTGAATCACACCCATGGTGGTCCCTATTCCTCCTTCGTAGTTCGATAGGACCGTATTATGAGGCTTAATGTCTTCATCATTCTTGCCTACTTTTCTAAGCATGAAGTGGGGGATTATGTTGATAGTCGCCCCACAGTCCACCAAGATCTTGTTTATAGTGGCCTCTTCGAGCTTTGCCCTTATGAATAAAGGCTTGAGGTGACTCTTCATCGCCTCAGTTGGTGGTTCGAAAAAACCATTTTTCTCTTTAGTGCAGCCATTACCCATGACAAAGTAGCACACTGGCCTATGCTTGACCATCTCTTGTTCGACTTCCCAATCGTTTGATTCGACTTCCACTTGGCAGTTGAATTCTCTTGGCAAGACCGAAACTATATTTACCATGATGTTTAATGTGTCGTCGGACTCAGAGCCATCTTTGTCACCAACTTCGTTTTGGTCGGGACATACCAATCTATTGGTTACTGGTTCCCTCTCCAAAGGCTTTCTTTGCTTTCGCTGGGGGACATTTGAACTCGACTCTGGCTTTGGTTCTTTAACAGCCTCTCTCTCAGCCTTGAGCCGCCTTTGGTATCTTCTCCACTGGGATCGAGACATTGGGTTCTTTCCCTTGTAGTTACTCGATACTTGAGAAACTCTGGTGTCACCTGCATGAGGTTCTTTCTTGAGTATCAAAGATGAACCTCTTGGAACTTCAAAGGGGTGCCACCTTTCTTCGTTGGGTCTCTTTCGACCCAATGTTTTTAGCCATGTATCGACTGGCACATTGGTTGGAGGTCTGAAAGTTAGTGGCCTCTTTTCCTGACTTGAATCCTTTTGATAGGTTCTTCTAGGATCATGTCGAACATCAGAGCCTGTGCTTTTTTGGGTATTTCTGCTTCATTTCTTGTTTGCTGCTCTCATACCTTCGATATGTTCAGCAGCATTCTTGTCAAAAATAGGGCTGCATCGAGGACACAACATTACTTCTGATTTCTTCTTCTGGCATCGTTGCAAGAATTCTGTCAGATTTTCGTTCTCAAGGGGGAACGTTGTCCTGTTTGCTTGCTCTTGCCTGATGGTTTCCTCTGATACTTTTGATTCAGAAATTTCGACCATGTTGACATTCATATTGTCTTTAGTAGCAAGAGTCATTTGTTTCATTTGAGCCTCCAGGTCTTTTGTCTGGCCTTGCACCACAGCCAAGTAGGAAGTGGGTTTAGTTCCAGATTTTGAAACTCCACCTTTTCCCAGTTTTGGGCCATCAGCGGCCTTTTGGACTGCCTCGA